>CM057458.1:1221525000-1222137500 GCA_016271365.2 Neoceratodus forsteri
CAGAGAGACACACCAGCTTGCCGACCCAACCAATCAGCAACCTCACTACTCCCCGACAGCCAACTACCAATATCTTTTTCAGAATGGGGAGTTTACTTCTGATACTCCTTTCACTATCAGCCATAGGGTTCCACAAAGAAGATGTCCCTGTCATACAAATTAGGGTGATCCATCCGCCCAATCTCTCTGAACCGTCCCCTTTGGCTGACACTCAAACCCTCACATATGCTCTACCATTGCTGCATCGACTTCAGTGGTATAATCACCATAAAGAGACACATACCACCACACATGTATTTCAGTCATGGCTCCACTGCTGGATATACAGATCCCCCCTAAGCCTAGGCACCAAACTGCTACTTGGTGTCTCGACACATTTCCTTAAACCCACAGGGAGCACCCCAAAAAGAGAGTGGCAACAGAATAAAAGAAGGAGGACCAAAGACAGCCCCCTCTCCCTATCACTGGCAGCCCTCATGAAACTACTGCTCTTTCTATTGCTCTGTATTGGTAATGTGGAAATCAACCCTGGACCTCTTGAATGTATCACCTCTCCATCAGATCTAACCTCAATTAAAGGCCTCAGTTTCCTTCATATTAATGTATGCAGTCTGTTGAAAAAATTCACATTGATACAAGCCTGGGTTGCCCATACCTTGCCAGACTTTCTTGTGGTAACTGAGACATGGCTCAAACCCACCACAGCGGACAGGGATGTTAACCTACCTATCAGCTATTCAGAGCTGATCGCCAAACAAGGGGAGGTGGAGTAGCCATATATACAAAATCTGGTATAACTGTATCCTGTACTGCTGCAACATCTATGCCCAAGGAGTTTGAATGCCTATCCCTAAAAGTCTCTCTCCCCAATACAGCAGCTTTTCAACTAATTGGATGCTACAGACCCCCCTCTGCTGAACACAAGCTCTTATCCCACCTGGGGAACCTGGTCAAGCCCAGCACTGAAGAAGTCATTATACTAGGTGACCTGAATTTTAACTGGCTCACCCAGGCAGCTACACCTCTGGTATCATTCTGTGACACCTATGGGCTCACACAGTTAATTAATGAACCAACAAGAATTAATGCAAGGAATAGCAGTAACAGCACACTGCTTGATATCATGCTAGTGAGTAAACCACATCTATTCACACACGCTGGAGTGCTCCTCTGCGACATAAGTGATCACTGCCCCATCGCAGGGGTAAAATCCACCAGCATAACAACAAATCCTGCAAAATTCCTCATGAGGAGATCCAAGAAAAACATCAATATTGAAGAATATTTGCATGATCTAGCTTACTCTCCACACTGGCAAAAATGTTATCTTGCACATTCTGTAGAAAAAGCTCAGCAGGTGCTAAATAGCATTATAATAAATGCCCTTAACACCCATGCCCCAATCTCTAGTATCCGAATAAAAAACAAATCCTGTCGTTTTCAGCTGACCTCAAAGCTGCACTGCTGGAGAGATAAACTCTGGAAAGTGGCAGAAAAACTAAGAATGCAAATGACTGGATGAGTTTAGGAAAGCCAGAACACATGCACCAAGAAAGTTAGGGATGCAAAGGTTGCCTTCTACCTGGCGGGCTCGACTCCTCCTACCATAATCCTGCTGAGTTTTGGGGCACCATCAAGGGTATGGTGGGCAGGCTAACAACCCCTTCAACTCAACTACACAACTGTTATGGCTACTAACTGTGCAAGATGGAAATCCTGGATGCATTCAATAACCACTTCTGGCAGCTGGCCTTGCCTTTGACACCTCTCCTGCTAACCTGCTGAGGGAACAATTAAGCTCCCACTACACTGGTGATCAAAGAGTTGACTGTTCCTTTAGCTTCAAACCTATACTGTTGAAACAAGTTGAGAATCTATTATGGCATCTGGATACCAAAAAAAGTGCAGGAGCAGACTCTCTGGACCCCTTCTTTCTAAAGATTGCGTGCCATGTACTTGCAGTCCCCCTAACACACCTCTTTAACCTTTCCCTAAACTCTGGCTCTGTTCCCACACTATGGAAGACAGCCCAAGTGGTCCCCCTTCTAAAATCAGGGGACCCTATGGATCTTAATAATTACAGGCCCATTTCCATTCTACCTGTGCTATCCAAGATGCTGGAGAAATTAGTGAGTAATCAGCTAAGGGAATATCTTGACAATGCTAACCTACTAAATCCAGCTCAATCTGGATTCAGGGCCAAACATAGCACTATCACTGCATTAGCCAAGGTCACAAATGACTGGCAAACCGAACTGGATAAAAAGAATAATGTCTGTGCAGTATTCTTGGACCTGAGCAAAGCATTCGATACTGTGGACCATGAGCTGCTACTCTCATCCCTACACTCCCTTGGCCTAGATCCACCCTCCCTTAAGTGGTTCAGATGCTACCTCACCGGTAGGTCACAGGAGGTAAAAGCTGAAGGTGACCTATCCCCATTAAGACCACTGTCAAGAGGAGTCCCCCAAGGTTCTATTCTGGGTCCTATCCTTTTTGCCATTTATATAAATAACATTGATTCAACCCTTACCAATTCCTCAGTACACCTCTTTGCTGATGACACTGTTCTGTATGTCAGCAACCCTTCGCCTGCAGTTGCTCGTGAAATCCTACAAACAAAATTCTCCTTGTTACAACATCAGCTACTCGAGAAAAAGCTTCTGTTAAATGCAAAGAAAACTAAAGCAATGATGTTCATAAATCAAAACTCCACCAGCACATCCTCTTCAATCACTCTCCCCCAGCTATGCACTATACTTGGAGAAAATCTGGAGTATGTTGAAAACTTCAAATACCTAGGTGTGTGGATTGACAGCAGACTCGACTTCACTCATCATCTAGAAGAACTGTTAAAAAAGCTTCACCAAAGGCTTGGCCTTCTCTATAGATTAAAACCCTTCCTTAACAGAGACTCAAAGATGAGGTTAGTCCAGACCATTTTTCTATCAGTTGTTGACTATGCAGACTTCCTTTATAGTCACTGCCCCATCTCCTACCTTCGCAAGCTGGATACCTTATACCATAGAGCAATAAGGTTCATTACAGATCTGCCATATAATACCCATCATTGCTCTCTTTATAATGCAGTTGGATGGGTTTCCCTTCATATCAGGAGGAGCAGAAATGCAGCACTATGGATTTACAGAGCTTTATCAAAAAAACTTCCAAACTACTGTATATCCTGGACTGCTTCACCCAGACCACTCCTAGCTCTTATGCCCTAAGAAGCAACAATATCATCCTGCTCAAATTGCCTAAATTCAACACCAGGCTAGGGAGGGCAGCAATCAGCTATTCTCTAGCTATAGCATGGAACACCCTACAAAAATCCCTAAAACTGTCCATTATCATTCCATTTGCATCCTTTAAACAGCACTGTACAGCCTACTTTACAGAGAAATGCAGCTGCTACCGCTAGAGCTAGAATAGTCATCTTACAAATCTGACTTCCAAATCATATATGGCATATTCCTTCCAGACAGACACCCCCATCTTATGGCACCCAATAATACCTTCACCATCCTAGTATTCATTATGTTGTGTGTCTGCACTTAGCTAAATTGGGATATGTATGTACTGTACATACTGTAAATATTAGCTTAACCTTTCTGTAACGAGTTTTATCATCATTGTGTTATAAACATTATTTTCCTCTGTATGTATATCTGTCTTATAAAGTGTATGATGTATCTGTTGTGTATCAACTATTGAACCTTGACCTTATCAGGTCCATCTTGTAAACGAGCCTTGCTCAATGATGTTCGCCTGAATAAATAAAGATTTGATGATGATGATGATGATGATGGAAAGGCCCTCTTGGATTTGGATGTCTTCACAGTTGAGGCACAACCTGTGGATTATCAGCTTGGAGTATCTTAAATAAGAGAAGTAGTATGGACTTGTGTGACTCCGCGTAACTACTGCCAGATGGTACCACAGGTGACCCCCCCCCCCCCCGAGGCTCTGGTTCGGGGAAAAAGCAAACTGAACATCTTAGATAGCATTACACATACTGTAGAGAGGACAGTATGACTCCATAGAAGAGAGTGTCACAGTCCTCCTGCAGGTCTTGCATCTCTTGAAAAGTGTCTAGGATAAGCCAAGGTGCCATCAACCTCTGAAAAGCTTGTATAGCAACCCATTCCTGAGACTTGGAGCGCTGTACATATTAAAATCTACACACAAATAAAAATAACAATTGCAGCAACAATCAAATACATTATAAAAAGGGAGTCAGCAGTAATTAAGACCATCTGTAAGCTTAAAACAATCATGATACCAATTTATAAATCAAAGGCCTGATGCCGGCCAACAGGCGCAGCAGTAGAGCTACCGCTCGCGGTGCCAGTGACCCGGGTTCGGGAATGGACTCGGGCAGCTGGAGAGCCAGCTGGGGGAGGAGGATTGGCGCCCAGGGCTGTCTCCTCCTCCGGGTGGGGTGGGATGCAGGTCCCGCTGCGATACCGCCACCTGGGTGACCACAGGTGGAGGTGCAGCGAGACAGCACACAAGGGAGGAAGAACGTCTGCCAGGAGCCAGAGCGTTAGCGCATCTTGACGTGCATCGCTCCTTGGCCCCCCTTGCATGCAGACGTCCTGTGGACTGGGATGAAGAAAAGCGGAAAAACCCTGTGCTAGGCTCCTGTAGACGGGACCCGGTTATCCCGAGATAACCCATAACCAGGCTCCATAGATGGGGCTGGTGACACCTTCCGACGTATACTTGAGGTGTGAGAGGGGGACTAAGGGGGGTCCCTCTCCTCTCCGCCCAGGGGGAAAACCGAGGCAGAATGGGGAAAGGCTAACCAGTACTCAGAGGGAGGTACCTGGGGCGGGACTACGGGAATACACAGCCTAGGGATCCCCGAAGAAAGGAACCTAGCACAGTGAGAAGGGGGCATAAAGAGAAAGTATAAAAATAAATAAATAAATCAAAGGCCTGTTTAAATAAAGTCTTAAGGCTCTTTTTAAAGGTTTCCACCAAGGGTGCCTCCCATAAATGAGTAGGCAGAGAGTTCCACAAGGTGTGTGCGGCAACCAAAAATGCACCATCACCTGAATGCCGCTACTTAGCTCTGGGAACTCCTAGAAGGCAACCTTCGGTGAAATGGAGCACACAGGACGGGCGATGGGGCAAAAGGAGATCTTGCAGATAGACTGGTCCCCCTTCATGTAGGGCCTTGTAGGTCAAGAAACCTACATTGAAGACAATCCTCCACCTGACTGGCAGCCAGTGCAGTTTGCGGAGGCCAGGTATAATATGATCACTTCTTCTTGCTCCTGTCAATAATCTTGCTGCCACGTTCTGCACCAGCTGCAACCAGCAGGGATTGCCTCCAGATAGCCCTAGGTACAGGGCATTGCAGTAGTCCAATCTGGACGTAACAGAAGCATGTACCAGCATGGTCAGGTCCTCGGACGGAATCAGAGTGATATTCTTCAAATGGTAAAATCCGCTTTTGACAACGGCCAACACCTGAGCATCAAGTGTCAAACCGTCGTCGAGAATCACACCCAGATCCCAGAACATGGCAGACTGCATTAAACACAGGGAGAAAAGCATGACTCCATAGTGGGGGTCACCATCCTCTGGCAGGTCTGGTTACTGATGCAGTCAAATGAACCTGTCAAACATGGCAAACTGCACTATACAGACAGAACAGTTTGACACCATGGAAGAAAAGGGTACCAGTCCTCTAGCTGTTCCTGTTACTGACCCAGCCGAACAAATACCAACCTCCATCACCTCAGGATTCATGAGTTCAACACACGTGCCTCACAGTCCAACCTACTCTATCTGACCTCAATTGGAGAGTTACTGTGTTCCCTAAACAGAACACCCTTAAGACCCTTACTCTTCTCTGTTAGTTCTAAACAAGAAAAGCAAATTATCTTATCTCTTCTCTGTGTCAGAGTACATTAATCTTGCTCCACGTTGTAACGACGAGATCCATTACTGACCACCACCAGTTTGCAACTCCTTACATAGCCAGTGCCTAAATGTGTGGCTGGGAAAGCATGCTGACTCAGCTGAAGCTTGTTTCTAGGAGGGACTCCTGACAGAATGAGGCATATGCCATGGTCACACTGAATGCAAGATTCAAATCTGTACCTGCTGGATCTCCAGGTTCACTGCTCTAAGCATTAGGTCATTAGGATATAGTGCACCCTCATGAGCGGAGGCGTCAGAAAACCACTCACACCACCGGAGATGAAACACTAACACCCTGGGATTAGCAGTGCGGTGGAAATAGTTAAACAGCACCATTTGCAGAAGGCATGAGTGTGCGCATGTGCACAGAATGATGTCACATAATTACATGATGTTAGCATGTCACATGACGTAACAAACGCATGTGCTGAACAAATAAGTAATTTTATCTGCAACATGGCTTGTAGTGTTTATATTGACAAAACAAAACCACTCCAACATTCTTGTGAATTTCCTAACCATACAGGTTACGTACGCACCCACGGAGTGCCCAGCCCAGCAGTGGAGCCCAAGGAGCGGGACACGGATGGGGTAGAACACGAGAAAATAAATGGGCGCATCCAAGGGAAAAAACAAACTTTCCCATCTGTGACATGGCCTGTGCTGCTTGGGGTGGGATACAAGAATACAGTGTTGCAAGGGAGGTGTTGGCCAAAGATCAGCCACGTCTTTCTCAAAGGTGCGAAATATGGTAGTATAAGCTCCAGACTGGAATCTGAAGGTTTGCTCTCAAAGACACGAAAGGTGACCTGTAGGAGCCCTGGGCTGCAAAACTGGGAGTTTCAGCCCTGTTGCCTGCTCAGTTGCGAGGCTTAATGGGACAGGATTAGCCATAATTAAGAGCCAGGAGAAGTTGGCAGAGAGCCAGCCACGCAGCCAGAAATGGCGCCCAATGACACGAACACCTCCTGTGTTAGTTCCTGCTTTGAGTAGCTGGTCCCAAGGCAAACACTGGGAAAAGGAAAAAAACAAAAAAAAAAAAAAAACAAGCCTACAACTGCCTAATACAAAAAAGCAAATCAGTAACCATCTTGCTGTAGGCACTGCCATGGGAGGAAAAGATGGAAAAAAAACCACTACCCCACTTAACCAGCTGACTAAGCCACCCCACAATAAAATAAAGGTTTTACTTACTTGAGGCACCAGGTTAGAAATCTCCACATAGACCTATAATGCGCAAAACACCCTGCTGTGACCAGTGATCCCCATCCAGGTACTGGAAATGGAGTTTGCTAGCAGATTAGTCAATCTGAAAGCCTCAGTTTAACAAGCATGAATTCTAAATTTAGGGGTACTCCCTCTAAGCAGGCAGACCCAATCTACCCAAGAGTAGCACAATCCTGAGAAGAAGAAAAAAAAAAAAGGTTCTATGCTAATTTGACAGCTTTGGACTGAATATTACCCATATGTATTAACTACCTTCCCTATTGACAACGTCGAGTGATACATAAATGCAGGTTACTCACCTGTAACAGGAGTTCTAGGAGTGGTATATATTGTTCATCCACACTGTCTGGCAGGTTCCTTGCCGCTTTAAATCTTGCCGGAAGGTCTTCAAGCTGGCTCCTCCCACCCACCCGGGTGGTAAAACCCTCGGCTCTGCCCCAAGACGGCAGATCTAGCCCGCTAGAAGCCAGGTTGCACGTCAAAGCCGGGGAGGTCGGGTGGGTCGTGTGGATGAACAACATATACCACTCCTAGAACTCCTGTTACAGGTGAGTAACCTGTATTTCTAGGGACGTGGATATGTTGTTCAATACACACTTTGTTGCCAGACTCCTAGCAGTTCTCCAGGAGGAGGGAGGCAAGGCGCACCCCTACTTAGGAATAAGGACTGGAGAACCAAGGTCCCAAAACCAGCATCCCAGCATGACTCTAGGTCAATGTGGTAATGGGAAATAAAGGTGTGTGCTGACTTCCAGGTAGCAGCCGTATAGATTTCCGAGATAGGGAAGTCCCTAGAAGCAGCCACCGAAGCAGCAGTATGGCGGGTAGAATGAGCTCTTATCCCTTTGAGAGGTTCCATGCCCGCCAACCTATAGCACAGATCTATGCAGGAGGTGACCCACCTGCTTATCATCCGCTTGACTGCAGGTCTGCCAGGTGCGGCTTCAGCGTAGGTGACAAACAGCAGGTGAACCTCTCGCTGAACTTCATGCCATTTGCTCCTTATAATAAGCGAGCATTCTTATAGGGTCCAAAGTATGGAGCCTATATTCGGCCTCCAAGGTGTGACTGGGGTAGAACACTGGCAGAGTCAACACCTGGTTAAGGCGAAACTCCGACACCACCTTCAGAAGGAATTTCAGGTGGGGGCAAAGGAGAACTTTGTCCCTGTGGAAGACCAGATAAGGAGACTCGATGGAAAGTGCCTGGAGCTCTCCCATCCTTCTGGCTGACGTTATAGCCACCAAGAAGGTGGTCTTCCACAACAGGTGGAAGACATTACACCTGTGCATCGGTTCAAATGGCTTGCCCATGAGCTTAGCCAATACCAGCAGTAGATCCCATGGAGGTGGAGGTTCTCGCACCAGAGGGGATATGTGATCAAGGCCTTTGAAGAAGCACCTAACCACCTTCTCCTGCGCCACCGACTGCTTGCCGGACAGCGCCCAGTAAGCAGAGATGGCTGCCAAGTGCACCTTGAGGGTCGTCAACCGAAGCCCTAGCTGAGACAGGGACCACAGGTAGTCCAAAATACTAGCCAAGGGACAGGAAGAGGGGTCCAACCCCTTGCCCGGACACCAACTGGAGAATCTCTTCCATTAGAAGGTGTAGCATTTTCTGGTCGACTCCTTACGGGACGCCTCAACGATGTTGAGGACTTTGTCGGAAAGACCCAAGGCCTGGAACTCTAGCCACTCAGGAACCAGGCCATCGGGTGCAAGGATTGAAGGTCTGGATGGAGAACCTTCCCCTAATCAACTGAGATAAGGTCCGGGTAGGCTGGAAGCTGCCTTGGGAGCCTGGAGCTGAGGCTGAGGAGATCTGGGTACCAGAACTGGCGATGCCAGTCTGGGGCTACCAGGATCACCTGCATTTTGTCCCTCCTCGCCTTGAGGAGCACCCTGTGGATCAAGGGAAATGGAGGGAAGGTGCAAAAGAGGCCCGGGGTCCACGACCTCGAGAAAGCATCCGCTTGCAGTGAGCCCTGCTGAGGGGGGCGGGCGTGAAACAGCCTCAGCTTCGCATTCTCCCTGGAGGCGAACAGGTCCACCTGAGGGGTGCCCCAATGGAAGAACAGGTCTTGCACTACCTCCGTCAGGAGAGACCACTCGTGAGATACAGCGCCTATCCGGCTGAGGGCATCGACCAGACGGTTCGAGGCTCCTGCCACATGGATGGCTAGGAGATCCGCCTCCAGGCTGATCACGAGAGACCAGATGCGGAGAGCCGCCTTGCACAGAGGTAAGGAGTGCGTCCCACCCTGACAGTTGAGGTAGTACATGGTCGTGGTGTTGTCCGTCTGGACCTGAACCACCTGACCCCATACAAACGGAGCGAAGGCGGTGAGGGCTAGTCGAACCGCACGAAGCTCCAGCAGGTTGACGTGGCATCGAGACTCCTGAGGGGACCAGAGGCCGTGGGCCTGGAGATCCCCCAGATGGGCACCCCAACCCATCAGAGCGGCGTCAGTCGTTAGAGTGACCATCGGCTCAGGGCAGACAAATGGGATACCCTCCTGCAGATGAGCTGGGACGAGCCACCATTGCAGGCCGTCCCACATCTGCTGAGTCACTGTCACTGGCTGGTCCAGAGGACCGGAGCGCTGTGACCACTGGCTGGCCAGCCCCCATTGCAGGGGGCACATATGCCAGCAGGCCCAGTAGACCACGCTGATGCAGGCAGCCATGAGGCCCAGAAGGCACAGGAAGTCCTGAGGAGGGCGCAACTGCCCAACCAGAAATGACTGGGCAAAGGAGGAAAGGACCTTGGCCCTGTCCATCAGGAGCCGGGCTCTGGCTCGAACAGAGTCGAGCTCTGCCCCGATGAACTGAATCACCTGCGATGGCACAAGTTCTGACTTGGCCTCGATGATGAGAAGGCCAATCTGACAGCAAACCTAGAGGACCAGATCCCTGAACTGCTCCACCTCCAACCTGGAGTGGGCTGCAATCAGCCAGTCGTCCAGGTAAGGGTACACCCAGACCCCTTGGTGCCGGAGGAATGCTGTCACCACTGCCATGCATTTGGTGAAGACCCTGGGAGCTGGAGAAAAGCCTAAGGGCATGGCCCAGAACTCGTAAAGAGATCCCTCTGCTCTGAAGTGGAAGAATTACTGATGAGATGGATGAATTGGGATGTGAAAGAATGCGTCCTAGAGAGCCAGAGAGCAGAACCACAAGCCTTGTTCCAAGGATGGAATGATCTGAGCCAGAGTGACCATCCTGAAGGTGCGCAGCCTTAGGAACTTGTTCAGGTCGTGCAGGTCGAGAATGGAACGCCAGCCCCCATCCACTTTGGGCCCAGGAAGTACCTGGACACAAACCCTGGGTCTGGAGGAGGGTCCGACACCTCGCTGATCACCTCCTGCTGGAGGAGCAGGGTAATGTCGGCTCGATGAGCCGACAGAGGGGCTGTGGAACCCGTTGCTCCCCGTGGGGCGATGGCTCGATAGGGAGGGGACTGCTCAAACTCCAGAGGCAGACCTCTGCCGACCACTGCTAGCACCCAGTGGTCCGTGGTGATAGCGGACCAGGAGGAAAGGAAGTGGCGGAGCCGTTCCCTCATGGGGAGAACCCAGGGAGGAGTGACGAGGCTGGGGGCGACACCCGTCAACCCGTCACTGGGCAGGCTTGGAGGAAGGGTCGGCTGAGGGGCCTCCTGGATCCTTCCCTCCAGGCTTCCTACTGGAGGAAGTGACAGACTTGGCCTTAGGGCGCCAAGTGTAAGCCTGCTGGCCCTGTTGCTGGTGCTGCTGGGCCGGACGTGCCGCAGGGGCGGAAGGGTGAAAGGGCTTATGCTGCTGCTGCTGGTGGCCTTTGTCTTTCTGGGCAGACGTGACAGAGTCCAAGGTGGCACTGGACGTCTTGATCCTCTGGAGATGGCCTTCCACCCCTGGCCCAAACAAGTCAGTGCCCAGGAAGAGAATGTCTGCCAGCTTGTGCTGGGTGTCCGCCATGAAGGTGGAGATCCGGAGCCAAGCTCTGCAGCGCATGGCTACTGCAGCTGCTACTGACCGGGCACAAGAGTCACCAATGTCCAAAGAAGTTTGGAGCTGCTGTTTAGCCACGGCCCTTCCCTGATCCCGCACCTGCTTGACTGTTGTCTGAAGGTCAGCCGGGAGATGGGGAATCACCTCATCCAAGGAACCCATAAGGGCGTGTGAAAAATGTGCCTTCAGTACAGCCGAGCTAGCCTGTCGAAGGCCATGGGAGGAAGCAGCATAAACCTTACGTCCCGAATAATCCAGCTTTCTGGGTTCCTTATTGGGCAGTTTGTCCACGTCCCTAGCGTTCCCAGAACACCGGAAAACACTGCTGGTCACCAGCCCCTCTGCAGAGGGGTGCTCCAAGAAACCGGAGAGTGAACCGGTGGGGACCACGTACTTGTGAGCCATCTTGGCCAAAGGAGCAGGACAAGATGCAGGCTGCTGCCACAACTCCAGGGCCGTGCCAACAATGGCTTCGGCCACTGGGAAGGCCTCCATAGGGGAATCTCCTCGGTCCAGTATCTCTGTGAGGGGATACCTGGCCCATTACTGAACGGGTTCAAGCTGCATCCTAGTGGACTCTGAGATGAGTCGAAGTATTCCCAAGAATGAGGATGGGCTCTCGTCCACCGACTGACCCCCTGCAGATTCCAGGTCAATGGGCCTGGAGTACAAGGAGGAGTCATCAGACTCTGAGGAGTCTGCAAACAGCTGCCGAACGCCTAAGCCACCCTCCACCTGCCGAGACCGATCGGGAGTGAGGGTGACCGACAACCTGTGGGGCAAGCCCTGACCCAACTGAGAATTCTTGGTCGGGGCCCCAGTCTTCGGTTGAGGAGGTGGTGGTTCCACTACAATGGGCGGAGCAGCCAGTTTTGCCTGAACAACCAGCGCCAGGGTCGGCTCCTTTGAGGGGTTGCTTCGGTCACTCCAGTGACAGCCACTTAATGGCCGAAGAAGGCGGCTGAATCGGCTTGTTACCGGTCAACAAAAGTTGCTGCCACATCATGTCTTTGTAGCATTGGTGTAACTTACGTTGGAACCTATCCAAAGAAGAGGACAAGCGGCGACGCCACTATCCATGGTGCTGAGACAGAGACCACCGACGTCGGCGGGACCTACTCAACCTGGAAGAGGACCGAGACCTTCGGGGTCGCCAAGGGTGGGTCAAAGAGGGGACGGGGGAAACCCACTCATCCCTCGGTTCAGGGTCCTTAACTGAGGACTTCGGCACAGGAGTCAAGGGCAAGTCTTCGGCTACCACCGGGGGAACTGGTGAAGAAGGGCTGTCGGCTTCTCCAGTCGACAAACCGTCCAACGGGTCGAGAAAAATCTCGACCGCATTGACTACTGTCTCAGCCGGCTGACCTGATGGGGACACCGTGAAACCAGCGGCCTTAGCCGCAACCTCAACCGAAATAGAGAGTCGATGGTTCGGTGAAGGGGATCTCTCCTGCTCCCACGAACGTCGACGGTGGGACTTACCTTTTCGTTCTTTTTTCTTGGACCTACTGGTATGTCCAGATGGTCCTTCTCCCTTGGTGGAGAGGGACTGGCAAAGCTCCTTAAAAGAAGCAGTGTAGGAGGAGCCCAAGGAGAGTGGGATAAACGCTGCGCCGAGGAGGAAGATGAAGCTGCCTGGGCCGCCTCCTCCTTGAGGGCAATCAACTGCTCCAGCTGCTCCGCGGAGCCTGCAGCCGCAGATACTGCCCAACGGGCCTCCTTCGACTTCACCGGCGGGTACCATTTCTCGGGGCGCCCAAGTTGTAGTCGGGCAGCGCAGTCCTCTAAAACTGAAGCCGTGAAGGACTTGCACAGATCGCAGGCCTGCAGATCGTGGGCAAGACCCAGGCAGTAAACGCACTTGGAGTGTGGATCAGTCCGGGACATCTCCTGCCCGCAAGGGCACCGACAGAAGCCGGGAGTGGATTTGTCCATCGCAGCCGCGAGGGAAGATGAAGACTGTAGTCTAGTAAACTTTTAAATTATTTTCAGAAAACCCGAAGAGTTTGGATCCAGGCCCAAAACGCAGAGCGCTAAGGAGGAAACCTGAGCTTCCAAGTAGTAAGGAAGATCTCTAGTCATGGGGTGGAGCCGAGGGTTTTACCACCCGGGTGGGTGGGATGAGCCAGCTTGAAGACCTTCTGGCAAGATTTAAAGTGGCAAGGAACCCGCCACAAAGTGTGGATTGAACAACATCCACATCCCTAGAAACGCAGATTCAGGTTACATGCACACAAATGGCATGTTGCTGTTCCAATCCTATGTGCTTGTATGCATACTTCTTTCTACAGATAGGCTTTTCACAAATATTAATACTGACTTTCTATTGAATTTCCCCACTGTCCTTCTAATAATCTGGATCTCTGCCTTGTTGAACTTAATTATTTATTAAACAAATTTAACAACTCCCATATAAGTGTGTATAGTACTCATTTATTATACAAAATTGTCACTAAATTTGCTGGACCAGTGGCGTGGAGGGCCGAGGCATCATGCCTTACCTCCTGCCATGCCGACGACCTGTGTCCATGGTGCAAGCGGGTCACCTGGGGTCAGCCAGGGAGGGAGAGGATCGAGCATACAGGGGACAGCTCTCCTCTCCCGGGGAGTGGGGACCGGCATTTGCCTGACACCTAGCGAAGGATGGTTGTTGGCATGCTGAGTCCCACACGTTGGGGTATGCAGGAGGAGCAGCCAACTGGCATGCAATGTACAGACGTGCACGCTGCGTGCCATTGTCGGCACTGCATGCTCCCCCTCCACAAGAAAAGTGGAAAATGGATCCCGGATGAGCGGCATGAAACTGTCCCCCGCAGGCGCCACCCTGAGATGGCACCTCCCCGGAGCTGGATCCGTTCGGGGGGGTTGAGTCACTCCCCACCACCCTGCCATGAACGGTAAATCGTGAAGGCATGAGAAGAGGGGGTCTGATACTCAGGTGACAGCACTGGGGGCACAGGGAGAGACAGAGAGAGAGAGAGAGAGAGAGAGTGCTGACTGGGTCCACGAGGAGAAAGAATACTGAGAAGAAAAAAAAATGTCACTAAATTTGATGCACTGAAGTGCTTACAACTGTACTGCACTGCACTGTACTGTCTCTCCCTGCTTTTCCCCTGGGTTGTTACTGAAAGGGGACTTGTATCTTAGTCCAATTTACCCAAGTATCAAGAACAAATAAATAAATAAATACTGTCAATCATCCCGCTAAAAAGGTACTGCCAGTGGTTAAGTACAAGCAAGTTTTAGTCAGTGTCAGCCTGTCTGTTAGAACAAACAGCCACAGAGAAAAACAAATAGCTCAAATAGTTCAGTGTGCGCAAGAGTTGCTAAACTGGCAGGTTTTCAAGGAGTCTGATACATTCAAGAAAGATAGAAGTGAGTAGTTGAGACAGTGTATTTTACAGAATGGTGCCACTGATTTCAATACAATTCTGGCTGCATGCCATTTCGGATTTATACACAAAAAATGGAAATTATGTACCTACTGTAATTCTTGATCTTCTTGGATGAAGTCTCCACCACTCATTCACACTAATGGGACTATGTCAGAGGCGGCAGGACCAAGTGGGAGCCAAAATTCTTCAGGAGGGCCGGCACAGAGGTGGGGCTGTGAGAACGGCGCCGCGAAAATGGCTCGTGCCATACAGGCTACCTCGGCATCAGCCCTCCAACCGCCTCAGTACCTTTTTTACTGAGGAGGTGCAGCGTAAACTAACCTAGTAAAACTAACCTATGTCAGACATAAAACAGTCCGAAGGACCCATATAAGAAGGGTCAACACAACAAAGTCTTCACAGCCCAGCCATCGAGGAAGAGAAGACCAACAACAGAGTGAGCTAGCTCAGGGGATTGTGGGTGGGCGTGTGAATGAGTGGTGGAGACTTCGTCCAAGAAGATTAAGAATTACGGTAGGTATGTAATTTCCATATCTTCCTGGATATAAAGTCTCCACCACTCATTCACAATAATGGGAGAGTACCGAGCTAAATAATCCCCCCGAGAAGGGTGGCAGGAGAGAGGAGCTCACTTAGGACAGAAATCCATTGAGGACTGTCCTGCCAAAGGAAGGATGCTGTCTGGCATGGACATCCAAAGCACAGTGCTTCACAAACGTGTGCACGGAGCTCCAAGTAGCTGCACAGCAGATGACTGTAACGGGCACTTTTTGTATTTCTGCCAGAGATGCCGCTACTGCTCTGGTACAATGGGCATATGCTCTGCCTTCCAGCTTAACCTGTGCCATGGAATAGCAGTGACGAAGACATGCCACTAGCCATGCCGAAATACATCTGATAGCAACAGGCTGACCCAGCCGGGCCATGCTGAATGATGCAAAGAGTTGCTTTGACTTGCAGATCTCTCTAGTTCTAAGTAGAAACGCAAGGCCCTCGTAACATCCAGAGAATATAGGGTACGTTCACCCTCATTCTGGAAGTTCACATAGTAAGCAGGAAGAACCAAAGGCTGGTTCACATGGAATTCCGAGACCACTTTGGGTAGAAATTTAGGGTGGGTTTGAGAACCACCTTGTCCTTATGAAATACCATGTAAGGAGGGTCTGTGACCAAGGCATGTATTTCAGACACTCTGCGAGCGGAGGTAATGGCTACGAGGAAGGTGGTCTTCCAGGTCAGAAACTTCATCTCACACGTTGCTAGAGGCTCGAAAGGTTTACAGGTGAGCATATCTAGCACCAGGTTAATATCCCAGGTGGCTACTGGTGGTCTGACCGGTGGCCTAGTGTGGAGAATACCTTTCAGGAATCTTTTAACCAAGGCTAATTGAGCTATAGACAATGTGTGTATAGGCTCGTGATAAGCAGAGATCGCACAGACATGGACCTTCACAGTTGAGTACTGTAGTCCTGTATTAGACAGGTCTAGAAGATACTCCAAGACTTTGTTTGGTGGGAAAGAAAAAGGATCCAGGGAGGATTTTGCACACCAAATAGAGAACCGCTTCCACTTTGCCATGTACATTTTCCTAGCAGCTGGCTTAAGCGCTGCTAGGAGAATGTCTGAGACTCTCCATGAGACATCAAATCTACCCAATTCTATCTCCTCAGGAGCCAAGTGTGGAGGTGACGGGATCTCAGGTTGGGATGGACCACTGGGCCCTGGGTCAACAGGTCCATCTGAAGTGGAAGCTGTCTTGGTGAAGTTTCCAATAATCTGTTGACTAATGGAAACCAAATCTGCCGAAGCCAGAATGGGGTGATGAGGATCATTCTGCTCCCTTGTGCCTCCAGTTTGAGCAGCACCCTCTGAACTAAGGGAAGAGGATGAAATGTGTATAGAAAGCGTCTTGTCCACTGCAGTCTGAATGCATCCTGACAGAAAGAACCAGGTTCTTGATTTCTGGAGCAGAACAGAGGCAGTTTTGTATTGAGTGGGGGATGCAAAAAGGTCCAGGTCCAGCGTGACCCACTCTTCGAAGAGCAATTGCACATTTACTTCGAGAGACCATTCGTGAGGCTCCACCTCTGTTCTGCTGAGACGATCCGTTACATCGTTCTGGGCTCCTGGTAGGTACACTGCCTGGATCAGGGCTTCATGTTCTAGACACCATTCCCACACTCTCACTGCTTCCCCGCACAGGGGATAAGAGTGTGCCCCTCCCCGTTTGTTGATGTAGTAGATCTTTGGTTTGCAATCCATCTGAAGGAGATTTTGCGACAGAGAAAGTCCTTCACGGCTCGGACAGCGTACAGAACCGCTCTTATTTCCAGGACATTTATGTGGAGTTGAGATTCGTCTCGACTCCACAGACCTTGGGTGTGGAGATCCTGACAGTGAGCTCCCCATCCAAGTTAGGAAGCGTCTGTGGTGATGGTGATCTGGGTCTCCAGTGGAGCAAAGGGGAAACCTTTTAGAAGGTTGTCCTCAAGTCCATCAGATGAGTGACAGCTTGAGAGGCTGCATTATCTTGATGTGAAAGGACTGGGGGTGTGTGGTCGGGGACCACTGAGTACTGACCATCCACTGAGTAATCCTCATGTGAAGACAAGCCAAGGGCACTGTGAACACTGAAGATGCCATGACGCCCAGCATCCGCTGCATCGAGAGGGCTCATACAGAGTCATTCTCTATGATGAAGTGGGCCATCTGAAGGATATAATTTCTCCTGTCCTCTGGAAGAAAGGCTCTTGTGTTGGAGGTATCCAGAAGGGCTCCTATGAAGAGGAGCTGTTGGGAGGGTTGTAGTTGCGATTTTCCTAGATTGAACAGCACTCCCATGGACATGAGGAACTTGGAAGCCATAGCCATGGCTTCCTGTGTCTCTTCTCTGGAGGGACTTGCTAGTAGCCAGTCATCCAGATATGGGAACACTTGAATTTCAAGTTTCCTGAGATGCAGTGCGAGAACTGCAGGGCACTTTGTAAAGACTTGAGGCGCCGAGGTTAGCCCAAAGGGCAAGACTCTGAATTGGCAGGGCTGACCTAACACCACAAATCGAAGATACTCGTGGTGGTTTGGGTGTATGGGAACATGGTGATAGGCATCCTGCATGTCCAGGGAGGCTACCCAACTGTTTGGATGAATCAGAGGTAAAAGTGTACCAAGTGATATCATCTTGAATTTTTCCTTGTAAAGGAATCTGTTCAACTTCCTTAGATTGAGAATAGGGCACATGCTGCCTGTTTTCTTTGGAAATAGGAAGCAGTGGGAGTAGAAACCTGTGTTCCATTGATCCTGCGGAACTACTTCTACTGCCCTGTTGTTCAGAAGGCCTCGAATCTCAGAAGCGAGCAGGTCTGACTGAGAGACAGACAGCTTGGCTGTCATTTTGGGTGGATGATCCGGAGGGGTTTCTGAAAGACTTAAGAGAGTAACCCTCGCAGATTACACTGAGCACCCATTTGTCTGATGTGACTGAATTCCACTGGTTGTAGAACCGAGTGAGACACTCTCCTACTGCCGAGGAAGAGTCCCCTCGGATAGCTGAGGTGGGGCTTGGGTTAGATTGTCAGGGGGTGGCACTAGGCACTTTTGGGCCCTGTGCCTTCTGCTGCATTTTCTTTTGTGGCTGGGGGGCTTGATTTCTGTTGAAGCCCCCTCTGCCTTTGCCACAAAAGGACTGATGGTTATGAAACTGCCGGAAGTTCCCACTCCATTGAGGGGGAAGCAGAAGGCGGCCTGGCAGTCTTGATAGCTGTTCTAGTTTTCTGTGTGGCCTTGAGTGCTTGCTCAGCCTGAGGGCCAAACAGATAAGTTCCATCAAATGGTAAACTTATAACTCTTTGCTGGGCATCATTTGTGAATCCCGATATGCGTAACCACGAGTGGCGTTGGGTGCAAATAACTGTTGCTGCTCTAGAAGCAGTGTCAAAGGCATCCATAGCAGCCTTAAGTTGCTGATTGTTGGACTCAGTGCCTCTAGTTATGGTCCGGAGAAGCTCTGAGTTAATATTCAACTCCGGAAGAGCTTCCATAATGGCTTTGAGTGAATGCCAGAGGGTATACTCATACTGAGAGAAATAACCCTGGTAGCTAGCAATGCGCATACCCAGGGTAGAGGCAGTGAAAACTCGCTTCCCCAAGGTGTCAATCTTATGGGATTCCTTGCTCACTGGATGAGACGTAGATTCCTGAGGAAGGGTGGTCTTGTCATTCTCTGCCAAGACAACTATGGCATCAGCAAAGGCTTGAGAGGCCAAGACACTAAAATCGATAAAAACTACAAATGAATAACTAATCAAATACTGCTGTCGTATAGACGTGAAGATTTGACTCCTGGCAGGCGAGCTACGTCGTCACTAAAGCGCACTCGACGGCGGGACAAAAGGAACTGAGGTGGTTGGAGGGTCGACACCAAGGTAACCTATGTGGCGCAAGCCGGTCTCATGGCCCTACCTCGGCGCCAGCCTTCCTGAAGAACTTTGGCTCCCGCTTGGTCCTAGCGCCTCCGGCATAGTCCCATTAGTGTGAATGAGTGGTGGAGACTTTATGTCCAGGAAGATTTGTCTGTCCCAAGCATGTGCATACATCAGGAATTGACTGTATATACAACACCCTCCTATCGGATTTCAGCATACTCTCAACCTGATTCACTATAAATCGTCCATCAATAAATCAGTCCAAAGCTGTTTGGCTTAAAAAAAAAAAAAAAAAAATAGTTTGTACAGCTGCACAAATCCAGTCATTACTACCTCCGATAGTGCTGTTCAAAGATCAATGACCAAATATAAATATCTTGTCATTCTCTGACTTATCCCTGGACCTCCCTCACATATCCAGACCTGATTTCAAAGTGTGATAGGAAACTTGGTGCCCTGCATAGGGTTGGCTACTGCCTTTCTCTTGGCATGGGGAACTGCCAGGTTAAGTGTAGGGACCAGTCCTTGACTTTGGTTTTATGATCTGCAATGTTGACTTAAACTGCCAGCTATCTAAGCTTGATACCTTGCTAAATGCTCTTAGCAGATTTATCTTTTGTTGCCTATCTCTACTCACCACTACTCTATGTACAACCACCTAAATTGGCTGTGGATAAAGAAACGTGTGTACAGCACCTAGCACTATATAGGTATAAGCGCATGTGGAAGTCCCCACAATGGGAGGCGACAGGGAGAATATGTTGCTAAGGAAAAAGAGCTTTTGGATCTTTAGTGTATATACGGGTTTTCTCAATGTTGTTCTTTTTCTGTTTTTCAAGTGCAGTTTGCCTCTTTTCTCTCCACCATGGATACTTGGGCTTACAGCTGACTCATGTTGTGTCTGTAACCGTCCCCTCCCCCCCAACTTATTTCTAGCGTTTATGTATTTATTTATTGAAATCTCAGACTACAAGTACCTATGAGTCAGACTCTTTTACACAGGTTCCATGTCAAAATAAATACAATAATCACAGGGAGGAGATAAAGAGTTCAAATAACACTGATTACAACCATAGTTGCAGTTGGGGGGTTAGCCAGTAAAGAAGAGTTAAGGGCGATAACATTAATGAGAGCAAAACAGGTGTCACAGTTACATTCATAAATCAGACTGACCGGAGCAGCAAGCTGGGGCTAGCAGCCAGAGGTTGGCTTTGTCGGCAAGGATGGGCAAACCAGTGGTTGGTTTGGTCAGTTAGGAGGAAGAACTGGAGAGAGGGATTGGTCGAGCAGGGGGCAAACCTAGGTATCACTTGGAGGGGGGCAGGCCTAGAGAATATAGTGCAGGGGTGAAGACTGAGAAAACAGGTGTGGGCAAGCGTGGACAGGAGAGGAGGGGTAGAGAAGGCAAAAGAGGGGAGGGACAGGATAGGATAGGATAGTTGGGGTGCTAAGTTATCCTTATGTTATATGCGTTTGCTTCATACAAATATATACAATTTGTATTTAATTACAGGAGCTACTGAATCGCAGTTACCTTATTCTGTTTCTCTCTTTTATTCAATATGCTTTTTTTTTTTTTTGTACTTTATGTTTTTATTTTATATTGAATTAACACAGTTTGATTACCAAGCATAGATGTTGCAGTACATTCACTTTTCCTTATGAGGGTGCCACTCCTCTTAATACAGACGAGTATACCATCTAATGCTTAACAGACACGTCCTTGAGGGGGATACCTAGAATACAAATGTATGTCCCAGTAATGAACTACCAAAAACTGTATAGAACCCATGAGCCACATGGTTAAAGCTACCAACAGTCCCTATTTTCCCAGGACAGTCCCTATTTTAGGCAGCATGTCTCAGTGTCCCCACAAGTTTTGCAAAATGTTACTTTTGTCCTGGTTTTTGCTTATGTGTCCCAGTTTTGTCCCTTTTTTCTTTGCTGACTGCTAATCCATGGGCGATAGTTATTTTAGCACCACTGTGGTACTGCTTGAGCTGGACAGCGGTTTGTAACTTCAACCCTTGTGCCTGTGTTGCACTGCAAGCACGTCAGTGGGAGCACAGTAAAGCATGTTCCTTCCTGTTAGATTAGACTGGGTAGTAGTGTAAACAAGCACATGTGGATATCTGCCTGCCAGTAGCTGAGAGGGACTCCAGACAGAGAAGAGACTGGCAGCAGGGAACTAAGGTACTCAAACCTGATCAGCTGTAGACAAGTGTGTGAAAACTATCTGGTGTGGTGGTGGAAGTCACTGAAGTGAAGTTTGCTCAGCAAATGAGGTGGGTTGAAGCTGGTTGGATGGGACTGTCAAGAGAAGCAGTACATGCAGCTTGAATGTCTGATCACAGTTTAACACAGGTTTGCTTCTAATGAACTTTCTGTACATCATGATTTGGAAATTGCTGCAGCAGAATGATGTATTGTTTTAATCTGGATGTTTGCTACTGGTGTTACTGTGGGCAGCATGGCCAGAGCAAGCAGCAAAATTTAACTGCGTGTGTGCAGTGTTGTCTGCGGCACTGCCTGTGAGAGCAACACGGGGTGGGGGGTCATGGTCAGGATAGACCGTCCCAGTTTTAGGCCTCGGAAAGTTGGTAGCTTTACACATGGTTAAAAACAAAATTGTCCATAAAAAGAAATATCTAAAGTCCTTCACCATACTAAGATGGTATTGGGTACCATGCCTTTACTTGGAATGGCACAATGTATGTGCAACTCGTTACTGATCTTAATTACACGTATATTTTAATACTACTGGCGCCTTAGCTGGCAATATAAGAAAAAATTAACATAACAGCTGTAAACAGCCTGAATAACATTTTTACGTATAACGTGACAGTGAGTAAAAGTTTTGGTCCGTAAAGCAAAAGATACTGGGGGTTAACATACCCCAAACATTACAGTTCCAAGAAACAAAACTACTGTCTATGCATTTAAGTCCCGATATGGTGGTGAGCTTCTCAGGTGTGAACTGAAGTTTCCAAAGCCTTAAAGACACAAACTTTTAGCACCTTTATCTTGAATCCCAAGATAGTTGCACTCACCTCACTGGAAGGGTCATCAGCAGTGATTCAGGGATCATCTTCATCAGAAGATTAATGGTCTGAAGCGGGGGAGCCGCATATCTCAAGACTCCATTTCAGGGCATCTGCTACATCGGAGAATAAGTACACTTCCCCAGGTGAACTATCCTGAGGCGGGTGGGAAAAATCATTCCATGGGGCATGGAGGCCTCTCTCAACATGGCTCTTACTCCACCAAATCATTTACGTTTCTGCCTCGTTGCGAAGCTTATGTCTGGGTACAAGTTGATTCTCTGTCCCTCGTGCAGTAAGGTACCTTTATGCCGTGTCATGGCCATTACAGAATCCCTTGTCCCGGCACCGTCTGTGGCAACTAGGATCGCCCCCGGTACCTCCAACTCTTTCAATCGACCTCTTGGGGTAATAAGGTAGGACCCCTGCAACTGTTGTAACTTTTGTTGCACCTCCGCACCCAGTTGTTGTCCAAACCAATCCTTAATAAATAACAGGAAATAGTCCCCCTTGCTACCTTCAGGCATTCCCAGAACGCAGATGTTAGGAGCCCCAATTTGATGATTCTCCAGGGTCTCTAATCTGGCTTTCCAATGGCCACTTTCTTTAATCACTGTTGACACAGCAACCATGGTGGCATCTGCCCGTTTAGAGGCATCTAGAGCTGCAGTTTGCACACCTTCCATTGTTGTTTCTAATGTGGTGACTCGGTGACGTAGACCGTCTAGCTTGTCTGAAATAGCAGTCACTGGTTTAATCAGTGCAGAAAGTTTAGTG
This sequence comes from Neoceratodus forsteri, assembly GCA_016271365.2. NCBI lineage: Eukaryota > Metazoa > Chordata > Ceratodontiformes > Ceratodontidae > Neoceratodus > Neoceratodus forsteri. The sequence goes on from CM057458.1 coordinate 1,221,547,784, forward strand.
CAGATTGTTTGCAAGGTCTCCTCTAAGGCCTCATCTGCAATCTCATCGGGTCTGCCAAGCATTGCTCTAGTGGTGAGTGTTTTTGGATTTTGCTCCTGATCCTTGATGATGTTATTTTTGGGGGTTCCCCGGTTTGCAGAAGGGACCTTCCGATACAGTTTAAGTCCAGTTCAGCTTCTTTTAGCTCGAGAAAAATGTATTTAGATCAAATTGCCAGCTTACAGCGTTACTATCCGATCAAACAACCGCCATCATGCTAGGGCTCCAAAGCGCCCCCCAATATGTCTTATTTTTACTGACTTCTAGCTGCTGGCCAAGTGGCAGATCTCCTTTAAAACTGGACTTATAACTTATAAGACGCAGCAGGGGCTGGGCTAGGGCCATCTGGTTAAGCTCTTGCACCCTCGCGTACCCTCGCGTCCTGTCCACTCTGCTGAGGGTGGCCTCCTGGTAGTTCCAGGGCAAGACTAAATATCTCGGGGGCAGGAGGGACCGGGCCTTTGGAGCAGCAGGTCCGGTCCTCTAGAATTCTTTGCTGAAAACTTTGAGGGTGGTCCCCTCAGTGAAGGCCTTTAAGCAGGGACAGAAAACATTCTTATTCACTCAGCCTTTTGGGTTTTAATCTTCCCCACACTTCTATCATCCCAGTTTTTAAGTACTGATTAATTTATTCAATGCAAATGATGTATATTAATTTTTTTTTTTGCGCGCCTCCCGTGTCCCCCGACCGGCCATTCCTTTGGGTCACCAATGGACACACCCACCCACAAAGCCATCCCCCCCATCACCATCTCCCTTGTGTCATGCCCCGGTCGACCTGAGGTATCCCTTCACCAGGGGAGCCCCCCTCCCAGGGCCCATGAGGGGGAGATAGAGTTCAGTTCCATACTGGGTGCATGGCAGGGGATCGGTTCGCAAGGCTACTGTCAGGGCTGCATGGCATGAGGGGACCCAGCTGATCATCATCCGGTCAGCAGAGCAGGCAATTTTTCAGTTTTCACCCTCCATCCCTCCCTCCCTCTTCCCATGTTGCAGTCGCAAGCATGTGGCATCCTGGGAAGGATACATGGTTATGAGTTGGTCGCCCACACTGCCAAGTGTGCCTCCGCTGGGGACCACCAGAAACCACTCTAGAAGCAATGCAGGCTCACGCCCTCCCTCCCAGGGAGGAACGCGTCTGAGTGAATGCTCATAACTCTCCCTGCCGGTCTCTGCTCCTGATGTCTCGGGCGCAAACCTGGGTTGCTAGTGTGCCGTGCGATCCCCCATCGCACGGTGCTGGCATTATGCTGTATTATTTTAAAGAATTTTATTTCTCGGGGATTTGTAAATGGAGATGCTTTTTAGTCTGCTGCTGTTTGATACTGTAATGGTACCCGGAGCCTCTGGGAAAGGGCACCGCTTAAAATAAAGACTACTACGACTACTAAATTGTAGCAGTATGTGCAATTAAAAAACAAAAGAGTGTCCACGATAGTGCGCTACAATCTTTATAATCAAATGTTATTCTGTTACAAGACACAAGGCTGCATACATTGGAGGACACCTCCGCTGTTAAGAAAATGCGGCCATATGGGCCATCTTTTTGGTCGACTGAGAGAACAGATGCTCCAGCCTGGGTATTTTTCTTTTCCTTTTATGAGATTAAGCTTAAAACCCTGGTAGATTTGGTACCAGGCCATTTTATGATCCCTGATGTCTAGTTTTGGAACCGGGACTTCAGGATTATTAGCTTATATTCCTCACAAAGCAAGAATGGGTGCACTGATCTATTTCAAACTCATTCCGCCACACCTTTTTAGTACCCAGGGTATTATATTTGGAGGCGATTTCAATTGTAGTTACTGTAAATACCAGATCTACCATACAATCAGAAAAGGTTTATGGTTATTCTGCCTATCTTTCTGACATGGTTGCTTCTGCTCTCCTGGTGGATGCCGCTGCTGACCGCCACATGATGGTTGGAAATACTTTTCATAAAGGGGCTTGTGCTATCGAAATTTATTTTTTTAATTTCATAATGGCTGCATACAAAGGATGAGTCACTATTTCCCATAGAAACTTCAGACCGTACTGTAGTTCACCTGGTTGTAGGCTGTAATTCCAGGACGCAGGCAGACAGAGGACTTTGGCGCTATAATATGTTTGCTTCTCCTACTGATTCATGGAAGGAGTTCAAAATTGAGCTTAGGGAATTTAGGTGTCCTGTCAATATAAAGAATGAATAATAGCGAATGAAATATAGCGACTGTCATTTTAGCTAAGTGGTCCTTACAGCGCATGGTTATTTGAGCAATTATTAGATAGAAATGTTGTGGTTGTATCTTGTTTTGCTTGTTTCAGTTATTGCTGTGAAAATAAAGTTGGATGTTGAGGAGTATAGTTTCTTCGTGTTGTTTTTGTTATACTTTGTGTTGGCGTGTTGTGTTGAAGTTGCCTGTTTTTTTTCCGTTATTTTCGCTATTTTGACTCTTCGCTATTATTTCCATTCACTATCTTTGCTGGCACTAATGTTCACTCACCATTGTTTTCTTCACTATTTTTTTCCACTGTGTTGACATAGCCCCAGGAATTTATTATTATATTAGCAAAACAAAACAAGAGATCAGCATATCTTGAATACCTTGACCTCAGGCACCAGCTTCAGAAAATTATGTCCTTAGCAGAACTCTCTGAACAGGATTATTCCACTCAAATTTCCACTTATAAAAAAAATACAGAATGACTGCATTAGTATCAAAGACGAAATCCACTCATTCGATTAACAAAAATTTGGTATTCAGGGGAAAAAAGGGACAGGTGAACCATTTTCACACATGTAATGACAAGATAGATCATCATGTAATAGCTTCCCTAAATGATAATGCCAGTACAGTACATAGCTGTTTTCACAGTTGCAGGATATAGTGGATGCATATGTCCGGCATATGGTTGGTAACCTCAGTGTAGCAGACCAGAATGCTAAACAGTTTCTCTCGAATGTGAATGTTCTTACACTGGAGCCGCATGTTCTAGATGCCTTAAATTCAAGTCTGACAAAACTTGAAGCGGCTGAAACTATAAAATCTTTCAGCAATAACGTTGACCATGGGGAGGATGGCATCCCTGGGGAAGTGTCTGTTTCAGGACAAAGTGAGTGATGTCTTGGTTTCTGTATTTAATTCAGTGTTTTTGGAGACACAGTCAGATCCAGCCCTTCTGAAGGGAAATACGTTCCTTCTTAAAAAAGGGAACAGGACAGAGATAAAAAAAAAAACTGGACACCATTAACTCTTATTAATACCAATATGAAACTATTTACGAAAATTTTAAGCAGAAGACTTTTGACAGCAGCATCCACTTAACTGATTGATACACTAACTTGTAAATAATTAATTACTATTATGTTAACTATTTGACAGTGGTAGTTTGGGAGACGCTGACGTCCTTCTCCTTTCAGTAGACCAGGAGAAGGTTTTCCACAATGTTCAACATTACTTTATGTTTTCAGTCTTGAGGCATTATGGTATACCAGGGTTTTTTCCAGGTGGATCAAACTTTTGTATGACAGAGCATCTGCAACTCCATTACTGAATGGACTGGGCACCCAACAACAGCTACTTAGATGCGTCAGGCAGGGCTGTCCCCTAGCCCCATTTTGTATACCTTATGTGTGGATCCATTTCTCTGGAAAATTGTACAGGATCAGCCCATTCAGCATTTCACCATTAACTCAAGACCTCTGGGTTGTAAGATATCTGCATACGCAGATGGCATTTGTATAACTGTCAAAGATTCTGAAGACGGGTTGCAAGCATTACACCATTTTATGCAATTTGAAGCGGTATCAGGTTCTATACTTAATAAAGACAAAAGTGTGGGGAAGGTAATCAGAAGCCCGGTTTTTGGGTCCCCAACAGATGTTGCTGGGATTAAGTTTAGACCCAATTAAAATACTGGGAATTCGGTTTGGTGCTCCTGATATGGCAGTTTATAATTGGAAATATAAATTAAATACAGCTGAAGCTATGGTAACTAAATGGTGTTCCTGAGCCACATAAAAAAAAAATAAAAGTTTTTTTTTATTAAAATTTTTTCAATCTCTGTTTTTCTCTATCTTAGCTTTGTTTTCTCACCCCCAGCACACTTGGAAGCCAAACTGTATAGTGTTTTTTCAGCCTCCTTTGGGGCAGCAACTTGAACCCCATTAAAAGCACAGATCAGTATCAAGATATAAAAGAAGGTGGATCGCATACGGTAAACCCCTTAGTTTTCTGTGTGTGTGTGTTAGTTTTAATTTATAGCCTGTACCATTAGGAAATCCACCTCATGGTTTAGCACTTTTCCTGCATAAATGTGGTTAACTTTATGGTAGCATGTGAGAATAACTGTTTAAGGGCTATCAGACGGAGAGGATGCCCTTTAACTCCACACATTCAGGAGTGCTTTTGTAAGCTTAAACAATGGCAGATTTCTAAACATCTAGTTTGTTCAAATACTGGGAAGTCCTTTACTCATGGATACTCGGAACACATTTTTTTTGCATCACCAGTCTTTTCCAATATTTATGGAGTTGAAGAAAAGTTAATCATGGCACAGCTCACAGATGGAAGGGTTCCCTTAAAGATGTGGGATGTTTCATGGTTTTCTGTTCATGGTTGCCTGAACGTTAAAGGTAATGCAAAATGTCAGTAGCTGTCCAAAAGGCTTTGTGTATGATCTGTCTGTATAAATTCTGAGGAAATCACGGAAATCTTCTTCCTTCAGCGTTCTTATAATTCTAACCTTTGGCCTACATTGGCTAGCCTTTGTAATACACCTGAATTCGGCCAGCTTGCATGTAACACTTTAGTGCTAGGAGACAGGTCTCCTCCATGGGTAAGTGGCATCACAGCACTGTGACTTTGATCTGTGCATGCCACAAAATACAGGTTACTCACCTGTAACAGGAGTTCTAGGAATGGTATATGTTGTTCATCCACACTTTCTGGCAGGTATCCTTGCCGCGTTAAATCTTGCCGGAAGGTCTTCAAGCTGGCTCCTCCCACCCACCCGGGTGGTAAAACTCTTGGCTCCGCCCCATGACGCCAGATCTGGCCCGCTGGAAGCTCCGGTAGTGCGTCGAAGCCGGGGAGGTCGGGTGGGTCGCGTGGATGAACAACATATACCATTCCTAGAACTCCTGTTACAGGTGAGTAATAAAGGTATGTGCCGACTTGCAGGTAGCAGCCCTGCAGATATCCTGGATAGGGACGTCCCTGGAAGCAGCTACTGATGCAGCGGTATGGCGGGTAGAATGAGCTCTTATCCCTTTGGGAGGCTCCATGCCCGCCAACCTATAGCAGAGATCTATGCAGGAGGTGACCCACCTGCTTATCGTCTGCTTGGCTGCAGGTCTGCCAGGTGCGGCTTCAGCGTAGGTGACAAACAGCTGGCAAACCTCTCCCCGAATTTCAGCCGTGCGCCCCTTATAGTAAGCGAGCACCCTTCTAGGGTCCAGAGTATGGAGCCTATATTCAGCCTCCGAGGTGTGATTGGGGTAGAACACCGGCAGAGTCAACACCTGGTTAAGGTGAAACTCCGACACCACCTTCGGAAGGAATTTTGGGTGGGGGTGCAGGAGAACCTTGTCCCTGTGGAAGACCAGGTAAGGAGACTCGATGGAAAGCGCCTGGAGCTCTCCCATCCTTCTAGCTGATGCGATAGCCACCAAGAAGGCGGTCTTCCACGACAGGTGAAAGAGATCACACCTGTGCATCGGTTCAAATGGCTTGCCCATGAGCTTTGCCAGTACCAGCAGCAGATCCCACGGAGGTGGAGGTTCTCGCACCGGAGGGGAAATGTGATCGAGGCCTTTGAAAAAGCGCCAGACCACCTTCTCCTGCGCCACCAACTGCTTCCCGGCCCGCACCCGGTAAGCAGAGATGGCTGCCAGGTGCACCTTTAGGGTAGTCGACCTAAGCCCTTGCTGAGAAAGGGACCATAGATAGTCCAAAATGCTTGCCAAGGAACAGGAGGAAGGGTCCAGGCCCTTACCCTGACACCAAATGGAAAATCTCTTCCATTTAAAGGCATAGCATTTCCTGGTCGACTCCTTAAGGGACGCCTCAACTACATTGAGGACCTCGTCGGAAAGACCCAAGGCCTGGAACTCTAGCCGCTCAGGAACCAGGCCGTCAGGTGCAGGGATTGAAGGTCCGGATGGAACACCTTCCCCTGATTGACTGAGAGTAGGTCCGGGAGAGCTGGAAGCTGCCTCAGGAGCCTGGAGCTGAGGCCGAGGAGATCTGGATACCAGCATTGGCGGGGCCAGTCTGGAGCTACCAGAATCACCTGCGCCTTGTCCCTCCTTGCTTTGAGAAGCACCTTGTGGATCAAGGGAAATGGGGGAAAGGCGTAGAAGAGGCCCGGGGTCCACGGCCTCGAGAAGGCATCCCCTGCATCGAGCCCTGCTGGGGGGGCGGGCATGGAACAACCTCAGCTTCGCATTCTCCCTGGAGGCAAACAGGTCCACCTGAGGTGTGCCCCAATGGGAGAACAGATCTTGTACTACCTCCGGCAGGAGAGACCACTCGTGGACACAGCCCCTATCCGGCTTAGGGCATCGGCCAGGGTGTTGGAGGCTCCTGCCACATGAATGGCTAGGAGATCCGCCTCCAGGCTGTGCACCAGTGACCAAATGCGGAGAGCTTCCTTGCACAGAGGCATGGAGCGCGTCCCACCCTGACGGCTTAGGTAGTACATAGTCATGGTATTGTCCGTCTGGACCTGAACCACTTGACCCCGTAGAAACAGAGCAAAGGCAGTGAGGGCTAGACGAACCACCCGAGGCTCCAGCAGGTTGATATGGCACCGGGACTCCCGAGGGGACCAGAGGCCGTGCGCTCTGTGCTCCCCCAGATGGGCACCCGAACCCATCAGAGAGGCATCGGTCGATGGAGAGACCGTCGGCTCGGGGCGGACAAACGGGATGCCCTCCTGCAGATGAGCTGGAACGGTCCACCACTGGAGAGCGTTCCACATCCCTTGGGTCACCGTCACTAGCTGGTCCAATGGATCGCAGCGTTGTGACCACTGGCTGGCCAGTCCCCACTGAAGGGGACGGATGTGCCGCGGCCTCAACGGACCACGCTTGGTGCAGGCCGCCATGAGACCCAGGAGGCACAGGGAAGTCCCGGCAGGGCGCGATTGCCCAACCAGAAATGATTGGCAAAGGAGGAAAGAACCTCGGCCCTGTCCACCGGGAGCCGTGCTCTAGCTCAAAGAGAGTCGAGCTCTGCCCCGATGAAAAGAATCATCTGCTTCGGTCCGAGTTCCGACTTGGCCTCGTTGATGAGGAGGCCGATTTGAGAGCAAACCGGAGGGCCAGATCTCTGGACTGCTCCACCTCCTGTCTGGAGGGGGCTGCTATCAGCCAATCGTCCAGGTAAGGGTACACCTGGACCCCTCAGTGCCGCAGGAAGGCTGTCACCACTGCCATGCATTTGGTGAAGACCCTGGGAGCAAGAGAAAGGCCGAAGGGCATGGCTCGGAACTCGAAAAGGGATCCTTCCGCTTGAAAGCGAAGGAATCTCTGGCGAGACAGACGGATAGGGACGTGAAAAAACATGTCCTGTAGATCCAGAGAGCAGAACCACATGCCGTGTTCCAGGGATGGTATTATCTGAGCCAGAGTGACCATCCTGAAGGTCCGAGACCTTAGGAACTTGTTTAGGTCATGCAGGTCGAGAATGGGGCGCCAGCCCCCCCGTCTGTTTTGGGACCAGGAAGTACCTGGACACAAACCCCGGGTCTGAGGGAGGGTCTGCACCTCTCTGATCACCTCTTTCTCGAGGAGCAGACCGATGTCGGCTCGGCGAGCCAACAGCGAGGCTGCGGACCCCGAGGCCCCAGGCGGCGGCTCGGAAGCGGGGTCTGCTCGAACTCCAGAGGCAGGCACTTTCCCACCACTTCCGAACGTCCACCGGTCTGTGGTGATAGCAGACCAGGCGGAAAGGAACTGATGGCTGCCTCTCCACGGGGACCTTGGGTTGGTGACGAGGTTGGGGCGGCACCCTCAACCCATCACTGGGCAGGCTTGGAGGAGGAACTGGCCAAGGGACCACCTGGGCCTTTACCTCCCTGCTTCCTGGAAGAGGAAGCCGCGGGCTTGGGTTTGGAATGCCAAGTGCGAGCCTGCTGGCCCTGATGCTTCCTGGGCCGGATGTGCCGCAGGCGCAGAAGGACGAGAGGGCTTGGGTAGCAGTCTGCGGCCCTTGTCCCTCTGGGCGGATGACACCGAGTCCAGAGTGGCATTGGACTTTTCGATCCTCTGGAGGTGACCTTCCACTCCAGGGCGGAAGAGGTCGGTCCCCAGGAAGGGGACATCCGCCAACTTGTGCTGGGTATCTGCTGTGAAGGTGGATATCCTCAGCCATGCCCGACGGCGCATAGCCACTGCGGCCGCTACTGACCTGGCGCACGAGTCACCGATGTCCAAAGCAGTCTGAAGTTGCTGCTTGGCCACTGCCCTACCCTGGTCCCACACCTGCTTAACTGTGGTCTGCAGGGTCAGCCGGGAGATGAGGGACTACCTCATCCAGGGAGCCCAACAGGGCATGAGAGAAGTGCGCCATCAGCATGGCCGAACTGGCCTGACGACGGCCAAGGGAGGACGCAGCGTAGAATTTGCGCCCGGCGTAGTCCAACTTCTTGGACTCCTTGTCGGGAGGCTTGTCCATCGCCCCTGGCGCTTCCGCACGCCGGAAGACGCTGTCGGTAACCAACCCCTTGGCTGAGGGGGTGTTCGAGAAACCAGACAGGGAGCAGTAGGGACCGCGATCTTCCTCGCCATCCTGGCCGAGGCAAGGGCAGGAAGCAGGGCGCTGTCATAGCTCAAGGCCGGGCCTACAATGGCCTCGGCCACCGGAAAGGCCTCCGTAGGAGAATCCCCTTGGTCCAAAATCTCCATGAGGGGATACTTGGCCCGCTTGGATATCGGCTCGAGCTGCATCCCGGTGGACTCCGAGATGAGCCTAAGCAAACCCATGAAGGACGATGGGCTATGGTCCAGCGAGTGACCTCCTGAGGACTCCAAGTCGACCCGCCTGGAGAACAGGGAGGAATCGTCGTCAGACTCAGAGGAGTCCACTAAGAGCTGCCTTGGGCCTGAGCCACCCTCCACCTGCCGAGGGCGATCAGGAGTGAGGGTGACAGACAGCCTATGGGGCAGACCCTGGGCCGACCGAGAATTCTTGGTTGGGGCCCCAAACAACGGCTGTGGAGGCAGAGTTTCCACCAGAATCGGTGGGGCAGCCGGTTTTGGTCGAGGAGCAGGCGCCTTGGCTACAGCGAGGGGTTGCTTCGGCCGCTCCGGTGACAGCCACTTGATAGTCGGGGACGGCGACGACGTCGGCTTGCTCCTGGACAGAAGAAGCTGTTGCCACATGAGGTCCTCGTAGCGCCGACACAACCTGCGTCAAAGCCTCCCCTCGACTGAGGAGGAGGATGAGGACGAGCAGCAATGCCACTTGCCACGGTACCGAGACCGCCTATGACGGCAGGATCGGCTGACCAAGAAGAAGTCCGAGACCGAGACCACGAACCTCGCCTTTCCGAGAAGGGTTCTGGGGCAGGCGGGGAAAACTGCTCTCCCCTCCACTCGGAGGGTTCAACCATGGACTCCGGAACCGGAGGCACGGGCAAGTCCACGGAAACCTCAATCTCCACCGGGGGAACCGGGGAGTAAGGGTTTTCGGCTTCACCGGTCGACAACCCATTTGACGGGTCGAGAAAAATCTTGACTGCATCGAAGGGAGTCTCGGTCAACTGACCTGACGGGGACGCCGTGAAGCCGGTGGCCGAAGCCGAAGGATCAACCGAAGTCGATGGTCGACTACTTGGTGAGAGGGACCTCTCCCGCTCCCAAGAGCGTCGACGGAGGGACTTACCTTTGTGGTCCTTCTTCTTGGATCGAGAGGAAGGCCCTGAAGATGTTGGTCCCTCTCCCTTGGTGGAAAGGGACAGACAGAGTTCCTTAAAAGAAGCTGAATAGGAGGATCCCAGGGAGAGCGGAATAAAGGCCGCGGCCGAGGTAGACGAAGATGCGGCCTGCGCTGCCTCCTCCTCGAGGGCGATCATCTGCTCAAGCTGTTCCGCCGAGCCAGCCATGAAACCGCCAAACGGGCCTCCCTTCGACTTTACCGGAGGGTAACGTTCTCGAGCCCAAAGTTGTAAACGGCGGCGCAGTCTTCCAGGACGTAGGCCAAGAAGGAAGAGCACAGGTCGCAAGCCTGCGGGTCGTGCTCAAGGCCCAAGCAGTAGACGCACATGGAGTGCAGATCCATCCGAGACATCTTCTGCCCGCATGGGCACCTCCAAAACCGGGAGTCGATTGTCTATACATGGCCTGAGGAAATAAATGACCAAGTCTTGAAAACCTTAAAAGTAATTTGAAAACCAAGAAATAGGAACCAGTCTTATACTGAGAGCTGCTAAGGAGGGAACCTGAACTTCCAAGCAGTAAGGAAGATTTAGCGCCATATGGAGTCGAGTTTTACCACCCGGGTGGGTGGGAGGAGCCAGCTTGAAGACCTTCCGGCAAGATTTAAAGCAGCAAGGATACCTGCCAGAAAGTGTGGATGAACAACATATCCATGTCCCTAGAACAGTGGATTTGGCAGGCTAGGTGCCAATTCGTGCTGCAAAAGAAAGTACTTTCTTTAAATAGCTTGAGTAACTGCACAGAGCATGAACTGCTGGAAGTAAGAATGAAAGATTATAAGTCATTAACCAATACCATTTTTTTTCCTTTGGAGAAAAATGTAATTCGGCTACATTAAGATGTAGGAATGCAGAAGCTGCCTCTTTTGTGTGTGTGTGTGTGTGTGTGTGTGTGTGTGTGTGTGTGTGTGTGTTGCCTATACGTAACCATTTACTTTTTCCTTTGTTCATCCTGGGATGGTATTATTCTGGTCTCCTTTTTTGTAATTTTTCTAAAGACATAGTAATTCTTGTTCTGTGTTTCTGTGAAATTGTAGTACTTTTTTATACTGTTTTATTTTTTATTTTAAATAAAACATTCTCCTACTCTTCATCAATTAGTACAATGGGATCTTTTACTTCCACCTTGACAGTGACCAGAGATGATCAGACAGGACATCAGTTTAACATCTCGCCTGAAGGGCACCTCAACTGTGCAGCACTCCCTCGTACTACACTACAGTGTCAGTTATGGGTATTAAACCAAGTATCTGGTGTAACAGGAATCAACATCTGCCAGTTATGTGCATAAATTTTGATATAAATATATGTTTTTGAATTCTGTTTGTGAAACATGGCAGTCAGCACAAGGCATCATGGGACATTTGATTTTTAAAAGAAAAAAATGTTCTGGCCTTGCTTGCTGTCACAGCTATCTTGTAAAAGCTGACTTCCTGGGACTATAATAAGATCAAGGTCATAAACCAACCACTGCTTTGAACCCAAGCAGCTTGTTGTAAAATATTGCCTTTTATGGCATATCAGGAGGGAAGCAGTTTTTGATAGATACCTGTGAAAATTCACCCAGCTATGAGAGGTGTTTTTATGATGTTTTGCTGAGAGATCAAAGGGGAATGCTGTCATAAACTATGCTTTGATGAAGACTAGATTGGTTATAATTGAAAATACTGCTGTATTTGCAGATTCCAAATAAGTAGTAACCTGACTTGTTTGCCTATGCAGATGCATGTTACAAATTAATTACAGGACTAAAAGTGACCTCATGTGCTGTGACAACACAAGGAGGGCGGGACTTGAACTCTGATATTGCAAAGTTGGCTGAAGGGACTAATGCACACTCTTGTTCTGAACTTGGAAGGGATACTCTTTTCTGGACTTCTAAGAGTCATCTTGGTATTTTGGACACATCTGCCAAGATAGGTAACTTTAGCCCAAGCCATCTGCTAACTGAAAGACTGAGGCAGCAATTAGTTATTCAGTGCAAGGCGCTTTGTTTATAACTGTCCATTTATTTTCTGACTGTAACCTTAATGTATATATGTTTGTTTTATGTACTGTATTTTAATTTTTTTTCTGAATACTCCGTTTATTAAGAATTTTCTTTTACCAACAGTACATGTATAACATACAACAGACAGCTACAAAAACAGACAGACTAACATCCCAAGTAGACTAATAATACATATCACATATCAACACATAGATGCAATCGAGTGTGCATTACAATCTATACCATCAGACGTATTCAAATATTCACAGTTAAACACATAATATCCAGGAGATCCATTTCATTCTGTGCAGGATAATAGTACCATAAACATCTAATAGACAATAAGTGATCAGTTAATGAGAGGAGCTCTTCCCCTTGGGGTGGCATTTATTCTGGAGTTTAAATATTCAACCCTGTGCGGAGCATTAAATTTTCAGATATGCCCAAGGACGCCAGAAAGGGAGCCCAATCCCTCAAAAACGCCTCCTCCCTATCCCTTACGAACCATGTAAGCCTTTCCAATGCTAAAGAGTGGATGGCCATTCTCCGCCACTCAGTCACCGTAGGCCCATTCCCAGTGACCCAAGTGTTCTGAATACAGTGCCTGGCCAATACTAACAAAACTTTTGTCCATCTAGGCAGTGGCAGCCACTCCTCCTCCCCTTCCACTACCTCCACCCCAAATAGACAAACCAGGGGGTCCCGAGACAGCCGCCCTCCTAACACCTTATTCACCTCTTGTACTACCTCCCCCCAAAATTTAACCAAGACCGGGCATGACCAAAAACAATGAAAGAATGTATCCAACCCCCTGTTACATCTCTGGCACAGCGGTGACACTGCAGGATGTGCTCTATGAACCGCCACTGGGGGCCAGTATATTCTATGCAGAAATTTATAAAAGGCTTCTTTAAACTTACACACCATGATCCCTTCCGGCATCCCTAGGACTAACTTCCAATTCTTTTCCGATATTTGTTGTCCTAAATCCCTCTCCCAAAGAGCCTTTGTAGCACCCATTAGATCCGGTAGGTTTTGCTTATCCTGTTTAGCCACCTTCCCTATAAATCCTTTCGGATCTTTCTTAGCCTGACATACCATCTGCTCTATCCTATTTGGGTGAAGCCCTCCCCTATCTCCCATTCCCATCTTCCCCACAAATGCTTTCACTTGCAGGTATCGAAATAATTGGGATGTCCCTAACCTCATATCTCGCCTAATCCTGTCAAACTCACTGAGCTCCCCTCTCTCCAACAATACACCTACATAGGTTACTCCTCCCCTTTCCCATTCTAGGAACCCCCTATCCTCCATCCCAGGCACAAAGAAGGGGTTCTTCACAATCGGGAGTAGAACAGTCTCCCTCTGAGCCAAGCCTTTCCACCGCCACAGGTGGTCCCAAGCCTCCAATGTCTCCCTAACTAATGGGTTACCACTCCCCAGATCCCTATATGCCTGAAGTCCCTTACTATGAAGGTAGGCTGTAAGTCTCCCTGGGGTCCCCCCTTGTTCCAGCTCTACCCAGCTGGCCACCCCCGGCCTATGAACCCAGTCAGCTATCCCCCTAAGCTGCACCGCCCTGTAGTAAGTACTCAGATCCGGGAAATTAAGTCCTCCCTTAGTCCTATCCGCCTTGAGCCTTTTCAAACTAATTCTGGGCTTCTTGCCCTGCCAAATAAAATCCGAAAACCCCCTCTCTAACCTTTTCACATCCCCCATTGTTAGCCTCACCTGCAACATTTGCATGGAATATAGGATGCGGGGCATAATATTTATTTTTATTAGATTGATTCTCCCAATCCAAGACACAGGGAGCTGCATCCATCGCTTGAGGTCTGCCAGGACTGATTTAATCAGGGGATAATAATTTAACTTATATAACTCTTCCCATCTCCACCCTATCCGGACCCCTAAATATTTAAAATCCGTCTGGACCACCTTAAATTCCATTCGCTGCACCTCTTGGCCAGCATCTGGGAATCCCATGACTTCACATTTCCTGACATTAATCTTATATCCGGAGAAACCTGCAAACCTCTCAATAATGTTCATCAAATGCCCCATGGAACTATGTAGGTCTCCCAGGAACAGCAGCATGTCGTCTGCATATAGTGCCACCTTATGCTCTCTCCCCTCCACATTCCCTACACCCACCACGCCCTTATGCTGGCGTATCGCCGACGCCAAAGGTTCAATCGCCAAAGCGAACAACAGGGGGGATAACGGGCACCCCTGTCTCATACCCCTTCCCAACCCGAATTTCCCAGAAAGGCACCCATTTACCATACTACGCGCACTCGGCCTGAGATACATAGTCTTGACCCAACCTATGAACGAGTCCCCCAGACCAAACTGGGCCATCACTTCAAAAAGGTACTCCCATTCCACCCTATCAAACGCTTTTTCAGCGTCCAAGGAGATCACCCCCATCTTTCCTCGGGTCTGGCCTGCCCGCCATATGACGTTTAGCAATCTTCGCACATTATGATAGGACTGACGCCCCTTGATGAACCTGGCCTGGTCTGGGTGAATCACCTCCGGTAGTATATTCTCCAATCTGGTAGCCAGGACCCTGGCCAAGATTTTTATATCTACACTGAGCAGGGGAAATAGGTCGGTAAGCTGTACAATCTAGCTCATCCTGTCCCCCCTTGTGTATTAAGCAGATATTCACCTCATAACATGAGTCAAGTAGCTCCGGGACCTCCCCCTCCTCAAATACCCTACTCAGTGCATCGGCCAACTGCCTCCTCCAGGATCCTATAATACTCCACAGGAAAACCATCTGGCCCACTGGCCTTACTCTCCTGCAACTTCTGTATAGCCCTTAGGATTTCCACTCTTGAGATGGGTTGACCCAGCAACTCCCTCTGCTCGTCTGAAACCCTCTGCAGAGGGACTCCATCTAGGAACTCCCGTATGCATTCTTCCTTCCCAATATGTCCCGCTCTATATAACCTCTCATAAAAGCTCCTGAAACAGTCTGCTATTTCCTTTGAGCTGGTGAGGACCTGCCCCTCCGCACCCTTAACCCTCAGTATTTGTGTTGGGCACCTACCCCCTTTCATCAACCTCACCAGCATGGGCCCTGGCTTATTCCCCCACCTGAACACCCTTCTTTGACAATAGAACCATGCTTTCCTGGCCTCCTTTCTTAGTAGAGTGTTAAGAGCTTTCCTTGCCGTTATTAACAATCTGGTGGCATCTCACTCTTCTCCTCCCCCTACCCGCTTCTCCAGCTCCTTCACTTGCCTCTCTAGTTCCTCCCTTTTACACCTACTCTGTTTCTTAATTTTGGCTACATAGGCTATTATAGCCCCCCTCATGAAGGCTTTTCCTGCCTCCCAAAAAATGGCATTAGAGATCTCACTCGTGGAGTTCGTCTCCTCGTATAGCTTCCACTGTTCTGCTAAACACTCCCTGAATGCTCGGTCTTTGGCTAGATACATAGGAATTTCCAAGTGGCAGGTCTGCTCTCAGACCCCCGCCCCGATACCCTGAGACAACCATAGCATGGTCTGAGATAAAAGTGGGGCTGTGGACTATCTCCTTACTCCTACCCACAGCCTCTGGGTAAATAGATATAATCCAGGCGGGACCAGGTCTTGTGAGGTTGGAATAAAAGGTATATTCCCCGCACTAGGATTAACCACTCTCCAGCCATCCACCATATCCAGATCTGCTATCCCAATTTGCCACTGGCTCATAGCCTCTGTCACTCGTCCCTTTCCTGCAGAGTGATCCATGCATGCGTCCATGGTCCAATTGAAATCCCCTCCCATAATAAGCCCAGGGAATTGCTCCCTGACCAGCAGGCCCAGCAAAGAGGTATAGAACTGCGGTTCATACACCGCTGGTGCATATACACAGCCAAACGTAAGTGTCTCTCCCTGCCACATTCCGGTGACAAAAATATACCTGCACTCCTTTGGATCTCTCACCACTCTTTTCACCTAGAAGAGCAGGTTCTTATGCAGGAGTATCGCTACCCCCCTTTTATGAGAGGAATAAGAGGCCGATAGGCACTTCCCCACCCAGTTCCATACGAACTTGGCATGCTCCAAGTCTGTCAGGTGGGTCTCTTGCAACAATGCCACCTGTGCCCTCCTCCTTCTCAGTGCAGTCAAAGTGTTGTTCTCTTTACTGGGCTCGCTATACCTTTTATATTCCAAGAGATAACATTGAGGTTTACAGCATCACCCATCCCACCCTGAGCATCTTTTCACATTCCAACCCGTTTCCACCCAGCATTCCCCTGCACACTTCCATTTTGTCAGAACACTTTGAAACAGGCTTGCACATTGTAATTGATTTCTACACAGTCGATTGCATCTAAAGAAAAACAACACTATAACTACAGTAACAATAACAACAGTAATAGCCCTATTTAGAATAACATTTTTAACCCTGCAACCCTGATACATTCCCCGCTACCCTCCCCATCTTTCCCTCCTCCCTGCTGCCCTTGCGCTCTTCCTTCCTCCCCCATCTACACTAATTGTAACATAGTACAAGTGTGTATTTAGAAAAACAAACAATCAGATATACTCCTCCACAACTGAGATGCCGGCGTCTCGCCGCTCCCCCCAGCAGCCAAGTTCCCTCCTTCCTGGTAACCTCCCCATGTGACCCCATCGGAACAGAGCGAATGCCTGAGACACCAGTCTATCCCACCTTTTCCCTCTGGGGTCATCTCCGCCGCTCCCCCCCCGCTCCCTCACTCACATCTGCTTCCCGTCAACCTGTCTCTTCCCCCCTCCTCTCCAACTTTAAGTACTCAGCCATACTTCTCCCCCATTCTTCTGGGCCCGTTTTAATTCTTAGCCATAGGACCCTCCAGCTTCCCCAAGCCATCCCCCTGATTATCACTCAATATGGCAACCTACTTTCCCTGAGATTCCGCTCCCCCCCAAAGGAGCGAGGGCAAAACCCGCCATAGTGGCCCATTTTGTCTCCTTGCCACCATCTTCCCCGAGCCCATCCCCTGCCCCCCAAGCGCTAGCCACTGGAGAGAAGATTCTTCATCTACTCTTCCCTCCTACGTCCCCCCCCACCAGGTATAGCCCCTCAGGATAAGCACTCCTCCCCAGCTCGAAGCGAAGGCATATTTATAGCCGTTCTCCCCATTCGCCCTACTGCACAGCCCCCCCTCCCACTCAGGGGAGAGAGATGGAGCGCATGAATGTACACAGTGCTAGATGGCACTAAGGGCAAAAAGGTCCAGACTGCGCTACCTGCTAGAATGCGCCCAGTCCACCCCTGCCCCCTCCCTGCAAGTACCAGGTTTCCAGCTCCAAGCTCCACGCTCCGCGGCCTCCTCCCCGAGACGCCCCAGGGGTGTGTATAGCAGCGGGGGCAGGAGACACAAGAGACAGACGGGGGGGTACCTCGGAGTCGGTGTCAACCAGGCCAATGACTGTCCCTTCTCATTCGCAGACTCCTCAAATTGATAGTGCGCAACGGTGCCAACAGTTCACATTAAACAAATTTTGAACTATAACAGGAACCAACAGGAATGTAGCACGAATGTACAGGCTCCTTCCAGCCCAGCCATCTAGCCCTTCCTCACTCTCATGCTGGCCTTCAGCTTACTCTCCTCCTTAGGGCCTTCACAAATTCCTCTGCTTTCTCAAGCTCCCAGAAGGAGTAAGTCGCCCCTTCATGTTTAATTTTGAGTGTGGCAGGGTATACAAGAAAATTTTCCACCTTTAGACTCCTCAGCTGAGCCATGAGTCCATTAAATGCCTTTCTCTTCTTCAGCAGGCGCGCCGAGGAATCCTGCGAGAGGAACAGCCTGTGACCTTCAAAACTCAGAGAGCCCTTTGCCCGGTACTCCTTCAAGGTCGCCTCCAGTCTTGGAAGTTATGGAGCGCATAATAATCTGGTGGGGCTGATCCGCCCAGCAACCGTGCTCGACTGCCTGATGTGCTCATTACATTTTCAATTGCCCATTCTTCGTACTGAGGCCCAGCAGCTCCGGTAAGACCCTACTACAAAAGTCCAAGGCATCGTTCCCCTCTTGCCCCTCTGGGAGTCCTCTCAGGCACATGTTCAACCGCCTGTGGTAGTTCTCTTGATAATCATATGCCTCCTCGAATTCCTCCAGCTCCTTCTGGAGGGCTCGAACTTGCCCAGGGACCATCAGCACCTCATCTTCCAATCTAGAGATTCTTTCCTCTGCTTCTGTCAGCCTGGTACCTTGCTGTACTTGCTGCTCCAGAACCTCCTGCAGCCTGCAATCCATCTTGTCCTCCAACTTAATTAAACACGGCTCTAGGGCTGCAATTACTTGGCCCGTTAGCTCCTTCCCTATTTGCGCCCGCGACCTCGGCAGCTGAGGTGAGATGAGCCTGCATTCTCACTTACAGAGGCCAGCGCACACTTCTTTCCCGTTTTCCCGGTTGCCCGTTGATTCTTAGATGGCATGGGGGTTAAAAACTCGTCCATCGCGCCCTCCTCCACCCGACGATACAGTTTTTGCCACTCCGGGGTAAATTATTCCTTTATTTTATCATTAATTAACGGCTGCCCAGACGGAGTGAGGGAGAAACGCGACCGCTCAGCTAGCTGCTCATTAGCCGCCCTATTTACTATTTTTAATTTTAGTAAACTTTGTATTTTCTTAAACCTGCCTGAGACATTTTCTCATTTTGAGTGTGAATGGTGGAGCAGTACTGATAATTCTGACATAACTGTTAAATTGTTTAGTGTGTCACCATATGCAGCCACGCTAACAAGGATCTGTGTAAAGATCTAGCAAGGTAAGAAAATACCAGCGTTTCAATTGAGTCGGCAGGGGGTTGTGAACCATGTTGGTTGTATGCCTGCTGGGTTAAGTACTGTGCAGCTTTCCCCGAAGAGAGTATGATATCTGGACCCATTACCTGGGTGTGCTAGCTAAAAAGGGTTCATAATTGTCCCCAGGACTCCAGACAGTACAGTTACGTAAGAACCTACCGTAACAGTAGATCTTCAAGAACAGCTCTTGCAGCAGGTTACACCATAAGGACTGAAGCCAGCAGGTGCCAGGACCCCACAGAAAAATTCTAGCTAGCAACAGCCAGCGGGGGATCGCCCCTGACGTTGTCCCCGCCCCCGATGTCCGGCACCATACAAAAGAGGCAGTCCCCCAGCATCCTTCAGTTCTCCGCCGGAGACTCCTCGCATAAAGGAGAATTCTGAAGGGGAGACAGAGGATCCGCTTTCAAAGGAAGACCCATGAAAACTATAATCTGATTGTGTCCGAGACGCCAAGTCTACAGATCAAACCTCCTGAGGGGAAGGTGGGAGGGAAACTACCTGCTGCAAGAGCTGTTCTCGAAGATCTACTGTTATGGTAAGTTTTTACATAACTGTACTATCTTACTTCAAGAAACAGCTCTTGCAGCAGGTTACACCATAAAGACCGATTCCTAAGCAGTAAGGGAACAAAATACCCTATTCGGTAGGAAGATAGGAGGGATCTTAGAGTGAACTGTATTAGGACAAAAGTCCTTGAAGGACTGCAAGGCCGAAACCAGCTCTGCGCCTAGCAGCAATGTCCAAACTGTAATGCCTGATAAAGGTATGTACAGCGCTCCAAGTAGCGGCTGCGCAAGAGGCAGCCACTCCTCTCATGGAATGTCCTTTCACCGATCCCAGTAAAGGCTTGTTGTGCTTTTGGCAACAGAACGTGATGCACTTTACCAGCCACTTGGAGAGAGTTTGCTTTGATACAGGTGCGCCTTGCATCCTGTGAGCAAATGACAGGAAAAGCTGATCTGACTGGTGATGAGATCTGGTTCTGGTTAGATAGTACCAGAGGATCCTATGCACATCTAATGTGTGCAAGAGAGCTTCCCCTCTGTTAGAGTGGTTGGGATAGTATACCAGAAGGTCAATATCCTGATTGAGAGTTAAGGTCGAGACCACCTTGGGAAGAAACTTTGTATTTGTCCTTAAGGAGACACTGTCCTTGTGAAAAAACAAGTAAGGTTCTTTACACATGAGCATACGAAGCTCAGAAACTCTTCTGGTGGAAGTAACCGCAACTAAAAATAGCGTCTTCCAAGAGAGAAGACGCAGTCCGCAATCCACGGCGGGTTCAAACAGGGGCAGCGTGAGCTGCTCTAGAACAAAAAGAAGATCCCAAAGGGGAATTGGATCCTTGATAGGAGGTCTCAAATAGAGGATGCAGGAAAGTGCGAGAGGCCTCTAGCTGCGTTAGTGACCTCTGACCTACCAGAAATGGTATGCCAAAATGGCACAGAGGTGTACCTTTATGGAGGAATAGGCTAGCCCTGATTCATACAGGGATAGGAGGTAGTCCAGCACTGAATTTTCAGGGCAGTCAAGTGGGGCTACACCATGGGCCTGAGCCCTAAGACAAAACTTGCACCATTTCATGGCGTAGGTGGCATGAGTGGAGGGTTTTCTTGCTGCTACTAAATCGTCTGCCACGTCCTGCGAAACTCTGTGTCTAAGGATTGCTATGTCCTTAGGAGCTAGGCATGCAGGTTCAGTGACCTGAGGTTCAGGTGAACCAGGGAGCCGGCTTCCTGGGACAACAGGTGTGAGCTGACCGGCAAAGGAAACAGTGGTTCCTGGGCCAGTTGGTGCAGGAGTGGGAACCAAATTTGACTGGGCCAAAAGGGCACCACTAGGATCATTGACACTCCCTCCTCACGGAGCTTCAGTAGAACCCTCTGGATCAATGGGAAGGGCAGCAAAGCATACAGGAACCTGCCTGTCCAAGGAGAGGGACAACGCATATCGCCAGAAAACACCAGGCCCTGGATCTAGCGAGCAGAAATTGGGCAGTTTTGCATTGGATGGGGATGCGAATAGGTCTAAATCTGGTGTCCCACATCTGCGGAACAGATCCTCTTCTATTTCTTGCAGCAGTTCCCAGTCATGAGCCTTGGCCTGCGACCGGCTCAGGCAATCTGCGATGGTGTTGTCCACCCCAGGAACATGCACTGCAGTAATCTCTGCGCCGTGCTGTAATTCCCAATCCCACACCCTCTTTGCCTCCCTGCAAAGAGGGTAGGAGTGAGTGCCTCCTTGCTTGTTGATATACTACATCACCGAGGTATTGTCTGTTTGTAACAGTTGGAAATATGGTGTGATCTCTGACCGAAAGGCCTGTAGAGCATACAGGACTGCTCTCATTTCGAGGATGTTGATGTAGAGGTGAGACTCCAGGGTTGACCAAGATCCCTGGGTCCTGACTCCTTCCACGTGGGCTCCCCAACCAGACCCAGATGCAACCGTGGAGAGAGTCAGAGTTGGGGCAGGTGCTAAAAAGGGGACTCCTCTGGAAAGGTGCTCTGGGACGAGACACCAATGCCAGTCTTGGATGACGGCATCCGTGATCCAGACTAGCTGATGCAGTTGATCCTGCTTTTGGTCCCATTGAGCTTGTAGCATCCATTGGGTAATCCTCATATGAAGTCGAGCTAGGGGAACCAACGCGATGGCTGCCACCATGTGTCCGAGCAAGCAAAGAATGGTCCTGGCTGGGACTGACCTCTTTTCCTTCATGTCCCTTATGAGGGATTGGATGCGTTCCGCCCTGTCCTGAGGCAGGAAAGCCTTCCCTTGACCGGTGTCGAGAACTGCACCGATAAACTGCAACCTCTGTGAAGGGACGAGGCACGACTTCTCCTGGTTGACAGTAATGCCCAGCGATCCGAAGAGGGAACGAGTGTCTTGAATCGTGGCTATCAAAGCCTCCTGAGAGGGGGCCATGAGGAGGCAGTCATCTAGGTACGGGAACACATAGTGGCCCTGTCTCCTGAGGGTCATTGTCAACTGCCACGCATTTCTCAGAACACGCCGAGGCCGAGGACAGTCCGAAGGGGAGTGCTCGGAACTGATAGTGACGTCCCAGGAACTCGAAGTGCAGGAATTTCCAGTGTGCTCGAGAGATGGTGAGATGGACATATGCGTCCTGCATGTCCAGCGACACGAGCCATGTGCCCTGCTTGAGCATGGGGGTGAGACCCAGAAGGGTGACCATGTGGAAGCGTTTGTACAACTTGGAGGTGTTGAGGTCGCTGAGGTCCAGGATGGGGCACATTCCCGTCTTTTTTGAAACCAGAAAGAAGTATGAATAATATCGATGCATTGATAAAGCGTCTGCTGACGTGAAACGTACGTTTGCAAGTGTGCGAGGGGGTACTGCTATTTGGTTTGCTGACCTCTTTGGAGCTGTTTTATGCTCAAATAAAAAGCTTTTTATTGTGACCTAACTTAAGAGTTTTTTTTGTTCCGCTTGGTGGGGTGGCCAGACTTAGCAGTCTGTACTTGGTGTATTTTTGTTGTGGCACCTACACTGCAACGAGTGGCCACCTGTTTTGGATTTCGGCCTAGTATACAAAGTCATCCCCTGTGCAACAGCCTTAATGTAAGCATCCATGTATCATGCTGTTGGTTTGGTCAGTGAACCAATGCTGGCCACTACAAGTGGCTGGGGGCGCAAGGCTTTTATGAATTTTTGGTACTACAAAATGCTACCTTGACTGGACAGGGCACTGTAAGGAATTCCACAGCTTTTTCAGATTCAAGACCATGAATTTGTGCTTCTTGAATTAAACCGTCAATCTCATTCTTGTATGCTGCAGTAAGATCCCTCCCCAGTACCCTGTAGTGGCCAGCCTTGTTCAGCTGCCTACAGACCTCCCAAGTGTGTGCATCCCTGTCCAGAACCACTATGGCTCTGCCTTTGTCGGTGGAATTTGACACTATTTGTGCACTGTTACATTCTTTAAGGACTCGAACTCTTCCTTAGTGCAATTACTATAATTTGCAGCTACTTCTGAGCCTATGCACAGGCTGGAGAAGCCCAAGGCTCACCCACACCTGCTCTCCTGCCTGGTTTGGGAGGGTGGGGTGTCAGGAAAACCCTAACGCCTCATTTCCCAGCTTTTGTCGTTTTGACCCTAACTGGAGAATTAATGAAGTTTTTTGCAACTTATTTCCTTACTTTTTGAGATAGTATAATAGTATCCTTTTTCTTTGGACCCCGTGTTCCCATCCCTCTGTAGATACGTATATATGTAGCTGTGGAAACACAGGGCCTTCCTGGCCCTGCGCTTCCATTTATAGGACAATCATGACCAAACTGTCAGCATAGCCATCTTATTACTCCACCTCATGTACTGGCACAGAAAATGTTCAAATCCCTGGCAAAACATAATTCTGTGCAACTGCAATGCCATTCCGTGACACAGGTGCAAAAACACATTTTTAGCAGGATTTGAAAAATGACAGCTGTGACATACATGAGGTGGGATAATAAGAAGGCAACGTTGAAAATCTGGGGTAAAAATATTTAAAATTTCAAAAATTACGAGCAGGCACAGTGAAACTACAATGAATGGTCATAACTTTGGCATTTTTTTTTTCTTATTTTGACTCCAAATTATCAGCATAGTCTTCTTATGACCCCACCTCATAAACCCCATAGGTGAAAATTTTCAAATCCGTGCCAAAATGCCACAGGTACACAAACATGTTTCGGACAGAGTATGAAAAATTACAGCTGAACTGTTCATGAGGTGGTGTGAAAAAATGGCTATACTGAATGAGTCAAAATATTGAAAATTACCAAAGTTATGCATGCATAGAACAATTTAAATGAATGCTTATACCGATTATTTTTAGAATTGTTTCACTGGAGCCTCAACCTGGCCTTTAGATTGCACCTCATGAACACTGGTGGTGAAATTGTTATGCGGTCCTGAAATGTGATTTCACACTGGAAATCACTTTCTGGGACAGATTACTGAAATGACAGTGCCAGTGTTCATGAGGTGGGGTCCCAAACAGGCCATGTTGAAAATCTGGTGAAACAATTCCTAAAAATGGCAAAGTTATAAATAAATTCAAAACGCCATTGGAATACATTATACAGCACTTATCTTTATTCCTCAGTTCGCGGTTCGGCTTTGAACAGAACAGACGTGTCTCGGTCCACAGAAGATGACAGAATTCGACATCAGCTGGTAAGTATAGGGTAAGGGGATGTGGGGAGGTGGGTGCTCAGTAGGAGAGTCTGGATGGGGGAGGGGGTCTGTGAAAAACAAAATGGGGGACGGTTTTTCTTACTGTAGGTACCAATAAACATATTGAGGCACTGGAGGTGGGCTCCTCAGTGTCCCAAACTGCCAGGAGGGGGGTCTCTAAACGCTGACATGGGGACTGGCTCCCCATGTCAGCTACAGTTTAATGAAATAATGGGCTGCGGGGGAGGGGGGAGGCATCAGGGGTTAGCATCCCATTGTCAGATTATAGAAATATTAAACAATTATGGGGAGGGTGCCACTAGATACCAGGGCTCATTAAAAAACTATGGGGACGGCGATCGGAGGGTGGGGAGCCACTAGACACCAGGGAAGATATTATTTATCAGGAACATGTGTGTGCGCGTGCAGGATTTTATTTAACTCAAAAAATTGATTAGCGTTTTGCTCATAAAAGTTCTAAAACATTGTGAAAATGCATAGCACTTGCCTCACTGTGTTTAACAAACATAACACTTCTAGACAATCTATATAAATGTTTTCTGTACAGTTAGTATTGTCCCAAGAAAAGAAACTGCTAATCAAGTATTTAAAACCCTGGTGTGTGTGTTGGGGTGGGGGTGGGGGGGCACGCCACCAAACACCAGGGAAACAACAGGGCAGCTTACAGCTCACACTGCAGCCAGCAACAGTTGTTCAGCTGAGGCTGCAGAAGTCAAGAAAATCCACTGTTCTCATACAGAGAACGCGGGGAAGGCTCCTCTTGCTAAGCTGGGCATCCTGGATTTTGGATGCCCAGACAAAGTATTTCTGGCACTAATTTTGATAAATATCAGAATCTAGCTAAATGGGGCTCGTTTAGCTAGGTTCTGGTGTTTGATTTGTAAAATGACAACATTTTATTGTATTTTCCACACTTTTTAGTTGCTGGGAGGAAAAAACAAAAACAAGATGGCGGCTCATGAAGAGAGATTTTTCCCTCACGAAAAAAGAACTGATCTCGTGAGAATGAATCCTTTTTCATGAGATCAAATCTTTTGTCAAACTTTTTACCTCTATCCTGTAAAGTGATCTTCCCATAGGAAATAATGGGAACTTAAAAACTGAATAACTTTGCAACAGATTAATACTTTTTCCACCAAACAAAGTGAGGCAGTTCTGTTACCCAAGTTCTTTCTACCATCAAAAAAAAAAAAATCACACCAAAATTCCACACCGGACCAGGAAAAAAACTGCAAAAAGTGGCAACTTTTTAAGGTTTTTGCACTATTCAGATCTCAGAATTCGCACATCCAACCGGAACAAAACTTGCCACATCAAGAGATCTACCCCATGGGACAGTGCATGCCAAATTTTGTGCAAATCCACCGACTGGTTATTTGAGGTTTAACATTAAACAGGCTACTCAACCCTAAGTATAGGGCACAACTGTGTCCCTATAATTAAAAAAAAAAATATATATATATATATACACACACACACACACACACACACACACACAGACATACACCTTTTACCTGGGCAAAATTAGTTTTTGTAGTCAGTAATGGGGAAAAATAATTACTGGACATAAAACCAAGTTTTGCAGTTGCAAAAATGGGTGACCCTTTGAAACTCAGATATTGAAGGCTGACCACAAATATCAATTTTCTTGGTTACCCATCTTTAGCCAAAGCTCTTGGGAACATGGGGCCATGCATCCTTTATGTACTGGCAGCCCATAGGGATGTGCGTCAAGCAGCTGTCAAGGCAGCTTTCCCCAAAAGGCTCTAAAAGGAACACTGCTGGACTTCCAGAATTTTTTTTTCGAGTCCTGAAACCCCATGAAGCAAAAGCTACAGTACAGAGAGCCTTGTTTAGCACCAACAATTAGACTTACACCTAAGGGGGGGGGAAATGGGCCAAAATGGAAAACAAAAATAATAATAATAATAATAATAATAATAATAATAACCTCCTATGGTACTCGATGGCAGGATGCATGCATGACGTGTGTGGTCGCCAGATGGGCTTTAGTGCATTAGAAGATTGGATACTTATCAGTTTTTATAATATCATGTACACAATGCCAGTTCTGCATTAGTTTAAAATTATGTTTCTGCCTGGAATCCTGCTGTGGGGTGGTGGAGTTGAGACACTAAGTACCAGGGGAAGGGGCAACCATCCGGCATTCATGTGTACCCCCCCCTTGGCCAACCAAAGAGCGGCAGAATTGGTCAACTGCTGGCTCCCCTGGTCAGTGGAAAAGAGCAGCCACAGTAACTAAAATCTTCAGGATGGGGGATGGGGACAAAAAGGAACAAAAAACAAATGTAAAAACACTGAATTGTTCCAGGAGGTGATTAATCATTCATTTTAGTTTAAGGTGGGGTGCATAATATGCCCAGTATGGAATGTCAGTGTCCCTTCAAATGTTTGATTAAGTCAAAGGTAATTTCTGTGAACATTTACCTGACAATTAAGCTAGCTATTCTCCCAGCATTTTCTACAAACAATCTGACAGTTGACTACATGAGGCTGCAACTCCCATGTCAACTGTACCTGTACTGTCAGGAGAATATCAAGTGAACATGTTACCCACCCAGAGGCATACACTTACACAAACTATATTTACAATGAAGATACTATTATGCAATAAAACAGGCCTGAACAGATAAAAACAAATCTTCATCTAGCATGCCTTCTGCGTGAACCTCAGCACTGGGTGATGACAGCTGATAGTTCATCTTTGGCACCAGTGTGTTATTGTTAGTTTCAGTGTATCTAGCCTGTGTTTACACAAGGGCACAAGGCTGAGTTCGTATTTCCTAAAATCAAATGAGATTGTCGGCACAGCAGCAGTGGTGCCACTCCTCACTCCAGCAACAAGGGTCCAGGAATGAGCTTGGTGTTTCAGAGGGCCAGCAAGGGGGAGAAGGATAAAACACCCCATAGGACCCTCACCTCCATGGAGCAGGCCAGGTTCCAGGCCCCACTGCACTACTTCCACCCATGTTACCACAGCTGTGGGTTTCGAGAGGGAGGGGTGCACTGCCTTGCTCCATGCTGGTGCAACTTACTGATTTTTCAAATTTTTGTCAACTAGAGAAGTATACTCTACAAAAATATAGCCTATTTTCAGGCATGACTTGGGCAAACAAATACAAGTCCAAATTCAAACATTCTGAAGCCATCAGTCTGCAGCCCACGGGGCTGGTAGAACAAATAAGCTGAAAATAAGGAACCAGGCTGGTAGGGTGAAGCACCCCTTTGTACCACTGCACTAGTTGGACCCTTTCTGGACAGGACTGCTTAAGGGGTATGCTGACTAGAAGGTCTCACCACAGTGGGCAGAGGTCAGGGTACCAAGTAAGGTGATGCTGGGGCTGTGAGGTTTTAAAAGGGCAGCTGACTGGGGTTCAGGTTGTAAATAGGCTCGTCGCACCACCCTGAGCGTTGCAGTCAGACAGCAGACACTGGAGCAACAGAAGTAGACCATTATTAGTAGCAGTAAGATAGCAGGCTGAAGGTGTTTGGAGTGGATGGTCGATCACACAAAGAACTGGTTCTGGAGGTGGCTGGAGCTGGGGCTGGGGCTGGTCCCTGGTGGCAAGATCCTTGGCTGGCTGCAACATGGGCTGCTTGGCTCTCAGCTTGGACTGATTGCTAAGTGAAATGGCCTCTGCGGCCCGTCGGCGCAGCAATTGGATTTCCGCTTGCGACGCCAGCGACCCAGGTTTGGGAATGAGTTCGGGGCGCTGGAGGGCCGGCTTGGGGGGGGGCAGCTTGAGCATCCCACGACTGCTCGCAGTCTCCAGGGAGGGTAGGGGTCACGACCAGGTGCTGAAGCGACCACTGGCAGAGGCCAGTGGTAGAGCAGCACGTCGGGGTCATTGGGGTGGTGCGTGACAGACGTTGGCTCTCGCCTTGACGTCAAGAAAGCCAGGAAAATCGCTCGCTGGCCTCCGGATGATGGCTCTTGGCTCCTGAGGGCCTCCAGTGCCTTCCCGGCGCCTCCTGTTCCCCAGCAGCATCCCCGGGCCCTAGAAGTAAGCACTGGGGCTATCCTCCCCCCACGGTGGAGAGGGACCCGCCCGGTGAAAGGAATACACCAGGATATCCCGGGGTTCGGCTGTGATCTGGGGAATCAGAGGAGGGCCGGGCAAGGACAGAAGAGGTCAGGGGGAACTTGGCAAGAGCCCGAAGGAGTGGAGGACCAGCAAGCACAGGGCGGAAAAATAGATCACACACAAAAAAAAAAAGAAATGGCCTCTGCTTTTATGCTGCTCGGGATAACTGCACCCAACATTGTTAATTATGGATAAATAAATCTCAAGCCAAACCACTGGATCCTTGTTTGGCAAGGCCTAGCTTCAGCAGACATTAAATGATATCACAAGCAAAGTCATGCAGTCCTTTACATGGAATAAGACCCCAGCTTCAGATTTTTGCTACATGACATCACAATAGTGCCCCGCCCCTTAGTTACCATAGCAACTCCTTCATTTGCAGCTTGACAACCATGGAGGGAGGATGACTGGCTAACTCAGTGGGAAGAAAGGACCTCACAGGGTAAGTGGATTACCATTTTCATAACTATATAAAAATCTATTGATTCTGCACTCCAGTTGATTTTAACAGGGAGATTTCAAATGAGGTATTCGTAAGTCCTCAGACTATCTTTTACTAATTCACATTTTTTTCGATTGAGCTGTATGTCACCATCATTGCTGATCACAGTGCAAAGCTGCATGGATACTGGAAGAGACAAGCTGCCTTGGCTCAGCATAGGATACAATCTAACCTGCCTGACCCCAGTCCCTGAATCCTCTTGCACTGCATGGGTAATCCGTGCAGTGGGTGGCATCTAAATACCTTGCAAGCTGTAGTGCAAGTCAACATTTTGGGATGACATAAAAAGCAGCACAGAAAGACAATGCCTGCAGGGTACCATGGCAACAGATCAACTAATTTAAACAGTTCTGCAATAGTTCCATTTTGCTTTCAAGTGGTGTTATTTAAAACTGTACTTGCAGTAACTGAGCTGCCAGTCCAGCAGCCACACGTTTTATATTTTGGTACAGAAGAGATGTTGTACTCCATCTCTGTGAGTCAAAATCCAATTCAGAAGTAAGTGAAATCTGATTAATGGGGCCATTTTGATAGACGTCATCGTAGGTCAGCAAGACAGTTATGTAACTTCCTTGTGGATGCACTCCCTCTCCAGGGGAGAAAGGTGGCTGCTCCTGCTAAAGTAATTCCCCCTACTGACCACACGGAGTACTGCAGCAGAGAAATCTCTGAGAAGCAGGGAAGAGCTGGGCTGACTACCACTCAATGACATGGGTAAAGCTACCAACTTTCTGAGGTCTAAAACTGGGACAGTTCATCCTGATCATGACCACCCCCCCACCGTGTCACTAACATGGACACCGTCAACCCGCCACGCACAATCAGTTAAATTGTGCTGCTTGCTCCGACTATGCCACCCCTCAGTAACACCAGTAGCAAACATTCAGATTAAAACAATACAGCATTCTGCTGCAGCAAGTTCCAAACCATGATATACAGAAAGTTCATTAGAAGCAAACCTGCATTAAATTGTGATCAGACATTCGAGCTGCATGTATTGCTCCTCCTGACAGTTATCCAACCTGCTTACACTCACCTCATGTGCTGAGCAAACTTCACTTCAGTGACTCCCACCACCGCACCAGATTGTTTTCACACACTTCCCTACAGCTGATCAGGTTCGGGTACCTTAGTTCTCTACTGCTGATCTCTTCTCTGTCTGGAGTCCCTCTAAGCTGCTGGCAGGCAGATGTCCACATGTGCTTGTTTGCACTACTACCCATTATAATCTAACAGGAAGGAACATGCTTTACTGTGCTCCCACTGACATGCTTGCAGTGCAACACTGGCGCAGGGATTGAAGTTGCAAACCGCTGTCCAGCCCAAGCAGCACCACAGTAGTGCTGAAATAACTGTCATTCATGGATTAGCAGTCAGCAGCAAAAAAGAAAAAGTGGGACAAAACTGCGACAAGTAAGCAAAAACCGGGACAAAAGTGACATTTTGCAAAACTTGTGGGGACACTGGGACATGCTGCCTAAAATAGGGACTGTCCTGGGAAAATAGGGACAGTTGGTAGCTTTAGACATGGGTAGACTACTGCTATCTCCTTCAATGGAGGTCAAGAAAACAAAAATACTGGAAAAGAGGAGGGCAACAGGGAGACAACATCTTGTGTTTGACCCTGCCCTTGTGATCCAACCAGATTTTGAGGCTTAAGTCTATCCAGCTCCTCGCCCAATGCTCACATCTTGGGAGTTCTTCAGGGCTGGGCCCTTTTCAGGAAGAGACAAGCCTAGAGGGAGTATAAGAGATGGGTTTGAGTAAGTGCCCTGGACAGATGATGTGCTCTCCAGAGGTGGAGCCCAGGTTGAGATGGCTGATAAGAGATCCTAGTTTCTGGAATGGGGGATATGGGGGAAAGAGTTTATTGGCGTGTACTCTATTTTACCATTGAAGGATAGAAGGAAATTATAGGAAGATGCATTTCTAGCTAATTCTCTGAAATATATTTCATGAATCTCATAGTGAACTAACAAGCTGTTCATTTTACACGCTGCTGCTAGAGTTTATAAAATGAGTGGCACGTCCCAACTTTTTCTTAGTGAATCGCACCTTTAGAAGGAAGGGTGTACACACATCTATCCCAACATTATTTTCTACTTTTAGTGTGTGTTTAATTAGACCCCTTTGTGTCACTACCATGTTCTAAACACAGGTCAAGAAATCCTGAAAAGAGAAATTGAAACATAAACTTAAGATAAACAGTGAGTTTAAAAATAAAACTTGTACACAATATTATACCTCCAGAGACTACTAGTAGGCTTTCTTTCTTCTCTTTTTCAAAGCGGGTTGCCATTTCCTCCTGTGAGGCCCCTTCTTCATCCTTCTCCTCCTGCAACCTCTTCATTCTCTCTATCAAAGCCTCCAACTCGCTCAAAGAATCTACAGTCTGAAAAATATATAACTCCTGTCACACACCAGAACAGCTGCTTTGGTTATTTAGGATAGAACACAAACAAAATTGTAACACAAGCAGTTTTGCTAAAACTGAGAAATCATCAGATTTATGATCGCTACTGGGGTATTCTTTAACCCGACCTTGTTGGTCTCTTTATGCTAAACGGAAGCATATTTACATTAAAGTGTGTCTATGCAAACAAGTATGCAGAAAATATTAAATATCTGGGAAAAGGAGGAATTTGGTCTCCAAAACTTCAGTGTGAAATAAATGTAGAACACTATAAATTTAAATGCGTCAAGTTGAAGGTCTCACAACTTGTTACAAAAATAATGACGAAGGCCACATTTTTAATAATCCATTACCTTAGATTATGTATGGAGATTTACATTTCCTTCATGTTTACGCCCAAGTGCCAACGTAAGTGGTAAGTGTTGCTAGAGCTATGCAAATGAGCTGGGAAGGGTGCTGTAAGGTAGTTGTAATTCTGTGAGGCGAAGATCTGGAAGCCTCACAGAATTCCAACTACCTTCAAGGTGCTTCACACCTTATTTGCGTAGAATGAGTGGTGCATACTGTTCAGCATGAATGAAGTAAATACTAAGGTGTTCCAAATCTTCACAATACAAAATAACGGATTACCAAAAAAATTTGGCAGTCAGCTGTTCCTGTAAATGGAGACTGGGGGTCTTACTTAGAATTGTGGAGTTCTCAAATTCTTGAACACTAAATACAATTGACTATACACATAAAGCTGTCTTATAACACTGCTTTGTATATTCAGCTAAGATCGCTACACTCTAATATGACAAAAAAACAGGTTACTCACCTGTAGCAGTAGTTCTAGGACTGGTATATGTTGTTCATTCACACTCTCTGGCATGTCCCTTTCCCCTTTAAATCTCGCCGGAAAGTGTTCAAGCTGGCTCCTCTCACCCACCCGGGCGGTAAATACCTCGGCTCTGCCCCATGACACCAGATCTTAGCCCGCTGGAAGCAAGGTGGTGGTGCGCCTATGAACAACATATACCACTCCTAGAACTATTGTTACAGGTGAGTAACCTGTTTACGTAGCAGCATGGATATATTGTTCATCCACACTATCTGGTAGACTCCAAGCAGTTCTCCGGGAGGAAGGAGACAAGGAGCACACCCCCTATTTAGGAAACAGAGATTGGAGAACCGAGGCCCCAAAACCAGCATCCCGACGTGACTCAAGGTCGATGTGGTAGTGGGTAATGAAAGTGTTTGCTGACTTCCAGGTAGCAGCCAGGCAGATCTCCTGGATAGGGATGTCCCTGGAAGCAGCCACCGATGCAGCGGTATGGCAGGTAGAATGAGCTCTTATCCCTCTGGGAGGCTCCCTGCCCGCCAACTCATAGCACAGACCTATGCATGATGTAATCCATCTCGCAATGGTCCGTTTAGCTGCAGGCCTGCCAGAAGCGGCTTCGTCGCAGGTGACAACCAGCTGACGAACCTCTCCCCGAATTTCTGCCGTCCGCTCCTTATAATAGGAGAGCGCACGTCTCAGGTCCAGAGTATGGAGCCTGTACCAGGCGTCCGAGGTGTAGTTAGGGTAATATACCAGCAGAGTCAACACCTGGTTAAGATAAAACTCTGAAACCACCTTTGGAAGGAATTTTGGGTGGGGGCGCAGGACAGCTTGGTCCTTGTGAAAGACCAAATAAGGGGAGTCCACCAAAAGTGCCTGGAGCTCCCCTGTCCTTCTGGCTGACGTGATAGCCACCAGGAAGGCCGTCTTCCATGACAAGTGTGAGAGCTCACACTTGTGGATGGGTTCGAATGGCTTGCCCATGAGCTTTGCCAAAACCAGCAAGAGATCCCATGGAGGTGGAGGTTCACGCACCGGAGGGGATATGTGATCCAGGCCTTTGAAAAAATGCCCGACCACTGTCTCCTGTGCCACTGTCAGCTGACCGGCCCACGCCCGGTAAGCAGAAATGACTGCCAGGTGCACCCTAAGGGTCAGTGACCGTAGACCCCCTTTGGAGAGAGACCAAAAGTAGTCTAAAATGTTAGCCACAGAGAAGGAAAAGGGGTCCAGACTCTTACCCCGACACCAAATGGAAAACCTTTTCCATTTGAAGGCATAACACTTACTGGTCAATTCCTTACGAGATGCCTCCCCCACGGTGTAGACATCCTTGGAAAGACCCAGAGCCTGGAACTCTAGCCGCTCAGGTACCAGGCTGTGAGGTGTAGGGATTGAAGGTCTGGATGGAATACCTTCCCCTGGTTCAGTGATATCAGGTCCAGGCGTGTACAAAGCCGCTCCGAGGCCCTGTAGCTGAGGCTGAGGAGATCTGGATACCAGAACTGACGGGGCCAATCTGGGGCTACCTGGATCACCTTTGCCTCGTCCTTCTTCACCATGAGTAACACCGTGTGGATCAAGGGAAGTGGAGGGAAGGTGTAGAGGAGGCCTGGGGTCCACGGCCTCGAGAAGGCATCCCCCTGCAGCGAGCCCTGCTGAGGGGGGTGGGCATGGTACAGTCTCAGCTTGATGTTCTCCCTGGAGGCAAACAGGTCCACCAACAGCTTGCCCCAACGGGAGAACAGATTGTAAGCTACCTCTGGATGGAGAGACCACTCGTGGAATGTCTGGCCTATGTGGCTGAGAGCATCCGCCAGCTGGTTCGAGGCTCCTGCCACATGGATGGCTAGGAGATCTGCCTCCAACTGGCTTATGAGGGTCCTGATTCGGAGCGCCTCCTTGCATAGCAGACGGGAGTGAGTGCCGCTCTGTTTGTTGAGGTAGTACATGGTCGTGGTATTGTCCGTCTGGACTTGAACCACTTGACCCCGGAGCTGAGGAGCAAAAGCTGACAGTGCCAGTCTGACTGCTCTGAGCTCCAACAGGTTAATGTGGCATCGGGACTCCTCGGGGGTCCAAAACCCGTGGGCCCTGTTGTCCCCCATGTGGGCTCCCCAGCCCATGAGGGAGGCATCGGTCATCAGGACGACCGTCAGCTCTGGGCAGACAAACGGGATCCCTTCCTGCAACTGTTCTGGGGCAGTCCACCATTGGGGAGCGTCCCACATCTTCTGGGTTACAGTGACCAGTTGGTCAAAATGACCCTGGCACTGAGTCCACTGGGCAGCCAGCTCCCACTGAAGGGGGCGCATGTGCCACCTGGCCCAACAGACCACTGAGGTGCACGCCGCCATGTAACCCAGAAGGCGCAGAAAGTCCCGGGCAGGGCGCAAGTGCCCAACGCGAAATGATCGGGCAAAGGAGGAAAGAACCTCCGCCCTGTCCACCGGGAGCCAAGTTCTGGCTTGACGAGAGTCGAGCTCTGCCCCGATGAAGCCCGTCACCTGAAAGGGCATGAGTTCTGACTTGGCCTCGTTCATAAGGAGGCCGAATTGGGAGCAGGTTTGAAGGGCCAGATCCCTGGACCGCTCCACCTCCTGAAGGGAGGAACCTGCCAAGAGCCAATCGTCGAGATAAGGGTAAATACGAACTCCTCGAGACCAAAGATGGGCTGCCACCAATGCAATGCATTTGGTGAAGACCCGTGGGGCCGATGACAGGCCGAACGGCATGGCTCGGAACTCGTACAGGGTCCCCTCGACCCTGAAGCGGAGGAACCACTGGTGGGATGGACGGATTGGGATGTGAAAGAATGCATCCTGTAGATCCAGTGAACAGAACCACATGTTTCACTCCAGGGATGGTATGATCTGGTCCAGAGTTACCATCCAGAAGGTGTGAGATCTGAGATATTGATTCAGGTAGTGGAGATCTAGGATGGGGCACCAACTCCCCATCCGCTTGGGCACCAGGAAGTACCTGGACACAAAGCCTGGGTCTGTAGGAGAATCCAGCACTGGAGCTACTGCCTCCTTGCGGAGGAGCAGAGCAATGTCGTCCCAAAGGGCCGACTGAGTGCAAACTGAGATCCTTTCCTCCAGAGGGGCGCGGGTTCAGCTGGGAGGGTACTGCTCGAATTCCACAGGCAGTCCCTGACCGACCACTTCCAGAACCCACCTGTCCAAAGTGATACCGGACCAGGCGGAAAGAAAGTGGCAGAGCTGGCCCCCCCACGGAAGGACCCAGAGCTGGCGTGACGGATGTAGGGGTGGCAACCCCCAACCCATCACTGAGCAGGCTTAGAGGAGGAGGTGGCTCCTGGACCAGCACCTCGGCCTCCTCTGCGGGGCTGTTGGGGACCCTGCTTGGGCCTGGGACGCCAAGCTTGAGCCTGCTGCTGCTGCTGTTGCTGCTGTGCTCCTTGAAAGGAGGGCTGCCTAACCCCATGGGAAAAGTGCCGAAAAGGCTTCTTCTTGCGCTTCTGCTGGTTCTTGCCCGAAAAACCCTTCGCAGAGGTAGCATCCAAGGTAGCATTAGACTGCTGTATGCGCTGGAGGTGACCAGCCACTCCTGGACCGAACAGGTCGATGCCTAAGAAGGGCACGTCAGCTAACTTGTGCTGAGTATCTGCCGGAAAGGAGGATAACCTCAACCAGGCCCTGCGGCGAGTGGCCACTGCGGCTGCTAAGCAGCGGGCACAGGAATCTCCAATGTCCAGGGCCATCTGGAGCTGCTGTTTAGCAACAGCATGGCCCTGGTCACGGACTTGCTTCGCCATGGTCTGCATGTCTGCTGGGAGATGAGGGAGGACTTCATCTAATGACCCTAAGAGGGCATGAGAGAAGTGTGCCATGATCACAGCCGAGCTGGCCTGATGAAGGCCTAAGGATGAGGCTGCATAGACCTTCCGGGCAGAATGGTCCATATTCTTGGACTCTTTGTCCAGAGGGCAGTAAGTATTGGCTGAGCTACCAGAGCGTCTGAACACAGATGCAGTCACAAGTCTTTCGGCCGAGGGGTGCTCTGTGAGCCCCGCCAGGGACCCCATGGGTACCGTGTACTTGCGGGCCATGCGGGCAGACGGAGCTGGATAAGAGGCAGGGTGTTGCCATAGCTCAAGGGCCAGGCCAACAATGGCTTTGGCTACTGGAAAGGCCTCCGTCGGGGTATCCCCCCTTTTTAGGATATCCGTAAGGGGTATTCCACCTTCTTTTGGATAGGCTCTAAGGGTATTCTGGTAGATTCGGAAATCAGGCGAAGGATGCCCTGAAAAGAGGAAGGACCTTCCTCCAAACCTGCCACTGATAATCGTCACCCCGGATGCGAATGCAACCCAGTGGCATCTGAGTCCGAAGAGTCAGGATATAATGGTCTCCCGCCTATGTCTCCCCTCGATGCACTGAGGGCGATCGGGGACAACCGTGATGGACAAACGGGGCAGTCCGGTGTCTGTCCGGTCCTCTTTTGAGGGAGCCCCTCCCTGAGGCTGCTTAGGTGGTGGTTCCACCAAAATAGGTGGAGAGACCGAAACAGGCCGAGCTGGAATACGTGCCGGCCCCACAGGTGGGGGAACCGAGGGCTTCGGTTCTGGAGGGGTCGGCATTGGCCTGAGAGGCGAGGGCCAAGTAATGGCCAGTACTGCTGGCGGAGCCAGCTTTTGACCAGTCAGAATCAGCTGTTGCCACATGAGATCCTCATAACGTTGACAGGAGTGTCCATCGAAGTCTTTCCTCATCCGAGAAGGATGAGGATCGATGGCGACACCTCTTCCTAGAGTGCTTGTGACCTATCTTCGGTTTTTCGACCGAAGGGGTCCTGGTCCTCGATGGGGACCGACGGGGTCAGCTAGTCCGATCAGGAGATGCTGGAGTCGGAGAGAACCGAGGTTCCGGCACCTTTCCCTCGATCGGGACATCTGAGGGCAGGGTCTCCTCATCGGGGAAGGAAAGGACAGACGTCCTTTCTAAGGAGTCAGCGACCGAAGTCGGCGACAACGGCTCAACTGGGTGGAGAGTGATCTTGGCCGGTTCAGCCGTTTCCTCGGTCTCGGTGCCTTGGCCAGACGGAAGGTCCGAAAAGCCGGCGGCCGAGGAAGTGATCTTGACCAAATTCGAGACCGCATGTTCCTGGGACTTGGACCTCTCTCGGTCCCAGGAGTGTCTTCTTCTGGAGGAAGAAGACTTGGGATCCTTGTCCCTCTTCCGAGGGCTGAAGGAGTGCGAGCCCGAGGGCGCCTCACCCCTGGTGGGGAGAGACTGGCACAACTCCCGAAAGGACCCGGTAAAGGTAGAGCCAAAGTTGAGAGGTACAAAGAAATTTCGGCTGGCCGAAGCTTGAGCAGCTTCCTCTTCAAAAGCCGCCATCTGTTTCAGTTGTTCGGTGGATCCTGCGGCTGCGGAAACCACTCACCTTGCCTCCTTCGATTTCACCAGTGGATTGCGAAGCTCCGGTCTCCCCAATTTTAGGCGCACCTTGCGGTCATCCAGGACGTTGGGATGGAAGGCCAAACAGATGGTGCAAGAGGTGGTGTCATGAACAACACCTAAGCAGTAGACACACGAGAGGTGGGGATCGGTGCGTGACATTTTTTGGCTGCAGGGACACCGACGAAATCCGGGGGATGATTTGTCCTCCATGTCCGATGTGCTAGGATCGGAATCATAAACTCGAATGAGTGTTAAGAAAATTGGCGGGGAAAACCAACGTTGAAAATCCAGGGCCTACGAGCTGCTGAGATACCATGAGGGAACCTGAATCTTCCAGCGGAAAGGAAGATCTGGCATCATGGGGCAGAGCCGAGGTATTTACCACCCGGGTGGGTGGGAGGAGCCAGTCTGAAGACTTTCCGCCAAATTTTGAAGGGGAAAGGGACATGCCAGAGAGTGTGGATGAACATACTGTATCCACGCTCCTAGAATGTTACTATAACACCACAAATCGCTTGCCTCGCAAAAAACAGCTCCAAATTCAAGTAATATCCACTGTATTTCATATCATGGTGAAGAAAGTCGCTAACATTTTTAAGAATAACCTAAGCCTTATTCTTGTTTAGAAACAGGTTGAGAACACCCACAGAATTCCTGTACTTCCACTTTTATTACAGAAACATCTATGCCCCTTCCAACACACCCTTGTGATTTGTTTGTTTTTTTAAAGGAAAATGTTAGCGACATCAATGTGAACCGGTGTTGGGAAGACTATGACAAAAGCACTTTGATTTCCATACTTGAAGACTACATTTTCTTAGGCCACCTCTTTTTTTAAATCCTATATTCTATTAATTTACATAACTGACATGCTGATTCAAATAAAACGTTTTTGCCAAGAATCCCCTTCAGCAGGACAGGCACTGGGAGTATTCATTATCAGGCTGCATTTCAGTGATTTATATTTTCAATTAGGAGGCTGCAGTTCAAAAATTATTAATTCTAATCAGCAGGGCTGCAGTGCAAAACGCAAAGGGCTACTCCCTCCTCAGACAGGCAGCAGTGAGAGTTATTGGTTTGGTTTATTTATTTAAAATCTGGTAAGACCATGAGCAAAAAATACAGGTTACTCACCTGTAACAGGAGTTCTAGGAATGGTATATGTTGTTCATCCACACTGTCTGGCAGGTTCCTTGCCGCTTTAAATCTTGCCGAAAGGTCTTCAAGCTGGCTCCTCCCACCCACCCGGGTGGTAAAACTCTCGGCTCCGCCCCATGATGCCAGATCTAGCCCGCTGGAAGCCAGGTTGTGCGTCGAAGCCTGGGAGGTCGGGTGGGTCGTGTGGATGAACAACATATACCACTCCTAGAACTCCTGTTACAGGTGAGCAACCTGTATTTCTAGGGACATGGATATGTTGTTCATCCACACTTATTGGCAGACTCCTAGCAGTTCTCCGAGAGAAGGAAGGCAAGGAGTACACCCCCTACTTAGGTAGAAAGACTGGAGAACCGAGGCCTCGACCAGCACCCCGGCGTGACCCAAGGTCGATGTGGAACGGGAACGGAAAAGCCTGCTTCCGGGCGGAAGCCCTGCGGATATCCCGGACCGGAGTATCCTCAGAAGCAGCCACCGATGCAGCGGAAGGACGGGTAAAAATGAGCACTTATCCCTCTGAGAGGCTTCCTTCCCGCCCACCTATAGCAGAGACCTATGCAGGGGGTGACCCGCCCGCTCATCGTTTGCTTGGCTGCAGGTCTGCCAGATGCGGCTTCAGCGTAGATGACAAACAGTTGGCGAACCTCTCCCGAACTTCAGCCCTACGCTCGGTAGGTGAGCGTTAAATGGGGTCCCATGGAACCCATATACGGCCTCCGAGGTGTGAATGGGGATGAACCCCGGCAGAGGCAATACCCCCATAGGGAAGACTCCGCCACCGCCTTCGGAAGGACTTCGGGTGGGGCGCAGGACAACCTTGTCCCTGTGGAAGACCAGATAGGGAGATTCAAAGGAGCGCCTGGAACTCTCCCCTCCTTCTGGATGGCAGGGTGGCCCCAAGAAGGTGTTCTTCCACAACAGGTGGGGAAACTCGCACCTGTGCA
This sequence comes from Neoceratodus forsteri, assembly GCA_016271365.2. Classification (NCBI taxonomy): domain Eukaryota; kingdom Metazoa; phylum Chordata; order Ceratodontiformes; family Ceratodontidae; genus Neoceratodus; species Neoceratodus forsteri. The sequence goes on from CM057458.1 coordinate 1,221,587,117, forward strand.
AAAGGTTTGAACAGCTTGCCCGTGAGCTAAGCCCATACCAGCAAGGATCCCACAGAAATGGGGATACTCTCCCCCCCTCAAAAAAGGGGGGCCGTGATCGAGGCCTAGGAGTGCCAGACCACCTTTTCTGCGCCACCGACTGCCTTCCGGCCCGCGCCCGGAAGACAGGGGTGACCCACAGAAGCACCCAGAGGGTCGTCGGCCGAAGCCCTAATTCAAAGAACGGATGCAGATGGTCCGAAACGCTCGCCCAGGGACGGGAGAGGGCCAGGCCCTATCCCATCATCCAATGGAGAACTCTTCCAATGAGGGTGAGCATTTTGGCTGACTTCTGGCAGGACGCCTCGAAACGTCGAGGACCTTGCTGAAGGACCCTAGGCCTGGCCCCTAGCCGCACAGGGCTGGGCCTACAGGTGTAGGGATTGAAGGTCCAGATGGAAAACCTTCCCCTGAAAAAGAGATCAGGACCGGGCGGACTAGAAGCCGCCTCAGGAGCCTGTGGCTGAGACTGAGGAGAGCTGGATACCAGAGCTGGCAATCCAGTCTGGGGCTACCAGCTTCACCTGCGCCAAGTCCCTCCTCACCTTGCCCGTAGGTCAAGGGAATGGGAGAGGCGTGGAAGGGCCCGGGGTCCGTGGCCCCAACGGCATCCCCTACAGCAGACCTTGCTGAGGGGACGGGCATAAAACAGTCTTGGCCTCGTATTCTCCCTGGAGGGAGGAGGGAGAAGATCCTGTGCTACCTCCGGCAGGGAAGACCACTCGTGAGGCGCAGCTTATGTCCGGCTTAGGGCAGCAGCCAGGGAATTGGAGGCTCCTGTCATCAGATGGCTGGGGACCCGCCTCCGACTGCGCAAAAAACCCAATGCGGAGAACCTCCTTACGCCGAGGCAAGGTGTTCGACCGAACCTGGCAGGGTAGGTAGCACATGGTTGTGGTGCTGTCTGCATGGACTAAAACCACTAGACCCCGCACAAACGGAGCGAGCGGTGCAAGCTAAGCGGACCACCTGGAGCTCCTGCGGGTAGGGAGGACATCGGGACTCCCAAGAGGACCAGAGGCAAAGCACTCTGTATTCCCCTAGATGGGCACCCCCACCCATCCGAGAAGCATCGGTCGGAGAAGACCGCCGACTCAGGGGGGACGAACAGGATGTTCTCCTGCAGGAGTTGGAACGGTCCGAAGGGGAGCGTTCCCTAAACTCCTGGGCTGTAGTCACGAACTGGTCCGAGGAACGCAGCGCTGTGACTGCTAGCTGGCCCATCCCACAGGGGAGGGCCGCCATGAGGCCCAGGAGGTCCCGGCAGGGCACAATTACCCGGCCAACCTGACTGGGTAAGGGAGGAAGAACCTCAGCCCTGTCCGCCCGGAGCCCAGCTCGGACTCAAGAGTCGAGCCTAGTCCCAGAGAAGCCTCACCCGCTAAGGCACGAGTTCCAACGCGGGTCTGGTAAGGGAGACCAGTCTAAGCCTGGAAGGGTTTAATCAGGCCGCCATCCGGGTGGGGTTATGCCCGGACCCTTCGAAGCCACAGAAACTGCGGAGCAGAGAACAAAGGGCCTGGCCAGGAACTCGTAAGGAGACCTCTTGCCTAGGAAAGGGAGGGGTCTCTCAAGAACGGACGGAACGAGGAGTAAGTACGTCCTGGAGGCCCAGGAGGAAGCCGCACGCCTCGATCTGAGGATGGGAGATCTGCAGAGGGACCATCCAGCGTGCAGAAGGATGGGCGCAAGCCCCCCGTCCGTTTGAGGCCAGGATTACCTGGACACGAACCCAGGGTCAGAAGGAGGGCCCACCACCTTCCTAACCACCTCTAATTAAAGGGCCAGGCAAGTCGGCTCAGCAGTCCGACGAAGAGTCTGTGGACCCAAGATCCCCATGGGGCAACGGCTCAAAAGGGGAAACCTGTTCGCAACCCGTGACAGGGCTTACCCTTAGCACCACCCAAGAGGAAGAGGTGCGGAGCCGTCCCCCCACGGGGAAACCTAGGCAGAGACAACGGGGCCGGGTACAGCGCCCCTTAGCCCGTCACTGAGCAGGCTTGGCAGAGGAAGAGGCCGAGGGGGCTCTCGGACTTCTACTTCCCTGCTTCCTTTTGGAGGAAGACGCTGGTCTGGCGACAGGCTGCCCAGCGCATGCCTGCTGGCCCTCGAGCTGGGCCGGTCGAGCCGCAGGGATCGGGGGGCAAAGGGGCTTACGCAAAGGCTGAGGGTTGCCCTTGTCCCTCCGGGCGGGAGTGACAGCGTCCGGAGTGGCATCGGACTTCTCGGGCCCCTGGATATGTCCCTCCACTCCAGGGCCGAAGAGGTCAGTCCCCAAGAAGGGGATGCCCGCCAACTCGTGCTGGGTTTCCAAGGAGAAGGAGGATAACCTCAGCCACGCCCTGCGGCGCATGGCCACTGCGGCCGCCACCGATCTGGCACAGGAGTCGCCCAGATCCAGGGCCGACTGGAGCTGCTGTTTTGCCACCGCCCTACCCTGGTCCCGAACCCACCGGACCATGGTCCGCAGGTCAGCTGGGAGATGAGGAAGGACCTCGTCCAGGGAGCCCAAAAGGACGTGGGAACAGTGTGCCATCAGTGCCACCGAGCTGGCCTGACGGAGGCCTAGGGAGGACGCGGCGAAACCTTGCGCCCGACGTAGTCCATCCTTCTGGACTCTGTCAGGGGGCCTATCCACATCCCTAGCATTTCCAAAACATTGGAAAACATTGTCGGTGACTACCCCTTCAGCCGAGGGGTGCTCCGAGAAACCGGGCAGAGAACCGACAGGGACAGGGTACTTCCTGACCACCCTGGCCGAAGGCGCAGGGCAGGAAGTAGGCCACCGCCAGAGCTCCAAGGCTGTGCCTACGATAGCCTCAGCCACCGGGAAGGCCTCCGAGGGAGAGCCCCTTCGGTCCAGAATCTCCGTAAGGGGGTAAGGTGCCCATTTGGAAACAGGCTCGAGCTGCATCCCGGTGAATTCCGAGATGAGCTGGAGCAGACCCAAAAAGGACGATGGGCTGTCGTCCACAGAATGTTCCGGGGAAGACCATGGGTCCTCCCTGCTAGGAAACAACGGAGCCAACTTCAGGCTCTGAGTCTGCAAAAAGCTGCCGCAGGCCTGAGTCACTCTTCGTCCGCCGAGGGCAGGCGGGAGTGAGGGGACCGAGTAACCTGCGAAACAGGTCATGGCCTGTCCCAGGTTCCGCCGAGGGTGGAGGGGCAGCGAGGATCGGACGAGCAACCAGCCCTGAAGAGGGCTCCTCGACTGCCTCGAGCGGCTGCTGCTTACTAGCCGGAGAATGAATCAGGGTCAATTGATTTCCGGACAACAACAGCTGCTGCCACATAAGTTCCTCATAATGTCGACGCCAACGGCATCGAAGCCACTCCTCATCCGAGGAGGGGGACGAGGAAGAACGGCAAAGCCACTTGACTCGGTGCCCCGACCGAGAACGCCGAGGTCAGCGTGAGTGGCTAGACCGAGAGGAGGACCGAGACAGAGACCCGAATCCTCGGGGGAACAGAGGGCGGGCTTGGGAGGGAGCGGAGCGCTCCCGCTCCTCCTTCGGCTTGGAGAAATTGGCAGAGGACTGTTGACCCGAAGGTACCGGCAGAACCTCAGCCCCCACCGGGGGAACCGGCGAAGGGATTGCGGCACTAGCAGGAGACAGCCCAGATGGACGTGCGAGGCTCGCCACGCCGACGGGGTCCTGGCGGCTGACCTGGACGGGGACACCGTGAGGCCACAGGCCGAGCCGCATCCTCGACCAAGTGCTGAGCGCCGGCCAGTGGGGAGGGGATTTTTCCCCTGCTCCCACTGGGTTTACTTAAGGACCCTGCCCGGCACCTTGGAATTGGGCCGAGGAGGTCCCAGGTCCCTCCCTCGAGGAAAGGGACTGGAGCTCCTGACGAAGCTGCATGAGTAGAGCCCAAGGACAACAGGATAAGCGCAGCAACAGAGGAAGAGGGAGGTGGAGCCGCCCCCTGCCCGGCGGGATCGAGCTGCTCAGAAAGAGCCAAAACTGACACCTGACGATCCGAGGGATTTTCTGGAGTGGGAAAAACTACCGGATGTCCGAGCCCCGAACGGGCCGCGCGGTCCTCCAGAGAGCTGGCCAAAAGAGCACAACAAAACTTGCAAAGCTGAGGATCATGATCCAGGTCAAGGCAGAAAACGCACGTAGAGTGCGGGTCTCTCTCTTGGAGGATTTAACCGGGCGCCTCCCGGGGCCGGGAAGGAAATGAGCCATCGCCGCAGCGAGGAAGAAGATCAAAGTTTCAGAAAAACTTCCAATTGATTTTGAAGACCAAAAATTCCAGGAACTAGTCGAAACGCAGAGTGCTAAGGAGGGAACCTGAGCTTCCAAGCGGTAAGGAAGATCTGGAGTCATGGGGCGGAGCCGAGAGTTTTACCACCCGGGTGGGTGGGAGGAGCCAGCTGAAGACCTTCCAGCAAGATTTAAGCGGCAAGAACCTGCCAATAAGTGTGGATGAACAACATATCCATGTCCTAGAAATACAGGTTACTCACCTGCTGGGAGTTCTAGGAATGGTGTGTTCATCCTGTTCAACAGTATCTAAGCTTTGCTGGAAAAATGTCAACAACCACTGTCAGCTCCAGCCTGATCTCAGATCTGGCCGCTGGAGCTCAGGTTGTCTCGATCAAAGCCAGGGGTCGGGTGGGTGGTGTGGATAAACAACATATACCATTCCTAGAACTCCTGTTACAGGTGAGTAACCTGTATTTCTAGGAACATAGATATATTGTTCATCCACACTTACTGGCAGACTCCTAGCAGTTCTCCGGGAGGAGGAAGGCAAGACACACACCCCCTACTTAGGGAAAAGAGACTGGAGAACCGAGGCCCCAAACCAGCATCCCGGCGTGACTCAAGGTCGATGTGGTAGTGGGTGATAAAGGTGTGCTGTGACTTCCAGGTAGCAGCCCTGCAGATTTCCTGGATAGGGGCGTCCTGGAAGCAGCCACCGATGCAGTGGTATGGCGGGTAGAATGAGCTCTTATTCCTCTGGGAGGCTCCGCCCGCCAACCTATAGCAGAGATCTATGCAGGAGGTGACCCACCTGCTTATCGTCGCTTGGCTGCAGGTCTACAGGTGCGGCTTCAGCGTGGGTGACAAACAACAGCTGAACCTCTCCCAATTTCAGCCGTGCGCTCCTTATAGTAAGTGGCGCCCTTCTAGGAGTTCAGAGTATGGAGCCTATATTCGGCCTCCGAGGTGTGATTGGGGTAGAACACTGGCAGAGTCAACACCTGGTTAAGGTGAAACTCCGACACCACCTTCGGAAGGAATTTAGGGTGGGGAGCAGGACAACCTTGCCCCTGTGGAAGACCAGGTAAGGAGACTCGATGGAAGCGTCTGGAGCTCTCAATCCTTCTGGCTAGCGTAACAGCCACCAAGAAGGCGGTCTTCACGACAGAGAGATCACACCTGTGCATTGGTTCGAATAGGCTTGCCCATGAGCTTTGCCAGTACCAGCAGTAGATCCCACAGGTGGAGGTTCTTGCACTGGAGGAAATGTGATCAGGCCTTTGAAGCATGAACACCTCTCTCATGCGACCAACTGCTTCCTGGCCCGTGCCCGGTAAGCAGAGATGGCTCAGGTGCACCCTTAGGGTCGTCGACCTGAGCCCTTGCTGGGAAAGGGCATAAATAGTCCAAGATGCTTGCCAAAGAACAGGAGGAAGGGTCCAGGCCCTTGCCCTGACACCAAATGGAAAACCTTTTCCATTTGAAGGCATAGCATTTCCTGGTCGACTTCTTACGGGATGCCTCAACTACATTGAGGACCTCATCGGAAAGACCCAAGGCCTGGAACTCTAGCCGCTCAAGAGCCACGCAACCAGGTGCAGGGACTGAAGGTCCGGATGGAACACCTTCCCCTGATTGACTGAAAGCAGGTCCGGGCGAGCTGGAAGCTGCCTCGGGGAGCCTGGAGCTGAGGCTGAGGAGATCTGGATACCAGTATGGCAGGGCCAGTCTGGGGCTACAGAATCACCTCGCCTTGTCCCTCCTCGCCTTGAGAAGCACCTTGTGGATCAAGGGAAATGGGGGAAAGGCGTAGAAGAGGCCCGAGGTCCACGGCCTCAAGAAGGCATCCCCCTGCAGCGAGCCCTGCTGAGGGGGGCGGGCATGGAACAGCCTCAGCTTCGCGTTCTCCCTGGAGGCAAACAGATCCACCTGAGGTGTGCCCCAATGGGAGAACAGATCTTGTACTACCTCTGGCAGGAGAGACCATTTGTGGGATACAGCCCCCATCCGGCTTAGGGCATCGGCCAGGGTGTTGGAGGCTCCTGCCACATGAATGGCTAGGAGATCCGCCTCCAGGCTGTGCACGAGTGACCAAATGCGGAGAGCTTCCTTGCACAGAGGCATGGAGCGCGTCCCGCCCGGCGGTTTAGGTAGTACATGGTCGTGGTATTGTCCGTCTGGACCTGAACCACTTGACCCGTAGAAACGGAGCGAAGGCGGTGAGAGCTAGGCGGACCGCTCGGAGCTCCAGCAGGTTGATATGGCATCGAGACTCCCGCGGGGACCAGAGGCCGTGCACTCTGTGCTCCCCCAGATGGGCACCCCAACCCATCAGAGAGGCGTCGGTCGATAGAGAGACCATCGGCTCGGGGCGGACAAATGGGATGCCCTCCTGCAGATGAGCTGGAACGATCCACCACTGGAGAGCGTTCCACATCCCCTGGGTCACCGTCACTAGCTGGTCCAATGGATTGCAGCATTGAGACCACTGGCTGGCCAGCCCCCACTGAAGGGGGCACATGTTCCAGCGGGCCCAACGGACCACGCTGGTGCAGGCCACCATGAGACCCAGGAGGCGCAGGAAGTCCCGGGCAGGGCGCGACTGCCCAACCAGAAATGATTGGGCAATGGAGGAAAGAACCTCGGCCCTGTCCGTCGGGAGCTGTGCTCTGGCTCGAAGAGAGTCGGGCTCTGCCCTGATGAAGAGAATCACCTGCGTCGGTTCGAGTTCTGACTTGGCCTCGTTGATGAGGAGGCCGACCTGAGAGCAAACCTGGAGGGCCAGATCTCTGGACCGCTCCACCTCCTGTCTGGAGGGGGCTGCTATCAGCCAATAGTCCAGGTAAGGGTACACCCGGACCCCTCGGCGCCGCAGGAATGCTGTCACCACTGCCATGCATTTGGTGAAGACCCTGGGTGCAGAGACAGGCCGAAGGGCATGGCTCAGAACTCAAAAGGGATCCTTCAAGCTCGAACGAAGGTATCTCTGATGAGATGGACTGATAGGACGTAAAAAACGCATCCTGCAGGTCAGAGAGCAGAACCACATGCGCGCTTCAAGGATGGTATTATCTGAGCCAGAGTGACCATCCTGAAGGTCGAGACCTTAGGAACTTGTTTAGGTCATGCAGGATTAGGAATGGGGCGCCAGCCCCGTCCGTTTTGGGACCAGGAAGTACCTGGACACAAACCCGGGTCTGAGGAGGGTCTGCACCTCTCTGATCACCTCTTCTCGAGGAGCAGAGTGTCGGCTTGGCGAGCCGACAGCGAGGCTGCGGACCCGAGCCCCTGGGGCGACGGCTCCGGAAGAGGCGGGCCTGCTCGAACTCAGGGCAGGCCCTTCCTCCCTTCCAACACCCACGGTCTGTGGTTATAGCAGACCAGGCGGAAAGGAAGTAGCAGAGTCGTCCCCACGGAGACACCTGGAGAGGTGACAAGTTGGGGTGACACCTCAACCCATCACTGTGCAGGCTTGGAGGAGGGACCGCCGAGGGACCTCCTGGGCCTTACCTCCTGCTTCCTGGAGGAGGGAGCGTGAGCCTTAGGTTGGGGCGTAAAGGCGCGAGGCCTGCTGGCCCTGATGCTGCTGGGCGGACGTGCAGCAGGCAGATGGACGAAAGGGCTTGGGTTGCGGTCTGCGGCCCTTGTCCCTCTGGGCGGATGAGACCGAGTCCAAAGTGGCACTGGACTTTTTGATCCTCTGGAGGTGGTCTTCCACTCCAGGGCCGAAGAGGTCGGTCCCCAGGAAGGGGACATCCGCCAATTTGTGCTGGGTATCCGCTGTGAAGGTGGATATCCTCAACCATGCTTGACGGCGCATAGCCACTGCAGCCTGTACTGACCTGGTGCATGAGTCACCGATGTCCAAAGCAGTCTGAAGTTGCTGCTTGGCCACTGCCCTGCCCTGGTCCCGCACCTGCTTAACCGTGGTCTGCAGGTCAGCCGGGAGATGAGGGACTACTTCGTCCAGGGAGCCCAACAGGGCATGAGAAAAATGTGCCATCAGTACAGCCGAGCTGGCCTGACGAAGGCCAAGGGAGGACGCAGCGTAGACTTTTCGCCTGGCGTAGTCCAACTTCCTGGACTCCTTGTCGGGAGGTTTGTCCACGTCCCTGGCGTTTCCGGCACACCGGAAGACGCTGTCGGTAACTAACCCCTCGGCTGAGGGGTGTTCTGAGAAAACGGACGAGGGATCAGTAGGGACCGCGCATTCCTGCCATCCTGGCCGGCGCAGGGGCAGGAAGCAGGACGCTACCAGAGCTCAAGGCCGGGCCTACAATGGCCTCGGCCACCAGAAAAACCTCCGTGAGAGAATCCCTCGCCCAATATCTCCGTGAGGGATACTGGCCCACTGATACGGGCTCGAGCTGCATCCGGTGGATTCCGAGATGAGCCTAAGCAAACCCATGAAGGACAAATGGCTATCATCCAGTGACTGACCTCCGAGGACTCCAAGTGACCGCCTAGAGAACAGGGAAGATAGGTACGTCCGGACTCGAGAGTCCGCAAGAGCTACTGCGGGCCTGAGCCACCCTCCACCTGCCAAGGGCGATCGGGAGTGAGGGTGACAGACAGCCTATGGGGCAGACCTTGGGCCGACAGAGAATTTTTGGTCGAAGCCCCAAACAACGGCTGTGGAGGCAGAGGTTCCACCGGAATCGGTGGGGCAGCCAGTTTTGGCCAAGCAACAGGCCTGGAAGTAGGCGCCTCGGCTAAGGCGAGGGGTTGCTTCGGCTGCTCCGGTGACAGCAACTTGATAGTCGGGGAAGGCGACGATGTCGGCTTGCTCCCAGACAGAAGAAGCTGTTGCCACATGAGGTCCTCATATCGTCGACGCAACTTGTGTCAAAGCCTCCCCTCATCCGTGGATGAGGACGAGCAGTGGCGCCGCTTGCCACGGTGCCGAGACCGAAACCGCCTGTGACGGCAGGATCGGCTGGACCGAGAAGGAGACAGAGACCGCGAACCTCGGCTTTTCCGAGGAGGGTACGGGGGTAGTGCGGAAACCGCCCTTCCCTCGGCTCGGAGGGCTCAACCGTGGACTCCGGAACCGGAGGCATGGGCAAATCCACGGACTCCTCAACCACCGCCAGGGGAACCAGGGAGTGAGGGTTTTCGGCTTCACCGATAGACAGCCCGTCCAACGGGTCGAGAAAAATCTCGACTGCGTCGACGGGAGTCTCGGTCAACTGACCTGACGGGGACACCGTGAAGCCAGTGGCCGAAGCCGAAAGATCGACCGAAGTCGATGGTCGACTACTCGGTGAGAGGGAACTCTCCCGCTCCCAAGAGCGTCGACGGAGGGACTTACCTTTGTGGTCCTTCTTCTTGGACCGAGAGGAAGGCCCTGAAGATGTTAGTCCTCTCCTTAGTGGAGGGAGGGCAAACTCCTTAAAAGAAGCTGAATAGGAGGATCCCAAGGAGGCGGGATAAATGCCGCGGCGAGGAGGGGCGAGATGCGGCCTCGCCTCCTCCTCGAGGCGATCATCTGCTCAAGCTGTTCTGCCGAGCCCGAAACGCCAACCGGGCCTCCTTCGACTTTACCGGAGGATAACATTTTCAGGTCGCCCAAGTTGTAAACAGGCGGCACGGTCTTCCAGGACGTAGGCTGAAAAAGAAGAGCACAGGTCACAAGCCTGCGGATTGTGCCCAAGGCCCAAGCAGTAGACACACGTGGAGTGCGGGTCCGTCCGAGACATCTTCTGCCCGCATGGGCACCTCCGGAAACCAGAAGTCGATTTGTCCATCGCAGCCGTGAGGGAAGTAAGTGACCAAAGCCTTGAAAACCTTAAAAGTAATTTCGGGTAAACCAAAGAAATAGGAACCAGTCTTATACGCAGAGCGTTAAGGAGGGAACCTGAGCTTCCAAGCGGTAAGGAAGATCTGGCGTCATGGGGCAGAGCCGAGAGTTTTACCACCCGGGTGGGTGGGAGGAGCCAGCTTGAAGACCTTCCTGCAAGATTTAAAGCGGCAAGGATACCTGCCAATAAGTGTGTATGAACAACATATCCATGTCCCTAGAAATGCCCATTTTCATGGGTGACCAGATACAAAGAACACCGACAAAAAAATAAAATAAATAAACAACACTAACAACATAACTTATTACATACATAATAAAACTTAGATAAGACCGACTTCTAGAAAAACTTGAAGTGATCTTACGAGTTCAAATGGGCAGACTAGGTGGGCCATAGTCCCTTATCAGCCGACCGTATCTATGTACATACTCCAGTCATAATTTATTTAGTTTCTGATTACCAGGTAAGTGCTCTAGACAAAGAAATTGCCTATTTTCAGTCACGACCTGGGAGAGTTGCAGACATAGGTAAAAGCACATCACAGCGATTACTATTACATAATACAGACTTGAGTTAAACACATTACAGTACGGACAGGCACGGTGATACCTACTGCACAGGAGAAATTAGTCATTACACTAGGCTAACCATAGATACAGGGGAATACACAATACAGTTTCAAGGAGACAGACCATACGGTATAAGTAAACAGAGAAACTATTCCAGACAGTCTTGTGGTGAGAGACCTCACAGCCTGTCCTTGCCTGCTATTTAAAAACGAGCGAGAGTGATAAATGCCTAAATATGTGCTGAAGGGACATGCAAAGGAAGCCTAACTAGGTGTCCTTCCCAGGGTTTAAGTCACAAGTGCATCTGTCAGAGACCAGAAGGCAGGCACGGAGCTCATTTTTAAAGATCAGGTGCGTAGTGGAGTGCCTCACAGTTGAAGGCAGGGAGTTCCATGGCTTTGGGGCAGACACTGCAAATCAGACCCCGGAGTCAGTTGAAAAAACAATTATGACTGACTTACCACACATTATGACTGATTTTTTCCAACTAATTTGAAATTTCTGACTTCAACTAACTGAAGAAAATCCAACCATTTTTTTCAACTTTCATCATCGTTGAATTTTATTATGTAGTCGTTTATCGTACTTTTTTAACTTTGAATTTTTTTTTATTAAAATTGTGACTATAAAAGTTAATAAAATGTATGGAAAAGTCCCCCTTCCCCAAATCAACAGAGGCACACACACAGCCTACTTCTGACATCACAAAATGAGCCTTCACATGCCTACATGGGGGCATGTTGGTGGGCTAAGGTCAGAAAGCAACTCCATTTTTAGTATTTGGGATTTAGCAGCATTATAACATCATAAATGGTCAGAAACAAAAGGAATTCTTTATGCCCCTCAACTCTGGGGCAGGTGAGGTAGTGTATATGTTGGAAGGAGCAGCAACTAGGCAGCAGCAGCTAAGAAGCTGGCTGCACTTTAAAATGCAAATACAAAGTGCAGTGAAACAAATCTATACACAGCAGGGACCCACTAAAGCACAATAACCAGTCAAAACAGCTACAAAATACATTGAGTCCCTTAAAGTAACAAGTTGAAGCAGGGCAGTAAAACAGTATATGGTATAGAAAAATAAGCAGCAGTAATACTAGTTACTTAGAAAAAGAACTGTGAGTCTAAAATACAGTATAGGTAGGGCCTCTTAAACACACCACAGAAGCTAGAAGGTACCATTTTGCAAACAGAGCTAACCATCAATATATGTTAGTTTACTAGTAGTTGTAGAATCTGAGAGACTAAAATCAGTTTATGGGAGGTCCCCTAGAAATACCTCCTGTAGCATATACTGGTATGCCACCCTTATGGTGACACCAACCCAGCGAAATAACATACCTGTCGGCAAAATCAACACTTTACCAACAGGTCACTGTTGGTGTGCCTGAGACAGGCGCATGCTGTCTCCCAGTCCTGCACCCCACCTCGAATCAACTCCGACTGGAGCCGAACCAAATGATGGGGGCGGGGCAGAGCCCCAGATGGGGGTTGGGGGAGCTAAGAGCCCTGATAAAAAAAAGGACTGAGACACACAGGAATCATGGTAGACTGCAACTTATGGTCAACTTGATTCCTGTCGGCGTAATGCCGGTTGACATAAAGAATGTCGAACCGGCATGGTAGAGCCAGGTATACCAGAACTGAGATGTATCTATAGCTTAAATTTAAATGTAAAAAAAATCATGCATATTGAAAAAACATTTTCTGACACAGTTTCTGAACTTGTCTTGGCTTTCAGCATGTACACTAATGTGTTTTTTAAAGTTTTATTTATCTTGCCATGAGGACTTTAATATTTAGTCTATCTGATTCCTGCAGTGGCAATCAAGAAAAATTTTGTCCATTGGACCCGACCAACCATGCTCCGTGCTCTGGCCTTCTATGGGTCTGGGAACTCACCAACTGACCACCTGTGCCTGGCCTGCTCCATGACCTCGTGGGGAGTCTGACTTATTCACAATGCCACCACAGTCAGAGAGAGTCCAGCCGAGCCGCCAGCACTAGATCGATGATGATCGATCACCTTGGCTTTTCAGATTCGGCCCCCGTGCCCCCAAGCCCTCAACCAGCCAGACAAGCCAGCCTAGCATGCAGCAGACACACAGACAGACTGAGTAGGCTGTGAGAGTCCATCCTCCTCCTTCCTACTGTGCACTGCCAAGCCCTTGTGGGCCTTGCATACACATCTCATACAGTATCTTGCTCACTGTAGTAGCCTGTTGCCAGTTTGGTCAGGTGTTGACTGATGATTCAGCGGTGGGTGGCTCCATGGCTCAGGATACCACTGCTGCTCTACTCGGTGGTGGTGCCAGTGTTTTTCTGAGCTGTGTGCTCCCTCCTCCCAACCTGCACAGTCAGTCCCCAACCCAGACCCACGTCCCCACTCCGGCACTCCATGCAGTGGAACTAATGCACCTACCACTCCTCCTCCTTGCCAACTCTGAAAACCTGACCAAGGCTGAGTGAGAGCTGCCCAATGGACCCAGACGATTGGGTCACAGGCTGATCGCAACCATGACCAGACCACTGACTTGCTGCCTTTATACGGTTGCTGCTTGACTTTGCTGGAGGACTGACTGGAACCTGCACAGCCACACACTAGTCTCTCTCCAGGCATCGGACACATCAGGACAGTGGACACAGTTAACTTATTTTTAAATTAATGGCCGAACAACCAAACTTCATCCATGCAGAAAAACGCTGCTCGCTCTGTTGCCCACACACCAACACAGATGCCTCTTCTCCTGACAGTCTCCTCTCCTACCTAGGCATGCCTTCCCTGCCATCTCATGCAGCCAGTCATGGACACTCTCAAGCTCCTCTCTCCTCCTCCTTCTATCTCTCCTAATTGGTGGAAGTTTCATGTTCAGGAGCCAGGGGTGCATTTTATTGGCTGTAAGGCTCAGTGCTGGCAGTTGAGGACTGTTAGATAGTCACGATCCCCCTGGCCCCCTTCTCCCCTGGAAAGAAAAAAAGAGAAAACACACTGCAGTGCACCACAAAAACAAACCTGGATGGGTCATGGAATTGTCAACTGCAGCGGATTTCAACTCCACTATTTTATGACTGCAATCCAATGCAATTGCAACTGACTGCAACTGCATTGAATTGCAACTGACTATTTCAACTGCCGATAACTGCTCCAGGGTCTACTGCAAATGCCTGCTCACCCATCCTAGTAGCACATTTGGGTGTAGTAAAGAACAACTTTTCGGTACATCTCAGTGGGTAAGTCTGATGGGCCGGGTTCATCAAGCATGCAAGGCACATTGGTGTTCCAGTTCAGATGATACTGTCAATTGTGCATCCTGTGGTACAGACTCGGTAAGAGGTGGGAGAGAGCCAGCCCAGACTGGAGTAAAGTATGCACCTAGGTACTGATAGTGCGAAGTGACAGATACTATTATAAAGTACAGTTACATAAGAACTTACCATAACAGTAGATCTTTGAGAAGAGCTACTGCAGCAGGATACACCTTAAGGACTATGCAGTCAGGCACTAGGACTCCACGGCAAACTTCTAGCCAGCAGTACCCAGCTGGGGTCCGCCTCTCACATTGGTCCACCCACCTACATCACCCTCTGTATAAAGGAGGCGGTCCCCAGCCCTACCTCAGTTCACCCATCGGAGACCCAGAGGTTGATTGGCAGGAAGGAAGTTGAAGCAGTTGCCGAAAGTTCCCAACAGGAGAAACTGAATAGGGGGATGGGGGGGGTGGAATAGCACCTGCTGCAAGAGCTCTTCTTGAAGATCTACTGTTACGGTAAGTTCTTATGCAACTGTACTATCTTACTTTGAGCATGAGCTCCTGCAGCAGGCTACACCTTAAGGACGGAGTCCCAAGCAGTGTCCTGAAAGGGAAGAAAGAATAAACCGGGAGGCAGGAACAAATCCCATTAGGTTCTTATGAAATTAGGCCTTGGAGCACAGCTAGGCCGAATCCTGCTCTCTTTTCTGGAAGCAATGTCCAGAGTGTAGTGCTTGATGAAAATATGCACAGAGTTCCATGTTGTGGCAGTGCAGGTATCTGCTGTCGAAACATTTTTCATAGCTGTGAACGATGCAGCCATCCCCCTTGTGGAATGTCCTTTGACCGGTCCCGGCAAGGGTTTTTCATACTTGTAGTAAATGAAAACAATGCAACTGTTCAACCATTTAGACATGGTTTGTTTTGCAACCAGTCTCCCCAGAGCGCTGGGGGCAAAACACACAAACAACTGATCCGATTGAACGATTTAGTATGGTTCCGGTAGTAGCGAAGGATCCTATGGACGTCTAGAGTGTGGAGAAAGGCATTCCCTCGATTCGAATACTTGGGATAATAAACATGAAGGCAGATGTCTTAATTCAGTGCAGCTCAGACACTATCTTCGGTAGAAACTCAGGATTAGTGCGAAGAGACACCCTGACTCTGAAAAATTAAATAAAGTTCTTTACACATCAGTGCTTGCAGCTCTGAGATTCTTCGATATGAAGTGATGGCAACTGAAAATAATGCTTTCCATGAGAGAAAGCGAAGGTCGCAATCTGCAGCCAGCTCAAAGGGAGGCAAGGTTAATTTCTCTAGAACAAATAAAAAGGCCCAAGGGGGGGACGGGATCCCTGATAGGAGGCTTCATATGAAGCATGCCCTGTAGAAATGTACGGGAAAGGTCTGAGTAATGTTCCTACCCTCCACAGGTGCATGATAAGCTGAGATGGTACAAAGATGTACCTTAATGGATGAGTATCACAGCCCCGCATCTGAAAGCAAAAGGAGATAATCCAGGACTGACTTCACCGAGCAAGAAAGTGGGTCCAGGGAACATGTGGCTGCCCAGATGCAGAAGCATTTCCACTTCATGGCATATGTAACCCGTGTAGAAGGTTTTCTTGCCTCTACTTGTACTTCGGCCACCCTCTGCGAAACTCCATGCCTGGAGACAGCTAAGTCTGCAGGAGCCATGCATGAAGGTGTAGGGACCAAAGATCTGGGTGGCCTAACATGCCCTGGTCTTAAGATAGCAAGCTGGATGACAGAGGTAGTTGGAAAGGATGTTCCACTGCCAATCGCTGCAAGAGGGGGAACCATATCTGATGCAGCCAGAATGGAGCTACCAGGATAATTTTGCTCCTTCTGCCTGTAACTTAGATAACACCCTCTGCAGCTGGGGAAAGGGAGGGAAAGCGTAAAGGAACCTCACTGCTCAGCAGAGGGACAACGCGTCTCGCCAGAAAACACCAGGCCTGGGATCTAGCAAGCAAAAATTGGTCAGTTTTGCATTGTATGGGGATGTGAAGCGGTCCAGCTCTGGACGTCACCATCTTTTGAAGAGATTGTCCACCACTTCTTGACCAGCAGCCACTCGTGGTTCCTGGACCGACAGCGGCTAAGCTCATCTGTCAGGATCGTTTTGGATGCCCGGAACATGATCCGCTGTCAATGAGAGTCCATGTTCTAGGGCCCAGTACCAAACTCTCATGGCTTCTCTGCACAGAGGGTAGGAATGCACCCCCCCGCTTGTTGACATAAAAGACCACCGACATATTGTCGGTCTGGAGAAGCAGGCGACCCTAGGAAAGGTAAGTCTGAAAGGCCTTCATGGTATAAAGAATTGCCCTCATCTCTAAAATGTTGATGTGCAGGGACACTTCTATGTCTGACTATGTGCCCCGAGTATGGCGATTCTGAAAGTGAGCTCCCCATCCTAGACCCGATGCATCCATGGTTAGGATCTGGCTCGGTGAGTCTGATTGGAATGTGACTCCAGATTCCAAATCGGTAGTAGTCAGCCACCATGATAGCATTATTTGCTGGACAGCCCTTGATACGTGTATGGGATGTTTGAGGTCATCAGACCTCCGGTCCCATAGGGGAACTCTCAAATGCAAGTGTGCCAGCAGTACCATGGGTATGGCAGTCGCCATATGCCCAAGGAGCTGCAACATGATTCTTGCTGTGATTAGGTTGGATGCAGCTATTTCGCAGGCCCAGTCTCTCAGCTGAATGGCCTTGTCGGGAGGGAGGAAAGCCTTTCCCTACTGTGTGTCCAGAATGGCTCCTATATACTGCATACACTGGCAGGGCCAAGGGAAGACATTGGGAGACTGATTGTTATCCCCAGCTGTTGGAACATTTGAAGTGTGTCTGAGAGGGTGTGGATTAACTGCGACCTGGAGGAAGCAGTTAGGAGCCAATTGTCTAGGTAAGGATAGATGAAGTGACCCGTCTGCGAATAGCAGCTGCCATTACCGTGAGGCATCTGGTGAACACCCTCAGAACCTAGGAGAGACTGAAAGGCAAAGCCTGGAATTGACAGTGTTTCCCATGAAAGGTGAACCAAAGGTACCTCCTGTGAGCTGGAAACACCGGTATGTGCAGCTATGCATCTTGCATATCCAGGGAGCATAGCCAATCCCCTTGATGTAGCACGGGAATCAGTCTAGGTAAAGTTACCATTGTGAACCTTTTGTATTCGATGTACTGGTTCAGTTGACTCACGTCCAGTATGGACGTTAAGTCCCCTGTCTTCTTGGGGACTAAGAAGAAGTGGGAGTGATACCCAGTACCCCGTTGGGAGGGAGAAACAGGCTCGATGGCTCGTTTTAAGAGCAAGGCCTGGATCTCTTCCGTGATGAGGGATGCGTGGATCGAAGGGTATCGAGGGGGGGTCTGGAGGGTTGTCCAGGTTAAGTTTAGCAAACTCCAGCGTGAAACCCTTTTCAATGGTGTCCTGAACCCAAACATCTGTTGTAATGTTGGTCCACCCATCTAGGTGGTGGGAGAAAAGACACCCTACTGCCTTCCCCATCATCTCTACCAAAGGAGGAGGAGGGGGCTGGCAGAGACTCATGCATGGGTGACTGGGGTGGGTAGCGAGGGCTGGGAGGATTTGGCATTCCTAGATCCGCTGTTCTCAGATGGCTGGGAAGGAGCCTTTCTCTTGAAAGGACCTCGGGGCTGTTGGCTTCTCTGTCTGTTGGCACCCTGGCGCCGAAAGGGCCTGTGCTTATGTTGCTGAGGGTCCGACTGGTACATATGGTAGACTGACTGCACCGCCTTTCCTGAGTCTTGCAGGTCTGTTATGATTTTCTATACCTCCTCTCCAAAGAGGACAGACCCATGAAATGGAGCATCCTGAATGGAATCCTGGAGATCCTGCCTAAACCCAGATACCCTCATCCAGGAGTGGTGACGGAGGCAGATCCCAGTGGCTGCGGCTCTGGCGGCTGTGTCCGCTGAATCATAGGATGCTCTCATCACGTTTCCCTACGTCCAAGCCGGACTGAAGGATGTCCAAAAGTTCCATATGGGACGGACTGTCAGGTGGCTTTTGAGCCAACTCAATGGCTTTCTTCCATAAAGAATTTAGGTATAACACCATGTGTGCCAAAAAATTTAGAGACCATATGGAGCAGGTGGAAGAAGCATAGACTCTCCTCCCAAACTGGTCCGGCTTCTTAGACTCCTTGTCGGGTGGCTGTGAGCTCATGTGTTTAGGCTGCTTGCTCCTGCCATGAGCTACGGTCAGGACCATGGAATCTGCCCTTGCATTTTCTCCCAGGAAATGCTCGACCTTGGAAGGTTTGTAGAGTCTGTCCGACTTATTGGGAACAGCTGAAAAGGAGGAAGGGTACTCCCATGTCAGCTTAGTTAGGTCCCAAAAAGGAGGGATCAGAGCGGGAATGACCAAGGGTTTCAGGTCACTCATGCCCAAAAAGGTGTGCAGCCTTTTCCTCTCTAGATCCAATTCCTCCATCTTTCACTGGCTCAGGAATTGGATGTGGCGCATTACATCCATGAAGTTCGGGTCATCTGGAGAAGACCTAGGCGAACTGCAATGACTGTCTAGCTCAGGAGAGTAGCCCCTAGATGAAGACTCCAAGGAGTAAGAGTGACCTCTAAAGGAGAAAGAGGAGGCTGATCTTGAGTGTTTGTGCCTGTGCTGGCGTCTGCTCCTGTCATCTGAGGAAGATGACCTAGAGGAGGATCGGTGACTCCTGCCCCTACATCTGGGGTGCTCTGAATCTGACCCCTTTGGAGTTGGACTCCTGAGTGTGAGCGGAGACGGTGGCCGAGTATCCGGAACTAGTGTCTTATCCGAGACTGGGGAGGGAAGCTGTGGTGGCGAAGGGGCTGGACGGGTCATTCTTTTTGAGTAAATCCCCCTTTATCGTATTCCACCAAGATGTAAACAGTTACCCAATGTCCGCCAGGGGGACCATCAGTACCAGCGGTGGCGTCATGCCGGTGGGGCCGAAGGAGCCTTTGAAGGGTTACTTGGTCCTGGCATTTCTTCTTTGGGGGTGTCAGGACTCAGCGGAATGTTAAGATCTGGCATCTAGTCGCCTGTCGTCTGGTCCCCTGATGTCTGGTCGTCAGGTACCAGAATGGAGGGTGTTTGTTTGGTCTGGCGCCCAGTCATCAGGCTGTTGATCTGCTGGAGACATCTGCCTTGATGCTGGCTTTTGAGGTGGTGGAGCTGCAGGCGTCTGAGTTAGGGTAGTCACCCTGGACGTCTGGTTGCTTTGCCTCTGGGTCCTTCTGTTTATCGGAAAGGCCGGTCGTCTGAGACATGCGTCAGGGTCTTCGCCTTAGCAGATGACAAATTGTCTTGGGGAAACGTTCCCTGGAGCAGGAACAGTCCTGGTGTCTGTGCCAGTCATCTGAGGCTGACAAAAAGCTGGAGGAGGATGAAGGCGCCTGAGCCTTGTCGACTGAAGTGCCGGCCTTAGACCATAAGGAGTGCTGGAAGGGCCTAAGGCTTAGGGAGGGACCCCTGGATCCTTGCCCCGAAGAGCTGCCACCTGCTGAGAGGGTAAGGGTGGGAGCCTTCACCAACAGCAGGCCGGAGGAAAATAGGCCTGACTGGTGGGGGGGGGGCACAGTCCACTCTCTTGCCAGAGTGCGAACTGGAATGCTTTTCTTTATGAGGAGATTCGGATTGAGACTCCGACTTACTGTGCTCCTTGTCCCGTTGTTGGAGATTCCCTCCTGAGTGTTTCTCCTTATGGGAAGTTGGCAACCGGGAAGCTGAAGAGCTGACCTCCGACGGGCACTGAAGGGTGGTGAGCTGCTGCTCCATGAGGTAGGCCTGGAGCTTCTTGCAGTGATGGATCTGGGTCCGTTGGTTGAATTTACCACAGTCCAGGCAGGCGTTAATGTCGTGGGCAGGCCCCAAGCAGAAGAGGCACTGAGAGTGATCATCTTTCGCCGGAATCTGCCACCCGCACAGACACTTAGATTTCCATCGCTATAAGTCAGGCTGGGTCGCAGTGCCCCCTCCACAATGGCTAATTTTGCCTTAGAGTTTAAGGATGTTCTGACTTTGTAGGCCAGCCCCAGCTTGATACTGATCGCCTTACAAGTGTTAGTGATATGGACAATGAAATCCAACGAAGGGTTGAGAATTATACCCAGGTATCTGAAAGAGTCCACCAAATCCAGGAGTGAGTCATCCGAGCCATGTATGGCCAGTGTTCCAGTGTTGCAGAGCTGGCTTTGACCCTTGGTGCTGATCCAAACAGCATTGCCACAGTTTATTTGGTATTTAGAAGAAGTTTGTTTTGAACTAGCCACTCACGTAGACAGGCAAAGTCCGACTCAAGTGTGGTATTAATGGAGGCAATGTCCTTGGCGCTGGTGTATAACACCATATCATCTGTGTACAAGGTGGTAGAGGTAGTGCTTGAGATTTGAGGCAGCTTATTCACAAACAGTGAGAAAAGCAGTGGTCCAAGAATTGAGCCTTGTGGTACACCGATGCTAGTAGGAGAGAAATCAAATTTGCAGTTGTCAATCTGAACAAATTGTGTCCACCCACATAGGTAACCGCTGAACCATGTTGAGAAGCCTTGGGAGAATCCAAGTGTTGCCAGCGTATCTAGTAGCAACGTGTGATTCACCAGGTCAATCGCTTTAGTTAAATCCATGAAAATTGCTCCAGTGTACAGCCCTTTATCAATCAACTGCTTGATGTCATTAGTGAGTTTGATAAGCGCTATGGCCATACTGTGCTCCTTCCTGAAGCCATGTTGGGCAGGGGTGAGAAGGTTGTTTTGTTGAGTGTAGTCCGTGACCTGGTCGGCTACTAGTTTTTCAAGAATTTTGTTTAGTGCTGATAATATTGCAATTGGGCGATAGTTGTTCATATCTTTTGTGTCCCCTTTCTTATGGATGGGGATAACTCACGCCATCTTCCAGACAGACAGTACTTCCCATGTACTGATGGAAAGGTTGTAGATTCTGGCAACTGGTGCCGCTATAACAGGGGCCGCTAGTTTAAGAAATCTTGGTAGCAGGCCATTTGATCCCACTAATCCATGCTCAGGTAGTTTCCTCAAAAGTCTCAGAACTTCAAGCGTGGTGACCTGCTTAAAATTAAGTGAAGTGGAGGCCTGGACTGAGGACACAGCTGGAGAGACAGAAGGTTGACTGGTCAGCCTCTCATAGTCCAAGAGGTCAGAGAAGTGGATGTTTAGGGCATTCGCAATGATATAGGTGTTAATGCAGTTGGCACCATTCACTGTTATATCAGTGATCGTCGAGCATCCACCTTGACCCAAGAAAGTCTTCATATGGTTCCAGAAACCATGAGTGTCGTTGGCAGATTTCTGTAGTAGCTTAAGAGAGTAAGCCCTTTTTGCTGCCCGAATTTCTCTGTTGTATGTGTTACTCTGCCTACAATATTCATCCCAGTCAGCTTGTCAGACGCTTTTCTTTGCAGCAACCCAGGTCTTGTCCTTGCTCCTCATGCTGGTCAGGATCTCACTATTCACCCATCCTGTTGCTGTACCTCAGACCCTCCTTTACATGGGAAGGTGCTTAGTTTGAGATTCCTGTAGGGTGGCATGGTCACTGATAGCATCGGGTAGAGGGCCCGAGCCTTGAATATGGTCAGCTCTGTCTGTGGCAATCCAGTCCAGGAGGGAGTTGTGGCCTCCCCATTGTGATGGCCTCACTGGACATTTTATTAGCCGAGTCAGGTGCAATTTGCTGAGCGTGGCATCAACAGTCCGAATATTTCCCAGTCCAGTCCAGGCTGAAATCCCCCATGAGATAAAAATACAGTATGTGGGCAAAATTAGCTGCCACTTACAATAATCAGAGGCAAGTAATAATTTTTAAGACTAGATTTAAAAAGTTAACCCTTGCCATGCCAAGTCCAGACCTCCCGTATGTTCTGATTCTGTCAGCAGCCTAAGGGTTAAACTTGTAATATCAGTAGTCAGATTCAGTAGTAAGATTCTGAAGTAAGGAGCTGAAAAATCTAGGTAACTGATACAACGAAGATCTCTGCCCTAAACTAGTTTTAACAATAGGTACAGCAAAGTGGGAAGACAGGCAAGCTCTAGTATGTGTCAATGAGATTTTTGGCTGAAAAAAACTGTAGCAGGGCTTCTGGGACCATCCTTGACGCTACCTTTTCAACAAACAGACCAAGGTGCATTCTAAACCCAAGACTTAAAGTAGGCCACTGTAGTGAATTTAGAAGAACACAATAATGTGTGCAGGCAGGCAGGCATTTGAGTAGCAAATCCTGCAATCTGATTGTGCAAAATCTTTACCCTAGAAATTTTAACTTCACTAGAAGCAAAACATAACTGGCAGGATTCTCAAAGGACTTGCGCTCAGCGCATCTTGGATGCCCCGGCACAAATGAGATGCGCCGAGCACTAAATACAGGTTACTCACCTGTAACAGGAGTTCTAGGAATGGTATATGTTGTTCATCCACACTGTCTAGCAGGTTCTTTGCCGCTTTAAATCTTGCCGGAAGGTCTTCAAGCTGGCTCCTCCCACCCACCCGGGTGGTAAAACTCTCGGCTCCACCCCATGACGCCAGATCTAGCCTGCTGGAAGCCAGATTGTGCGTCGAAGCCGGGGAGGTCAGGTGGGTTGTGTGGATGAACAACATATACCATTCCTAGAACTCCTGTTACAGGTGAGTAACCTGTATTTCTAGGGACATGGATATGCTGTTCATCCACACTGTCTGGCAGACTCCTAGCAGTTCTCTGGGAGGAGGGAGGCAAGGCACACCCCCTACTTGGGAAATAAAGACTGGAGAACCGAGGCCCCAAAACCAGCATCCCGGCGTGACTCAAGGTCGATGTGGTAGTGGGTGATGAAGGTGTGTGCTGACTTCCAGGTAGCAGCCCTGCAGATTTCCTGGATATGGACATCCCGGAAAGCAGCCACTGATGCAGCGGTATGGCGGATAGAATGAGCTCTTATCCCTCTGGGAGGCTCCTTGCCCGCCAACCCATAGCAGAGATCTATGCAGGAGGTGACCCACCTGCCTATCGTCCACTTGGCTGCAGGTCTGCCAGGTGCAGCTTCAGCATAGGTGACAAACAGCTGGCGAACCTCTCCCCGAACTTCAGCCGTCCGCTCCTTGTAATAAGCGAGCGCTCTTCTAGGGTTCAAAGTATGGAGCCTATATTTGGCCTCCGAGGTGTGATTGGGGTAGAACACCAGCAGAGTCAACACCTGGTTAGGGTGAAACTCCGACACCACCTTCGGAAGGAATTTCGGGTGGGGGCACAGGACAACCTTGTCCCTGTGGAAGACCAGATAAGGAGACTCGATGGAAAGCACCTGGAGCTCTCCCATCCTTCTGGCTGACGTGATAGCCACCAAGAAGGCGGTGTTCCACGACAGGTGAGAGACATCACACCTGTGCATCGGTTCAAATGGCTTGCACATGAGCTTAGCCAATACCAGCAGTAGATCCCACGGAGGTGGAGGTTCTCGCACCGGAGGGGATACGTGATCGAGGCCTTTGAAAAAGTGCCTGACCACCTTCTCCCTATGCCACCCGACTGCTTCCCGCCCCACCCGTAAGCAGAGACGGCTGCCAGGTACCCGGCGGGCCGGCCGACCAACCCTTGCTGAGAAAGGGACCACAGGTAGTCCAGAATGCTTGCCAAGGAACAGGAGGAAGGGTCCAGGCCCTTGCCCTGACACCAAATGGAGAATCTCTTCCATTTGAAGGCGTAGCATTTTCTGGTCGACTCCTTATGGGATGCCTCAACGATGTTGAGGACCACGTCGGAAAGACCCAAGGCCTGGAACTCTAGCCACTCAGGAACCAGGCCGTCAGGTGCAGAGATTGAAGGTCCGGATAGAATACCTTCCCCTGATTGACTGAGATCAGGTCCAGGCGGGCTGGAAGCCGCCTCGGGAGCCTGGAGCTGAGACTGAGGAGATCTGGATACCAGAACTGGCAGGGCCTTGTCCCTCCTCGCCTTAAGAAGCACTTTGTGGATCAAGGGAAAAGGCGTAGAAGAGGCCTGGGGTCCACGGTCTCGAGAAGGCATCCCCATGCAGCGAGCCCTGCTGAGGGGGGCGGGCATGAAACAGTCTCAGCTTCAGGAATGGACTCAGGCAGCTGGAGGGCCAGCTGAGGGGAGGAGGATTGAACGCCCAGTGGCTGCTCTCCTCCTCCGGGTGGGGTGGGATGCAAGTCCCGCTGCTATACTGCCACCTGGGTGACCACAGGTGGAGGTGCAGCGAGACTGCACACAGCAGGGTGGGAGGATGTCTGCCAGAGCCGGGCGTCAGCACGTCAGGAGGTTCGCCCAGGCTTCCTAGCGTCATGGACATCCTGAGGCGGGAGACAAGAAAAGGAAAAACCCTGCACCAGGCTTCTGTAGACGGGACCTGGTCGACCCGAGAACACCCATAACCAGGCTCCATAGAGCTGGCGAGCCTTCCGACACAGACTTAAGGACTAAGAGAGGGGAATGGAGGTTCCCCTCTCAGGCCCCGCCGGGGGAACCGAGGCAGAATGGGGACAGGCTTACTGGTACCCTGAGGGAAGTACCTGGGGCGGGACTACGAGAGCACACACGACCTAGGGATCCCAGAAGAGAGGATCCTTGTGCAGCAAGGAGGGTAGCAAAAAAAAAAACCCCAAAAAACAGTCTCAGCCTCGCATTCTATCTGGAGGCAAACCGGTCCACCTGAGGCATGCCCCAATGGGAGAAGAGATCTTGTACTACCTCCGGCAGGAGAGACCACTCGTGAGACGCAGCTCCTATCCGGCTTAGGGCATCGGCCAGGGTGTTGGAGGCTCCTACCAAATGGATGGCGAGGAGATCTGCCTCCAGGCTGCGCATGAGTGACCAAATGCAGAGAGCTTCCCTGAACAGAGGCAGTGGGCCGTCCCGCCCTGGCGGTTTAGGTGAAATACATGGTCGTGGTATTGTCCGTCTGGACCTGAACCACTTGACCCCGTAGGAATTGGAGCCGAAGGCAGTGAGGGCTAGATGAACCGCCCAAGCCCAGCAGGTTGATGTGGCATCGGACTCCGGGGGACCAGAGGCCGTGCGCTCTGTGCTCCCCAGATGGACACCTCAACCCATCAGAGAGGCATCGGTGATAGAGACCGTCGACAAAGGCGGACAAAGGATGCCCTCCTGCAGATGTGCTGGAACAGTCCACCACTGGAGAGCGTTCCACATCCCCTGGGTCACTGTCACTAGCTGATCCAGCGGACTGAAGTGCTGTGACCATTGGCTGGCCAGCCCCCATTGAAGGGGACGCATGTACCAGCGGGCCCAATGGACCATGCTGGTGCAGGCCGCCATGAGGCCCAGAAAGTCCCGGGCAGGGAGCGATTGCCCAACCTGAAATGATTGGGCAAAGGAGGAAAGAACCTCGGCCCTGTCTGCCGGGAGCCTTGCTCTGGCTCGTAGAGAGTCGAGCTCTGCCCCGATGAAGTGTATCACCTGCTTTAGCACGAGTTCCGACTTGGCCTCGTTGATGAGGAGGCCAACCTGAGAGCAAACCTGGAGGACCAGATCTCTGGACCGCTCACCTCCGCTCTGGAGGGGCTGCAATCAACCAGTTGTCCAGGTAGGGGTACACCCGGGCCCTTCAGCGCCGCAGGAAATGCTGTCACCACTGCCATGCATTTGGTGAAGACCCTGGGAGCTGGGAAAGGCGAAGGGCATGGTCGGAACTCGTGAAAGGGATCCCTCCAGCTCGAAGTGGAGGAATCTCTGGTGAAGACGGGATGGATTGGGACGAAAGAAGCGTCCTGAAGGTCCAGAGAACAGAACCACATGCCTCATTCCAAGGATGGGATTATCTGAGCCAGAGTGACCATCCTGAAGGTCCGAACCTTAGAACCTGTTCAGGTCGTGCAGGTCAAGAATGAGGGCGCCAGCCCCATCTGTTTTGGGACCAGGAAGTACCTGGACACAAACCCGGGTCTGGAGGAGGATTCACCTTCTTGATCACCTCTTTTTGAGGAGCAGGCGATGTGGCTCGGCCGACAGAGGCGCTGCAGACCCCTGTAACGCCCGAGGAGGCCACGGCCGAAGGGTGGGGCCTGCCCGAACTCCAGGGGCAGCCCTTCCTACCACCTCCAACACCCAACGGTCTGTGGTGATAGCGGACCAGGCAGAAAGGAAGTGGCAGAGCCGTCCCCACCGGAGGGAACCCGGGGGGGGAATGACTAGGCTGGGCGACACCCCTCAACCCGTCACTGGGTAGGCTTAGAGGAGGGACCGGCCGAGGGACCTCCTGGGCCTTTACCTCCCTGCTTCCTGTTGGAGGAAGCCACAGCCTTGGATTTGGGATGCCAAGTGCGAGCCTGCTGGCCCGGGTGCTGTTGGGCCAGACGTGCCGAAAGCGCAGAAGGACGAAAGGACTTGTGCTGCTGCTGTCGGCGGCCTTTGTCCTTCTGGTCAGAGGTGACCGAGTCCAGTGTGGCATTGGACTTTTCGATCCGCTGGAGGTGACCTTCCACTCCAGGGCCGAAGAGATTGGTCCCCAAGAAGGGACATCTGCCAATTTGTGCTGGGTATCCGCCATGAAGGTGGATATCCTCAGCCATGCTCTGCGGCGCATGGCCACCGTGGCCGCAACCAATCTGGCACAGGAATCTCCAATGTCCAGAGCCGTTTGGAGCTGCTGTTTCGCCACCGCCCTTCCCTGATCCTGCACCTGCTTGATCGTGGTCTGCAGGTCGGCTGGGAGATGAGGGATCACCTCATCCAGGGAGCCCATGAGGGCACGGGAGAAGTGTGCCATCAGCACGGCCGAGTTGGCCTGGCGGAGGCCTAGGGAGGACACAGCATACACCTTGCACCCGGCATAGTCCAGCTTTTTGAACTCCTTGTCGGGGGGCTTATCCACGTCCCTAGCGTTCCCGGAATGCCGGAAAACGCTATCGGTGACTAACTCCTCCGCAGAGGGGTGCTCTGAAAAACCTGACAAAGAGCCGGTAGGGACTGCATACTTCCTGGCCATCCTGGCCGAAGGCGGAGGACAGGAAGCAGGCCACTGCCAGGGCTCCAAGGCTGGGCCAACAATGGCTTCAGCCACCGGAAAGGCCTCCGTGGGTGAATTCCCTCGGTCCAGTATCTCTGTCAGGGTATACTTGGCCCGCTTGGATAAAGGCTCGAGCTAAATCCCGGTGGACTCCGAGATGAGCCGAAGCAAACCCATGAAGGACGATGGGCTTTCGTCCATCGACTGGCCCCCGGAGGACTCCAGGTCAATGGGCCTGGAGAACAGGAAGGAGTCATCGTCGGACTCCGAGGAGTCCGCGAACAGCTGTCTGAGGCCTGAACCACCCTCCACCTGCTGAGGACGGTTGGGAGTGAGGGTGACCGACAACCTGTGGGGCAGGCCCTGACCCGACCGAGAGTCCTTGGTCGGCGCCCCCGATTTTGGTTGTGGAGGAGGAGGTTCCACCACAATCGGTGGGGCAGCTGGTTTCGGCTGAACAACCAGCCCAGGCTTGGGCACCTCGGCTACAGTGAGGGGTTGTTTCGGCCGCTCGGGTGATAGCCACTTGATGGCCGGGGAAGGCGACAGCGTCGGCTTGTTCCCCGACAGAAGTAACTGTTGCCACATCAGGTCCTCATAGCGTCAGTGCAACTTGCGCCAAATCCTCTCCTCTTCCGAGGAGGAAGACGAGGACGAACGGCGGCGCCGCTTACTTCAGTGCCGAGACCACCGATGTCGGCGGGATCGGCTGGACCGAGACGATGTCTGAGACCAAGACCGAGATCCTTGGCGTTTCCGAGGACGGGTCTGGGAAGGGGCGGGAGACACCCGCCTCTTCCTTCGCTCGAAGCTCAACGGGACTGCGGCACCGAGGCGAGGAAGTCCTCGGTCTCCACGGGAAACCAGTGAAGAAGGGTTGTTGGCTTCACCAGTCGACAGCCCGTCCGATGGGTCGAGAAAAATCTCGACCGCATCGACGGGTGTCTCGGCCGGCTGACCTGATGGGGACACCGTTAAGCCAGCGGCCTTAGCCGCAACCTCGACCGAGGCTGAGTGTCAACTGTCCAGGGAAGGGGACCTCTCCTGCTCCCACGAACGCCAACGATGGGACTTACCCTTTGAGTCCTTTTTGAACTGAGAGGAATGTCCCGATGGCCCCTCTCCCTTCGTGGAAAGGGACTGGCAAAGCTCCTTGAAAGAAGCTGAATACGAGGAACCCAGTGAGAGCGGGATAAATGCCACGACCGAGGAAGAGGATGATGCGGCCAGTGCCGCCTCCTCCTCGAGGGCGATCATCTGCTCGAGTTGCTGAGCCGAGCCCGCCACCGCGGTAACTGCCGAACAGGCCTCCTTCGACTTAACCGGCGGGTAGCGCTTCTGAAGCTGTAACCGGGCAGCGCGGTCTTCCAGGACATTGGCCGAAAATGAACGGCACAACTCGCAGGCCTGCGGGTCACGTTCTAGGCCGAGGCAGTAGATGCACGTGGAGTGCGGGCCTGTCCTGGACATCTTCTGCCCACAAGGGCACCGCCGAAATCCAGGAGTCGATTTGTCCATCGCAGCCACAAGGGAGAAACTTGACCGAAGTATTGAAAATTTTAAAATAAGTTTTGGGCGAACCGAAGAATTAGGATCCAGTCTACATGCAGAGCATTAAGGAGGGAACCTGAGCTTCCAAGTGGTAAGGAAGATCTTGCGTCATGGAGCGGAGCAGAGAGTTTTACCACCTGGGTGGGTGGGAGGAGCCAGCTTGAAGACCTTCCAGCAAGATTTAAAGCGGCAAGGAACCTGCCAGACAGTGTGGATGAACAACATATCCATGTCCCTAGAACTGTGGTATTCACAGAAGATGCACTGGGGAATGCTCCTGGTACATCCCCTCTGAGAATACCACTGTTGCGCCCAGCCTGGGATGTGCCGGCGCAACCCCCTGGTCAAACTGGGTACACAATGGGGCAGCGCATCTCCTGATGCGCTGTGCCGAAAGCTGCCATTCACAGCCACGGACATGCAAATGGGGTCATTAGGCATGCAAGGCGTAATGGGCCCATTTGCATGTCATTATCTGCATGTGCCTAGCAGGGCTGCACCCAGCAGAATGCACCGGGTGTCCTGCAATGGCTATGGGCCACACACACAGCCCCAGGGAGGCAGTTTGCACCCCCCACTCATCCCCGGCCCGTTCGCTGGCCATGAGGACGCCCATGAATGAGCCCCGGTGGTCCAGTGGTCCCCCTCCCTGCCCAACCCCCTTCTGAATGCCACACCCTGCTGCGGTAAATTCATGTACCAAGTAACCTCCCGCCCACAGCCCCTATGTTCAAGCCGCACCCTGTGGCTGTAGATCCTTGTTCAAGAACCCACCCCAACACACACACACACACACACACACACACACGCATTGCCGCCGAGGCTCCAAATGACCCCCTCTGTCAGTCCAGCAGACCCCCCATGTACGCTTTCCCCACTCCGCTACCCCCCGTCCCAGCCAGTCCCGATGTTCAGTGGGCAGCAAAACCCACCCACATACCACCACAGATGCCCGCCAACAGAGCTGTCTGTGCCTGACAGCCCACTGGTGGATCCTGTCGGATATCACTGCGGAACTAAAACTTGGCTCCTTCAAACTGAAACTGCGTCAGCACCTCCTTCCTCTTAAGTTGCTGTGACTGTGCTGTTTAATTTGGCTACTGGTCTTCTTTCCCCTTACGTCCATCTTCCATACCCCCCCTTCCTCTGACATCTCGGCCCCGTCCTCTTCATTTCTCCCCCTCTTCCCTGCTTTTACCGCCACCTTCACTACAACAACATCATCGCCTCCCTTTCCCATCCACTTCCCTATCCCCCTTCCTCCTCGCATTACTCACTGCCTTCCTCTTGTTCCCTGTACTCTGCATCCTCCCTCCTGCCCTCCCCTTCCCACCCCTTCCTTTTCCCCTCCTCACCTCTCTCCCCCCTCCTCCCACCCTCTCCTCACTACTCCTTTTCCATCTTCCCTCCCTCAGCTATACTTACTCTAGGCTGTCTAGTCTCCAGGTCCTCCCTTCTCTGCTTCCCCTCTTTTCCTCCCTCTCCAACTTCTAGATGCCTTCTTTCTACTATGCAATACATGCACTTAATTGATTAAGTCTTGCTCTGACTGCTATACCTACTACACAGAGCACTTTTAGGCTATCCCTGTTCTTATAATAATTTTGTTACTTGTTTGTATCTGTAAACATTTTGCAATGTAACCACCTTGTTTGTACACCTGTTTTTGTATCCCCTCCCTGATTTAACACGGAACCTTTGTAAAAGAACCCCTGGTTCAAAGGTACTTGTAATCCTAGGCTTCAATAAAAAAAAAAAAAAAAATACAACTTTCCTTGATAAAGACCACTCACTGTACTAAGTCAAAATCATCCTGAATTGTCATTCCATTCTTTTACACTATCCCTGCTTTGATAATCACTGCATTATCTGCATATAGTAAGATACTGGCTTTTGTACAGACTATAGGAAGAGAGTTCAAGAACAAACTGAAAAATAGGGAGCCAAGGATGGATCCCTGGGGAACCCATGGAGTTACAGGGGCTGAAGAAGAAAAAAAGTTGAAAAACTTTTTTTCCAGACATCGCCCTCTGAGGTAATTCCTGCACCAGCCCGGCATGCCCAACGAACAGCCCATGCCACTCAGAGCCCTGATCAAAAGCTGATGGTTCACAAGATCAAAGGCCTTGTTGAGCTCCACATAAACAGCCATAAAAAAATGGCCCTTATACAATGCCTCATGAACAGGCTGTGTCAATCCCACCAAGACCATTTCAGTACTGTGACCAGGGTGGAAGCCATGCTGGGCTGGGGTCAGGACCTCATTCTTGGAAAAATAATCAAGAAATTGATCGAAGACAATTTTTTCTAAGACTTTTGCAAGGGGAGCCAATGAGGAGATAGGTCTGTAATTTTGGATACTGGAGGTGTCACCAGTTTTTAGTCTGCGAATCAAAGAGTTACATTTATAACAGTTGTTTATACTCAATTAGTGTGGCAGCTACATGGGTCTTGCTGTACTCCTTCTACTGCCTGTCTCATTCTCATTAGCTCAATTAACTAAAGAGTCATCCTTTCTTGCCTGTTACTGCTGATTCTAAGTTGTCTCAAAGGAATAAATTTATCACATTCTGCAATAAACAGAGTACAAAACTGAATAAACATTTTGCCAACAGAAGTTGTAAAATCCATGCATGACCAATCAATTTGTTGACCCGTTTCCCGAAACTGTAAGATGTTTAGCTTTCTGAAATTTCTTGAAAAAATATATACTGGGGTTACTGTTGACCTTTTAGCACTCCCACAACAGAAAACAACACAGTGGTCACCTAGTCTATCAGCAATGACGACAGAATGCTCAATATTGTAAATTTTTTTTTTTTTGTTATTCATGCTCCGGACCGGCCCCCATTGGCCCTACCCCGTGCCCAGCCATCCACTGTCCCCTGGAACTTACCCCATCCAGTGTTCCTGCTGGGCTTTTCCCCAAGGGCGGGGCCTTCAGGAGGGGGCCCATCTTCCTAGCAAATGACGGAACTCGATTTCCAGGAGTGCCACAGGTCAGTGGTATGGGACCTGTGGCAAGAAGCAGGTGGCATCCTGCTCGGATTAAGTTTTTCCACTGTATCTTCCTTGGGAGGCGGGACATGCAAGGATGTCAGGGACATGCATGCCAACATCTGTCCCACCTTTAGTAGGTGCTAGTGCCTGGAGCCCCCCCTGGAGAGCAGTTCATGGGATGCTCAATCCTGCTCCTCCCCGGCCAACACTCTGACACACAGGCTTGCTTCTGAACCTGGGTCATTGACGTCACAAGCAGTGGTGCTACCGCTACACAGGTGGGCCAGCCAGAATGTTCGATTTTAAAAATATCAGAAGCTAAGATCCAAATGATACCTTGTGGGGTTCTCAATGATCTGATTGAGCCTACATTGGTGAGGCCTTCTTTTATATTAGAGTCAATTTTGCCTTTCCAGTTGTAGTCGAGGTCTCCCATGATTAATACTTCTCAGTTAAAAGGAAGTGAATTCTTGTAATTACAAATTATATCAATTGCATTCTGATATAAACCAGGAGAAGCATATATTACAGCCAGAGAGGGATTTTTTTCACTGCCCAGGACTATTCTAAGAGGAAGAAACTCGCACTCAATAGAGTTCAAATATTCACACTGGCTGACCAGGAAATGTTCTCTAGCATATTTCAAACAGCCCCTGCACTTGCAACCCTTCCTGTCCTTTCTGAAAACATTATTAATTGTTTTGAGTACAGTAAATAGAGAAATTAAGAATTCTGTCCAATAGCCGTGTTTCTGAGATGGCAAGTTAAAGAGTACTTTCTCTGGTACTCACCTCCAGAATCCAACAAAGACACTTACAGTACATGCCCTGAAGTTGCAGGCTGCAATAATAAAAATGTTCTATTCTCTGTATTTAGGCACGGAAGGGATCGTATTTAGGCTCCGTGGAGCCAAGTGCCCAATCCCTTCCACTTCCCTATACTGAGCGCCGCCCCCGCGCTCGCACATTTTACTCTTCTTAATTGAAAGGTGGTCTTGAGTTCTTCAAATCAGACCTCTAGAATATTGTCTTCAGACTGTGGAGCACACCCGTACTCTCTCCAGACTATTACATCACAAAACATGCAAGTGCCACGCTCAGTATAAGGAAATGGAAGGGACCAGGAGGCTCTTGGCTCCACGGAGTCTAAATGCGATCCTTTCCCTCACTAAATACAGCTACAGAAAGTCTGCAACTCTGCAGCATGCGAGGATCCTTGTGTGCTTCTGGGGGGAAGGGGTGAACTTTGTGAAAGGACATGAAAGGTGCTTTTAAGTTAGGCTGTTATTAAAACATAGATTTTAATTAGTAGCAGGCAGCAGTTACACTTATTTTCAGTGCAGAAATTAATAGTTTCAATTAACACAATGCTGCAAAAGCTGCACTTAAATTCACACAGAACCGTCATCCTCCTTGGCTCTTCCCCTCAATCTGCCTGCCCACAGGCAGCAGTGTGACACATGCTGCAGAATATTTGGTCTTTAGCCTTTATCAGTGTATTTTTATTTTAACAAATTAAGTCGGACAGTCACTAGGACAGGCATAGGAAGGTTTGAAAGCAATCAGTAACACTTGTTTTGCTTTTTAGCACTGACCTTAAGACTGTTCCTTGTAAAAGATGCGTTTTCCACATCGTTGTCATTAGCGAGATCGCACACACAGAATTGA
Source organism: Neoceratodus forsteri (assembly GCA_016271365.2). Classification (NCBI taxonomy): domain Eukaryota; kingdom Metazoa; phylum Chordata; order Ceratodontiformes; family Ceratodontidae; genus Neoceratodus; species Neoceratodus forsteri. The sequence goes on from CM057458.1 coordinate 1,221,620,225, forward strand.
CCGAGTGGCTCGGGGATGAACCCATTTCTAGTGCATGGGTCGTTCTCTGGATTGATGCCACAACCTAACACGAAGCTTGCCAGGGCATGATAATTTGCCAGCAGGACCACAGCATGTACCAGCTCAGCCTGATTCCAACTGTCCTCCCCAGTCTTGATTAGTTTCTAAAAAAATTAAAATATATATGTGTAAATAAACTGGGTAAAGAGATAAGGCAAGCAACTAAACAATCTGAAAGAGGAAAAAAGAAGAGTTACATACCTACCATAACAGCAGATCTTTGGGAGAATCTTTCATCAGGCCACCCCTATGTAACTATAAGCCACCAGGCACTAAGACCACATGGAGACTTTTGCAAGCAGTCAGCAAGGGGCCACCCACGACAATGTCAGACGTCAGCTTATACATAAATGTGGGCAGACCCTGTAGATCATGCTCGAGGGACCTCTCTTTGTAGAAAATCAAATAAGAAAGCTCACACATTACAGCCTGTAGCTCTGAAATCCTTTGAGCAGAACTGACTGCAACTAAAAATAATGCTTTCCAAGAAAGAAAGCATAAGCCACGACTCACAGCTGGCTCAAAAGGAGCCAAAGTAAGCTTTTCCAAAACAAAATTCAGGTCCCAGGACTGGATTATGGATGGGAGGCTTCCGATGTAGAATGCCTCTCAAGAAAGTGCAAGCCACCTCAATTGGGGCAACTGTATGACCCTCTATAGGCACATGGAATACTGATATGGCAGCCAGGTGCACCTTGATAGAGGAATACTGCAGGCCTGAATCAGATTTAAGGACAGTAGGTACTCTAGAACCTGAATGACTGAACAGGTGAGCGGATCCATGTGGTGGGAAGTGGCCCATAAAGTAAACGCTTCCAATTTCATGGAATAAGTAGATACGGTGGAAGGCTTTCTAGCAGCCACAAGAACATCAGCCACTTTTGGGAAACCCCAAAATGAGCAATGGCTATGTCTTCAGAAGTCATGTATGCAGATAGAAAGACTTCGGGTCTGGATGGACCAGGGTTCCCTGTTCCTGTGACAGTACACCCTTGCACAGGGGCAGAGGCTCTGGTGGTCCACTGCTAACTGCTGCAGTAAGGGGAACCAGATCTGTCGAGGCCATGGGAGAAATGAGTATCAGAGTTGCCCCCTCCATCTGAAGCCTGAGTAGTACCCCTCTGAATTAGAAGGACAGGAGGAAGGGCATACAGGAAAGTACAGTTATGTAAGAACTTACCGTAACAGTAGATCTTCGAGAACAGCTCTTGCAGCAGGTTACACCATTAGAACTGAAGCCGGCAGGTGCCAGGATCCCACGGAAATTTTCTAGCTAGCACTATTCAGCTGGGACTGCCCCCAAAGTCGATCCCGGCCCTGACATCAGGCATAGTATATAAGGAGGCGGTCCCCCAGAATCCCCAGTTCTCCCGCCGGAGACTCCCGGCCGCTGGATGACATCAGAAGAGGAGACTGAGAATCCGCCATCAAATGGCAGTCAGAGAGATGCTGAGAACACCTGATCCTAGGAGAAGGATGTTGAAACTAGAATCTACCTCCAGCAGGGATGGTGGGAGGGAAAGTACCTGCTGCAAGAGCTGTTCTCGAAGCTCTACTGTTACAGTTAAGTTCTTACGTAACTGTACTGTCTTACTTCGAGAAACAGCTCTTGCAGCAGGTTACACCATTAGGACTGATTCCCAAGCAATAATGGAAATTCCACACCATTGGGAGGAGGGAAGGTAGAAATCCTTAATGGAACCAAAGCCTAGGACAGAAGTCCTTGAAGGACTGCTAGACCAAAACCTGCTCTTCGCCTCGATGCAATATCCATATAATGCCTGATGAAAGTGTGCACGGAGCTCCAAGTAGCCGCAGCACAGATGGCTGAGGTGGACACATTCTTTAAGGCCGCAAAGGAGGTAGCCACCCCCCTTGTGGAATGACCCTTGACTGAGCCCGGTAAGGATTTGTTGCGTTTCTGGTAACAGAACATAACACACTGAATGAGCCACCTGGTTAGCGACTGCTCGGAAACAGGAGCTCCCAACATCTTGTGGGCAAAGGAGACAAAAAGCTGGTCTGAGTTTTGGTGGTGTTTGGTTCTGGTCAGGTAGTATCGAAGACACCTATGCACATCTAGGGTGTACAACAGGGCCTCTCCTCGATCTGAATATTTAGTAAAGTACACTGGTAGATCGATGTCTTGATTAAGGGTGAGAGCTGAGACCACCTTAGGCAGAAATTTGGAATTGGTCTGTAGGGATACCCTGTCTTGGTGAAAAACCAAATAAGGCTCTTTGCACATGAGTGCATGAAGTTCAGAAATTCTTCTGGCTGAGGTAACGGCAACAAAAAAACAACATCTTCCAAGTAAGAAGACGTAGCTCACATTCCGCGGCTGGTTCAAAGGGTGGCAGCGTAAGCTGCTCCAAGACAAAGGGTAGATCCCATGGCGGAATCGGATCCTTAATCGGATGTCTAAGGTGGAGAATACCTCTCAGGAAGGCTCGTGCCGTGTCCAACTGAGATATGGTGCATTGGCCTATGGGACAATGATAGGCCGAGATGGCACAGAGGTGTACTTTGATCGAGGAGTAGGCCAAGCCTGTCTGAAAAAGAGACAGGAGGTAGCCCAAAACTGGGAGAGGGACAACGCGTCTCACCAGAAAACACCAGGCCCTGGATCTAGCAAGCAAAAATTGGACAGTTTTGCGTTTGATGGGTACGCGTTAAGGTCTAACTCTGGTGTACCCCATCTGTGAAACAGATCCTCTACTACCTCCTGGAGTAGTTCCCATTCGTGGACTCTGGCCTGAGAGCGGCTCAGGCCATCTGCAATGATGTTTTCCACTCCTGGGACATGAACAGCAATGAGGTTTGCACCGTGTTGCAAAGCCCAATCCTACACCCTCATGGCCTCCTTGCAAAGCGGGTAGGAATGGGTGCCTCCTTGTTTGTTGAGGTTATACGTCACCGCGGAATTGTCTGTTTGTAGCAGAAGAGTACCCGGTGGGATCTCCGACTGGAAGGCCTGCAGGGCATAAAGAACTGCTCTGATTTCCAGGATATTTATGTGGAGATGAGTCTCTTGGGCTGTCCACAGATCCTGAGACTGGACACCATCGAGGTGTGCTCCCCATCCGAGCCCTGAGGCGTCTGTGAAGAGTGTCACAATCTGAGACGGCGCAATGAAGGGGACTCCTGCTGATAGATTCTTCAGATCTTGCCACCATTGCCAATCCCGGATTATGGTCTTCGTGATCCGGATTGGAAACTGCAGATGGTCTTGCTTTTGATCCCACTGGACCCATAACATCCACTGGGTGACCCGCATGTGGAGACAAGCAAGCAGGACTGTTGCAATGGCCGCAGCCATATGTCCGAGCAGGCAAAGGACCAATCTGGCAGGAACGGTCTTCTTCACTGAACTGTCCCTGATGAGGGATCTGATGTATTCCGCTCTGTCCTGGGGAAGAAAAGCTTCCCCTTGGACGGTGTCCAGAACTGCGCCTATGAACTGCAGAGTCTGTGACGGAACCAGGCGTGACTTCTCTTGATTGATCATGATACCCAGCGTCTCGAACAGAGACTGAGTATAATGGATGGAGGACATCAAGGCATCCCGAGAGGGCGCTATGAGAAGCCAGTCATCCAGGTAGGGGAACAGGTAGTGGCCCTGTCTTCTCAGATTCGCCGCTATGACCACCACACACTTCGTGAATACCTGAGGTGCCGATGACAGTCCGAAGGGGAGGGCTCAGAACTGATAATGGTGGCCCTGGAACTCGAAGCGCAGAAACTTCCTGTGCGCTTGAGCAATGGGAATATGCAGGTAAGCGTCCTGCATGTCCAAGGACTCTAGAAAGGCGCCCTGCCCTGGGAGAGTCACCATGCAGAAGCATTTGTACAGGACCGATTCATTGAGGTCACTGAGGTCCAGTATCGGACGGAGGTCCCCTGTTTTCTTGGGAACCAGAAAGAAGCGAGAATAATACCCTGCACTCCCCTGGTTCCGTGGTACGTGCTCTATCGCTTCTTTTCCCAGGAGCACGAGCACCTCCTGCTGTATGAGCAGGGCATGCTGACCCGAGTAACAGGAAAGCAGGGGAGGTCTTTCCGGTGGGAGGTCGAGAAATTCTATGAAGTGACCTTTCTTGACTAATTGGAGAACCACCGGTCGGTGGTAATCGACTGCCACCCTAAAAAGTGGCGAGCAATGAGACTCCTGACCTTTTATGCCTGTTAATCCAGAGGAGGGGCCGGGGCTGGGAAGGAGTCATGCTGTGGCAGCACTGGTCCCTGCAGGCTGGGCCGATTTAGTGTAGCGTTGGGCTCTGCCTGGGGACGACTAAGCCTGGGCTTTCCACTGAAAGGTGCCCCTTTGTTGCTGGCCGGAACGTGGCTGCTGCCTTTGTTGCCAGCTGTGAAAACGGCTCTAGTTCCTACGGAAGGAACCAGGCCTGGATCTGTACATGGCCTGTACAGACCTGACTGCCTTCCCAGCGTCCTGGAGTTTGGTGATGACATTCTCCAAGGGTTCACCAAAGAGTACTTCGTCGTTGTAGGGGACGTCAAGAATGTTCTTCTGTATGTCCAGGGTGAAGCCGGAAACACGGAGCCAAGAGTGTCGCCGGAGACAGATGCCTGAAGCTGCAGCTCTGGCGGACGAGTCCGCTGAATTGTATGAGGCTCGTAGTACTTGGGTACCCACATCAGACCCTGTGCGGAGGAGGTTTAGGAGCTCCGCCTTCTGATCGCCATCCAGAAGCTTATCGACCAGGTCCTGGCCCTGTTCCCATAGGGCGTTCTGAAACTGTACCGTGTGGGTTAGGTAGTTCAGGGACCTGATGGAGCTTGTAGCAGCCGCATACATGCGTCTCCCCAGGGCATCCAATTGCTTGGATTCCTGGTCCGGTGGCTATGTGCTCATGTATTACGGTCTTTGGGATCAGTCATGTGAGGCCGTAATGACAAGGGAGTCTGCCAGAGGTTGTTGAGCCAAGTACTGGTCCTCTCTTGGGGCCTTGTACAGGCGGTCAACTTTCTTTGACACCACAGGAGTGGAGTGCGGACGCTTCCGCAGCCTTGGCAACATCCGCAAAGGTGTCCACCAAGGGTGGCACTACCACAGGCTTTGGGTCTTTCTGCCAAAGATAACAGGCGAGGCGCTGTCTTTCGGGGTCGAGGTCTTCGGCGTCCCATCCCATTTTGTCCTAAATGTGCATCATGATCTCAGAGAAAGAGGGATCATCCGGAGAAGACCTGGGCAGGTCATGTGGGTCAGGTGATGAAATGCTGAGTGGAGAAGGAGATCTGGAGTCCTTCCCTGACGGGGTGTACCGCCGACGTCTGGGTCGCTTGGGACTGGGAGACCCCGATGGAGATCTGAGGGAGGCCTTCTCCGATCCTGGGATCTACCCCTGGGAGGTGGAGTCTGCTCCTTAAGGGTTGGTGGTCATCCTGCTGGCCCCTGTGGTGGAGGAGGGGGCGTAGGAGAAGGAGGTTTCACAGGAACCATATCCTTTCAGATGGTGTCCCACCAGAAAGTAAAGAGGTTCTTTACTTCTTGCAGGTTCATGCCCGACGACGGGCCTGGCGCCAGTGGTCTGTCGCCGGGGTCAGGCGGGTCCGCGGGTGTCTCCGGGGTGGGCGAAGGTTCCCTCGGGAGCCCGGCATCCTTAGTGTTGCCCGCCTGGTCTTCGGGCAGAGTCGTGTCCTCCTCCGTTGAGTCCCTGTGACCGGTGTCCACCGATGACTAGGGGGTGGTCTTCGGCTCCGGTGAATGCGAGGCCGACATCAGTCGCTTGGCCGACGTCTTCGGGTCCGGTGAACACTCGGCTGGCGTCTGGTGCCTGGCTGGTGTCTGCAGCTCCGGCGAATGCCTGGCCAACTCTGTATGTTTGGCAGACGTCGGGTCCAACGTTTGCTTTAGGGATGTCAGGTCCTTAGTCTTCCTGGGTGGTGGATCCGGGCCTCTGGGAGACCGACCTGGAGTCGGGGTTCCGATGTCGGGTCGATGAGGAAGACTTGTGGCGTTCTGAAGATTTGGAAGAGGCCCGAGAGGGAGTAGAGGAAGCCAAGGGCCTTGAAGTCTTGATGGGCTGGAGAATCGAAGAGCCGCCTGAGGCTTGGACTTTGACCGGAGGGGGCTGAGAACGAGCTCTGGGGGAGAGAGAGAGAGGTCCAACCTGGTGGAGCCTGAGCTACGGGAGACAGAGGCCCAGTTTGGGGATCTGGACCTTGCTTTCTCCCAGTATTTATGGGCCTTGGAAGAAGAATCGCCCCTGGAGGAAGATTCTTGGTCCATCCTACTAAGTCTTTCTTCCAGCAGGTAAGCCTGAAGTGCCTTCTGACGGCAGATCCTGGTGCGGCTGCTGAACCCTTGGCAGAAAGTGCAGGCCTTGGTGTCATGGTCCGGGCCTAAGCACCGCACACAGGAGGAATGAGGATCCATAAAAGGGATCTGTTTTCTACAGGCACACTTGGAAAGGTGTCCCATGAGTGAAGGAGTTGGAAAGGACATCAGTTTGGAGAAACTCTTGAAGGTCTAAGTTGCCATGCGCTAGGTAGAGACCGACAGGCCGATGCTGGCGAGTCGATGGTAGGAAAAGAACTGGGGATTCTGGAGGACCGCCCCCTTATATACTATGCCTGACGTCAGGGGTGGGACTGACATCTGGGGCAGTCCCTGCGGAATACTGCTACCTAGAAAATTTCCGTGGGGTCCTGGCGCCTGCTGTCTTCAGTCCTAATGGTGTAACCTGCTGCAAGAGCTGTTTCTCGAAGTAAGATCCTCCCTTTCCAAGAGAGTGATGACACATCTCATCAGAAAACTCCAGGCAGAGCCGGCCCGGTGGCATGGAGAGCTAAGGCTGCGATGCCTTACCTCCTGCCATGCCGGCAACCTGTGTTCATGGTGTGAGCAAGTCATGGGGGGCCAGCTGGGGTGGGAGAGGATCAAGCGTCCAGAGGACTACTCTCCTCTCCCAGGAAGGGTGGGGAACAGCGGCTGGCATTTGCCTGACACCTAGCAAAGACTAGGTGTTGGCATGCCTGGCCAATACACTCAGGCACGGAGGTGAAGCAGCTGGCGGAAAGTTACGTGTGGACATGTGTGTGGCATGCCCATTGTCGGCACTGCATGCTCCGCTGCCAAAAGGCCAGGTTGAGTGACTTGGTGGCTGTCCGCCTAATGCACCATCACCAAGGGTGCCATATGTGCTGTATCTGGTCCTGGTGGGGAGATGGGGGCTCCCCGCCATGGGGGGTAAGCCACGTGGGTAGCAAGGTGGTGACCCGAATGGGAGACTGGTGCAGACGGTCAGAGAAGAGGGGGTGCCTGGACATAGGAGCTGACCGACCAGGAGCCACGGGAGAGAAAAATTAAGACAAAAAAAAAAAAAACTCCAGGCCCTGGAGCAAACATGCAGAAAAGCGGCAGTTTTGCACTGTATGGGGATGCAAAAAAGTCTAACTCTGGACAACCCCATCTTTTGAAAAGGTCACTGACCAACAAGGTAAGCAGTTCCCACTTGTGCCTCCTGGTCTTTGACCTCCTTAGCTTGTCTGCCAAGACATTTTGGGTGCCTGGAACATGTACTGCTGATAGTTCTAGACCGTATTCTAGAGCTCAATACCAAACTTTCATTGCTACCCTGTACAAGGGATAGGAATAAGTCCCCCCTTCTTTGTTGATGTAATGCTTCACACTGACACTGTCCATCTATATTAGCAGAGGACCTGGGGACAAGTGGTTCTGGAAGGCATGGAGTCCATACAGAACAGCTGGCTTTACTAGAACATTTATGTGCAAGCTACTCTCCACTGGGGTCCACATGCCCTGTGTCTGATGGGGGCCCAAGTGTGCTCCCCATCCCATCCCCGAAGTATCTGCTGTGAGAACCTGTAGAGGACAGGGGGATCAGGAATGGAATCCCCTTTAACAGGCTGCTTAGCTCCATCCCCCCTTTGAGCACCCTGCATACAGGGGACATGACTAGGACATCTGTTCTAGGTCATCTGTGAGCTGATCCCACTGGACAATCCTCATGTGCAGTCTGGCCAGTGGTACAGTGACAATGGCTGCTGCCACGAGACCCAGCAGGCATAGAAATGACCTTGCTGAGACATGACAGCTGTCGTGCACTAGATGTGCTTGGGCAACCAGGCAACTGGCCCTATCTAGAGGCAGGAAAGCTGAGCCCTGGGCCATGTCCGAGACTGCTCCTATGTACTGCAGTCACTAGCAGAGTGTCAGCAATGATTTTGGTATGTTGACAGTCACCCCCAAAGCACTGACCAGTTTACTGGTTCAAGCTAAGGTCTTCAGGAACTGGTCCCTGGAGTGGACTTTCAATAGCCAGTTGTCCAGGTAAGGGAAAACAGAGGCCTTCCCTACAAACGGCTGCTGCCACTACTGCCAAGCATTTGGTAAACACCCATGGCACAGACTACATGCCAAAGGGAACACTGAATTGGTAATGTTCCCTTTGAAACAGGAACCTTCGGGGAACAGGAGGGCTGGCCGGGGAGGAGAAGCCTGAACATCCGATGGACAGGTCGCGTCCCCTGGGACGGAGAGCGGATGAAGGCCTGCTGATGGCCTGACCTCTGGTGGAAGCCAGAGGTACAGCAGCCCGGAGCCACACAGTAGGGGAGGAACGTGGGACGACGTCAGTGTGTGCCTAGATGTCATGGCGCAGCCACGCCTCCAGGGATATCGGGGGAAGGGAACGGAGCTTGGCAAGCACCACCACTGGTAGAGGAAGGTGCCCCTCACTGATCGACCCATGGGACCACAACGGGGACTCGACGCAAGCAAGGAAGACTGGGGGTTTCCCTCCAATCCAACCCTGCCTGGGGGGCACAATCAAGGCTACATGGGGGTCCCGACTGGTGGATCAAGTCGGTTCGGTAGCTGGTGAGTCAGGATCCAGGGGAAAAAATAGCAAGTTAAAAAAAAAAAAAGAGGAATCTCAAGTATTTTCTGTGAGGCTGCTGGATTTTGATATGAAGGTATGCATTCTTGAAGAATTTTGTTTTTTCTCTTTTAGATCATTCCTGAAGACCTAAGTACGAAACATCGATTTTAACTCTATTTTCAGCATGCATTTAATATTACCATTTTATTTTGTTTTAAGATTACACACTGACACAGCACCTTGTTTTTTTTTTTAAGTCACCTCCATCGACTGGTTTAAGTGGAGGGAGAAGCAACTCCCTACAACCACCCCTGGAGGTGAAGGCGGTTGGGGGTGTATAAGGAGTCAGGTAGAGCTGGTTGGGGCAGCTTCCCCTGCACCAACACCTCTAGGGGCTTTTGAATGGGCACCTGGGTGGTACTGGGGCTAGCAGGACTGCTGCCCCTTTGCCCCTGCCCTGCTGTCTGAGCACTGTCTGACACCAGCTGGACAAAAGGGACCCCTTGCTCCTACACCCAGGCTGGGTATGGTAGAGGGAATGCACAGACTTCAGGGTCCTGCCCAAGGCTTGAAGAGTGGACAGAACATCTTAAACCTCAGAACGAAACAACCTGTGCCCTCGCAATGAAGCATTGAGAATGGACTGTTCCACATCATTTGCAAATTCTGCCACTATAAGCCAGGGATATCTCTTGAGACAGATGCTAGAGGCCTCAGCTCTGGCAGAAGTATCTGAGACGTCACAGACTGTTCGGAGCAAATACTTGCCCACATCAGTTCCAGCAGTAAGAACTTTGAGAAGCTCCTGTTTTGGGGTACCCTCAGGTAAGGCTTGCACAGCTACCCTGGCATTCTTCCAAAGAGTGTTCTGGTACTTCATCATGTTGGCTTGGTAGCTGGCAATACAAAGGCCCAATGATGCTGAGGCAAATGTATTTTTGACTAAAACATCCAACCTCCTGGACTCCTTACCAGGAAGAAGGGAGCTAAGGTGCTTAGGTGCCCTAGACCTATCAGGGCAGCATTAATCATCACTGAGTCGGTCTCAGGTTCCGTGACACAGAATGGCTTCCCAGAAGGGGCCATGTACATTCTGTCTGCCTTCCTGGGCACAGCTGGGATACTGTTTGGCCTGTACCAGGTAGCAAAGGTGGCCTCCTCTAAAACAGGGAGCAGAGGTGACACCACAACTGCAGGAGACTCTGGCAATTCCAGATTTTTCTTAGTAGTGTCCTGTTCCTCCAGATCAAAGCCCATGGCAGCTTGCCACTGCTGCATCATGGTGCCAAAAGTGGGATCCGCTGGATGGGACTGTCGTGTGTTTGCCACAGAGTCTTCACTGCAAGCTGAAACAGTGGCGTTGGTGCCTCGGCTACAGTGGCTTTCAGCATAGTCCTGAGCCTCATCGTCCTCATCCTGCATTATTAAGTGAGGATTGTAATCTTACTCATCATCGAGCAGTTCAACAGGGAGATGGGAGCGAGCAGACGGCACCCTAGCAGGCTGCTGTGTCAAGGGTGTACCTTGTGATGGGAGGAGGGGCTTGGTGATAGGCCCCATCAACATACTCCCTGGAACTGGGAGGCCAGGTAGCAGGCATCCAATCATATGTAAAAAGAGGATGACAATCGCCTTATCGACAGCATCCATATGGTCAACAGGTGCAACTAGGCGGAGTCCCTGATGTTGCGGATGACATACCAGCCATACTCCTGCGTCAGACCCCAACCTTGGTGTCATGTCGACAGTTTTTCTTTTGGGGGGGGGGGGTCGAGTGGCGTCACCACTAGAGCAGACAGCGCTGAGGAGGTCATACCTGCAGAACACGGGGCGACCTAGAATGCTCCAGAGAGGCTATCTCCTTGTCCCGGTGCTTGTGTTTGTGACTCCCTGAAACCTTGTCCTGGTATTTGGACAACCTGGACTCTGTCAACTGGGCTGGTGACACTACACTCTTCTGCTGGAGCTCCTTCTCTATTCTGGCTGCTTTTTGCTCAAGGAGGTGTTTCTCATAAGCTCCATTACGGTGTAGCCTGCTCGCAGAACTGAAATCCCAGCAGATTTTGCAGGCTTTCATGTTGTGGTCCAGGCCTAGGCAGCAGACAGACGTCGTAGGAGTCTCTGGTGTAGACCTTGTCTCCGCATTTGCAATACCAAAATAGTTTCAATGATATACAGGTTATCGAAAATCACTATAAAAGTGATTACTTTTTTACAAAAGAAAATAAAAACGGCAGCTATTGCAGTACATTTTCTTCATCGGTCTTAAGAGTACGGCCGACGGCGGAAAAAAAACTGAAGAGAGGAGGGGCTGACACTTTTACACAGGAGCCAACATCTAACGCCATCATCCGTGGGCCCTGGCTGGACTGCTTGCAAAAGTTTCCATGTGGTCCTAATGCCTGGAGGCTTATAGTTCAATAGGTGTGGCCTCATAAAAAAGAGATCAAAGAAAATCTATACTTTCCTAGTATGGTAATTCTTTTTATTTTGAAAACAGACATCAAAAGGGAAGAGAATCTGATTTCGTGTAGCATCTTTCTTGCACACTGCATCCCAAAGCTCTTTGCAAAGTTATGAGTCACAGCCAGTCCGGTGGTCTAGAGGGCTGAGTCACCAGCACCTTCTCTCTCACCATGCCAACAGACCCAGGGTCGGGAACGAGCTCAGGTCATCGGGGGATTGAGCATCCAGAGGACAGCTCTTCTCTCTCGGGGACGGGTGGGTTTTGGCACCAGAGTGAGGCATGGTGCTGTACAGTACAGCCAGGAGCCCCGCAGAGGCATGGGGTAATGGCACTGGCAGACATCCATGAGACGTGTACGGGAGCACGCACGTTCCACTTAGGGCATCACTGCATATTCGCATCTCCAGGGAAGAGGAGTGGCTCCAAGAACAAGGAAAAGCCTCGAGCCTATGGTAGGCGATGTGCCCTGGCTCCCACACCCACCGCCGGGCCTTGCCCACTTGGGTCCCGATCCTCCGCCCCACAAAACTGAGCTTAGATAAAACTGGATTTTGAAGGAGCACCAACGAGTCGAGGTGGCCCCGCGCTGGGAGGCAAAAGCAAGGGGGTCTCTTTCCAGGTAAGGTCTGTGGGTACAGAGCTCCAGGTGAGACCCATGGTTGGGGGGTTTCAGGTCGGGTGGGAGATGCCACAATGGGTGACATCCGAAAGAGTCCATAGGATTGGTGTCAAAAAAGTTATGAGTTACTATATATATTGTACTGGCATTGCAGTGACCATATGCAGGCAAAAAGAGCAGCCTTGATTGAAGATTAAAGGAAATTGAAAATATAGGTCATTTCTAGGCTTGCTTGCGTGCATGTGCTAAGTGAACATATGCTTACTGTAGTGTAGGTGTGTACTGTATAAGTTAATGGATGCTGAAATGCAGCAGGATAGCCTCTTAAAAGCCAATGCTGAGAAGGCTTACGCTGACAGTAAGGGCAAAGAGCCATCAGTTACAGTGGTTTGTGGTTTTCTGCCCATAAGCCAAGTAGCAGACATCATCAGGCTTTGAAGATAAACATCAAGTGTGTGGTGTGTGGTACGCGTGTGTGTTGTGTGTTAGCAGACATCATCAGACTCTGAAGATAAACCAAGTGTATGTGTTTGTTTTGGGGAAAAAAGTCATGCAGAATGAAAATATAATTGCTTAACACAAAATATAATAGCTTCAAACTTGTTAATAGCATGTCAATAATGAACAGAAAACACCAGCAATAGTTGATTTAAATTGAATACTAAGTTCCCTTTAAAGAGCCCCTGATACCAGCTAGATGACTTTGAAAAATATGAGTTAGACATAATTCAGTTCATAAAAATCAGCAAAGGATTTCAAGCAATCTGATTAGTTCTTAGCCATGAGCTAGACGTACCTACAGTAATGCACAGTTAAAACTAGTCCTGGCAAACAGGACACGTTACATGTTTGAAATCCTTGTGCCATAATTGTCACAGGTGCAATCCTAACCCACTGCTGTACCTAGACAGCCCCCAATCACTCAATCACTCCTCAAAACTCACTCATATAAACATATAAAAGGGAAGTCGCACACACAGTCTGGCAGTAATTGTGCAACACCTTTATTTCATTTGTCTGTGTGTGCAAATGTTCCTCGACCCAGCCAGCCCACTCACTTCACTTTCAGTCTCCTGCATCAACCCCTGCCACTCATGCCCACGGGAGGGAGGCACCACACTGTGGGTCGTCCGGGGAGAAGTACAGTAAATGTTGTTACTAAATTTTCTTTGTTACACTCTACCACCACCAGTCATAGCTGTCATTCTCAGTAACTACTTGCAGTTTCAATCTCAGTACTCGTCTGTCCTCCCCCTTGCTGCCTCATTCCCTTACTGGACAGACCTCTCATTAACTGTTAATGTATTTTTTAAAGTAAACATAAAAGTATTCAAAAGTTTAGCTATTTCAGTATGTCTGTGTGTATTGGGGGGGAAGGGCATGACAACTAGCTGCAACCACAGCTACGGTGGCCACTAAATGTCAAAACAATTAAGAGCAAAACAAATTACATTAAAGTGGAGGAACTATTTTACATAAACACATCAAAGATTTACTTATTTTAATATTAAAACATATACATTTGAATTTTTAAATCCATGTAAAATACACAGCCCTTTATGAGTGCAATAAGACACTCCGAGGATGTGCATTAGACAGTTCTAACACACAACCAGGGATGAAGGCACTCGGTCTGCGACCTTGTGCGTCACTACACTCTCCCCCCAGTGCATTAGAACTGTCTAATACACAACCCATCATGTCTTATTGCTTACATATCGTTCAAATATTTTCGCAATCCTTTTTTGTTTATATGGACTTTATTCTCCTGCCTCCCCAATTGGTGCTCTTCTGCTGTTGACCACCTGCCCCTTCACCCCACCTCTAAGATTTACCACATCTACTTCTTACCTCATTGTGTGAGTGGGTGCCATGGATGTGGTGGTGTGCTGCCTTCAGGATCGCAGCAACGTCCATCAGACAGGGGTTCTTTTCCGCCCGTTACTCCCAGTGAGTCAGAACCAGTGGCGTACACAGCACATATGTAGATCATAAAGACGGTGGAGGATTTCAACATTTGCCCCCCACGACATTCAAAATCTAGTAACCACTGCTGTGCCATCTACCCTCCACTAGCTGGCAGACATGCAGCAGTACACAGTATCCCCCCCCAAAACCCAAGGGAGATCTGTCGATGGACACTAAATCCTCCCTCCCCCCAGCCACGAGTGACCCTGTTCCATTCTGGAACCCAGGTTGCCGATGTGGCGGGAGGTGAGACATCAGATTTCTCAGTCCTTCACACCACAATCCCGACTACAAGTTTACTGTAGCTCATATTTACTTAGACAATATTGTCAGTGGCCCTCAGGGGGCTGAACCTACAACTCACTGTTTTACAGTTCTGTGCTTTCACCCCCTGTTCAGCCAGAACTATGTTTTTGCAATTCTTACCCCTTTTTCTTTGTTACTGAGAAAGTGACCTAAAAAAAGTAATTGCATAAAAACTTACTGTAACAGCAGACCTAATGCCATTTATGACAACATAATTATCTCCACAGCAACAGAGTAGGATGTCATTAACAGAATTGTGCCTGCAAAATTATACAAGCAGACAAAGCAAATAGGGCAAATACCCTGGTTCCATGTAAATGTCCTTAGTAATAATCAAATAAGGGCAACAATGACAAAAACTGGTGAGATACCAGCTAAATTGTGTGTCTAGATATTACATTTTTCCGAGCTGCCCAAAAACATCAGGGGCTCTTTAAAAACAGGTTACTCCATGTAACAGTAGTTCTAGGAATGGTAGAGGATGTTCATCCACACTTCTTGGCAGTTGTCTTTCCCTTTAAATCTGGCTGGAACGTCTTCAAGCTGGCTCCTACCACCCAACCGGGTAAGTCGCTCGGCTCCGCCCTATGATGTCAGATCTTGCCCACTGGAAGTAGTTGTGTGCGCCAAAGCCAAGGGAGGTCGAGTGGGTCCGTGTGGATGAACATCATATACCACTCCTAGAAAGTGCGGTTACATAAGCACTTACCCTAACAGCAGATCTTTGAGGATTGTCTCTTACAGTAGGTTATTACTCTTGGGAGGTTCCTACAGAGGGCGCTGTCACACAACAGCTTCTTCTAGCAGTCTTCACCAGGGGCTGCCCACCAATGACATCATCTTACTGCTAACTATAAGAGTGGACGGCCCCAGGATCCTCTGTTCCCAGCTGGATTCAGCTCACAAAGGCGAGGACCGAGGGGAACAGAGGTACCAGTGAGTCCCAACCCTATGTCCTTGGATCAGACTTTGCTCTGTTGGAGAAGGCAGGGGGACGGAGGGTAGGATTGGACTAACTGCAAGATACATTCCTCGAAGATCTACTGTTTACTACTAGGTTTGTTTGTTTTTTGTTTTTGTTTTTTTAAAAAAGAGGCCGAGACCCATCTTGATGTTCCCCCCCACACATGGGCTAATATAAGTAAGAGTGATTTAATTTAAGCCAGATATCAAGATGGTTCTTAAAAGTATTGAAATTTGTGATCTCCACTAATTCCTGTGGTAACAGATTCCATAGTCTAGATGAACGTATTGTTATATAATTATTATTTCTTTTGTTTGAATTTGCCTTCTTGAGGATAATCTGCTTATTGTGTGACCTTAGTGTTCTCTTGTTTGTGCAGACAGAAAGACTGCACTCAGCTAACAGTGACAGAGATTGTAATACTTTATAAACAAACAAGATGTTGCCCCCTGCAACGTCTAGTTTGGAGGGTATGGAGGCCAGTTGCCTCTAACCTCTCAGTGTACATCTTGTTGGTCAGACCAGACACCATCTTTGTAACTCTACGCGCTGGACCCGCTCCAATAAAGCTATATCATCTGCTAAGTAAGGGTTCCAGAAGGGTGAGCCATAATCTAAATGAGGCCTAATATGTGATCTGTACAAGGGAATCAGACACTGTTTGGTTCTTGTAACAAATGAGTTTGATTTGGCTCAGCAGTGAGTGTGCTAAATTGATGACTTTTAAACAGTGATCATGTGATGAGAGTTTATTGTTAAGAATTCCCAGGTCTCTTTCTGCTGTTGATGATTTTAATGTGATATTGTTTATTTTGTACACATTCTTTTGGTTTGTTCTATCAAAATGGAGAACAATACATTTATCAATATTAAATTCCATGGAGTTTGAAGTTGCCCACTGTTCAACAGAGTGCAAATCGGAAACTAGACTTTTTAGGTTATTCACTGTGTCCACATAACCATCAAGTTTCGAGTCGTCCACAAACTTTGAAAGCCAATTTTTGGGACAAAATGTTCATGCTGCTAATGTATAAATTGAACAATACAGGTCCCAAGACGGAGCCCTGGGGCACTCCACTAGTAACTAGACATTGGTTTGAAGTTGTGTTATTAAAATTTACTCTCTGTGTTCTGTTGGACAACCAGTTATTTATCCACTTTGTGAGGCAGGATGAAAACTCAAAGGATTCCAATTTGTAAACCAGCCTATTATGCGGTACTTTATCGAACACCTTACTGAAATCTAAGATTATGACATCGGATGGAATATTATTGTCTAAACCTATATTTATGTTGTTGTAAAAAGTCACTTGATTAGTAGTACATGAGTACCCAGTTTTGAACCTGTGCTAGGATTTATCAATCAAACTAAGTTCTCCCGTTTCCCTCTCAATAATAGTTTGATAACCTTCTCCATGATCTTACAGGTAACGGATGTAAGGCTTACTGGGCAATAATTTTGAACATTAGTTTTATTGCCTTTTTTATGGATGGGTGTGACTGTTGCTGTTAGCCAATCGAGAGGAATGTGTCCAGTTTCAAGGGATTTGTTGAAAATTATTTTAAGTGGGACCACAATTGCCTCAGCTGTTTCTAGTAAAAATCTTGGTGTGATGTTGTCTGGACCTGGGCTGGATACTTTTTTTTTTATGGTATGTAAGGCAGCCAAAATCATTTGTTCCAAAATACTGTAGTTTGTGGACTGTATGGGCTGATTCTGGGAACTTGGGGTGGGAGTATGTTTTGGGGAAAACACAGAGGCAAGATACTGGATGTATTAAATATATTTGTGGTGTCTAGATCCGAGCTGATAGTGTTATTATTGTGGACAATAGGTCCAATCTTCCTGGTGTTACTCTTATTACTGTTCAGGTAAGAACACAGAGTTTGTGAGAATCCTTGGTGTGAGCTATTTTAAATTCTAAAGTAGTTTTAGCTTATTTTATGGTGTGCTTTAGCAGGCGTAGTGCAGATTTGTATTTTAAATAAATGGTTTCCTTGTTTTGCAATTTCTTGTTTTTGAGTTTATGAAATAGTCTCAATGTTCTTTTGTTTAAGGATTTCATTTTTTTATTGAACCATCTTGGTATCCTCCCCTTTGTATTATATTTTTTAGCTAGTGGAACCCATGCCTTCTCTAGTTGATGACTTAAGGTTTTAGGAAGATCCAAGCATTGTTTATTGAAAGGTGTTGCATAAGAGTTTCCCATGATTTAGTTAGGAGTATTTTGTTTATATTTTTAAAGTTTGTTTTATTGTAATTCCTAAAAGTAGCATGTTTTTATATACAGGAATGCTCGGTCTGCAGGAAAAAAAGGATGGCAGAATGAGCACTGGTGCCAAGTGGTGCCCATACATATATATTCTATGCAAATATCTTTAATGCATCAGTTAGGGTTCTTCCATAGCGAAAAAAGTGGGGAAATTTGGCATTAGGGTTCCCACCCCTTGCACCCCACCCTACCTCCACCAGCAGGGTTGGGTGGGAACCCTAATGCCAAATTTCCTCACTTTTTTCGCTGTACAAGAACCCTAACTGATGCATTAATGAAGTTTTTTTGCATAGAATCTCCTTACTTTTTAAGAAAGAATAAAAAAGGAGAAAGTTGCGTAAGTTGGAGGGAGTGCGGGGCCCACCCACCAACTTGTAACTGTCAGGCCACATTACACACCCAATGACTAAAAAGTACATTCACAACAGCAAGGCCAGCCACCAAACAAATGTTAATCTAGTAGGACACTAGAAAACGCTGTCCACAAAATGTAAAATGTGTCACACAATATGTCTGCAAAAAATATATTGTCCGACACGTAAACACCTCTATTAACATCTACAGGACATGCCATCAACACCCTCCAAATTTCAAGTAAAAAGACCAAACTGTGTCCAAAATGTGACATGTCAACATTTTAAATTTGTATTCATCAGAGTGGCACAGTTACGCACCTGTTGACATTTAACACACACAACGACTGAAAACTACATCCATGACACTAAGGCTAGGTATCCTATCAATTTCAAGCCACCACAAGCAAAATGCTGTCCACAGAACGTAAACTGCACCATGCCATATCTCCGCCAAAAAATGTTTTTCCGACACACAAACACTGTAATTTTCATCCACATGACATGCTGTCAACACCCTCCAAATTTCAAGTAAAAAGACCAAACCGTGTTCCGAGATATAACATTTTAACATATGAGATTTTCATTCATCAGACTGGCACAGTTCTGCACCTGTTGACATTTAACACACACAACGACTGAAAACTATATCCATGACACTAAGGCTAGGTATCCTATCAATTTCAAGCCACCACCACAAGCAAAACACTGTCCGCAACATGTAAAGTGTGTCATGCAATATCTCCGCAAAAGAAATTTTGTCAGACATGTAAACACCATAACTCACATCTACAGGACATGCCGTAAACACCAAACCATTTCCAAGATATTCAATGTTAAAGATTGGTCAAATTTCCCTATCTATTCCATTATAGAAAATCTGGCCATCTTGTCCCTGTCTCGCGATCAAAGAATCTCATGATCAAAGAATTTGCAGGCTCACGAACAAAGAATTAAAAATCTTATACATCAAAAAACTGATGGAATTGCGGTACACCACCATCATGGTTCAACAGAATGAAGCCCTCTGAGAAAAACCCACCCTCATTTGACTTCCTAGGACACCCCTAGGCTGAGAAAATTGATTTTTAAATTGGGCCATCTCGTCCCTCGCTCACGATGCACGATCGCAATCAAAGAATCTCACGATCAAAGAATTTGCAGGCTCGCGAACAAAGAATAAAAAATGGGGAAACGCAAATTTTTCACCAATTTGAACCGAACCAATGGCATGCCTCAATAGAACGGACCCTCCTGAGCAAAACCCACCCTCATTTGTTTCCCTAGCCCACTCCTTGAGCCGAGATATTAGTGTTTTTAGGTCGTGATGCAAGATCATGATCAAAGAATCTCACGATCAAAGAATTTGCAGGCTCGCGATCAAAGATTGTTAACGAGCCGCGAATTAAGATTTTAAAAGCTTATAACTATTTTCTGACCAATTTGGATGAAATCAAAGGCATGGCTTGATAGATCAGAGCCTGCTGAATAAAACCCATCAAAGTTTTTCTTCAGAAGTGACCCCTGAGCCGACATATTTGTGTTTTTCCAATCGGAAAATAAAAAACCAAATGGCAGACTTCGCGATCAAAGAATTTTAAACATCCTCGGGAACAAAGATTCTTGAACAACGAGGCTGCAAATTCTTTGACCGCCAGGCGGGACCAGATGGCCAGAGCCCCCATTCTTTGATCGCAAGATATACATATAAATTTTCTCGTTGACTTATAATAGGAACTTAAAAGTGCCATAACTTTTGAATGCCTTAATATTTTTTCACCAAACAAAAAGCGGCACATTCGGCCACCAAAGCTCTTTCAAATGAGCCATCTCGCAGAGCGGCACGCCACACAACGGCCATGCAGGACCACATTAAGAATGCCAAAAGGTGCCTCCAAAAAAGGAAAATTTTGCATTTTTCAGAGCTTTCGTACACAAAGACTGCCACTCCGACACAAAAGCAATTTGGCAAATCAAAAGACCTAGTGCGCCCCAACAATTGTACCAAATTTCAGGCAAATCCACTGAACGGGTCCAAAGTTATTAATGTCCAAACTTTTGACTTTAGTATGTAACTGGCCACTCAACCCTAAGTATAGTGGCGCAACCGCGCCACTATAATATATCAGAGATATAACACGGTATAGGATAAGACCTTACACAACCGCACTACCTTCTACGCAATGGTCTCTTGCAGCAGGTTATTACTCTTGGGAAAGTTCCCAGCAGTTACGTCCAAATAGGAGGATAAATATGATACGAGACCTTGTAGGATTGCACGGCCAAAGGCCCTCCTACGGCATGAGGCAAGGCCCTGAATGCAGTGCCTTGTAAATTATGGATCATGGATCTGATAGCAACATTGCAGATATCTGAAATGGAGGCTCCTGCAAAGAAAGCCGCATTTGTGGCCATGGCTGTAGTGTTCCTGGACAGGGCCAGGTATAGTCCTTGTTGTACCAAAAGGTAATAAAATTCTCCAACCATGATAAAAGGGATTCATGTAGCAACAGGAAGCCCTGCTGTGCCAGAGGCAAAGGTGATGAATAACTGAGACATCGTCCTAATCGACTGAGTACGATTAGTGTAATAACATAGTATATGATGGACATCTAGAATATGTAACAGATGTGCACCCCGAGTGTAGCAGTCAGACTGGTAGACCAGAAGTTCCACGGAGTGATATAAAGTATGTTTCAGAGAGCTCTATCAGGCAGGAAGGCAGGGCCGGGACAAAGGACCACCCGGGCCTCAAGAAAAATCATGTAAGATTTCCCACATGAGGGTCAGAAGCGTGGAAATACCTCGCACAGAAGAGACAGCCACAAGGAACAACATGCTCCCGAAAGGAAAACGGTGGTTACAAGTGTCCGCTGGCTCAAAGGGCTCGAGAGCGAAACGGAGAGCCCAAGGTTTAGAAGTGGATCATTTAATAGGAAGTTTCATATGTACCAGACTGGGCAAAACAGCATAGCGAAATGATGTTGGTGCAGTAATGTGCCATGCAGGTTGAGTCATGGAAGGCAGAGATGGAAGCCAAGTGGTTTTAGTTTTAGGAATAACATCATAAACCAGACTCCCGATAGTGAGGCCAGGTAGGCCAGAATCTTTGGCAGTGGACAAGAGTAATGGGTCACAGACCGAAAGGTATACCATAGGAAAAGCTATACCATTTGGGAGGATATGTTGTACATGATGCTGGCGTATGGGAGGCCAGTAGAAATAGGCAACAGGCAAGGACACTGGTAGACTATCTAGGAAAACGTCCAGCAGGGGCCCAACATGAAGGCATAGAACTGTCAGGTTGGGAAGCAACGGGGTTCCTTAATGGGCTGTCAAGAGGTTGATGAGTGGAGCACCTCTTGTATGTTGAGGCAGAACACCAGTGCAGTGTTGTCAGATTGGGTCAGCAATGGTCCAGTGTCATAAAAGCTGGACGGACTAAATGGAATGGCCTCAGATCTAGTAGACCGAGGTGAGGCCGAAGGAGAAACATGGTCCATTCATCCCGCGGCCGTCAGGACCCAGGTATGCATTCCAACCCATCAGGGAAGCAGCCCTGGAGGACTGCGAGGGAGGGAGGCACCATTGCAGGTTGGAGTTGCTTCACCATAGAGATGTAGGAGGGATCTTCAGAAGGGGACCAATGGGTATACAACATAGAGTTCTCACTCCTAGTGGAAATGGTGGATGCAGACGTATCAGATGGGCTCCCATACGTATCTTCCTCCTCCTCTTTTTCCCCTTGTGGAAGGAGGTCAGGGTTATATTCCTGATCCTTACTTGATGGGCTCTGGGGGCCACAGAGAAGGAAGTGAGGACGTCGATGCCCTGCAGTGTGTAGAGCACGTCGATGGACCACGTGTCAACATGGGGGGCTGGCCTGAGAGTTCCTGTTGTCGTGCCTGATGTAAGAAGAGGAGTTATAAGGCGCTGCATTATCTCCACAAAGGAGGAAAGCATAGATACATAGACAGTGTCAGCAGATTCAGTGCCTTCAGAAAGTATTCACCCCCTTGGATTTTGTCACATTTTGTTGTGTTACTACCAGAATTTTTAATGCATTGAAATGATTTTGTTCCCCCTTGATTCACACAGCATACCCAACAATTTAAAGGGGCAAAAATATTTTTATTGTGTAACAAAAATTTATGAAACATTAAAAACTGAAATATCTCGTTTACTTAAGTATTTACCCCCCTGAGTCAATACTTTGTAGAAGCGCCTTTGGCAGCAATTACAGCTTTGAATCTTCTTGGGTATGTCTGTATCAGCTTTGCACATCTGGATTTGGGGATTTTCGCCCATTCATCCTTGCAGATTTCCTCAAGCTCTGTCAAGTTGGATGGGGAGCGTTGGTGAACCGCAATCTTTAAGTCTTTCCACAGATTCTCAATGAGATTTAAGTCTGGGCTTTGGCTGGGCCACTCAAGGACATTCACCTTCTTGTTCTGAAGCCACTCCAGTGTTGCTTTGGCTGTATGCTTGGGGTCATTGTCCTGTTGGAACATAAATCTTCGCCCCAGTCCAAGGTCTATTGCAGACTGATGCAGGTTCTCCTCAAGGATGTGCCTGTATTTGGCTCCATTCATTGTTCCCTCTATCCTGACAAGTGCCCCAGTCCCTGCCACTGAAAAGCATCCCCATAACATGATGCTGCCACCATCATGCTTCATGGTAGGGATGGTGTGACACAGGTGATGAGCTGTGTTCAGTTTGCGCCAGGCATAGCGCTTTGCATTCAGGCCAAAGAGTTCGATTTTTGTTTCATCAGACCAGAGAATCTTTTGTCACATGGTCTCAGAGTCTGCCACATGCCTTCTTGCAAACTCCAGGCATGCTATCATGTGGCCGTTTCTCAGGAGCTGCCTGGCTCAGCTACTCTCCCACACAGGTTACATCTGTGAAGTGCTGCAGAGATTGTTGTCCTCTGGACAGGTTCTCCCATCTCAGCCATGGAACTCTGTAGTTCTGTCAGGGTGGTCATTGGGTTCTTGGTCACTTCCCTGACCAAGGTCCTTCTTGGCCAGTTGCTCAGTTTGGGAGGACGGCCTGCTCTAGGAAGAGTCTGGGTGGTTCTGTAATCTTTCCATTTCCTAATGATGGACTTGACTGCTCCTGGGAACTTTCAACACCCTAGAAATGTTTTTATGCACCTCCCCAGATCTATGCCTCCTCACAGTTCTATCACGGAGTTCTACGGACAGCTCCTTGGTCTTCATGGTAGAGTTTCTGCTCTGACATGCACTGTCAACAGTGGGACATTACATAGACAGGTGTATTTCCTCTGAAATCACGTCAACCATTTGAACTGACTACAGGTGGACTCCATTCAAGTTTTAGAGTGATCTCACAAGGAAACTGAATGCACCTGAGCTCAATTTGGAGTGTCATAGCAAAGGGGGTGAATACTTATCAAATCAAGACATTTCCGGTTTTTATTTTAAATTACATGTACAACAAATTCCAGAAGTTTCATTCCACTTTGACATTATAGAGTAATTTGTGTAGATACGCAACAAAAAAATCCCATATAAATGTATTTTGAGTTTGCAACATCACAAAATGTAACAAAATCCAAGGGGGGTGAATACTTTCTGAAGGCACTGTAAGGGCCTATGGCCCACCCAGTCTGCCCATTTGAGCTTGTAAGTTCAGTTTATGTTTTCCTAGAAGTCTGTTGCCCCTTACCCCTGACCTCCAGAATTCCTTTATGTCTATCCCATGCATTCTTAAATCCCATGATTGTTTCAGCCCCCACCACTTCCTCTGGAAGGGTGTTCCACTTGTCCACCACCTGTTCTGTGAAGAAATTCTTCCTCATGTTTCCTCTGAATCATCCTCCCTCCGACTTCATCCCATGCCCTCTAGTCCTGGAACATCTTTTTCGCTTAAAAATAGTGTATTCCTGCACCCTGTTCCTCCCTGTAAGATACTTGTAAGTCTCTGTCATGTCCCCTCTCTCCCTCCTCTCCTCCAGGGAGTACATATTCAATTCCTTCAATAACAAGCACCGTCTGCATGTCGATGGTGGCCTGCAGTGCAGGGGCACCAAGCATGGTCGACGGAGGAGACTGCAGCTCTAACATCAATGGGCCATCGCCAGTTATAGTAGGTCCAGCAGAATTCACTGCCAAACAACCTTGAGGGTTCTGAGGTCCAAGTGGCAGGGCTTGCAATACTGACGGGGTGTCAGCAGCCCTGTCGTCAATGGGCCTTTGCCAGCCATGGGAGGTCTGGTATAACTCACTGCCAGAGCCAACCTTGTGGGTTCGAAGGCCTAAGCAGCAGGAGGTGTCACCGAAGCAGTCGATGACACTGCAGCGGTTGGTGCCAAGTGTAGTGGTGACCAGGAGCATATGGGGGTGAGATTTATCCTTACTTCACTCCCTCTCCCAGTGTTTGTGCTCTCCTGAAGACTACTCTCGGGCCTTGGGAGATTGGGAGCCCTAGGAATGAGCTGGTGATGTGGTAAAGCTCTTAGCTTGGAGCTTTCTCTCCAATCTGGTTACCTGCTGCTGAAGGAGGAAGTTCTGAAGGGCTTTTTTTTGCATAAAAGTTTATTTAATTTTCATAGCACACATATCATCACTGACAGGTACATAGACCAACAAATCACTTTAGTCTGACAATAATCTATTCAGTTTTACACTTTCAATATCACCTTTCACAGGTTTCGCGTTAGTACATATTATTCAACCTTTGTGCCAAACAGTCCCCTGTAGTACGTACACTCTCACCTTAATTAGGTTATGTTATCTTCTTTATCTTCCTAAACCTCGAGACCCTCCCAAAACAGAGCATTCTCAGACTGTGATTGGTCTACCAGGAAAGGAGCCCACTCCCCTGTGAATTGTTCTAGCCTATCCTTTACCAAAAGAGTAATTATTTCCAAAACTAATGTGTGCAGGGCTAGCGTCCTCCACATTTGTACTGTAGGGGCAGTACAGGATACCTAAGTGTTCTGGATACAGTGCCTGGCTAAAATCAATAGCATTCGAACCCATCTAGGAAGAGGATCCCAATCCCCTTCTTCGTCTTTTTCAACCCCAAAGAGACACAGAAGTGGATCCACCACCACCTCCCTATTCCACATCCTCCCTATTTCCTTGGTCACTGAGGCCCAAAAAACTGCAGGATGAGGCATCCCCAAAAACAGTGTACATAAGTACCCTTCTCCCGGTTACACCTTTTACAATAAGGTGAGACTGCAAGGTGATATTTGTGTACAATTACCGGTGGGTTATAAGCCCGATGTATAAACTTCTAAAAAGCTTCCTTGAATTTATTACAAATAAGAATACCCATATGCATACTAAGGAGCTCCTCCCAGTTCTTATCACTTATCTGTATCCAGAGATCCCTTTCCCAAAGTCTTCGGGGTCTTCTCGATAAATCCCGTAAACACCATCTTATATCCCTTACTACTTTCCCCATAAACCCTCGAATTCCCCCCTCCCGTGACAACTGTATTTGAGCTTCTATCTTCCGTAATTCCTCCACCCCTGACCCATCCCTTTCAAGCCCCAACACATATGCTCTGGCCTGAAAAAAACAGAATAACTGCCCTTCTCCTAATTTAAATGTTTGTCGTAACTCTAGGATTGAGCCCAATTGTCCCCTTACCCACAAGTCCCCCACACCCCTTTATACCCTGTTTCTCCCACATTCGAAAACCAGGATCTTCCCAACCTGGCAGAAAGAATGGATTCCTTGCCAATGGCACCAGATATTTATCTAATGCCCCTTCCCCTCTGCATCTTAATATCCTGTCCCAGCTATTCAGTGTCTGCTCTACCAGTGGATTCCTGAACTCCTGTCTTCTATATGCCCCCCTGCCCCGTCTATCTAGATATGCAGAAAGTTGTGCCTTACAAGCCCTCTGTTCTAGGTCCAGCCATCTGGCTGCTGGAGGTTTATGAATCCAGTCACTTGTACCTTTGCTGTGCTGCCACGAAATATGTACCCATGTCTGGGAAATTTACTCATCCTTTACCCGCATTTGTTTTGAGACGCTGCAAACTAATCCTTCAGCATTTTCCCTACCACACAAACCCAGAGAATAATTTCTCCAACCCTTTTATATCTCCTCTAGTGAGTCCCATAGGAAGCATCTGCATAACATATAACAGGCATGAGAGTATATTCATCTTTATCAGATTTATTCTCCCTAACCACGAGATTGGCAATGAGGTCCACCGTTTAAGATCTGCAGCAACCATCTTAAGTATATAGGGTTATAATTAAGCTTATACAGATCCCCTAATTCCCAACCAATTTTAATCCCAAAATACCTAAAATACCCTCCTACCTTCTTAAAACCCCACCCCTGTTCCCTCTTGTTTCTTTTGGGGAGTCTAATACTCTCTGATTTATCCAAGTTCAGTTTGTATCCTGAGAATTCAGCAAACTTGCTGATAAGTTGCAGAAGACCAGGCATAAATTTCTCAGGATCTGTTATGAAGAGTAACATGTCATCAGCATACATGGCTACTTTGTGCTGCTCCCCTGATGCTTCCCTCACCCCTTGTATACTCGCTTCCTGTCTAATGGCTGCTACCAAAGGCTCCACTGCTAAAACAAAAAGCAACGGAGAAAGCGGGCACCCCCTGCCTCGTTCCCCTACCTAATATAAATCCCATCGAAAGGGTGCTATTTACTAAGATTCTTGCTCTGGGTGACCTATACAGAGCACGCACCCATTCCCCAAATGCTTCACTCAGACCAAACCAGGCCATAGCCTCAAATAAATACTCCCACTCCACCCTATCAAATGTTTTTTCCGCATCCATCTAGAGGATACAGGTGTCCTCTTTCCTGCCCCCCAAATCACATTCAGGAGCCTCCAAACATTATAATACGATACCCGCCCCTTAGTGAACCCGGTTTGGTCTGGGTGGACCAGATCAGGCAACACTTCCTCTAACTGCCCCACTAAAACTTTTGCAAATATCTTAGCATCACAGTTAATTAGGGAAATCGGACGGAGAGATACACACTCCAAAACATCCTTCCCTTCCTTCGGTATCGGACATAGGACTGTGTCCGAAAAAGTTTCCTGTAAGCCCCAGGCCTGCCCTTCAATCCTCTGAAATGCCTCAGAGTGTGGTCCGGATAGCTGACCCACCAAGCACCTATAATATTTTGTGGCGAAGCCATCCAGGCCACTTGCCTTCCCCATCTGTAGCCTCTGTATCGCCCACATCACCTCCACCTTCTCTACTGAGCAGTTAATAACCTTTCTCTGCCCCCCTCACTTAACTGGGGAAGTCTCAATCTGTCCAAAAATTCTTTCCCCCTTTCCCTAGCCTCCTGTCCCCCTTCCGCCCTGTATAAAAGTTCATAAAAACTGCGCAGTCTCTCACTTGTGTCTCTTCTTTATGTAGGATCCCCCTTTATCCTTAATTGCCGAAATATGGGTTAGGCCCTTCCCTCCTCGCATCAAATGCACCATCAGAGGCCCCGGTTTATTCCCCCATTCGTATAACCTCTTTCATCCCAAAGTCCATGCCTTCCTAGCCTCCTCACTGCGCATAGTATTCAGAGCTTCCCTCGCTGCTTTTAGACTGTTCCGGTCCCCCTCGTGCCCTTCCCCTGCCACCTTCCTTTCCAACTCCCTCACTTTACCTTCCAAATTCACTCTTCTAGCTTGTTTCCGTTTCTTGTCCCATGCCACGGATTTTATTATCATCCCCCTCATATATGCCTTTCCCGCATCCCATATTACCCCCTTACTAGTGGGCGAATCCCCATTATTTACTATGTAAGTTTCCCAACAATCCTTTAAGTACCCTTAAACTTCTTATCCCCTAGCAGATAGGTCGGAAACTTCCAAGGTGGAGGGCCCTCCCTCTGCCTGTTCATCCTCAATGAGACTATTACCATGGCATGATCAGATATACAGATAGGGCTGTGACGCGTCATTTGTAACCTTCTGTACCACTCCTGAGGGATAAAAAGATAATCTACCCTTGACCATGTAAAGTGCAGGTTAGAATAAAAAGTATACTCTTTCGCACCCGGGTTTGCTTCCTGCCACCCATCCACTAACTTCAGCTCTCCCATACCCCTGCACCACTGTCTAACTGCCTCATTTCTCCGGCCTCTGCTCTGTGAATGGTCTAAATGCGGATCCAAAGTACAATTTAGATCCCCTCCAAGGACCAATCCAGGAAATTGCTCCTTTATCAGAAGTGAGAGAATTGTACTATAAAATGATGCCTCAACTACAGCAGGGGCATATATACTTCCAAAGCTAATAGGCTTTTCCCAGAGCTCTCCTCCTACAAATACGTATCTCCCACAACTTTGATCTCTAACCACTCTTTACCTGGAACGGTAAATTTTTATGCAGAAGGATAGTGACTCCTCTCATGTGCGCCTTAAACGAGGCCGCGAAGCACTTCCCCACCCATCCTCTCACTAACTTCAAATGGTCTACCACAGTCAGATGCGTTTCCTGCAGCAACGCTACCTTAACCCCTTGTTGTTTCATGGCAGTAAGCAGTTTAGTTCTATTTACAGGTGTTGCTATCCCTAGAACATTCCAAGAGCAAATCCCCAAATCTTGTTTACCAGCCATTTATATAGTAAATGTAGATCCCCCCCCTTTCACCTTCCTTATTCCAATGATGTACATATTCCCGTTCAGCCATCCCCTTCCTTCAGACAAACCTGCTTGGCACATTGTCAGTTTTGGTCCATATATATGTGTGTGCAAGCAAAACAAATTAACAATATAACTCTGGTATAATATAACCAACATGTATACCACCTCTAAATGTTCCCCTCCCCAACTGTCCAAACATTCGGACTTATCCCTTCCCCATTTGCCAGTCCCTAAAACTTGACTGGTCCTTTGTGAAATCCCCCCATCCTCCCTTTTCTGATATTATCTGCCAACCTTGCATAAATGTCATGAAAAACCCACCCCTCCAGATAGAGATGCGCCTCCTCAAGCATTGGTTGCTATCATGCCCTTAAGTCCATTTTAACCACCCAACGGATTATTTTAGCCCTTCCTTCCGCCTGTTATTTATTTCTTTTCCCTTTTCTCTTCGTTCACCCTCCTCCACCACGCATTTACCCCTCTCCCTTTTTCTTAATTAGTTTTGTCCATCACCCCCCTTTCCTTAGTTTAGCCATCCTTCGAACATCCTGATAGTTCCAACTGTTCTACTCCACCAGCCATCCTCCATCCTGACCCTGCACCTCCTGCTACCGGAGAGCGGGTAGACACACAACCCAGTCCATAGTGTATTCAGCCACACTTAGTACAGTGGAAACAGAGAAACACCCAGCCCACTACTTTGGTCAGATCCCTCCCTTTTGTTATTGCCCTGCATGTCCATCAGACCAAGCCTCCCTTCATATTTATCCACCAACCCCCCACTGCCTAGTTCCAGTCCATATGCCAGCCATCCAGACAGTTTTCAGTTCTTCCTTCCCTTTCCTTCCATCCTCTATCCTGACCCTGTATCTCCTGCGACCAGAGAGCGGGAGAGGAACAACCAGTTTGTTTCGTGTTATTACAGCATGGTATGATAAGATAAGTGCTCAATCCCAAAGCGACCGTGTTACTCCATTCCATTACCTTCACTGTGTTCCTTTGCGCTCAGAAAATCATATCTCCCCTTATAAATATTTGTAAAACAATATTCGAGTGCACAGCACCATACGAGCCTACGAGCATCATATTCAGATGGAATGTTAGGTTACAGGCCCATTTTCCTTTCAACTGCCTTCCTGGCTTCACCCCATCTTCTGGCGTAAACTTTCCACAAATTTTGCCACCTTGTCCGCTTCCCAAAAGGAATAGGTGGCTCCTTCATGCTTCACCTTGAGAGTCGCAGAGTGCAATAGGAAATTCTCCACTTTTAGGGACCGAAGCAAGGCCATGGACTCATTGAACTTTTTACGTTTAGTTAACAGTCTCAGAGAGTAATCTTGGGATAAGAAGATTTGGTGTTCCTCATATGAAACCTGCCCTTTTTCTCTGAAGGCCTTTAGCACTCTCTCCCGATCTTGAAAATTATGGAAGTGCATAATTATTTGGCAGGACAGCTGCCCCACTGAAGGCCTAGGAACCATGGCTCGATGCGCTCACTCTAGCTTTAACCTACCATGTTTCAATTCAATTCCCAGGAGCTTTGGGAGAGCCTCCGCACAGAAATCCTGAGCATTTCCCTCCCTCCTGTCCCTCCGACAGACCCCTCAGGAGCAGACTGAGGCAGCAGTGGTAATTTTCCTGATAATCCGCCGCTTCCTTCATTTCTTCCAGTTCTTTTTGCAGGCTCAGAATTTGTTCAGGCACCCCTTGCATTTCATCCTCCACCTGCGACACTCATTCCTCTACCTCAGTAATCCTCAATCCTTGAGCTGCCTGCTGTGTGAGAACCTCTAGCTTATGAAGTCGGGGCTCCAGCGCAACCAATACCTGCCCCGTTAACTCGCGCCATAGTGCGCTCACCTCTGCGGCAGACAACGAAACAATCTGCTGGCTCTCCACTGGTGCACAGGCTGCTCCCTTCTTCGGAGTTTTCCCAGTCGCAAGTTGACTTCTACCGGCAGCCGACAATAAATATTCATCCATGATGATTTAGTGTACTTTCCAAAACAAGAGCAACCGTATTTTAAGGCAATTTTACTATTTTTTCCACTTAATTTCACTCCAGGGATGAACAGAGAGGCAGAAACAAGTCTTTCACTTTGGGTGCTCATTAGCGCCCCCTGCAGGGCTTTTTGATGGCGTTGCTGGGTAGCTTGGTTAAACTTCAGGTAAAGCTCGCAAGCCTTAATGTTGTGGGCCTCTCAGAGACAAAGCACAAAGACATCGTGGTCACTGCTGGAGTAGCTTTTTCCACCGCACTCACAGTAATGAGAGTTTAGCGGAGTCTTTCATCGACATACGCAATGACAGCAATCACTTTAAAATAAAGTGATAGCTACTAGGGTGAGAAAAAGAATAAAACTCAGGAAGATTTAACAATCAACAGTAGTGGTGGTGTCTCCGTGGAGTCCAGTGAGTATGGTCGACAGAGGGAAAAGAACTGAGGAGAAAAAGATGCCACCCCCATTTATATAGTGAGGACATTGATGCAAGACGTCGATATGGGCTGCCCCTAGTGGACTGCTTGCAAAAAAGTTTCTGTGTGGTCCTGGTGCCTGACAGCTATAGTTCCATAGGTGTGGCCTGATGAGAGATATCCTCAAAGATCTAAAATGCAAGTAAACTGGCATCATGCTTTTTCCTATGGTATACCGGGGCTCTGACCACTCAGATCAGAGAAGAAAGTACAGTGGCACAATTCCAGTTTATTTTTTAACTAAGGAGTACGTGGTTATAAACACCTTATCAGTGAATATACCATAAAGCACATTTTACATTTCCATTGATCATGCGGTGATAAGTGTGTAGGGTCTGGATTTTTTTTTTTGTATGCCCCTCCTCAGGCACCGCCAACCGGCCACTCCTTCAGGCCTCCAAGGTACACCCCGGCACCACTCGTCCTCTTTCTTCCAACCACCACCCCCAGCCGCCCAAGTAACCCGATGTATCCCTTCATCAGGAGGGTCCCTTCCTTCTGGGGGAGCGCCATCAGGCACAACTTTGTATTCCAGATGCTGCCGGGTCAGACTGGACACTTTCTAGGGCTTTGTGGCATTGGGGGATCGGAGGTTATCGTCCGGTCATTCAAGGGGGTGTTTTCCTGCCCTCCCACTCCCTCCACCCAAATCGGCAGAGTGCAACGGTGACCTGAGGTGGGGACGTACAGGGGGCATGTCGAGGTTTCACCCCCCCCAAGTCACAATGCCCAATTCACCTCCAAGTGCTGAGGCCCTGCCCACCCCTGGGAGGGGAAGTGTCCAATGGGCACTCTGTAATCCCTCCCTACCGGTCTCTACTCTTGGTACCCGGGCTCGAAGCGCGAACCTTGGTCGCCAGCATGCCACATGAACCCCTTTGCTCAGCAGAGCTGGCTTGTACAGGGTCTGTTTAACCGAAAACTGGCAGGCTGTTCAGGAGCAAGACTTAACTGGATGACCCTCAAAAGGCCGGAGGAAACATCACAGGCACCGCTTGCTCTGTAAATGTGACAATAACAAAGTCTTGTCCTACTGTACCTATTTGGAGAACTTTTAGGATGTCACAAATGCAAGGCACTTCCTGTTATAGATAGGCACCATCCTGATGCAGTACTCCACCCACCACCCCATGATTAATTACCTTGGCACTGCCCCCGAAGCAGCTATTCCTGAGGGAAAAGTCAGCACTTATTGATGAGGCAATCTGAGGGGTAGCTCTCTTGGTGTGCCTGAGCATGACACTGACATCAGGAATGCAAAAGAAGGTTTCATGCGACCATGACTGCACCCTAGGGCACAACCATGCAGTGGAAGATACCACTCGGTCTCCTGCCAGCCCAACTGGGGATCCACACCAAGGTTCCTAAGCCATGTTAAAGAGCAGGCATCCACTAATTCAAATTGTTTAAATCAACTGCATTTACCATTAACGGTTTTGTGGGTTTTAGCTTTCCCCATTATCTTGTACCTTCATTTGGTTACGTTGCACTCTTGTTGGTTTACATTACACTTCTGCCACTTGGACATTTTTGTATCATGTGATTTTTTTTTGTTTTTACCTCCGTGTGTTGTACTCCATTTGCTGATTATTCACCATGTATGCTTATTGACTTCCCTCCTCTCACTTGTACCCCGCCTCCCAGGTCACACCTGGACACAAGCCTTGGCTCCTGGCTCAAAAAGTTCTAAGCCTAATATAGAAGGAAACACCAGCGACCATTGATGCTGAAGCTACTTATAGTCCACGTAGAATAGAACCTGGAAAGCATGGGCAGAACATTCTAGATTGTTTTGTTACTTATGTATGCTTGGTCAATTGCAGGTACACTATGATGGATGCTGAAAATCATAAAATCAAGCATCATGCTGTCAACGAATGTTTGACGCTAGAGAACACTGAACCAAAGGAAATTTACAAACACATGTTGAAAGTGTAGGGGGACAATGCACCACCATATACAACAGATAAAAGGTGGGCTGCAGAATTTTGTCGCAGCAGAAAGACTTGAGGATGACCCCAGGTCAGGATGGCCCACGACTGCAGTGAATGAGGAAAACATCAAGGCTATGCAAGATATGGTTTTGGAAGACTGCTGTGTTACTATCGAACAGTTAGCGGACACTCTGGGCATTAGTGTGGGATCACTGGGAACAATCTTACATGATCATTAGAGAATGAACAAGGTGTGTGCCCGTTGGATCCCCAGAATGCGGATATGCAAGATGAAGAGGGAACATCTGATGACTGCTCCTGACAATCTTGACCTGATGAAGGCAGACTGGAACATGTTTAACTCATTCTATCTTGTGTGGCCATTTTGGGTCAGGTTAAGCAATGGATGGTTCCAACGCCATATGGTGGCACAGGTAAGATCTTGTTAAGAGGTAGTTTATTATTGGTAATGAGACCTGGATTTACCATTGTGACCCTGAGTCTAAATGGCAGTCCATGCAGTGGAAACATCCACATTCCCTAACACCCAAGAAATTCAAGTAACAGCGCTCTGCACACAAGATCATGTGCGCCAGTTTCTGGGATGCTAAAGGTATGGGGCATATTGATGTCATGCCACACAAGACGACAATCACAGATCAGTATTATACAGACTTGCCCCATCAACTGCTCGAGTGAATCAAAGAAAAGCAGCGTGAAAAGATGAGAGCCACACCATTGCTTCTGCATGACAATGCTCCAGCACACACACACTGCAAGAGTTGCAAAGGCTGCTGTCAGGGAATGCCACTTCAAAGAACTCCCGCGTGCTGCCTATTCTACAGACCTGGCAGCCAGTGACTTTCATCTGTTTCCCTAATTGAAGGAGCACCTATGAGGAAAATGTTTTGAGGATGACAGTGACCTGACGGAGATGGAAGAAGAGTTTTTCTGGAGGGAACTGAAAAGCTTCAGGAACAATATGAAAAGCGCATTGTTAAAAGAGGATGGCTATGTTGAGAAATAACATAGTACTTCTTGGTATCTGTAGTTGTTTATACATTAGGTTCAGAACATTTTGCATATCACCCTCGTTAAGTCAGCCCCGTCACTCCTCATCGCTGGGATTTATCCACCATCCATGCAGAGTTCCCCACTGAATATCAATGTGGTGTCCGGGCTGGCTAGACCCCTCTGGAGTCAGTGATAAGGAACGTGCAGGAGACAGACGCTTCATTCAACCAGTTGGGGATTTACCGCTTCTACTTTCTCCCTATTAGGCTGCCTGCAGTGCAATAACGCATCATGCATGTGTGCGCTGAGGCGCATACATGTCGGCATCCCCCAGTATGCTGATCCCTTACCTGACGCTCCAATGTGCGCCTCCTGGCCACCACCAGGCAAGCTGCAGAGAAACCTGTCTCTCCTCCATATGAGAGAAGAGCAGTCCATGGGACACTCACCTTCTCTCTCTCTCTCAGTCAGCTACCACATGACCCAAGCTCACTCCCTAACTTGGGTCATCCACCTGGAAGGCAACAGCATTACTGTTGTGCTACCGTTCTGGCTCACGGACAAAAGATTTTAAATAAAATCTTAATGCACTTCACGTCAACTGATATTTATATCACAGCCTTTTTATTTAAACTTGAATTTTACTAATTTTAAAACATGACATCCAGGCATGAAAAAGTGACACTTGTGTAACAGTTACCATAATGTTTTCACAAAGTAATTATGTTTTCATATTCTGTTCCTAGACTGGTTCTACGAAGAGCTTAGAACAGAGCTTGTTAGCTGGCTAGGGAAGGAATCCCCACAGCACAGAGGAAGAGGTCGGAGAAGTGCAAGCCAGACCCAGCCACAGGAGATACCCTAAACCTACTTCTAGACAACAGAGGATAAGAATTCTATGGAACAATGTCCCCTCTCTATTACTCATTATACACATTATTCATCCATGCCACCTGTCTTGTCACTGTCCATTTCAAAAAACACGTGACTTTCCCCAACTGTCCTCACATTTGCTGCAGTTACGATACCACAGTCTGCTGTTATGGTAAACAAACTTACCGAGCAACATGGGAAGACTAGACATTTCTCAAAGGTGTTTTCTAGTAAAAAGTAAAAGCTGAACAAAGCACATTAATGAAATTAAAAACAGTGGTGTGCAAAAGCGGGGCGGTTCTGGTTTTGCCAGCTCACCCCTGGGTATGGTTCTTGTTTTGGATTCATAGCTGATATGCATTCAAGATAAAACTTGCTCTGTATCTTCATTACAAAATAAAGTACAAACACAGGTAAAATTATGTAGAATAAAACTACCCCCTAGTTTAGTAAGCATGGCAGCTAGCAAGTCCCAGCTGCTGGTAAGGTCACAGGACATGTTCTTGAAAGGTGTTTGAGAAAGTGTTGTATTCTGAAGCTGACTTGCACAAAGCTTACAGTCTAAATTTCTAGTTAGCCACCTGTCCACAAGAGTCATGGGATATGGTTACTTACAGGAGACGAGGAATGATAAATGACAGGAAACAAAACATGTTGAATGATGGGACATAGGCTGAGGCAGTATAACAGCTGAGTAGTCCCCAGCATTAGTATGTGAAGCCAGTTGTGCGCTGCAGACAAAGCAACTTGCCAACAGGAGGGTAACAGAGGACATGACAGATTGATGGTCTGAGAAACAGCATATTTATACATACATAAAAAAAAAAAAAAACATAGCAGTACTTACAGAGGGTATATCTGGGCCCTCCCACCAACCCTTTTGACCTGATGTAGTTACGCCCCCATAGTTTCAGCAATGTTTTTCCCTCATGAATTATGATACCAATGCACACTACTATTTTTTTTTCTTTTAGAACAACACTGAATAAAAGGGTTTAATTATGAAGACAGACTGAGGTAGCATTGTTAAAGAGTGCACTCACTGAGTTTATGTGGTGTATTAGTATATTATTTAATTTTACTTTATGCATTTATAACCTCCCCCCAACGGCCCCTCCTGTTCAACTAGCAGGGCTGCTCCTCTCACACATGGTGCCAACGAGAGGGATGGGGGTTGTCACTACACTTCAGTTTCCTAGTACATCTGAACCTTCCATCCTCAGACAGGCAAACCAAGTGTGGCAACTACCTGGCTCACACCTGGGGGGACCTTTTAGCATGGCCATCAACCTGTGTCCCAGGGAGAAAACGTTTGCTCACAATTGTGCTAGGTTTGTACTTCTGGTCAGGGGCACCCAAGTAAATCCAGAAGCAATAACAGTACTGTCCAAACCAGGTTGGGATTCTAGAGTGTGGCTTTTATTCACATACACAGAGAATAATCACAAAGCGAAGATGGACCCCCACAGGGCTACTCCCACTGGTAATGCAGATTACTGAGGTACAGAGCATGCCACCACACACACACACACACACACACACACACACACACACACACACACACAGAGTGAACCCTCAGGTTCTGAATGAAACAGCGAACACTTTCCGGTTCTAACACACACAGCAAGATCTGGTACACTTCCCTTGACTAGGCACCCTCGGAAAGAACTAGGAGACTTTCCCATATTTCATGAGGAATTACTGGTGGCACCCTCAACCACCAAACAGCAGATACAGGCTCACAGAAAATACAAACCCACGTCTGTATAAACTGTTTTCTTCAGGCACTGACTAAATGCACCAAGAGAAAACACAGGTGCCCAAACTGATCCCGGAGAGGTAAAGTACAGTTACGTAAAACTTACCGTAACAGTATATCTTCGAGAGAAGCTCTTGCAGTAGGTTTTCACATATAGGACTGACCCGCCAGGCGTCAGGACCCCATGGAAAGATTTCTAGCTAGCAGTCTCTGGCGGGGGACCGCCCCCACATTAGGTGACTGGCGTCATATGACGTCAGTATAAAGGGGCGGTCCCCCACACCCACCTTCCAGTTCTTTCCCGCCAAGGGCCAAAACAGGCAAGGCGAGAGAGAAGAGGATATTTCCCCCCATGGAAAAGGAGCCAAAAAAAGCTTAGGGGGATGGAGGGTGAGAAGGCAATAACTGCTGCAAGAGCCTCTCTCAAAGATCTACTGTTACAGTAAGTTCCTACATAACTGTACTATCTTACTTTGAGAGGGCTCTTGCAGTAGGTATTCACATATAGGACTGAACCCCAAGCAGTCTGGAACAAGGAAAAGCTCTCGGTAGAAGGACAGTTATCCATAGCATGGAACCTCAGGCTGAACGGGTCTCATGAAAGGAGACTTTGAAGCACAGCCAACCCGAAGCCTGCTCTATGGCAAGAAGCAATGTCCAAACTGTAATGTTTTGTAAAGGTATGGACAGAAGTCCAAGTTGAGGCTGCACAGATGTCTGCCGTGGACACATTCCTGAAACAAGCCACTGAGGCAGCTACTCCTCTGGTGGAGTGACCTCTGACTTGACCCAGCAGGGTCTTGTTGTACTTGTTGTAACAGAAAGTGATACAATGAGCCAACCATTCTGATAGGCATTGCCTAGAAACAGCATTGCCTCCTCTTTTGTGAGCAAAAGAGACAAAAAGCTGATCCGTTTTCCTGACAGCCTTAGTCCTAGTGGTGTAGTATCTCAGCATTCTGTGAATATCAGAATTATGCAAGAGGCACTCCCCTTGATTGGAGTGTTGCGTAAAGAAAGCAGATAGCTCAATGGATTGATTCAGCATAGATTCAGCCAACACCTTAGGGAGAAACTTAGGGTTGGTGCGAAGAGCCACACATTCCTTGTGGAAAATATAGGTATGGGATTTTGCACATCAAAGCCTGAAGCTCGGAAATGTGCCAAGGAGAGGTAATGGCCACTAGGAAGAGTGTCTTCCAAGAAAGGAACTTTAAATCTGCTGTAGCTGTCAGCACGAAGGAAGTCAGGGTAAGCTTCTCCAGCATGAAATTCAAGTCCCAAGGAGGGGTAGGAATGCAGATGGGGGGGTCTCAAATGGAGAACCCCCTCTGAGGAAAGTCTTTAAGACTTCCAACAGAGCAAAAGTCCTGTCCCCGAAGGGAATATGGTAGGCTGAGACAGAGGCCATGTGGACCTTCAATGAGGAATGACTGAGACCCAGATCGAAGAGGTGACGCATGCAGTCCAGGACTTTATTGGCTGGACATGAGAAAGGTTTGAAGTCTTTCGAGCTAGCCCAACTAGAAAATCGTCTCCACTTCATTGCGTAGGTGTACCTGGTGGATTGTTTCTGGCCTCTACCAAGATGTCCACTACGAGCGGAGAAACTCTGAAGCGGGCTTTTGCTATGTCTGCAGGAGCCAAGCATGTAAATGAAGGGATCTGAGACCTGGATGGACAAGAGTCCCTGAGCCTGGGTCAACAATTGTTGTGACAGAGGAAGAGGACATGGAGGTTCCTCTGAAAACTGTTGCAGAAGAGAGAACCAAACTTGCCTGGGCCAGAAAGGAGTGATGAGAATCATTCGAGCTCCCTCCGATCGCAGTTTGTTCAGGACCCTAGGAATTAAGGGAATGGGAGGGAATGCATAAACTAATCTGTCCCTCCAAGCGAGACACAGAGCGTCCCGCCAAAACATGTCTCGCCCTGGAGAGAGCGAAGAGGTCTATCTGAGGTGTTCCCCATCACTGAAAGTTGTCCTTTATGACTTCTTGATCCAACTCCCATTTGTGTGACCTGGCTGAGTTGTCCGCAAGTGTGTTTTCCACTCCCAGAACGTGAACCACAGTCAAGTGAAGGTGATGTTGGGTTGCCCAAAGCCAGACTCTCATCGCTTCCCAGCACAGAGGGTAGGAACGAACATACGAAATTTGCCAGCAGATAAAGGCCTAGAGGTCTATCAAGTCTGCTCGAATGTGCAGCTAGCACACCTTATTCTGCAGCTGCCCCTCCCTTCCACCCTTCCTCCGTGTTCCTCCCTGCTTGTTGAGATACCAGACTACGCACATGTTGTTCGATTGTATGAGGAGATGACCGGGGAGGATAATGGAGAGTAGAGCCTGAAGGGCATAAAGGACTGCTTTCAGTTTGAGCACATTTATGTGCAGATTTTGTTTGAACTTTGACCAGCTGCCCTGAGTCCTGAGACCCTAGATGGGCGCACCAGCCTTCTCCAGACGCATCTGTCATCAACGTCTGGGAGGGGGGTTCGATGTTGAAGTGAATTCCCAGGCATAGGTTCTCCTGAACCACCCACCAATGCAAGTCCCTGATCATGGGATCGGAAACCAGTACCTCTTGGTCTAGATTGTCCATTGTCTGGTCCCATTGCGACCGAATCATCCACGGAGATATCCTCATATGGAGCCGAGCGAGTGGGACTGTCAGAATAGCAGCCGCCATTAGCCAGAGGAGGTAAAGGACTGACCTGGCTACGACCCTCCTGCGACTGGACAGAAGATGGGCCTGAGTCTGAAGGGTATCTACCCTGTCCAGAGGCAAAACGGCTTTACCAATGGTCGTGTCCAGAATCACCTCAATAAATTGAAGGCGTTGGCAAGGGACTAAATAGGACTTGGCTTGGTTGATGATGACAACCAGGCTGGAGAAAACCTGCAGGGTAAGGGAAAGGGAGTGCATGAGTTCCTCCCTGGATGCGGCCACCAGGAGCCAATCGTCCAGGTACAGGAATACTGTACCTGCACTCCTTGGGTACGCAGGTGGGCCGCTACTACAGACAGGCATTTAGTAAATACTGGCGCCGAGGAAAGACCAAATGGGAGAGCCTTGAATTGGTAGTGGCCCTCCTGAAAGCAAAAACGAAGGACTCTGCAGTGGGAAGGGCATATGGGGATATGCAGGTAGGCATCCTGCATGTCCAGAGCGCATAGCCACTGTCCCTACCGAAGAAGTGGAAAACGGCTCTGCAAAGAGAGCATTCTGAAGCGCTTGTACTCCATGAACATGTTCAGGTAGCTGAAGTCTAGGACAGGCTTCACAGCTCCCATCCTCTTTGGAACCAGGAAGAAATTAGAATAGTAACCTGTCCCCCAAAGAAGGGTGGGGACCGTTCTATCGCCACCTTTGAGAGAAGGAAGATAATTTCCTCTAGTGCCAGAGGAAGATGTTGCAGGGAGTAAGACGATTGGGGGTCTTCAGGCTGGTTTTAGTAGAAACTCTATTGAGTGTCCTATCAACAGGAACATCCAAGCATCTGACATTATCCTCTCCCAAACCAGTAGATAGAAGGAGAATCTCCCCCTACCAGTTCCTCTGGATCCTCCAGAGGCAGTGGGAGAGGTACAGAGTCAGGAGGTGTGGGGCAACACAGCAGCTGAGGCTCCAGCAGCTTTTTTGCTCTTGGGAGTCTTGGTTGCTGGAGGAGTCGGACGTTTGTTGGCCCATTTGCCCTGTGTTTTTTGCCTTTGTTGGTTTTGTCTACAAAAAGGACGTTGCTGCCCTTGAGGGGGCCTGTAAATAGAGCTGACAGACTTGAGTGCAGTGCCCTTCTCTTGCAGTTCGGTAATGATGTCCATGATATCACCCCCGAACAGCACCAAACCCCTGAAGGGAGCATCCTGGAAAGCAGATTGCACTTCAGGGACCAAACCAGACATGCGGAGCCAGGCATGACACTGTAAGCCTACGACGAAAGCAGAGCTCCTTCCAGCTGTGTTCACTGCGTCGCAAGTGGCACAAAGCATGTGTCGACTGGCCGAACCAGCAGAATGGAAAAGATCTGCCACTTCCTGCTTAGTCTGAGACTCAGGAAGGCAGTCCAATTTAGATTCCACCTGATTAAGGTTGGTCTTCTGGAAATCCCCCATATGTGCTACATAGTTCAGGGCCCTAATACCCAGGGAAGAAGAGGAATAGATCTTCTTCCCGCACTGGTCCAGAAGCCGTGATTCCTTATCAGGCGGAGGCAAACTGATGTGTTTGGGATTTGAGGAGCGTCCGTGAGCGGTGCTGATGATGACCAAGTCCGCCTTGGGGTGGAGGTTAAGGAAATCTACACCCGTCAGGAACCTGATATAGCCTGTCCGCCTTCCTCAGAAGGGGGACTAACGCAGAAGGTTGTTTCCAAATGGTGGAAACAAGAGCTGCGTGAGGCTCCATCCAGGGTAGAATCAGTGTAGGAGCGGTCTCGGGCAGATCCAGATGAGCAGCGAGTTTCTTATGCTGTGGGTCTGGCTCCAGTGATTGCCACTGATGGACTTCCTGGATTTTTCTCAATAACTCCAGAAAGGAGGGGTCCTCCGGAAGAGACTTTGGAGGGATCCTCTGCCTGGGGCGAGCTAGAGTACATGGCTCGTCTTCGGGATCAAAGCGTCCCATCTCTGAGTCCGAGTCAGACGTATTTGATGAGGAGGGGGAAGACTACTCCCTACGAAGGGGAGGAACGGTTCCTTTGGGGAATTCCCTGCAGCATATATCCTCCCTTCCTCGGGCGCCAGAGGGCTCTCCATTGGTGTCAAGAAGAGGGGGAAGGAGTCTCCCATCTCCGACATAGGGGATCCTTTACAGGGTCTGGCTTTGGTAGATGACTCTCAACCTCACGAGTGAGCTGAGCCTTGGCCTCTGCCCACTAGTAGGCCAGAGTCTCCTTCAGATCCGCCGGTGGGTGGAGGAGGAGGGGGATACGGATATTGAGGATATCCTTAGAAGGAGTATCAGTAACCTGATGGCAGGTAGCCCGGCATCTGGTACTGTGGCGCCGAATACTGTGGAGTTGGGTATTGTGGCACCGGATATTGCAGTGTCGGATACCCAGAAGCCAGGGGATCTGACGGAGCAGAGGGTCCTGGTAGAGACCCAGCTAGCGGGCCAGGCAGAGGTAATGCTGGGCCTGGCGTGGGTACACCTTCGACAGAGTCCGAAGGCCCTGATGGTAGGGGAACACCCAATGGCGTCGGGTATGCCGGTGTCAGGACCGACGTCTAAGGGTCTGGCGTCAGGGTATCAGGTCCCAAAGGAGGGTTCACTGATGGCAGTGCCTCAGTATCCCTGTGATGACCAGGGAAGGAGGAATATAAAGCCGGGATTCAGCTGAGGAGACGCAGGGACCTCAGAAGGCAACTTAGCATGTTGGAGAGCCTGGGATGTCGGATTGTTCCATAGGGTCTGGTGCAGGCTTCTTGGTCGGGCAGGCATCGGTGGTGTCCAACTTACTGGCCGAATACGGACAGGCATCGGAGGAGCCGACATCCGACACTGGACTCCCTGCCTGAGAAAGGCTGCGCAGGAGATGCAGCCTTGTCGGGCGTAAGCTTGGCTGGGTGCTCCTCAAGACGGGTAAGCGGCTTAGCAGCCTTGTCCGCGAGTGTCGGTGACTGACGGCCCCACTTACTGACCCGCTTCCTGACTTGAAGGTCGCAAGGGTAGAAGCTGCCTTCATGGGACAGGAGGCCTCCTTTGCCCCGGAGGCTCCCGAAGGGCCCAAGCTCGAGCCAGACGGGAGGGGCAAAGCCTTCTTGGTACCATCAAGACGGCCGTCATGGCGCGATCCCCCAGAGAGGATGTTACCTTAAGTGCTGCGACTCTGGACGGAGTTGCGGCCCCTGTGGATGCCGGTTTCCCACTCCCGGTGCTTCTCCTTGTCTCATTTTTTCTTCTGACCTTCGGGAGAAGTGGACGCCTGCCTGAGTTTCTTTAGCTCCTTCTCCATGGAGGCCATTTTCTTCAAGGTATGGGCATCCAGGGACTGCTGCCTTCTTTTGCGGGTAGCAGAGTTAAATTTCTGGCAGTACAGGCACTTCTCCACAGGGTGGTCGGCCCAGACAGAAGAGGCACAAGGAGTGGCAAGTTGGGAACCACATGAGTCGCACTTGTTCTTATGCGATTCAGAGGGCGTTGGAGACGACATACACAGCGAAACAAAGAAAAAGGCTTAAAGACAGAGAAAAAGGGTTGAAAAGTTCAAAGACTTAAGGACCGACGAATGAATGACGAAGCGTTGTTCAACCATGAGGAACTTTCACAAGCCAATGGCGTGAAAGAACTGGAAGGCTGGCGTGGGGGACTCCCCCTTTATACAGACTTCATATGACGCTGGTCACCTGACGTGTGAGCAGTCCCCTGCCAGAAACTGCTAGCTAGAAATGTTGCCATGGGGTCCTGACGCCTGGCTGGTCAGTCCTATATGTGAATACCTACTGCAAGAGCCCTCTCAAAGTAAGATACACAGTTACTCCAGATTGGGGGTCTCCCACCTTTTGCTTCCAAATTTATACTCGGCCATTCATCTGGTTAAAGCCCTGGGGCACCTGCATTCCTGTGTGAGTTTTTTCTCTGACAAAGGGACTGTCACCAAGACTGTTTCTGTTTAAAAGTGTCTGCTTATTATGGGGTCCAGAGAGAGACTTGCCAAGTACAGAACTTTTAGTTCATGTCTGATTTAAAAGTGCCTGCTAAAACTGGAGTCTAGTGAAGAGACATTGCCAATTACAGAACTTTTAACTTCAGAACACCTCAGAAGTGTGTAATTTAGTATGTTAAATGTGAAAGACATTTTCAAGATAGCATCTACAACTTTTCTGTGAAGGGTGTTATTAACCAGATGGATGGCAGAGTATAAATTTGGAAGCAATAGGTGGGAGACCCCACCCCAATCTGGAGTTAGCATATTTACCTCTCCAGGTTCAGTTTGGGCACCTTTGTTTTCTCTCAGTGCATTTGGCCAGTGGCTGAAGAAAACAGTTTACCCAGACGTGGGTTTGGATTTTCTGTGAGCCTGTATGTGCTCATTGGTGGTCAAGGGTGCCACCAGTAATTCCTCATGAAATATGGGAAAGTCTCCTAGTACTGGCTGACGGTGCCTAGTCAAGGGAATTGTACCAGTTCTAGTCGTGTGTGCTAATCTCCATTTAGAACCAGAGAGTGTTCGCTGTTTCCATTCAGAACCTGAGGGTTCGCTGTGTGTGTGCTCTGTATTGCAGTAATCTGCATTACCAGTGGGAGTAGCCC
Organism: Neoceratodus forsteri; assembly: GCA_016271365.2. NCBI lineage: Eukaryota > Metazoa > Chordata > Ceratodontiformes > Ceratodontidae > Neoceratodus > Neoceratodus forsteri. Next base: position 1,221,664,012 of record CM057458.1, read on the forward strand.
TGTGGGGGTCCATCTTCGCTCTGTGATTATTCTCTGTGTATGTGAATAAAAGCCACACTCTAGAATCTCAGCTTGATTTGGAAAGTACTGTTATTGCTTCCACTGTGAAGTACAAACTTGGTATAACTGTGAGCAAATGTTTTCTCCCAGGGACCCAGGTTGTTGGCTATGGTAAAATGTCCCCCCAGGTGTGAGCCAGGTAGTTGTCACACTTGGTTTGCCTGTCTGAGGATGGAAGGTTCAGATGTACCAGGAAACTGAAGTGTAGTGACAACCCCCATCCCTCTCGTTGGCACCATATGTGAGAGAGCAGCCCTGCTAGTTGAACATAGGGGGCCAGGGGGTTACAAAATGGAGGCACGCTGAGGATGTGTTTTGAACTTGGGAGAAAACAAGAGATGTTTGCTCAGGCTGTGGCTAGCGTTTTGTCTGTCTGGCAGCTGGCAGCCCAAAATCGGAAGCTTTGTGCATAAGGGATTTGACCAGAGTAGTGCCATCCGTATGTGCCGCTGTGTGCCTGCTGTTCATGTGCTGCTGTGATTGTGCTGTTTACCAAGGAGCTGTAAAGCCATATTGTGAGTGCCCCTTGTTCTGCATCAAAAAGAACGTTTGCCAGCTTTAATTTTCAAGTTGTGACAAGAAAAAGCAACATTTTATCTTTCGCAGTAGTACTACTACTATTCAGTATCACTGTCAATAAGCTTATCAACACTACTATCTGAGCAGTGTTTCGGAAGTGCCAGAGTATCAAGAAACTACACCACTGTTTAGTTTAATAGAAGTTAGAATTTCAACATTCTCTGGGAGCAGCTTTTTTCTCCTATTTCTAGCAAAACAGACAGCAGTGCTAAGTATTCTTTCAGAACAGACACTCGTTGCTGGGCAACTGAAATGGAAAACAGCCACACTTTGCAGTGATGGGCCTACTGTGCTCTTTTCATGCAAATACTGAAATGGGTTATCTCAAACATTTATCTTTCTGGGGTACTTTAGAAGTCATTCACCATACTGCTTGCTGAGCAGCTTGTGATGTGAGAAGTAAAAGTCCAGTCTTTCTCTATGTCATTCAATTCTGCACAAATGCTGTCCTTTGAGGTGTCAGACAAACTGCCCCTGGGTTCTGATTCATAATGCAAAAATTTTCTTTTTTTGAATTCTGTTTTTTCCTCCTGCCAGTGGAAATCTCTCAGGCATCCTGTAGTACCCCCTGACTCTAACTCTATGCCTGAGAGGCCTCCTGAAACCTGGCACCAGCCCAGCTCTCCCTCCCAGCTCTGAGCCCCCCGAGGTAGGGCCGCCCTATCCACCCAGGGCGCTCTATCTGCAAATTCCGGCCGGGCTGGGCTCGGCCCAGGTAAGGAGTGCCCCCGGCGGTGCAGTGTGGTCCTGGTGGATACAGGTGCCGCCACCTATCCACTTGGCTGGGTATTTTTGCTTTGTCCCCACCCTCCCTCGTTACTCCCTCCCTCCTCTCCTGACAAGAGTCCGGTGCAATGACATCAGGGGATCTGCCTTGCTCCGCAACCCTCTATTTCTGGCCCTGGCCGCGTTACCTCCAGTCTCCACCAGAGGTCGAGCAGTGCCAGGCAGAGAATCCTGGCCCCGAGGAAGGAAAGCTGGCCTCTGGACGCTCAATCCTTCCTCCCCCCACCCTCCGACCTAGGCTCACTCCAGAACCCAGCTTGCTACAGGCGCAAAGATTTTCTTATAGAATATGTTTTGTAGCTTCTCTGGGATCTGTGTCTTGGAAGGGGCCATGAAATGTTTGTGATCAGCAGCTGTTGAACTTGTCTTCTTTTTGTACCTGCTGTTATTTTTTAGAGCAAATTTATTAATGAGCAGTTCCTTATAATAACCGAGTTCTACGTTACCAGAGAAAGAAGGCATGGAAAACTGGATTTGAAACAGGAATCCAACATTGCTGCTGTAACATAATGTTTAGATTCCAACATCATGGCAATTCTGTGGTCTGTTTCCAAAGACAGCTTTTGTGCAATAGTAATACCAGAGCCTGCACCTTGCTCTTTAAAATGCTGCCTGGAGTCTAACATATATCAGCGGAATGAACTGACTTATGGCTATGCTGGCAGCGCTCACTTAAAGTGTTGTTTCCTCAAATAGCTGTAGCAACTAAAACAAGTATGATGTACAGTAAGTTTCCACTGCCCAGATAGGAGTGTGAAATCCCCTTTCCCTACTGCATGGCCCATGGTGTACTGGTACACTCTTTTGCATTGTTCCTGGAGCCTCTACAACATGTAAAAGGTTGAGTTCCACCTGGTATACTAACAACTTCTTGTTTTATCTGGTGAATCACTAAGTTATTCTGCAGTTGAAGACCCCACAACATTTTACAAGCTTTTGCTGAGTGCCTGAAATGACCATATATATATATATATATATATATTTATAAAATGCTTGAGACAATCATGGTCAGCAGCACCATCAGCACTGGACAAACACCATCACATGACCGTGTGTATATCAGAGCGCGACCGCACACCTCACTTTTACCCCCCTCCAAAACAATTTTGACATTTTATAAGATAGATATCACTCTGAGGTGTGGTCACGCTTGATATACGACGCTTTGGCGGTTGGACGACTCGCCTTGGCGGCCTCGCGGCGCATAATAACGCACACCAAGGCGATGCGATATCAGAGCCGACCCACACCTCAGAGTGGTATATCTATTACATATATATATATATATATATATATATCTTTTGTGCAACATATTCTGCACATTCCTATTTTCACTGTTGAAATCCTATACAATCAGACAGAGCATGTGCAAAGCATTTATGCACAAACCCACCATCCTTTAATGCTTTCACAATGTTTGCTCCATCGCCTGAAAACACAAATCCTGGGTAAAGGTCATTTGGTGAAGCCATTCTGAGAACAGTTCTTTTTGCTGCTGTAAGATGTTCACACCACTGCGATTTTATTTCTCAAAGCTTGCAGTACAAAGGGCAGTCTTTTTCTGAGGAGTGCTGTGGTCCCTTGTGATGGCAGAGTGTATGACCACTTGTCCACATATCTGCTGTTATGCAGTACATATTTTAATAGCCGATGAATGAACGGCACTGGTTTACCTTCTGGAGCAGCTCCTAAAAACAGCCAGCATAACCTTTATTGAGAAATATTTTCATGATAGCAGCTGGTAGGAGTGGCAGCAATTTTCATCACTTCTCAAAAGCCAACAGAATCTGCAACAAAGAAGGGAGGCATCTCTACTGCCACCACTGCAGGTAATATTTAACTACTGAGTAGAGGAATGCCTTTGGTCATATTTAGTTCTCCGTTTAAAAGTCCGATTCATCATTAACTATTTCTGAGGTGTGACTGGCTCACTGAAAAAGGCTGGAGAAGACAGAAGAACTCTTTCTGGTTTTGATTGGAGAGCTTTCAGATTCTGAAAAAGACCTAGCAGATAAAGGGAGTGACATAGTGGGCACATTCAAAACTCTGTTCAGTGTCTGAGGGGTTTTGTGCAGGATACTGAAAAATGTACTTAATGCCATCAGACTGCGCCAGTGTCAACCTCTGCAACACCTTCTGCCATGTGACCTTCTGACTTGACTTGTTCCTGGCCCACTGAAGTGGACGTGGTCACTGGTAGTGTCTCATGACAGATGAAGTGTCAAGGTTGCTTGCCTCTGTTCCTCTGCTGAATGAGGCCCTACAAAAATAGCATATTGCACAAAATACTGTGCCTTGGGTCAAGGTGAAGAAGCTCCATGCCTTTTTCGTTTTTGGCCCTCGCACTGCAACTTCTGAATCATCATCCCGCACGTTTATATTAAATTCTATATTATATTATATTCTTCTTCAATATCCTCAGTGAGTGACTGTGCAACTTGTCCTCAGCAAAGGAAACAGGAATAACTTCCTTTGCACATTCATTTTCACTGGTCCCTAATGATTTCTCCCAAGGTTTTTTGGCTGGGCATCTCATAACAGCAGGTTTCTGTAGGTCCTCATCATTACAGTCCATGTCTTGCACTGCCTCTGTTTCAGGAATGCTCTCACTGTCACTGCCATCTGAGTGGTCTGACTCTGAAGAGCTCATAGAGGAATGCGATATTTTAGAATCTTGAAAATGTGGCACAATATATGCTTATTCTTTCCCTTTTTTCCTTCCGCCACATGTAGTGCCTGCAAGTTCCGTTTTTTTTGTCTTAAATAACTACATTTGCAAAATCAATTTTTCTTAACTGCTGGTTCATCAGCCGAGCTTTGCTTGTTTCCTTTTGACTGACATGCGTTTTCTGACTGGGTATCACCTGCGGCAGGAGGGAAACATGATGGATCTCTAACAGTAAGATACACTGGAGGATAAGTGAGCAGCAGCAGGTAAAGGGGATTCACCTCCACAGTGGAAGTAGCACTTTCTGTGATGCTGTATTTTTCCTTGTTCTGAATGGCTGTCTGTCTTGTTCTTATTAATGCTGGAAGCTTGTCTCACAGACCCACTTTCTTCCATCTTGATATCGCTTAGTAAGTTTAAAATTCAAATAACAGATGCTGATAAAATAAGATAGCTCCCTTACAAGAAAAAACACAAAAAAACAAGGGCTCCCCGCTCCCCCCTCCACACACACAAACACACACTAAAAAGGCTTCACACTAGATGCAAGCCTATGCCGTATCAGGTATATTTTTTATTGGATTGGGGGGAAAAAAAAGAAATTAAACTTCCTGCTTATAAACAAGCAACTGGCAAGTGACATTACAAGCTAGGGGCTACTAAGCTACTCGACTGCCAGAAGGATACTGTGATAGGGAGCTCCTGCCACTCTTGAGGACTGACCTTTTCTTAAGTTTGTTGAGACAGTTCTTCTATTTCTTAGCCTAATCTATCCTTTACAATTTCTAGTTCATAAGGTAGGCCACCTTTGGGCACCCTTTCCCTTTCTTGACTACGCTACTGTGACCTCTTTAATTTTCCTTTCTCCTCTCAGGTTCTCATACAGGGAGGTTACTGTTGTGACCTCCGAGCAAATGTAAAACAGGCTGTGTTTATCGTTATTGGATTTAGAATTTAATAGCATTACTATGTCATAAAATACCTTGCTGTAGATACCTTATGTTTATGAAACTTGTAAATGTTGAAAATACTATGGCACTAGATGTTTTTGATAAAGGTAAAACATACTAGTTGACTGTATTATAAAAATTAAGTTAGTTGTGCTATTTAAAATGCATGTAAATTACTGTAAACGGAGACATCTGAAATGGCGTGTTGATTTGCATATATCCCGTGATGCTTTGCATTAAGAAAGTATGTGTGATGATGTGTTTCTTTGAAACTTGACTTGTTGTTAATGACCTTTGGGGTAACCCTTTTTTTCAGTGATTCTGCACCAGCGTTCTTTGTCTACAGCTGTTTTTTTTTTTCCTTTTGAGCCCCCACTGTGACATGTGGACAGCCAGTTCTGAGTACACTATGATTTTTTTGCTATATAAAAATGTGTTACGGACCGTCTCTCATGAGAGATGCTGAGACAGCATGTGAGATCACACACACACACACACAGGTTTTAGATACAAGGTGTTACCTGGAAGGCCAGAAGCTAATTACAGACTAGAACAGGCCTTAATCAAGAATCTCCTGTTTTTCTAAGTTAAATATAGCTTTAACCACTAAGAGGGAAATCAGTATCCCTTTTATGACATTTCGAGGAGGAAAACTAGGTTTAGCACACTGGTGCGAAATCATAACTGCTTTGATGTCTGTGTGAGAGGGGATACTGCTCATAGATGAAAGGAAATTTACAGACTTCATTGGGGAAGTCACATGAGGAAAGGAGTTTCTGCTGATGTAACCTTAATTAATTTTCCATCTAAAATGATGAAATATTCTGGGTGTATGATTTTTAATAACAGAGGAGGAGCTAGGTGACCTCACACAAAGGAGTTGGCCAACACAGTTTTTTAAACAGTATTCTGTTTTCCTTCAGAGAATCTTTTATCTACACTCTGACAAAGAAACTTCTTTGAGCACTTTAAGCAAGTATACAGGTAGAGAGAGGCAAAATCTAAGTACTTTAGTAGGAATTGCACTGTTAAAACTTTGTTCTTTTAAAAGATTCTATGGTTCTTGTGATATTGGTTCTGTATTTTATGTTTTACATATTTTTTTTTATCTATTTTAGTAAAACTCTATTTTTAGAGCCTACTTGGTCTGTCTTTGAATTTCTTTTCCTTAACAAGTGGAGTATATATGATTAAAGCTGACACTGTGCATAAGCTTGAATGGTGATACCAAACTGGAAAAAAGTAAGAGTAATCTGAGGTCTTTATTAAGAGTTTTTAAGGGTTCATTTTGTACACCTGGTTAGGTGCCCGTAGGCAATGATATCTGGCTCCCCGAAGACTGAATTATCTGAGCTTGTGCACTGGGTACGCTAGCAAGAGGTTCACAGTTTGGATCCCTCCAGAACTGAGACCAAAGGTTGATTTGAACCCACAAAACAGACAGGAGGGTTACCCTGTTTCTGTTAACTGTTCACAAGACCGCACTCTGAGGTTGGCACTTTGGGAGTAAAGGGCTGACCTGCTGAGTGGGTTTGTGACAGATTGGTTGGCAGCGGTGTGGATACAATTCTGGTTATTACAAGCTTTTATTGTTCAGTGTGTCAGCTTGGGACCGTCAGCTCACTTGCAAAGAAAGAAAAAGGCAGAGTTTTATTTTAAAAAGAGACAGAACTGTATCACTTGGCGTACAGTCAAGTTCCTACTCGTTTTATTTTTTTTTCCTAAAGTGCAAGTCAGAGTAGCAGTAGTTAAGGAAGATGGCTTCCAACTACAGCAGGCACACTGTAGACTACTTAAGGCAGTTGTGTGGGGACAGAGGAGTCCCGTTCGAGGCGAAAGCCAGCAAACAGAACCTAGTGGATGCCCTGATGGTAGCAGATACCCAGAGCACTGAGTCACAGACCATGACTGAAAAGGACCAAACCTCGAGTGTGGCAGGGCTAACGGCCAGTGCAGTGTCCAGGTCCGATGAGGAGGGCAACAGGGCCACTGTCAGCAAAGGGCCACAGCAGCAGGGGAAGGTCACCAGTATCCTGGATCCAGAAGTACTCGGGCTGCAAACTGAGTTGCGCAGAATAGAGCTGGAGTTCCAGAGAGAAGAGAAGCATGAACAGCAAGCTGCAGAGGAGAAGAGAGAGTAAGAACGCTGAGAGGCAGACCGTGAGAAGCGTGAGCGCCAGCGAGCTGCAGAGGAGAAGAGAGAGTGAGAACACCGAAACACAGACCGTGAGAAGCAGAAGCGCCAGAGGCAACATGAACTGGAGAAGCTACGACTCCAACCGGTGGCACCAGAGCAGGTAAGTGGCTTGGGTTTAACTGGGACTACAGGACTGGGTTACAAATTTAATTCCAAATTAATACCCGAATTTAAAGAGGGGAAGGATACGGATGCCTTTTTAAATTCTTTTGAAAAAGTTTGTATTCAAGCTAAAATTCCTAGAGAGTCCTGGATCTTCCAGCTATCCCTGCTACTTACCAGGAAAGCTTGGGATGCACTGGGTCCAATGGACAATGAGGACAGTGATGATTACAGCAAACTTAAAGCTGCACTGTTAAAAACATTTGAATTAACTGCTGAATCATACAGAGCTAAATTCCGGAAGCTCAGGAGAAGTCCTGATATGAGCTACGAGGAGCTAGCCACGAAACAGCGTCAGTTTTTAAAACATTGGTGGGAAGGAATTGAGGCAAACTCTGTTGATAAAACTGAAAATGTGATTTTGTTAGAACAGTTTTATTGGGCATGCCCAGCAGAGCTGAAAATCTGGCTGGAGGGCCGAGGTCCCAAAACAGTGCAAGAGGCTGCTGAACTCTCGGACCGCTATGCCAAGAGCAGACCTGCTCTGAGAGCAAATGGGGGCGGGCATGACAGCACAGAAAGGGAAAAGCGTGCCTTCAGGGCAGCTAAAACCCTCACTGCCTCCACCGAAACCTGTTAGCCCGAGGTTTCAGAGAAAAGATTTCTCTGAAAAGAGAAGTGAATGTTGGTTATGTAAAGAAACTGGGCATATTGCCAGACAGTGTCCCAAAAGAATGAGCAATAATATGCAGAATGGTATTAGAAAAAAAGTGGGTTGTTTGTGTGTCCCTGAAAGCATGCCTGTGAACGTGAGGGAACACATGCACCCAGTCATGGTGAATGGTGTACAGACGCAAAGATTAAGGGACACAGGGGCATCCCAGACATTGGTAAAAGGGAATCTAGTAGAGCCTAGTCAGCTTATACCCAATAAATATGTCACTGTACAGGATTTTACTGGTGAAGAGAAAACATTGCCACTGGCTAGTGTTCTCTTAGACTGGGGTGAAACGGGGGGAACTGTGCAACAGGTGGCAGTAGCCAAAACATTAGCAGTGGATATAATCCTGGGCAACAATCTCAAGCCAGGGATGGTATGTGCAGTTACCCGTAGCCAAGCGGCAAGGGAAAATTGTAGTTCCCTGAACTTCACAGAAGCTATTGTGGAATACACTAAGAGGCTGGTTCCCCAGCCTGTGTCTCCAGATGGGGAGACTAACAAAAAGGGGGTAGAAATTTCCCCCAATAGCAAGTAACCACACAGCTACAGAGGGTTACTCCGAAGAGGGAGGGGGTGACCCACTGTCAGAGGGTTGGGACTGACAGTGATCCTGATGCTAGTGCTAGGGATCCTAGTTTAGTGACTGAAAAGGACCTGTCCCATGCCTTGGGAATGTGTGAGGGGTTCGCAGCTGCTCAGAGAAGTGAACCTTGTTTAGAGAAGCTGAGGGCTTGGACAGACTCGGACGGCGCACAGGGAGGTGACAGCAGACACAAGGTTTATTAGGAAAATGGACTTACGTATACTCAAGCAGTACAGACAGAGGGAGTGGTGCTAGGCAAGGCATGCAGCTCGTCATTCCCCAGGGGTATCGTGAGCAGTTGCTCAAGATTGCACGATATTCCCTTGCTGGTCAGCTGGGAATCACGCGCACGATGCAACGGTTGGCCCAGAATTTCTACTGGCCTAACTTCACCCAGCAGGTGAAGGAGTACTGCAGGTCTTGTCACCGGTACCATGAAATAGGGAAGGCAGGCAAGAAAACCCAAGCCACCCTGATTCCATTGCTCATAGTGGAGGAGCCATTCCAGAGGGTGGGAATGGATATTGTGGGGCCTTTAAATACCCCCCAGCTCCTCAGGGAAGAGATTCATACCGACTGTGGTGGATTATGCCACACGGTACCCAGAGGCAGTCGCCCTATCCTCACTGAGGACAGACAAAGTGGCAGATGCCTCACTTGGGATTTTCTCCCATGTTGGGTTTCCGCAGGAGGTTATCACCGATCGAGGGGGTTCCTTCATGTCGGACCTGATTAAATGTTTATGAGAGAAGTGTGGGGTGGTGCAGAGATGCACGACACCATATCATCCACAAGCCAATGGTCTTGTGGAAAGATTCAATGGTACCCTAAAGTCAATGTTCCGGGTGTTTGCTGAACAGCATGGGAGGGACTGGGAGAAATACCTTCCCCACCTGTTTGCATACAGGGAGGTGCCCCAAGAGTCGACAGGATTTTCCCCCCTTCAAACTCTTATATGGACGCCAGGTACGTGGGACCCTAGACTTGATCCGGGAGGACTGAGAAGGCAAGCATGTCACCCAGCAAACTCCCATTGTGGATTACATCCTTAGGTTTAGGGAAAGGCTGAAGGAGCTTATGGGGACAGCCCAGAGCAACCTGGCAGCTGCCCAACAGAAACAAAAAGTGTGGTATGACACAGAGCCAGAGCTTGCTCATACATGGTGGATCAAGAAGTCATGGTCCTTATTCCGGTCCGGAAAGACAAGCTGCAGGCTTAGTGGGCAGGACCGTACAAAGTGGTTAGGAAGGTAAATGACATGAACTACATTATAGAGTTACCTGACAGAAGACAGACAGAAAGGATGTACCATGTCAACATGATGAAGCCATATGCAAATAGGGCTGACATGATGTTTGCAGTGTGTAGTCATGGGGAGGGGATGGACGAAGGAGACCATCTTCTGGACTTGCTGGAAGAAAGTAAGAGGGAGTCCTCTGTGGAGGCAGTACAACTGTCTCCCCAGCTGACCCTGGACCAGATCCAGAAAGTAAGGGAGGTTTAGCAGACTTTGCCCCATTGTTTAGCGCCAAACATGGACTAACCCCCTTAGCGACGCACGATGTGGAGACAGGGACACAGACGCCCACACGGCGGACAGCATATCGGGTGTCCAAAAGGACATGAGAAGGGAAGTGGAGGAGATGCTGGATTTAGGGGTATTCCAGAGATCCCACAGCCCCTGGGCCTCACCCGTAGTCCTTGTGCCCAAGCCAGATGGCTCTACTCATTTCTGTGAGGACTATTGTGGACTGAATGCAGCCACAAAGTCAGACGCCCACCCAATGCCCCGGATGGACAAACTCTTGGAAAAGTTGGGAGGGGCGACCTACCTTACGACGACTGACCTGACCAAGGGGTATCGGCAGGTAGAGCTGACAGACAAAGCTAGGGAGAGGTCTGCCTTCATCACTCCGATAGACTTATTTGAGTTTAAAGTAATGCCTTTCGGAATGAAGAATGCCCCGGTCACTTTCCAAAGACTGGTGAACCAGGTGATAAATGGTGCTGAGAAGTACGCTGTGCTGTACCTGGATGACACTGCCATCTTTAGTACCAGCTGGGAGGAACATCTATCCCACCTTAGGGAAGTGCTGGGCAGGATACAGAGGGCCAGGCTCACTGTCAAAGCTGGGAAGTGCCAGGTGGCCATGGGAGAAGTGGCATACCTCGGGCATGTGGTAGGCTGGGGACAACTCCGTCCTAACCAAATAAAGATAGAGGTAATCCAGGCGTGGCCCAGACCAGAAACACAGAACCAGGTCAGGACTTTTCTAGGGAAAGCAAGGTACTACAGAAAATTTGCACCCAATTACAGTGCCCTGGCTGCTCCCCTATCTGATCTAACAAAGAAAAGGATGCCCAAGAAAATTACCTGGGGCCCAGCCTGTGAGGAAGCCTTTTCCCAACTAAAGGAGGCACTGTGCAGTGTTCCTGTTTTGACAAGTCCTGACTATAGAAAACCCTTTCTAGTTCAGACTGATGCCTTATACATGGGTATTGCTGCAGTACTGAGTCAGACATCCAGCCAAGGGACAGATCACCCAGTAGCGTACCCGAGTAGGAAGGTACTTCCCAAGGAGCAGGCATACTCCACTGTCTTGCCATAGTGTGGGCCCTAACAAAATTAGAGCCATACTTATATGGGCAGCATTTTGTGGTAGACTGACCACAACCCCCTGGTTGGGCTGATGCAGATGGGAAAGAACAATGGTAGATTGCTAAGATGGAGTCTTGCCTTGCAAGGGTATGATATGACAATCATACATAGAGCTGGAGTCAAAAAACAGAACTCAGATGGTCTGTCTCGCGTGTATGAGAAGTGAACTGATTTGGGAAGCTCATCCCATGCCGGGGGTAGAGCCCCAAATTCAGTCTAGGTGGGGAGGATTGTGACTCGTGGACAGCCAGTTCTGAGTACACTATAATTTTTTTGTAATATAAAAATGTGTTATGGACTGTCTCTCATGAGAGATGCTGAGACAGCACGTGAGATCACACACACACACACACCCCCCCAGGTTTTAGATACAAGGTGTTACCTGGAAGGCCAGAAGCTAATTACAGACTAGAACGGGCCTTAATCAAGAAACTCCTGTTTTTCTAAGTTAAATATAGCTTTAACCGCTAAGAGGGAAATCAGTATCCCTTTTATGACGTTTCGAGGAGGAAAACCAGGTTTAGCAAACTGGTGCAAAATCATAAATGCTTTGATGTCTGTGTGAGAGTGGATGCTGCTCATAGATGAAAGGAAATTTACAGACTTGATTGGGAAAGTCACATGGGGAAAGGAGTTTCTGCTGATGTAACCTTAATTAACTTTCCTTCTAAAATGATAAAATATCCTGGGTTTATGATTTTTAATAAACAGCGGAGGAGCTAGGTGACCTCACACAAAGGGGTGGCCAACACAGTTTTTTAAACAGTATTCTGTTTTCCTTCAGAGACTCTTATCTACACTCTGACAAAGAAACATCTTTGAGCACTTTAAGCAAGTATACAGGTAGAGAGACAAAATCTAAGTACTGTAGTAGGAATTGCACTGTTAAAACCTTGTTCTTTTAAAGGATTGTATGGTTCTTGTGATATTGGTTCTGTATTTCATGTTTTACATATTTTTTATCTATTTTAGTAAAACTCTATTTTTAGAGCCTACTTGGTCTGTCTTGGAATTTCTTTTCTTTAACAAGTGGAGTATATATGGTTAAAGCAGACACTGTGCATAAGCTTGAATGGTGATACCAAACTTGAAAAAGGTAAGAGTAATCTGAGGTCTTTATTAGAGTTTTTAAGGGTTCATTTTGTACACCTGGTTAGGTGCCCGTAGGCAAAGATATCTGCCCCCCTGACAGAATTATCTGAGCATGTGCATTGGGTACGCTGGCAAAAGGTTCACAGTTTGAATCCCTCCAGAACTGAGACCAAAGTTTGATTAGAACCCACAAAACAGACAGGAGGGTTACCCTGTTTCAGTTAACTGTTCACAAGACTGCGCTCGGAGGTTGGCACTTTGGGAGTAGAGGGCTGACCTGCTGAGTGGGCTGGTGACACCCACTACCCAAGCAAACAAGGCCCACATCGGGGTGGAGTCTAAATCTCAACTGGTAAGTTACATCAGAATCAGTAGGTGCTGGCTAAGTGCAGAGAAAGGACATTCATAGTCTGTTGCTGCAAACTGATGTATTGAAGAAGGAATATGACATTGCAGAAGCTTATTTCCTGTATTTTGAATAAACATCACACAGAGATTGTGTGTTGAACCTGAAGTTTGGTGTCTGATCCATATGTTATCCCACAACCCCTCCACAGACTTGGTGTTAGAAGTGGGATAACTTGCTGGAAGCGTCTGGACTGGCCAAAGAGGGACGTCTTCTGGTGGATATTGCTCAGATATCCCAGGTGGACTGATGCACCAGGAGTTGCTAGAGGAGAACCCAGAGAAGAAAGTCTGTGGACAGACTGGGGGACTATGACGTCACCAGTGGTCAGAGAGCAGAGGCTGCTGGATGTCTTCCAGGATGCGTTTCTGACTCAACAGGTGGTTAAGCCAACTAGGGAGGCCCGGACACTGGACATGGTCCTGGCGGATAGTGATCAGATTAGGGGCCTAGAGGTGAGGGACCCATTGGTGGGGAGTGATCACGCCACAGTCTGGTTCTTCCTGGACCTAGCAGGAGAGGAAAGCTGAACAAGGATGGAGCAACCAACTTTAAGGGTGCATACTTCAGGGAGATGGGAAGGATAAGGCCGGATATGGATGCTGCCAGCAGGTGGGGGATCATTAGGAGGGAGATACCGGAGGTTACCAGATCCTGCGCAAGGGAAAGGCGTAAGTTTGGTAAGGCCAGAAAACCCTGCTGGTGGACCCAGGAGGTACAGGAGGTGGTGAGGGAAAAGAAGGCGCTTCAAGTGCTCAAGGAATGAAAGGGATCAGGAGGAATATGAGTTGACAGCCAAGAGAGTCACCACGGTGGAGAGAGCAGCTAAGGCAAAAAAGGAGCAGTCCTTGCCCAGTGGGATCCGGAGGGGGAACAAGGGGTTCTTTAGATACATAGAGAGAAAAAAGGAAAGTAAGGGGGCAGATCAGCAAGATAAGAATAGGGGATGGTTGGGCACAGGAGGCAGGGAAACAGGCCGAAGTCCTAAATGAGTACTTTGCCTCAGTTTTTACCAGGAGGGATGGAGGGGCTATGTCTTGCGAGGGGAGCGGTGGCAAACCAGAGGAAGGGGTGGGACCAGTAGAGACCAGGGGCCCTGATGGGTCTGGGGAAAGGGACTGGCCACCACAGACAGGTGGGGGGCCAGCAGTGCAGGGTGAAAAGGGGGAGGACGTGGAGGTTGAAATCCCAGTAGAGAAAGTAAAGGAAGCCCTCCAGCCCCTTCGGACGGAGAAAGCACCTGGGCCAGATGAGATACATCCCAGGGTGCTGAGGGAACTGGAGGATCGCCTGGCAGCCCCTCTAGCGGAGCTTTTCAACAGCTCTCTGAGGACTGGGTGGGTGCCCCAAGACTGAAGGGTGGCCCATGTCGGGCTGATCCACAAGGGGGGGGCTCAAGAGAGGAGGCGGGAAATTACAGGCCCATTAGCCTGACATCGGTGGTCAGCAAGGTGATGGGGGGTATTGTAAAGGAAAGGCTGGGGGTTACTGGAGCAAACTGGGTACTTGGATAATAGGCAGCATGGCTTTGTTACGGGAAGATCATGCCAGACAAACCTTGTTGAGTCCTATGACTGGGTGATGAGGGCCCTGGACCAGGGCAGGCCAGTGGATGTCCTCTTTCTGGACTTTAGGGCAAGGTGTTTGATTCGGTACCCCACAATGGCCTGCTGACTAAGCTGAAGGAAATGGGGGTAGGGAGACAGCTGTTAAAATGGATAGGAAATTGGCTCTCTGAGCGTACTCAGAAGGTGGTGGTTTGAGGGTTAGCCTCATCTCCAAGGTGGGTTACTAGTGGGGTTCCCCAGGGGTCAGTGCTGAGGCCACTCCTGTTCAACGCCTATGTCTCAGACAGCAGGAAAGGGATCAGGAGTGAGAGGAGTCTCTTTGCAGATGACTCAAGGCTGGGTGCAGTGTTGGATAAGGACATGGGGAGGGTGGCCTTGCAGGAGGACCTGGAGGCTCTGGAAAGGCGGTCGGGAAAATGGAAACTAAAATTTAATGAAGGAAGTGCAAGGTTCTGCACCTGGGAGTCAGAAATCCAGGCCAGGGGTATACTCTGGGAGGAGACATGATTCAAGTTACGGAGGGTGAGAGGGACCTGGGGGTAGTGGTAGATGTCAAAATGAACAACTCCGAGATCTGTAGGAGGGCAGAGGCAAGGGCAAATAGGATGCTGGGATGCATCACCAGGGGGATTACCTCCAGAAAGTCAGAAGTGATCCTTCCACTGTACAACTGCTTGATTAAGCCACACCTCAAGTATTGTGTGCAGTTTTGGAGACCACATTTAAAGAGAAAATTACACTTCCAGAGAGGGTCCAAAGGAGGGCAACCAAAATGATCTGGGGCCTGGGAGAGAGGACCTATGAGGAAAGGCTCAAGGAGCTTGACATGTACACCCTGGAGGAGAGCAGGGACAGGGGAACATGATAGAGGTATTTAAGTACATGAAAGGGATCAATAAGGGAGGCCCATTCAGAGTGCTCCAAAGGAAGGAGGGTGGGGCAACGAGAGGTCACGGGTGTGAGCTGGAAGGATGCAGGCTCAGAGGAGAGAGAAGGAGATGTTATTTCACTGAAAGGGTGATGGAGCCATGAAATGCACTACCCAGGGAGCTGGTAGAGGTGGAGACTGTGGACAGGTTTAAGAGGGGAATGGGACAGGTACAGGGGGAGGGTAAATCTTAACAGGCCCAATACAGGTGGGAACATCTGGGACTGGGCACGGTATAACCCAAGGGGGAGGGGGGACACCTAACTCAGCCCTCAGTGCGGGTGCTGAAAATCGAGTCGACTCGAGAGACCATTAGTCCTATTCTTCTGGCATTTTAGTATGTTAGTAGGAGACACAGTAGGCTTATGTAGAGGGGTTGAACCTAGGACTGGGCCCCTGCTTAAAACTGACATGTCTGGTGGGGTTGGAACAGGTAATTACTCACCCTAGAGAAAGTCTTTCTATTGTACTGGACTTTACAGTCCAGATTTTTGGTTAAGAAATATGACAGACTTTCCTTAAAAGGAGATGGGACGGTACCGTTTGTCTCTGTTGAGAAATTTGTTAATGCCTCAGAGTAAAGAATGATGATAACCACTATGTTTATGATAGAATGTTTATTGTTAATAGGGACCCTGAGAGAGAGCTTCTAAAGATGGATGGGTGGAAGCTCCATCCCGTCATGGGACAGGAAGGTGGTAAGCAGTCTGCAATAACTGCTTCCCTCTTAAGGTGGGGGTTATGTGACAGGGAGCTCCTGCCACTATTGAGGACTGACTTTTTCTCAAGTCTGTTGTGACAGTTCTATTTCTTAGCCTAATCTATCCTTTACAGTTTCTAGTTCATAAGGTTGGCCACCTATGAGCACCCCCTCTTCCCTTTCTTGACTATGCTGCAGTGTCCTCTTTAATCTTCCTTTCACCTCTCAGGTTCTCATACAAGGAGGTTATTGTGGTGACCTCCGAGCATATATAAAACAACAGGCTGTGTTTATCATTGTTGGATTTAGTATGTAATAGTACTACTATGTCACAAAATACCTTGCTGTAGATACCTTATGTTTATGAAACCTGTAAATGTTGAAAATATCATGGCACTAGGTGTTTTTGATAAAGATAAAAAGTATTAGTTGACTGTATTATAAAAATTAAGTTAGTTGTGCTATTTAAAATGCATGTAAATTGCTGTAAACGGAGACAATCTGAAATGGCATGTTGATTTGCATATATCCCATGATGCTTTGCATCAAGAAAGTGTGTGATGTTGTGTTTCTTTGAAACTTGGCTTGTTGCTAATGCCCTTTGGGGTAACCCTATTTTTCCCAGTGATTCTGCATTGACGTTCTTTGTCTATAGCTTTTTTTTTTTTTTTGAACCCCCACTACCCAAGCAAACGGGGCCCGCATAGGGGGTGGAGGCTAAATCCCAACTGGTAAGTTACATCAGAGATCAGTGTCAGTAGGTGCTGGCTAAGTGCAGAGAAAGGACATTCATAGTCTGTTGCTGCAAACTGATGTACTGAAGAAGGAATATGGCACTGTAGAAGCTTATTACCTGTATTCTGAATGAACATCACACAGAGATTGTGTGTTGAATCTGAAGTTCGGTGTCTTTTCCATCTGCTACCCCACAGCTCCTTCACAGATATACCCGCTCCTTTTCCACAAAACGCTTCACATGTGACGCAAGCCTAAGTCAAGTCCGATATAATTTTTTTAACTGGGTTTCAAAGAAGAAGAAAAACTTCCTGCTTGCATACAACAGGGGCTTAAACTGCATTCTGCAGCCACTAGCCAGCAGGGCTAGTGACTGGGAAAATCCATTTGCCCCACATACCTTTCCACTTTGTCCAGCTGGTATACTTATTGAAACAGTACCTTCTCCAGTACAAGACCGTAGGGCTAGTTAAAGGAAAATTTTACTAGCCTAAATACAAAATCTACCAGCATTTGGCTTGTGGGCCAGTGACAGTTTCGACCATGACACAAGCAGCTAGCAAGTTACACAACAAGCTGGGGGTTACTTGACTGCCACAAGGATATACCCACTCCTTTTCCACAAAAAGGCTTCACGTGAGACCAAGCCTATGCCAAGTCTGATTATATATACAGTGTGTATATATATATATATATATATATATATATATATATATATATATATATTTTTTTTTTTAATTGCGCTACAAAATAAGAAGAAAACTTTCTGCTTGCATGCAGACAACTGGCTAATAAAATGCAGCCTTAATGAGCAAAGTGCCAGGGCACCTGGTGCGAAGATGGAACAGCTGTGTCATATGCACTATATGTTGTTGTCTAACTACCTTTTGGAACAAATTTCATCAGACAAACAATTCTGTAATTCATCCATTTGCTATTTTCTAACCAGTGTTCAACAAGTATAGGACCTTCTGTCTGTCTCAGAAGTTGATACAGGGGACAGCAGCCCTCTTGTTCTGAACTGGGCCGTGCACTGGAGAGCACAGCCATCCACACGTCTTGATATATTAAGACACTCGACTGCCAGGATAGACCTGCTCCCACTCCACAAATAAGGCTTCACATGTAATGCAAACCTGTACATGGTCTGGTTGTGCACGTTAGAAAAATGTTCTTGTACTACAAAAGAAAAATATTCCTACTCACGTTGAAAATGGCTGGCAACACTGCAGAGAGGAGCTACTCAACTGTGAAGAACCACCCCCTCCCTCTAAAAAAGTTTGTGACATCAAACCTGTTCCAGATCTGGTCAGGAATTTAATTTCTTTTTAATGTGTTACAAAAGAAAAATATTCTTACTTGCATGTGAAATGGGTAGTAATACTGCAGACAGTGGCTACTCAACTGCCATGGGACACGGGTAGTAACACTGCAGACAGTGGCTACTCAACTACACCATGGGACATGGGTAGTAACGCTGCAGACAGTGGAAACTCAACTGCCAAGGGAAATGGGTAGTAACACTGCAGACAGTGACTACTCAACTGTCATGGGAAATGGGTAGTAATACTGCAGACAGTGGCTACTCAACTGCCATGGGACACAGGTAGTAACACTGCAGACAGTGGCTACTCAACTACACCATGGGACATGGGTAGTAACGCTGCAGACAGTGGCAACTCAACTGCCAAGGGAAATGGGTAGTAACACTGCAGACAGTGACTACTCAACTGTCATGGGAAATGGGTAGCAACACTGCAGACAGCGGCTACTCAACTGCCATGGAAAATGTATAGTAACACTGCAGACAGTGGCTTCTCAACTACCATGCGAAATGGGTAGCAACACTGCAGACAGTGGCTGCTCAACTGCCATGTAAAATGTATAGTAACACTGCAGACAGTGGCTACTCAACTGCCATGGGAAATGGGTAGCAATACTGCAGACAGTGGCTACTCAACTGCCACGGAAAATGGGTAGTAATACTGCAGACAGTGGCTACTCAACTGCCATGGAAATGTGTAGTAATACTGCAGACAGTGGCTACTCAACTGCCACGGAAAATGGGTAGTAATACTGCAGACAGTGGCTACTCAACTGCCATGGGAAATGGGTAGTAACACTGCAGACAGTGGCTGCTCAACTGCCATGGAAAATGTATAGTAACACTGCAGACAGTGGCTATTCAACTGCCATGGGAAATGGGTAGTAACACTGCAGACAGTGGCTACTCAACTGCCATGGGGAAGCAAACAAATCTTTATTTATATAGCATCATTTCTAAAACCAAGGTGCTTTACAAGTAGAATACAATAAAATATATAAATAATAAAATTACAGATGTATAAATTAATTAAAATTGTCTGGGAAGGCCATATTAAATAAATATGACTTAAAATCCGACTTAAATCTCTCAACGGTCAAGCATTCTCTCAACCAATGAGGTAGAGAATTCCACAGGATGGGGCCGCAAAAGAAAAAGCACATGCACCAGATGTCCTTTAAACATACCCTGGGAATCGCTAGCAATCCCTCATCGGCGGATTGGAGAGGGCAGAGGGGGCAGTAGGGAGTCAAGAGATCTTACAGGTACCTGGGTCCCTGTTCATGTAGGGCTTCAAAGGTCAGGAGACTGACCTTAACGGTGATTCACCACTGAACAGGCAGCCAGTGCAGTCCGCGCAGCACAGGCGTAATATGGCTGGTTCAAGATGTTCCCGTCAATAGCCTGGCCGCCGCATTCTGCACTAGCTGCAAGCGGCAGATATCAACCCCAGGAAGCCCTAGGTAGAGGGCACTGCAGTAGTCAAGGCAGGTGGTGAGAAAGGCATGGACCAATGTTGGTAGGTCATCCGGAGGAACCAAGTGTTTCACCTGGGCGATGTTCCTCAGATGGTAAAAAGAGGATTTAACAGCTGCTGACACCTGAGATTTCAGGGTCAGGCCATCATCAAAAAACAACACCCAAGTTACGTACGTGGTATGAGGTAGTGAGCTGGATGCCGTCAAGCCATAAGCCCTACGCCTGCCCAGCCCCCAAACCCCCCCCCCCACCACCGGACAACCCAGGTCCACAATCAACAGTTCGGTCCTGTCCGGATTCAGTCTCAGCCAGCTGGTGCTCATCCAAGTCCTTGATCTCGGCGAGACAGTTGTTAAACACAGAGACTGCATCCCCTTGTGCAGGTAGAAAGGACAGATACAGTTGAGTATCATCTGCATAACAGTGAAAACTTACACCGTATTGTCTAATGATAGCTCCCAATGGCAGCATATACACTGAGAACAACATGGGTGTCAATATGGAGCCCTACGGCACCCCACAGGACAGGGGAAGGGTGTCAGAAGAATAAATTCCGGTGACTACCCTCTGAGATCTGCGCATGAGGAAGGATCGAAACCAATCTAGGATTGTCCCTGACAGTCCCCCTAGAAGCTGCAGGCACTTCAACAGCACACCATGGTCCACAGTGTCACATGCTGCAGAGAGAGATCGAGAAGGACCAAGATGGTACGAATCTTTCAATCTCTCGCTATTAGGAGATCTTTCAATACCCAGATAAGTGCAGACTTGGTGCTATATCTCTTCCTAAATCCAGACTGGAGAGCATCACAGACACTGTGGGTCACAAGGTGAACGTCCAATTGCAAGCGCAACCGCCTTTTTTCTATAGCCTTCCTGACAAAAGGAAGGTTAGAGACAAGCCTGTAGTTAGCTGGGCAGTCTGGATCCTAGGAAGGTTTTTTTTTTGTTTTTTTTTTAAGGAGTGACCGTATGACCGCTTCCTTAAGGGGATCAGGAAAGATGCCCCTCTCCAAGGAACTCCAGACAATTCTAGCTAGGATCAGGCATATAGCATTTAGCACGATAAACACAGCAATAGAGTCAAGCCATACAAAGACAAAAGTACTGGATTTTAGGAGGGCTGACTTTGCCAAAATGGGTGAGTGCCTAAGGAATGCACTAGCAAATGGGCAGGAAGGAGGGGTGGAAGAACAATGGGGATTAATAAAAACTGCCATCACAGAGGTAACGAGCCTTTGTGTGAAGCAAATAAACAAAACAAAACGATGTAAGAAACCACTATGGTTCTCAAAGGAAGTGGCAGTGAAGGTTCAAGAAAAAAAGAAAGCATTCAGGAAGTACAAGGAATCGCAGAAGGAGCAGGACAGACAACTGTATCAGTTAAAGCAAAAGGAGGCTGGGAAGGCAGTCAGAACAGCAAAGGCCCAAACCGAGGAAAAGATAGCCAACTCAGTTAAGAAGGGGATAAACCTTTATAGGTACACCAGGGAGTGAAGGAAGACCAAGGGAGGGATAGTGAGGCTTAATAAAGGGGAGGGAGGGTGGGCAGAGGGAGACTGTGAAAAGGCAGAGATACTAAACAAATATTTTTGCTCAGTATTTACAAATGAAGAGGGGGAGGTACAGAAAACAAACAGTAGAAACACTCTGGATACAGAAGTTGATACCAGCCCATTTACAGAAGAAAGAGTTCTGAAAGAACTCTTAAACTGAAGGTGGACAAAGCAATGGAGCCTGATGGGATTCATCCCAGAATTCTAAAAGAACTAAGGGTAGAACTAGTGACACCACTGACTACCCTTTTAACAAATCATGGGTGGATGGGGTGGTACCGAGGACTGGAGGAGGGCAGATGTGATTCCCTTCACAAAAGTGGGAGCAAGGCAGAAGCAGGAAACTACAGACCTGTTAGTTTAACCTCAGTGATAGGGAAAATGATGGAATCACTTCTGAAGGAAAGAATTGTTGAGTATCTAGAGGCCAGAGGGGCACAGGACCCTAGGCAGCATGGATTCACAGAGGGAAGGTCATGCCAGACGAATCTGATAGATTTCTTTTGACTGGGTGACCAAAGTAGTAGATCAGGGAGGAGTTGTGGACATGGCCTACCTAGACTTTAGCAAGGCATTTGACATAGTCCCACACAAAAGATTAATATACAAGTTAACCAACCTGGGAGTGGGTCCCAAGATGACAGCCCGGGTAAAGAATTGACTGGAGAATAGGACACAGAGAGTAATAGTAAATGGAGTCCACTCAGAAGAAAGGAGGGTTACTAGTGGGGTACCAGAGGGTTCAGTATTAGATCGGTCCTCTTCAATGTCTTTATGTGCTTACATTGCAGAAGGACTGAAGGAAAAGTATGTCTCTTTGCAGAGGACACAAAGATCTGCAACAGAGTTGATGCACAGGGTGGGGTGGAAAGGATGAGAAGGGACTTGGCAAGGTTAGAGGAATGGTCAAATGTATGGCAGCTTAGATTCAATGCTAAGAAGTGCAGGTAATGCACCTGGGAAACAAAACCCAGGGAAGAGTACACAATGGGGGTGAGATACTAACAACAAAAAAATGGAAAGGGACCTGGGGTAGTCATATCAGATGACCTACAGGTGGGCAAGCAATGTGAGAGGGCAGCAAGGAGGGTTGGGGGATACTGGGATGCATAGGGAGAGCATCACCAGTAGAAAACAGGAAGTTATTATCCTTCTGTACAGACAGCTGGCGAGACCCCATCTGGAGTACTGTGTGCAGTTCTGGAGACCCAATCTCCGCAAAGACATAGACAGGATGGAAGCTGTCCAGAGGAGGGCAACTAAAATGGTGCAGGGTCTGCACCGGAAGACATATGAAGAGAGATGAAAGGATTTCAATATGTATAGCCTCGAGGAACAGAGGGAGAGGGGGGACATGATATAAACGTTCAGGTACCTCAAGGGAATCAACAAAGTCCAAGAGGGTAGCATCTTTCAAAAAAAGAGGTGTGCAAGAACAAGAGGGCACAATTTGAAGATGGGGGCGGCTCAGAGGTAATTTAAGGAAGTATTTTTTCACAGAGAGGGTTGTGGAAGCATGGAACGGCCTTCCGGAGGAGGTTGTGGAGTCAAAATCAGTGGTGGAATTCAAGCATGCATGGGACAGTCATAAGGCAATTCTAGGGGGTGGGGGTAGGAAGAAGTAGGCTGCTAGTTAACTAGGATCTGCAGCTTATCCAGTAGGTAGGGAAATGGGCAGACTGGGTGGGCCAAGCGGTCCTTATCTGCCGTCAAATTCTATGTTTCTATTTACACAACCCACTAATAGGGTGTAGGGCCTGGATCCAAACTACAACTGGTTGGGTGCCAACATTTGGACAATCTTCACAATGTCCATGAATTCTGGCCGGCTAAAGTCCATCCAGAAGACAGGGTGTTCATCACTTCTTGACGACCTCCGCAGTCCCTCACAGGGAGAGCTGGGCTAATGCCAGACTGGATGTTGGCTACCTTATCTGCAAAGAATTGAGCAAACTCCTCAAATTTAGCCTGAGAAAATGCCCTTCCGGGTTGGAGACAGGCTGGACTGCACAATCTGTCTACAGTCTGGAAGAGCTGGGTCGGTCGATTCTGTGCAGCAGAAATCACCCTGGACAGGAATTCTGCCTTCTTACAGGTGATTTCTGATTGATAGCCCTTGTAATGTTCCATCAATCTAAGCCTGTCAGCATCCTGGCCCGACCTCCGCCATGCTCTCTCTCCAGACTTGGGAAATGGGTAACACTGCAGACAGTAGCTACTCAACTGCCAAGGGAAATGGGTAGTAACAATGCAGACAGTAACTAATCAACTACCAAGGGAAATGGGTAGTATAGTAACATCGCAGAAACTGGCTACTTAACTGCCATGTGAAACGTGCAGTAACACTGCAGGCAGTGGCTACTCAACTACCATGGGAAATGGATAACAACACTGCGGACAGTGGCTTAACTGCCAACGGAAATGGGTAGTAACACTGCAGACAGTGGATACTCAACTGCCATGGGAAACGTATAGTAACACTGCAGACAGTGGCTACGCAACTGCCATAGAAAATGTGTAGTAACACTGCATTCAGTGGCTACTCAACTACCATGGGAAATGGATAACAACACTGCGGACAGTGGCTTAACTGCCAACGGAAATGGGTAGTAACACTGCAGACAGTGGATACTCAACTGCCATGGGAAACGTATAGTAACACTGCAGACAGTGGCTACGCAACTGCCATAGAAAATGTGTAGTAACACTGCATTCAGTGGCTACTCAACTACCATGGGAAATGGGTAGCAGCACTGCAGGCAGTGGCTACTCAACTACCATGGGAAATGGGAATAGCAACACTGCAGACACTGGCTACTCAACTAACATGGAAAATGGGTAGTAACACTGCAGACAGTGGCTACTCGACTACCATGGGAAATGGGTAGTACACACTGCAGATAGTGGCTACTCAACTGCCGTGAGAAATAGGCAGTAACACTGCAGACACTGCCTACTCTGCCACCAAGGGCTGCCCCTCCCTCCAAAAGGCTTCACACGTGACACAGACCTGTACCGGATCTAGTTATTATTTATTTATTTCTTTATTTATTTCTTTATTTTATTTACTGTATGACAGTAGAACAATATTCCAGCTTGCATGGGAAAAGGCATTACACGCGACACAAGCCCTTTAGTGCACACTGGCATCTGCCCTCTAGCACTATAGGCTGAGTAGTCAGCAAGACCCCCCCCCCCAGACAGACAGACAGACAGACACACAGTCTTTTGCTTGTGTTCTTTCTTTGTTTTTTACTTTCTTATTTGTTTCTTAATTTTTCTGGAGTTCTTTCTTGTGAGTGAACAAGTCTGGATACATGGCACCACAACCCCTCCCTCACACACAGTCTCTCTCTCTCTCAGCTTTTTTAAATCTTTTCTTCTGTTATTTATTTCCCTTTTAATTTGTTCTTTCCTAATCTTTTTCTTCTTTTATTTCAGGGCAGAGTGAGCTGTCCAAACACCAGGTCGTACACCCACCCCTACAGTCTCCTCCCTTTAGTCGTAGTTGCTTTTTCCTGTTTTCTTCTAGTCTGTCTTCTTGGCCCATCTGTCCCCAACTCCCCACCTCCCTACTCCTTCCCCCTCCTTGCATTGGCCCCGTGCTATTGCTGTGCTGAACCAACCAACCGACTGAGGACTCAGGTGCCGCTGTGCACCAGAGCACCCTCCTTCCCCACCACTGGTTGAGCTGCAATGATGCAGAAGTTGGAGTGCATGGTTTATATATACTCCAGTTTGCTTATGCACAAACTGAAGTATCTATGCCGCATGCACTCCCCTCTTGTACCCTTTCACCTCTCCTCGGCCTCCTAAGCCTGTCACATGACAGGCATGCAGGCAAGGGAGATGATTAAAAAAAAAAAAGCATGGATCCAAGACAAGCCAGCATGGTTTAACTTGGGTCTCATGAAAACCATGCTGCATGCATTCTGTCCAGCTTGTTTTTCCACTTAAATGTTTTGCATCCCACCAATTATATACTGAAGTGGATAACTGGCCTTAATTTATGCACCTGCTTACAATCTACACAGCGGTTACCTGAATGTGTTCCTTTGTGATCAGCCAGGGTCTGTGAGCAAGAATTTTGTTGATTTCATTCAGGTTTTTCAGTCGCTGAGGGATGTAATCGAAGCCATTCAGCCATTCTGGATTCTTCCCTAGCTGCAGGAACTCATTTGCATGCATGTTGACTAGGTATGAGCACTGGTGCCGGGCTGCAGCCTGAGAAAGCAAGAGACCTGGATGAAACACACTGAACATATGCTGTAGCTGAGAAATCTTTATGTCATTTTAGAATAGTAAAATCTGCTTCTAAACAGGACAAGTCTGTACTAATGTGTTACAGTAAAGCCATGGCAAAAACAAAATATTGATATTCAAGATTTACCTTTTCTTATAAAAATAAAAAAAAAATTCAGATTGTGCATAAGTATTTACCATGTTTTTTTCATGGGAGACTAACTGTAACATGTTTGACTCTGAAGTTCACCCTGGATAAATGGTGCAAATTATTTTTGTCAATATAACTAGCAGATTTAAAGAGAACCATTCCTGAATATTCCCCATAGAGAGGCTCCCTTACCTCTGCAGTAGCTAATCTATAGAAAAAAGCTTTTATAATTATACCCTCGAAGGAAGGGAAGGGATCATAAATTGCCCCCAAGAGGCTAGCAGCACAATCCTTTTCCATTTTCCTCTTGCTGGCCACACCCCATTTTATGACGCAGCAATAAGGAGACCACAGGGGACACACTCCACTTTAGTGTATGGAGTGTGATTTTAAAGTAGTTTTCAGTTGTTTTAATGGCCATTTGTTAAAATCGGAGCCATGGTTCAACTAACAAGAGTCTTGTTAGCGGAACCCTGGCTCCAGTTTTACCAAATGACCATTTAAATGGCCGAAAACTGTATTTTACCTCACTCCATATAGTTCAATAAAGTGCACCCCCGCACTCTCCCTACTGCTGCGTCATAAAACGCCAGCACAGGAGCATGGCCAGCAACAGGGAAGTGGAGAGGATTGCTGAAAGCCCCTCAGAGGCAATTTATGATCCCTTTCCTTCCCCTGAAGGTATAATTATAAATGCTGTTTTTGCTATAGAAGAGCTCCTGCAGAGGTACGGGAGCTTCCTCTTACCTCTGTGCAGCACCCAGAAAGGTGCTTTTTAAGCTTGTGGAGAGAAAGAAAAACAAAAAGAGCAGTTATACAAGAACTTACCGTAACAGTAGATCTTCAAGAGAGATTCCTGCAGTAGGTCTTCACATATAGACTGCGCCCCCTGGCATCAGGACCGCACAGCAAACTTGTAGCTAGCAATCAACGGGGACTACCCCGTCGTCAGGTGACGCAATGTCAGCGTGACTATAAAAGAGGCGGTCCCCCGCTCGCCCTCCAGTTCTTTTCTACCAGAGACCTAGATAAAGGAAGCTGAAGAGAAGAATGATAAACTCCTGCTATGCTGGAAAACCCAGAGACCTGGACAGGGAATAAAGAAAAAACACAGGAGCTGGGGTTAAAGGTGGGTGGAAAACTAGACCTACTGCAGGAACCTTTCTCGAAGATCTACTGTTACGATATGTTCTTACGTAACTGCTGTATGTTACTTCAAACGGGTTCCTGCAGTAGGTCTTCACATATAGGATTGAATACCAAGCAGTCTAACACAAAAAAAGGAGTCTGAGACGAGGTTCTGGGAGGAGGAAATGTCTGCCAACTAAGGTTCTGTTCAGGACAGAAGGCCTTGCAGAACTGCAAGGCCGAAGCCAGCCCTACACCTAGAGGCAATGTCCAGATTGTAATGCTTAGTAATGGTATGGACGGAAGACCAAGTGGCCGCTGCACAGATGTCCACAGTGGACACATTCCTGAAAAAGGCAACAGAAGTGGCCACACTCCTAGTGGAGTGGCCCTTAACCGTCCCCAGAAGGGGTTTCTCGTAGTTCTGGTGAATGTAATGGATACAATTAGCCAGCCTCCTAGACAGAGTTTGTTTCACAATAGTCTTGTCCTGGCACTAGGAGGCAAAGACTAAGAAGAGCTGGTTCGACTTTCGAACCTCCTTAGTCCGAGAGATACAATACCTCAAAATTCTATGCATACCGAGGGTGTGCAGGAGATATTCCCTCGTTAAGAGTGCTCTGGGAAGAACACCAGCAGTTCAATACTCTGGTTAAGGGTCAATTCCGAAACCACTTTCAGAAGAAATGAAGGGTTAGTCCGCAGAACCACCAAGTCTCTGTGGAAAATTATATAAGACTCTCTATAGACTAGAGCCTGAAGCTCAGAAACTCTTCAAGCTGAAGTGATAGCAACTAAAAAGAGCATTTTCCATGCTAAAAAACGCACATCACAGCTTGCTGTTGGTTTGGGGGCAAAGTAAGCTTTTCTAACATAAAGTTGAGATCCATGGGGGGGAACAGGATTCAGAACTGGAGGTCTGATATGAAGGATCTCCTTTAAGAAAGTCTTGGAAACCTCTAGCCAAGTTAAGGTTTTACCCTCCACCAGGAGGTGGTAGGCCGAAACCGCAGAGAGATGAACCTTCAGGGAGGAACAGCTGAGCCCAACTCTGACAGATGCAAGAGGTACTCTAAAACCTGGGAGGCCGAGCAAGAAAAGGGATCTAGGCCTTTGGCTAAGGCCCAGATAGATCCACTTCATGGCATAAGTGGGTCTAGTGGAGAGCTTCCTGGCTTCCACCAAGACCTGAGTGACTCCTGAGGATACCATGTAGCGAACAACCGCCACGTCCACAGGTGCCACGCATGAAGATGGAAAGACTTGAGGCTCAGATGTACCAGGGTGCTCTGCTCCTGGGACAGAAAGTCATGAGAGAGAGAAAGAGGTACTGGGAGTTCCAGCGCTAACTGCTGTAGCAACGATAACCATATCTGCCGAGGCCATGGGGGGCAATGAGGATCATGTGAGCCCCCTCTGCTTGTAGCTTCAACAGAATCTAATGCAGAATAGGAAAGGGAGGGAAAGCATATAGTAATCTCCCTGTCCAAGACAGAGATGGTGCATCTCACTAAAAAGCACCATGCCAGGGAATGAGCTAGCAAAAGCTGGGTAGTTTTGCACTGGATAGGGATGCGAATAGATCTAGGTCTGGCCGACCCCATAGAAGAAACAGGTCTTCTACTACTGCCTGCTTTAGTTCCCACTCGTGAGTCCTGGTGACTGACTGGCTGAGACTGTCTGCCAGAATGTTGTGAACTGGCCCGTGGACTGCTGTCAAGGATAGGCCGTGCTATATCACCCAGTACCATACCCGCACTGCCTCCCTGCATAGAGGGTACGATCCGGTGCCTCCCTGTTTGTTTAGATACCAGACAGTGGCCATGATGTCTGTCTGGATGAGATGTGTTCCCAGAGTTAGGAGCAACTGGAAGGCTTGGAGAGCATAGGGCACCACTCTCATCCCCAGAATACTGATGTGAAGGTTCTACTCCATGGGAGATCAGAAGCCTTGAGTTCTGTGGTCTCCCAGATGCACTCCCCATCCCAAGTTTGAGGCATCCATGGTGAGAATCTGAGAGGGAGACGGAGGGTAGAAGAGAACCCCCACCGAAAGGTTGGCTGGGTCCTGCCACCAAAGGTGATCCTTTTGAAGGCTGTTGGAGACAAGGACTCTCTGGCCCATGTCATCTAACCGTTGGTCCCACTGGACTCAAAGAGACCATTGGGTAACCCTCATATGTAATCTGGCCAAAGGGACTGTGGGTATGGTGGCCACCATCAAACCCAGAAGTAATATGACCGAACGCACCATGGTCCACCAAGATGAAGCCACCAACATCGCTTGGGAGAGT
Organism: Neoceratodus forsteri; assembly: GCA_016271365.2. Classification (NCBI taxonomy): domain Eukaryota; kingdom Metazoa; phylum Chordata; order Ceratodontiformes; family Ceratodontidae; genus Neoceratodus; species Neoceratodus forsteri. Next base: position 1,221,692,921 of record CM057458.1, read on the forward strand.
AAGGTCTCCACTCGGTCGGAAGAAAGGCCTTGCTCTGGACTGTGTCCAGCACCACTCCGATGAACTGGAGGTGCTGAGAGGGTGCCAGCTGGGACTTGGGAAGGTTGACCAAAATATCCAGGCTGGAGAAAAGGTCCAGACTGAAATGAAAGGGATTCCTTCAGACTGTCTGGTGAAGGGGCTGAAAAGAGCCAGTCATCCAGAGAAGGGAGAACATATACGCACCTGTGGTGCAGGAATGCTGCAACCACCACTAGGCACTTGGTGAACACCCGAGGTCCTGAGGAGAGGTCAAACGGCAGGGCTCTGAACTGGAAATGATGGTCCAGGAAGGAGAATCTCAGGAAGCGGTGGTGGGCCAGAAGAATGGGAATATGAAGGTAAGCATACTGCAGATCCAGGGAGCACAGCAAAGTGTTGGGGAGGAGCAGGGGTAACAGTCCATGGAGAGTCAACATGCGAAATCTCTTGTACTCTACAAAGAGATTAAGCATGCTGAGACCTAAGATGGGTCCTAGATCCCCAGTCTTCTTTGTAACCAGGAAGAAGTGAGAGTAAAATCCCCTTCCTGTCTGTTCTGGAGGTACACGCTCTATGGCTGCCTTTCGCAGCAGAGTTTGTATTTCCTGTGAGACCAGCCGATGTTGGCCTGACAGGTAAAATGATCTTCCTGGTGGGTTGGGATGAGGTCTCTCCAGGAACTCTATCGAGTGACCTCCTTCTATGAGTTGAAGAACCCATGTATCTGCGGTAATGGCTCCCCCCCCCCCACGGGTTCCTCCGAAATGGTCAGAAGGAGCGGAAGGGGTGGGGTCAAGATGCGGAGGGGAGGGACGTCTTTCCCCCAAAGGCAGCTTTGGAGAACTTCACCTGGGGGCTTTGTGCACCAGAACCCGGGGCATGACGCTTGTTCTGTCGTTTGCCCTGATTCTGTTTGTTCCATTTTCAATGGCGACGAAATGGCTGCTGCTGTTGTCTTTGACCGGAATGGTACATGGACCGGACATCCCTGAGGGATTTGCTGCTCTCCTGCAGCTCAGTTATACTTTGGCATCGCCACCACACAGAACTGGACCCCTAAAAGAGAGCTCTTAACATCCTGTGCCAATCCTGCCAGACTAGACATCTAAAATAGAGTCCTGTAGCTGCTCTTCGAGCCACAGAATCCATCGAGTCATGTAGGGCATGACTGCAGGACAATTTATTCATCCTGCATTTCTCCAGGAGTTTATTCCATAATTGCACATTAGGGATCTCCTGGAACTCTCTCTCCAATTCCAAGAGAGAGGATTTTTGGAAAGCCACCATATGGGCTACATAATTCAGGGAACGTATGGCGCAGGTGGAAGATGAGTAGATTTTCCTACTATACTAGTTCATCTGCTTGGACTCCTTATCTGGCAGGGAGGCACTAAGGTGTTTAGGCTGGGCCTACCTATCGTGGGCAGCGGTGATGACCTTAGAATCAGGCCTTAGGTTGGGTAGTGAGGTGAAAGACCCCTTCCAGGGGAAAGTACGTCCTATCAGCCTTTTTTGATACGGCCAGTGTAGATGAAGGTTGCTGCCAAATGGTGGATACAAGGTCCTCATGCAGACTCATCCAGTGTGGAATGGGTAGGGGGTCCACACTGACAAGATCCAAGTGTTCCGCCAGTCTCTTGCGCATGGGGTCCAATTCCTTGGAGGCCCATTCACAGGATTTTTGAATGGTCCTGAGCAGCTCAGCAAAGGAGGGGTCCTCAGGAGGAGTCTTTGGGGATTCTTTTGGTTGAGGCTCAACTGGTGAATGAGGTTCGGACAGAATGTCTGGTTACGAGCTTTCATCTAAGTCCAAGGTGTCCAGTCTACTGGGCAAGGAAGCCTCTATAGGCCAGGTCCGGGATCTAATATCTCCGTGAGGCAGAGCAAAAAAGTCTCCCTCAGAAACTCGGCTAGAGGGTATCAGACTAGGTGGGGGCACCCTGATAGGAGGGGTAGACCCAACTGTGACCTGAGGCTGGCCCAAGTCTAAAAGCAGTTGGAACCTAGTGTCCTTCCACCATGCAGGAATGACATCACATTCAGGCTGCGGTGGCGGAAGAAGTGGGTAACCCAGGCACCCAGTAAAAGGAGGGTAGCTGGGAGAATGGTACCAGAGTAAGGCACCTGACAGACCGGCATTGGACAGCCCAGCATTGGCTAGCCTGTCATCGGCGGGTTGGAACCCAGCGATGGACACTCCGGCATCAGATACTGTGGAAACTGAGGGTTCCTAGAAAAGTACCCAGATAGGTCTGAAGGAGGGGCAGAGGGCCCTGCTGGAGGAGAAGCCGAAGGCAACAGGGTAGGCAGAAGAGCCACAGCTCCTGCAGGAGGAGGTTCCATACCGCCCCCAAGAAGGTCCAGCGAGGGATTCGGCGAAATGTGAGGATCTGTCAGCGGAAGAGAACCCAGCAAAGGGGAAACATCTGGCAAATCCCCCAACAACAGGTCTGGCAAGAGTATCCGACTGGAGGGGGTTGGATACCAGTAGCGAATCCCTGGAGGGGGAACCCCGAGGGGATTAAGAGGTACTTGCAAGTTCTCTCTGTGCAATGTAGGGGACCACAAGGGAGTCCAAAGGGAGAGCTGATGGGCTCACGTGGTTGAAAGAGGAGCCATCAAGTGACTTGCTGTTCGCAGCTGGGCTGACACAAGCCAGCCGGCTAGTGGCAGACTGATCGGCTTGGGCCGGGCACCCAACGTTGGAACCAGAGGGTGACTCAGTGGCAAAACTCAGAGGAGCAGACCCTAAAGGAACCTCCAAAGAGGCTACCCCCAACTGCCCGCTAGCCTCAGCGGGGGTGGATGGGTGGGGGGGAAGAGTGTGTCTGGTCCACCAGAGCAGAGGAAGGCCCTGCAGGTAGGGTACTCACGGAGGTGGAGGGCCCACCCTGATCAGTGTCGGCTGTCTGGCTGGAATTCCCTTGGGGATAGCAGCTCCGCTCCCGGCGTCTCTTCTTGTTCTCCTTTATTTTCTTTTCCAGGGCCAGTGACAATGATCTTTCCCTCAACTCCTGGAGCTCCTTCTCCATGAAACCCAGCCTCTGGGTCAGCAGATGGGCGTCAAGGGTCCTCTTGCGACGGGTTCGAGTGGCCTGGTTGAAGCCCTGGCAGATGGTTCACTCAGAAGAGTTGTGCTTAGGCCTTAGGCAGAGGACACACTAGGAATGATCGTCCCCATGTGGAATTTGCGCACCGCAAATGGAGCACTTCTTCTTGGACCAACTAGATGATATACACGTGACAGGACAGAATAAGACCCCATCCCATTTGTTATGGAGAAATGTGTTCAAACGCAAGGATCTGTCCTTTTCTGTCCCTTCTCTGTCTGGTTGCGCAACCAAATTTTCCTGTGAGACCTTGGACTTGATCACCCCGAACAGTCTCTCAATTCTTTGCCTCTCACTGTCTCTCAGTTTTCTCTTGCTGTCTGTTTTTTCTCCCTTGCATAACTATATATGCTGATACAGAAATATGTGCAAATCAATACATGGAAATGAAACTGATAGAGAATCCCTATTGTTTAGAATATATGTATATGTGTGTGAATATATATATATATATATATATATATATATATATATATATATTTATTATTACTGTTGAATGTTATATAATCATATTTTGTCATAACTGAAAAAAGCATTGAGAATTAGAGGTTATCAGAGTTCAATGTTTAGGTTTTTCCAAAAGCTGCAGAAAGGGCCATTCAGGAAGCTCACTGTGTCCTAGCAGCTCCTGATATTTACAGGAACAGAGCATTTGGCACAAACAGGATGTTTGCTAAGGATGGAGGCTGAAAAAGACGTATAAAAAAGCTGAACTGCAATAAGAGATTACAAGAAAGATTTTATTTTGCCTCTGCACATAGTTCTTATGAACAAGTTTATATACATTTTTTTATGTTACTGTTACAATAAATAAAGTTTTGGTGACTTTTACAACTGCTCCTGGGTTTTCCATAAGCTTCCTGATCTGTGCCTCGATGACGATACACTGTAACAGATTGTGAGTTAGAATTAGAGAAAAAGAAATTCACTATTATAAAAGGCGGGCAACTGAAAGCTGTTCTACTGCGTTTGTTGAATGATACTATGCGATGGCGGGAAAGAACCGGAGGGCAGGCAGGGGACCGCCCCTTTTATAGTCACACTGACATCACATCACCTGACTATGGGGGGGGCAGGGCGGACCCCACTGATTGCTAGCTACAACTTTGCCGTGCAGTCCTGACGCCAGGGGGAGCAGTCCTATATGTGAAGACCTACTGCAGCAACCCACTCGAAGTAAGATCCTTGCTTGCCACACTGGGCAAATGGCCAGAACAATTCAAGGATCAACGTATTTATTTTTTCTGGCCTAAGTAAGTAAAAGTTTATTTTTCACGTGCACAATCCTGGAGGCTGTTAGTACTGCACAAATAGGCAGAGGTGCAATAAGCAACAAACAACAATAAAATAAATATTAGTAACAGATTACAAATGGAGCACTATAAAATAAAAATCTCACTAAAAGCAGTTCAGCTGTACACTGATTCCTCAAGTTTATAACTCAGCCCAAAAGGCTTACCTTAACAGATGTGCCTTCAGACCCTGCTTGAATGCCTCCACCAACGGGGCATCCCTCAAGGACCATGGGAGAGAGTTCCAAAGGGCCGGGCTGGCCACCTCAAATGCATCATCTCCAAAAGGTTTTCAGCCGGGTCCTTGGAACCACTAGGAAGCCCTCAGTGGAGGAGCGGAGTGAGCACACAGGGAGGACAGCAGTCAGGAGGTCACTCAGATAACAAGGGCCTGAAACGTATAGGGCCTTATAGATGAGCAAGCCCACACTGAAGGGGATTATCCATCTCACTGGCAGCCAGTGCAGATCACGCAGGACCGAGGTCACATGGCAAGACCTCGGAAGGCCCATCAGCAACCTGGCCGCTGCATTCTGCACCAACTGCAGGTGACAGAGAGTGACCCCAAAGTATAGAGTGTTACAGTAGTCTAGCCTCGAGGTAACAAAAGCGCGCACCAGTGAGGGCAGATCACCAGGTGGAATTAAGGCTTTGATCTGGGCAACATTCTTTAGGTGGTAAAAACCACTCTGAACGATGGATGACACTCAAGCCTCAACTGTCAATCTGTCGTCAAGGATGATGCCCAGATTCTTCACCTTAGTAGAAGCTGCCCAGGGGCAGGGGCCAGGAATATACAGGTTACTCACCTGTAACAGGAGTTCTAGGAGTGGTATATGTTGTTCATCCACACTGTCTGGCAGGTTCCTTGCTGCTTTAATTCTTGCCAGAAGGTCTTCAAGCTGGCTCCTCCTACCCACCCAGGTGGTAAAACCCTCGGCTCTGCCCCATGATGCCAGATCTAGCCTGTGGGAAGCCAGGCTGCGCATCGAAGCCGGGGAGGTCAGGTGGTTTGTGTGGATGAACAGCATATACCACTCCTAGAACTCCTGTTACAGGTGAGTACCCTGTATTTTTAAGGACGTGGATACGTTGTTCAATCCACACTGTCTGGCAGACTCCTAGCAGTTCTCCAAGAGGAGGGAGGCAAGACGCGCAACCCCTACTTAGGAAATAAGGACTGGAGAACCGAGGTCCCAAAACCAGCATCCCGGCATGACTCTAGGTCAATGTGATAATGGGAAATAAAGGTGTGTGCTGACTTCTAGGTAGCAGCCCTGCAGATTTCCTGGATAGGGACGTCCCTAGAAGCAGCGGTATGGCGGGTAGAATGAGCTCTTATCCCTTTGGATGGCTCCATGCCCGCCAACCGATAGCAAAGATCTATGCAGGAGGTGACCCACCTGCTTACCGTCCACTTGGCTGCAGGTCTGCCAGGTGCGGCTACAGCACAGCTGACAAACAGCCAGTGAACCTCTCCCCGAACTTCAGCTGTCCGCTCCTTATAATAAGGGAGTGCTCTTCTAGGGTCCAAAGTATGGAGCCTGTATTCGGCTTCCAAGGTGCGACTGGGGTAGAACACCGGCAGAGTCAACACCTGGTTAAGGTGAAACTCCAACACCATCTTCGGAAGGAACTTCGGGTGGGGGCCAAGGACAACTTTGTCCACTGTGGAAGACCAGGTAGGGAGACTTGATGGAAAGCGCATGGAGCTCTCCCATCCTTCTGGCTGACGCCACCAAGAAGGCGGTCTTCCATGACAGGTGAGAGATGTCACACCTGTGCATCGGTTCGAATGGCTTGCCCATGAGCTTAGCCAATACCAGCAGTAGATCCCACGGAGGTGGAGGTTCTCACACTGGAGGGGATATGTGGTCTAGACCTTTGAAAAAACGCCCAACCAACTTCTCCTGCACCACCGACTGCCTGCCATCCTGCACCCAGTAAGCAGAGATGGCTGCCAGGTGCACCTTAAGGGTCATCGACTGAAGCCCTAGCTGAGAAAGGGAACACAGGTAGTCCAAAATACTAGCCAATGGACAGGAAGAGGGGACCAACCCCTTGTCCTGACACCAAATGGAGAATCTCTTCCATTTGAAGGCATAGCATTTTCTGGTCGACTCCTTACAGGACACCTCAACAATGTTGAGGACCTCGTCGGAAAGACCGGAGGCCTGAATCTCTAGCTGCTCAGGAACCAGGCCGTCAGGTGCAGGGATTGAAGGTCCAGATGAATTACCTACCAATTGTTGACCGAGATCAGGTCTGGGCGGGCTGGAATCCGCCTCGGGAGCCTGAAGCTGAGACTGAAGAGATCTGGGTACCAGAACTGGCGAGGCCAGTCTGGGGCTACCAGAATCGCCTGCTTCTTGTCCCTCTTCACCTTGAGAAGCACCTTGTGGATCAAGGGAAATGGAGGGAAGGGGTAAAAGAGGCCCGGGGTCCACGGCCTCGAGAAGGCATCCCCCTGCTGAGAGGGACGGGCATGAAACAGCCTCAGCTTCGCATTCTCCCTGGAAGCCAACAGGTCCACCTGAGGGGTGCCCCAATGGGAAAACAGGTCTTGCACTACCTCTGGCAGGAGAGACCACTCGTGAGATGCAGTGCCTATCTGGCTGAGAGGATCGGCCACACAGTTAGAGGCTCCTGCCACATGGATGGCTAGGAGATCCACCTTCAGGCTGATCACGAGAGACCCAATACGGAGAGCTTCCTTGCACAGAGGCAAGGAGTGTATCCCGCCCTGACGGTTGAGACAGTACATGGTCGTGGTGTTGTCCGTCTGGACCTGAACCACCTGACCCCATACAAAGGAGCGGAGCGAAGGTGGTGAGGGCTAGTCGAACCGCTCAAAGCTCCAGCAGGTTGATGTGGCATCGAGACTCCTAAGGGTATCAGAGGCCATGTGCCCTGAGTTCCCCCAGATGGGCACCCCAACCCATCAGAGAGGCATCGGTCGTAAGAGTGACCATCAGTGCGGGGCGGTCAAACAGGATACCCTCCTGCAGACAAGCTGGGACGAGCCACCACTGCAGGCCGACCCACATGTTCTGGGTCACGGTCACTGGCTGGTCCAAAGGACCAGAGCGCTCTGACCACTGGCGAGCCAGCCCTCACTGCAGGCGGTGCATATGCCAGGTGGCCCAATGGACCACACTGGTGCAGGCCGCCATGAGGCCCAGAAGGTGCAGGAAGTCCTAGGCAGGGTGCAGTTGCCCAACCAGAAATGACTGGGCAGTGGAGGAAAGGACCTCGGCCCTGTCCGCAGTGAGCCGGGCTCTGGCTCAAAGACAGTCGAGCTATGCCCCGATGAAGTGAATCACCTGCGAAGGCACAAGTTCAGATTTGGCCTCGTTGATCAGGAGGCCAACTTGAGAGGAGACCTGGAGGGCCAGATCCCTGGACCGCTCCACCTCCAACCTGGAAGGGGCTGCAATCAGCCAGTCATCCAGGTAAGGGTACACCCGTTCCCCTCGGTGCCGCAGAAATGCTGTCACCACTGCCATGCATTTGGTGAAGACCCTGGGAGCTGGAGCTAGGCCGAAGGGCATGGCCCAGAACTTGTAAAGTGATCCCTCTGCTCTGAAGCAGAGGAATTGTTGAAGGGATGGACGGATTGGGACGTGAAAAAATGCGTCCTGGAGATCCAGAGAGCAAAACCACATGCTTAGTTCCAAGGAATGAATGATCCGAGCCAGACTGACCATCCTGAAGGTCCGCGGCCTTAGGAACTTGTTCAGGTCGTGCAGATTGAGAATGGGGTGCCAGCCTCCCGTCCACTTTGGGACCAGGAAGTACCTGGACACAAACCCCAGGTTTGGAGGAGGGTCCGCCACCTCGCTGATTACCTCCTTCTGGAGGAGCAGAGCAATGTCGGTTGAATGAGCAGACAGAGAGGCTGGGGAACCCATAGCCCCCCATGGGGGTGATGGCTCGATAGGGAGGAGACTGCTCAAATTCCAGAGGCAGACCCCTGCCAACCACTTCCAGCACCCAACGGTCCGTGGTGATAGTGGACCAGGTGGATAGGAAGTGGCAGAGCCGTCCCCCCAAGGGGGAACCCGGGGAGGAGTGACGAGGTTGGAGGTGACACCCCTCAACCCACCACTGGGCAGGCTTGGAGTAAGAGCCGGTCGAGGGGCCGCCTGGACCTTTCCCTCCAAGCTTCCTATTTGAGGAAGCTGCAGACTTGGCCTTAGGGTGCCAAGGGTGAGCCTGCTGGCCCTGTTTGCTGGTGCTGCTGGGCCAGACATGCCGCAGGGGCGGAAGGGCTTACGCTGCTGCTGGCGGCCTTTGTCATTCTGGGCAGACGTGACAGAGTCCAAGGTGGCACTGGACTTCTCGATTCTCTGGAGATGGCCTTCCATCCCCAGCCCGAACAAGTCGGTGCCCAGGGAGGGAATGTCTGCCAGCTTGTGCTGGGTATCCGTCGTGAAGGTGGAGATCCGCAGCCAAACTCTGCAGCGCATGGCTACTGCGGCCGCTACTGACCGGGCACAAGAGTCTCCAATATCCAAAGCAGTTTACAGCTGTTTGGCCACCGCCCTTCCCTGATCCCGCACCTGCTTGACTGTTGTCTGAAGGTCAGCAAAGAGATGAGGAATCACCTCATCCAAGGAACCCATAAGGGCGTGCGAAAAATGTGCCATCAGCACGGCTGAGCTAGCCTGTCAAAGACCAAGAGAGGAAGCAGCGTAAACTTTTCGCCTCAAGTATTCCAGCTTTTTGGACTCCATGTCGGGTGGTTTTTCCACGTCCTGAGTGTTTCCGGAACGGGCAGAAAATGCTAATGGTTACCAGGCCCTCAGCAGAGGTGCTCCCAAAAAATGGAGAGAGTACGGTGGAACTGCGTGATTGCAAGCCATCTTGGAGGAAGGCGCGAGGACAGGATGCAGGTCACGTTATAACTCCAGGGTCGGGCCAACAATGGCTTCGGCCACAGGGAAGGCTGTGAGGTGATATCTGGCCCGTTTCTGTACAGGTTCGAGCTGCATTCCAGTGGACTCAGATGAGCCGAAGGATTCCCAAGAACGAGTATAGTATCTCGTCCACCGACTTACCCCCTGCAGATTCCTGGTCAAGGAGCCTGGAGTACAAGGAGTATTCATCGGACTTAGACGAGTCCGTGAACAGCTGCCCAGTGCCTGAGCCACCTTCTACTCGCCGAGGCCGATCGGGGGTGAGGATGACCGACAACCTGTGGGGCAAGCCCTGACCTGACCAAGAATCCTTGTTCGGGGCCCAAGTCTTCAGAAGCGGTGGTTCCACCACAATGGATGGAGCAGCAATAAAATTTTGCATGGTTTTGAATTGCATATTTTTTTTTTTTTGTACTCTGTTTATTTTTTCAAATAAACATACAGTTATAAACCCATATATCAGACTTCTTATTAATTACCAATACAAAGACCATCAAATAGTATAAGGAACAATAGTCTAGATACAATGATAACAGATGAGGGGGTAGTCCACTATGATAAAGAGTCCCATTTTCAGTCTTGAATGATAGCTACACTCCACAAGAGCATGTGGTCAGTCCAAAGCAAAAAGTTGTTCTAAACATTTTAAACTCAACATCCTGCATTGATTAGACCTTTTCCTCCAAATATTATAACACCTAAAATTGAAGCATTCCCCCTGAAGCTCTGATAACTATATATTCCCAGTAGAGATAAACACTGTTCACTAGATTTAGCCCTGAACCATTTACAACAGTTAAATTAAACAGCCACCATATTTATTTCCCCCAATTAGAATGCACTCCAGAGAAACAAACCAGGGGTAAGATCATTGCAAAGAGCAGTAGTAATAACTTTAAACATTTAAACTCCTAGAGTATTAAGAGATCCCCCAGTTCATATTAACTGAAAGAGAAACCTCTAGGGCCAAAGTCCTCTTCAAGTGTCCGTCTCCTCCTCCTCTGAATCCTCCTCGAACTGTGCCCCTCCTTGAGAAGCCTCGAACTTTGCTTGGATCTTCTCCACTCTCTTGCTGGCCTCCACTGGGTCATTAAATTGAAACGTATGCCCTCCGTAATAGAATCTGAGGCGAGCTGGGATTCATAGAGAGTGCCACACCTAGGTTCCTCACTGAATTGTGTTCAGCTATCCTCCAAGATCCTTCTGTAAGAAGGATAATGATCCAATTCTGATTTTGGACAAATCCATCTAATTAATGGAAAGCAAGATACAGTCGAACCCTGTTATGTGAATACTGATAAGTGAATAAAGTGAATACGTGAATAAAAGTCTGAAGCCCCACTTCCTTTCCTATCCGTTTAATGTAAAAATGCTCTGTTAAGTGAATAGAGCAGCCCGTTTAAGTGACTATTTTTTTCAATTTTCAGACCCTGCTAAAAGTCCATTATCAGATCTCTTCAGGTAACCCTGCATTGCCCCAGCCCTCCTGCTACTTCTGGACAATATATTGCAATTAACACTTCAATTAAGCACAGATGGTGTTAGTTGCAGTGTAGTATGAGATGTCAAATCCAGTTTCCTTCCTTTTGTTCTTCATGCTGCCAGAGTGCTAAAGATTTCACATGAATCTGCAAAACTCCAAGACATACAAATTAGTGTCATTAAATAAAGGGCATACCTTTTTAAAAACATTGCAAAGCGTCTTATGCTTGAATAATACACCTGACTCATAAAATCTAAAGAAAATGATTGCATGTATCCGTTTTAGCCTCTCGTAATGAAAACAATGTAAATCATGTTTATTGAATAACCCATTTAAGTGAATATTTTTATGTGGCACATTGGGTATTCACTTAAGAGGGTTTCACTGTATAGTAAAGTAGATAGAACTCCAAAGTCCGTTGTGGTTGTGGGATAATGACAAGAGGGGATACATTATACAGAATTCTTGAGTGCAAACGGTATGAAAAATGGAGGCCTAAGATAATGGGACCTTTATTTAGGGGAATCCAATCTTGAACTAATGTTTGGCTGAATAGTATCATGAAAAGTTCAGATCCCCAAATAATAATATTAGTTGTGAGGTTTTTAGAAAAGATTATATACAATCAGAGATTCAGGGTATAAATGGTTGGGGTAGGATGTGATCTTTATTAATTAAACATCTGCATTTCAGATATGTTTGGATATAAATTATTCTTAAAATGGGTGATTTATTATAATATATAATATGAATTATTTCTGTATTTAGCTAAACTGAAAACATTAATAATTAACTGTATTTTATCTGTAATGACTTCTGAAAAGCTAACCAATAAATGTTCTTCTACTACTGCTATATGTCATAATGGCAGAAGGACTGCTCAGTGTAATCTGATAGCATTAAACCTTGCAAGGCCGCGGACTGATATATCAGTCCAGAACTCCAATACATTCTAATTCTGTTGACAGACAAAGTGTTAATAGTTAAGAAAACTGTGACATGCCTACACAACTCAATTTCAATCCAAGCAGCCCTACTTGATTTTTTTTTTTTGGGGCCATGTAACCCAGGCAGTGCTTTAAAGGGAGCCAGCTTCCCAGAAGGAAAGAAGTAGGACCTCTATTGTAGGTCTTCATTCGTGAAAACACAAAGAAGTAAAATGTTTACAATAACTCACATGCCTGTATTATGTAATTTTATCTAGTTGAACTTGCAAACCTCCCCAAAGCCGGCAATTAGTGGTAACTACCACTCCCAGAATCCCCTGTGGCCAGCCCTCTCATGACGCATAACAGAGGGCTACACCTCAGAGGACTCCTAAATGCCGATAAGCATACAGTAACTATTTATTAAGCATGTAATTGCACTTATAGTGCTGGTACTAATCAGCCAAGTAAAGTGCTTTCCTCGATTGATCTGTACCGGCATTATAATGGCAATTACATGCTGAATAAGTAAAGTTACTACAGTATATGCCTATACGCATGTAGGAGTCTACTGCAGCTCAGCCTGTTGTGCGCGTCATCAGAGAGCTGGACGCAAGGGATTCTGGGAGTGGTAGTTGCTGGTAATGACTGGTGGGGTGGGGAGGGGGCTTGCAGGATCAACCAGATTCATAATACATGCATGTCAGTGAAAAAAATTAACTGCTTTGCGTTTTTTGCAAATCTTTGCTTCTGGGGAGCTGAGAATCCCCCTTTTACAGGCAATGATGCAGCAACAATCTGGACGTTTTCGTTCAGATCTCAATGTGTTGTTGTTACCATCCACAGTACTGGATGAGTAAGGCAAGGCAGATTTTATTTTTCCAGGTGCCCAATCCCGGTGGCTCTGGGCGCTGTACACATCAACATTACTATCTATAAAATAAAACAATAAAAACATCTGCAATAAATCAGACAAGACCATATAAATAAGTAGACAAGACCTAGACTAAAAATAGTAGCTAGAAGGGTCCATCCCTAGAATAGGATCTAATACAGAGTTGTCTGGGAAGGCCTTACTAAACAAGTGTCTCTTGATGCGGGTCTTGAATACCTCAGCTGAAGGGGCCTTCCGTACAGATGGTGGAATCAAATTCCACAAGATGGGGCCAGCGACACTGAATGCTCTATCGCTGGAAGTTTTCAGCCTCATCCTGGGAATCACAAGGAGGCCCCTACAGGAAGAGCGGAGGGAGCGGACCGAGGCAGCAGGTGTAAGAAGGTCAGACAAGTATCCAGGGCCCAGCCCATGTACGGCCTTGAAGGTGAGCAAGCCAACCACGAAGAGGATCCACCTCCTTACCGGAAGCCAGTGCAGTTCATGCAGCACTGGGGAGACTTGATCATTTTTTGACTGTCCCATCAACAATCTGGCAGCCACGTTCAGCACTAGCTGCAGCCTGTAGAGGCTACCTCCCAAGACCTCACAGGACAGCGTTACACAGTCGTCAGTCTCACAAAGGTGTGCACCAAGGTGGGGAGGTCCGGGGCCGAACTAAGGGCTTGAGACTGGCAATATTCCTAAGATGATAAAAGCTGGTCCGGACAATGGATGACACCTGAGCTTCAAATGTCAGTCCACTGTCAAAGGTCACAACAAGATCACGCACCCTATAGGAGGCCTCCAATGGCACAGACCTCAGGAACAAACCGGTTTCTGCTCCAGAGGCCATCCTATCATGCCCTCTGTTCGACTCCACAACCAGCACCTCCATCTTATTGGGATTCAGTCATAACCAGCTGGAGGCCATCCTGTCACTGATCTCAGCAAGGCACTCATTTAGCAATTCCACCACGCTGGATGTCCTAGCAGCAAAGGAAAGATACAGCTGGGTACAATCCGCACAGAAATGAAAACCCACACTGTACTTCCTAATGAGCTTTCCCAAGGGCAGTATGTACAATACATGGCAAAGAAAACTGGTGGTAAGACCGAATCCTGTACTCCATACAACAGAATGCTAGGGGAGGAGGAGGAATTCTCCATCACTACCTGTTGCCTCCTATTCGTGAGATAGGACTTGAACCAGCAGAAGACAGTGCCAGTGAGTCCACAAAATTCCGTCAGGTGGTCACGTAACACACACAATGGTCTACCATGTCAAAAGCTGAGGCGAGGTCGAGGAGCACAAGAACCGTCCCTCCCCTCTATCTCTAGCCCTGAGGAGGTCATTGTGCACATGAACTAAGGTGGTTTCCGTGCTATGCCTCGCACAAAACCCCGACTGGAGAGATTCATACAGATCAAAGGCCACAAAGTGCTGTTCAAACTGAAGCGCCACACCCTTCTCAACAACCTTCCCTAAAAATGGAAGCCTGGAGATTGGACAGTAACTGGACTTGACATCAGGGTCTAAAGAGGGTTTCTTCAGAAGTGGTCTGACCAGTGCCTCCTTCCAGGCATCTGGGAAGACCCCCTCTGAGAGAGAGCACCGGACAATCGAGGCGAACACAGGGTCAACGGTGTCAACACATCTCATTAAGAAATGTGTCGGCACCAAGTACAGTTCACAATGCGTGGGCTTCAGCTCGTGAGCAACCCGAGTGACCTCAGCTACCTCCACTGGTTTAAACTCCCCCCAACCAGGCAGAATGCTCTCCAGATGCCCAAGGCGACCACTGTTGACCATAATATGGCTCACTGGCAGTACGCCCTGCTGGATGGTGGACACGCTGTCCGAGAAGAAGCAAGCAAACTCTTTGCATAAAGCGTTGGAAAAAGCTTTTTTTTCAGCTGTAGACAGGCTGGGTTTAATACCCTGTCCACAGTCCAAACAGCACAGCTGGTCAATTCTTCCCAGCAGCAATCTTCCTGGACAGGAACTCTGCCTTCATAAGGGTGATGATTGCCCCCTGATACTCGCCATAATGGGAGCGCAGGGCCAGTCTGTCCACCTCCAACCCAGACCTCCCCCAGCAGTGCTCTAACCTCTGACCCAAAATCTTCATCACCTCCAGGGTACTGTAGTCTGCATGGAATATCAGCAGTAACAGCTGGGTGAACATGAGTATCTACGAGACAGTGACCACCTGAGACTGTATCTAAAATATTGGCAGTGTCATCAGTACCACCCTACACTGGACTGGCAATAGACATCTTGGTTACTAGTTGGAAAGGGTCCTAAGTTTGGAAAATGCCATAATTTAGAGCTGAACTTGAAGCTGTCTTCAGAAAAGTCTTCATTTTTGCTACTGTACATACAGGATTTTACATACCAGAATCTGGCAGATGCACCCCATGTTGGTTAAGGAGGGATCCATACTGGAGTGGATGATGTGTGAGCAAAGGGCAACCCCTGTTCACCAAGAGAAAAGGGGCACATTTTTTCAAGCAATACATAGAAATATTACATTTCTGGCTTAGTGTCCTGGAGCACTAAGAGGTTATGTGACTTTGTCAAGGTCACACAGTAAAAACAGGTTACTCACCTGTAAAGTACAGTTACTTAAGAACTTACCGTAACAGTAAATCTTCGAGAGAAGCTCTTGCAGCAGGTAACATGTAGGACTGTCACCACGTGGCAGCAGATATTGGCAATTCTTTTCTCCAGCAGTACCGACGTGGGACCGCCCACCCAGTGTCAGCTCTGCCCCCAATGTCACCCTGTATAAAGGTAGTAGGCGATCCCTAACGTGCTCCAGTTCTTGTACGCCAATGTCAGGCCAAATCCAACATCTGTGGATAAAAACTAGCCCACAAAAAACTTCAGGCAAAACAAGGCCCACAACAGAAAGCTAAACCTTTGGCTCAGAGCAGAGGCTTACTCCCGGAGGAAGGCGGGAGGGAAAATCATACCTGCACAAGAGAGCTTCTCTCAAAGATCCACTGTTACGGTAAGTTCTTACGTAACTGTACAATCTTACTTTGAGAGGAAGCACTTGCTGCAGGTAACACATACAGGACAGATTCCCAAGCAGTATAAAACTAAAGACAACCCTTGGGAAGGGGTGGGGGCAAACATACAGAAACACACCCAAGAGGTATGAAACTTAAGACAATCCTTGGAAAGGAGGAGTCAACATACAGACACACTCCCGAATGGTATAAAACTTAAGATAACCGATGGGAGAAGGAAAGAGAGGCAAACACACAAGGGAAAGAGAGACACCACTCAAGAAATAAGGCCCTGGGGAACTGCCAGGCTAAAACCTGCTCGACGCCTGGAAAGAACATCCAGACTGTAGTGCCTGACTAAAGTGTGAACATAGTGCCAAGTGGTGGCAGAACAAATGCCAGCCACAGACACTCTCTTGAGCATGGTAAAGGAAGTAGCGACCGCTCTGGTGGAGTGCGCCCTGATCGCACCCGGAAAGGTTTTCCCACCCTTTTCATGACAAAAGGAAATACAATCAACCAACATGAAAGCATTTGTTTGGTGACAGGGCGCCCCAAGGACCTGTCCACAAAGGACACAAAAAGCTGACCCGATTTCCTGACCTCCTTGGTTCTGGACAATAACAGCGCAAAGCGTGATGCACATCTAAGGTGTGTAACAGTGCCTCACCCCTGTTGGAATGTTCCGGATAATAAACCAGAAGTTGAACCATCTGATTCAGAGTAAGCTCTGAAACAACCTTAGGAAGGAATTTAAGATTGGTGCGTAGATCCACCCTATCCTTATGAAAAATAAGATAAGGCTCTCTACACATCAGAGCATGAAGCTTGGAAATGCATCTAGCAGAGGTGACTGCCACAAAGAGCAACATCTTCCAGGAAAGGTAACCAAGCTCACAACTCATGGCCAGTTCAAAGGGGGGACATAAGCCTTTCCAAAACGAACAATAAGTCCCAGGGAGGAACTGGGTCCCGGACAGGCAGACTGAGATGCAGGATCCCCTTAAGAAAGGTTTTAACTACCTCCAATTGAGCCACCATCCTGTCTTGGATGCAGTGATGCTAGGCAGAAACAGCGGCCAGGTGTACTTTAATGGAGGAGTAACCGAGACCTGACTCCAACAGGGATAGCAAGTATTGAAGAACAGAGTTGGCCGGACAGACCAGAGGGTCCAATCTCCTGGCTGTGGCCCAAAGACAAAAACGCTTCCATTTCATAGCATAAGTGGCCCTGGCAGTGGGCTTCCGTGCCTCAACCAAGATGTGAGCTATTTCGTCAGATACTCCGAATCTAAGCTTAGCTAGGTTTGAAGGAGCCAAGCATGCAGGTGGAGGGACTGTTGATTGGGATGGACCAGAGCTCCCTGTTGCTGAGAGAGTAACTGACCCGAAAGAGGAAGGGGCTACGGAAGCTCCACTGTCAGACGCCTGAGCAGTGGAAACCAAATCTGTCTGGGCCACAGAGGGGCTATCAGGATCATGATCACCCTTCTCTGGTTGCGCTTTGAGGAGTACCCGCTGCAAGAGGTGAAAGGGAGGAAATGCATAAAGGAACCTCCCGGTCCAGGATAAGGACAATGCATCTTGCCAAAAGCTCCAAGCTCAGGACCGAGCGAGCAGAAAATGGGAAGTCGTGCTTTGGACTGAGACACAAAGAGATCCAACTCTGGCATCCCCATCTGGCGAACAGTGCATCTGCCACAGACTGTAGCAGGGACCACTAGTGAGAGAGCAGTTTGGCCCGGCTGACAGCGTCTGCAACCACATTCTGGAAATCTGGAACGTGAATCGCCGGAAGACTGATTTGATGCTCCATCGCCCAGTCCCACACCCTCACAGCTTCCTGACAGAGGGGATAAGAGTGCGTTCCCCTTTGCTTGTTGACGTAGATCACCACCGAGGTGTTGTCCATCTGAACATGAAGGTGAGCAGGCAGAAGGAATGGAGCCTAAGCCTGTACAGCGTACAGGACGTCTCTGAGCTCAAGCACGTTGATATGCAGGTTCTCCTCTAAGGGGGGACCACAGCCCTTGAGTCCTGTGGGTCCCCAGATGAGCCCCCCCATCTTGTCCCGGATGCATCTGTAGTAAGAGTCTGGTCAGGAGTGTCTGGCTGGAAGGGAAGACCTTTGCAGAGACTGAGGGGACCCCCACCAGCGGAGTTCCCGATGGACTGGCTCCGAGATTTTGATAGGCAAATCCAAGTCGTCCCTGGTTTGGTCCCATTGGACACGAGGCATCCACCGAATAGTGTGCATGCGCAACCTGGCGAATGGGACCGAAACTATGGCGCCGCCAAATGGCCCAGAATCCTGACAATGGATCTGGTGGGAACGACAGATGCTGAACAGATCTGGATTGCCAGTGCCCTGAGGCACTCCGCTCTGTCAGAAGGTAGGAAGGCCTTCCCTAGGAAAGTATCCAAAACAGTTCCTATAAATTGAAGATGTTGAGAAGAAAGCAGCTGGGATTTTTCTGGGTTCACTGTCATCCCCCGGCATTGACAGAGGAAGAGAGTGTCTAGTATGGTCTCCTAGATAGGCGGCCTGGACGGGGCCAGAAGAAGCCAATCGTCTAAATATGGTAACAGGAAGTGTCTGTCTCTGCGCAGAGCTGCTGCGACAATGGCAAGACACTTTGTAAAAACCCTGGGGGCAGAGGAGAGGCCGAAAGAAGTGACCTTGAACTGGTAGGACTGACCTTCAAACCTGAACCTCAGGAATCTCCGATGGTTCTGGTATATGGGAATATGAAGATATGCGTCCTGCATATCCAGTGACATCAGCCAATCCCTGACCGTCAAGAAGGGGAAGAGATTTGGGAGCGACACCATGCGGAATCTCCGATAGGAGACCCACCAGTTGAGGTCACTGAGATCCAGGATAGGCCTTAGGTCCCCTGACTTCTTGGGAATCAGGAAGACGCAGAAGTAGAAACAAGAGTCTACCTCTGCCCTCGGAACATGCTCTATGGCATCCTTGTCTAGAAGAAACTGGCTGTCCTGTCTGAGGGGAGCCCTGTGGTCTCTCGGATAATAAGACAGGGGCAGTGGTCTGTCTGGCAGTAGGGATTCGAACTCAATGGAGTGCCCGAAATCCACGAGGTCGAGGACCACTGGTCGGAGGCAATTTCTCTCCAGACTTGGGTGTAAAGAGAAAAAACAACCTCCCACTGTCTCTCCTGACGACAGGTCTGGGACAGGAGGGTCGCCTGAATAGTCAGGTTGAAGAAGGGGGAGGGCGGCGGCAGAAGGTATAGCCTGTCTAGAGGGGGTAGAGGCAGCACCTCTGGACCCCCCCTTGTCGACCAAAGCCTCCCCGCTGTGCATGAGACTGAGCACGAGGCTGCTGAGGCTGATGCTCCCCACTGCCACGAAAACGGGGCTTGCAAAAACGCTCCCAATTTGGACGGTACATGGACTGCATGGAATGGATGGCCTTTCCAGAGTCCTGCAGTTTGACAAAAACTTCTCTGTGTCTTCCCCAAAGAGCACAGAGCCTCTGAAAGGGGCGTCCAGAAGGGTAGTTTGAACTTCTGGGTTAAACCCTGAGACCCGGAGCTAGGAGTGGCGCCGAAGGCAAATTCCAGTTGCAGCCGCCCTCACAAGGTGTCCGCAGAGTCATACACCACTCAGAGGACATGGGTACCCACATCTGAGCCCGTTTGTAAAAGCTTTGCAAGCTCCACCTTTTGGGGGCAGTCAGGCACGCCATGCAGGATGTCCAGTCCTTGGTCCTAAAGGGCATTTTGGAACTGGACCATATGAGTCAAAAAGCTGAGGCTCCATATGCTGTAAGTGGTAGACGAGTACACCCTGTGACCCAAGGAATCCAGCTGCCTAGACTTCTGGCTGGGTACTTAGGTGTTTCGGCCTCTGCGAACGATAATGCGCAGCCGAAATAACCACCGAATCAGCTGTGGGATGTTCAGCTAGATAAGAATGGTCCTTGGGGCCCAGTACAAGCCATTGACCTTTTTGGGCACCGCAGAGGAAGCGTGTGGGTGCCTCCAAGTTGCCAAAGTGACGTCTTGGAAGGTATCCATTAATGGGGGGATAACCACCAGCTTGGGATCCTTCTGGTGTAGGCACTTTGCCAGACACAAGTGTTCGGGGTCCAGGGCCTCTGTATCCCATCCCATATTCCCCCGCGTATGACGCATGACCTCCATGAAGCTGAGGTCATCAGTTGGAGATTTAGGCTGTTCCTCTGTGTTGCCAGGAAGCAAGCCAGGGTCAGAATCTGGAAGGGAAGATTCTAATTCCCCGTAGGCATTGGAGGAGGAAGAATATTGTCTCCTCTTTTTGTGTCTCGGCCTCCTGGGTGAAGGAGAGTGGGAAAAGGAAGGAGTTTCTTGTCCTCTTGCGCTTGTCCCTGTGTTTCCTTGGGCTAGCAGGAGTCTCATCCCCCTTGTTCCCAGATGGGACAGGAGTAACCTGGGCATCTGGCTCAGGGACTGGAGGGAGCTGAGGAGTCTAAATAGGAGGGGAGACCAAGTCTTGTTAGATGGTTTCCCACCAATAACTAAAGAGCTCCTTCACTTGAGACATACCCAACTTGGGGGACTCAGGCTTAGGAGGAGACGTCAGACGTCTGGGACCCACACCGGCATCGATCGGGTCCAGCGTCAGTGGAATGGTCGATGTCGGCAATGCCTCAGTAGCACTGTCGTTGGGTTATGGCATTGGGTGGACCGGTGAACAGTCCTGAGGAGATGCGTCCAGGGTGCCAACAGGCGACGCTAGAGGAACCGATGACGGCTAAGGTACGGTGGTCTTAGCTGGTGCCAGAGAAGCCAAGGGCTTGTCCGGCGTCAGGGTAGAAGCGGCGTCTGACGGGTGTCCCTTGACCAGAGATGGGTGGAACTGTCGGAATGAGAAGAGGCCTTAGATGGCCTGTCTGGTGACTTATGGGGCTTATCAGAGTGGCATCTGTCTGATATGTAGACTGAGACCGGTCGGGCTTAGTCTTGAGCGCAGGGAAGAAACCCTGAAAGCCGAGTGCCCCGAAGCCTGTTTGGCCTCCTGGAGATTGACCAAGACTGATTGGGAGGACAATTTACTTTTCGCCGCTGCCAAACTGGCATTGGTGGGCCTCTTGCAGGCCAAAGAGCCGGGATCCAAGGGCTTTTTAGCAGTAGCACCTGGGTCTGAGGACCTATGAGCCGCTACGGCACTGGAGTCCGGACCCGGATATTGACGGCTTGTAAGGCGGGCCCCTTGGAGAGAGAGCGAGGCTGAGGCAGGAGGCTTGAGGGAAGTAAGCCGGGCCTCATGTCCGGAGGAGCCAGAGCGACCCACGGACTGGGAGCTGGATGACTTGGGCCTGGAGGGCGAGCAGTCCCGGTGATGATGCTTCTCCTTCCGATGTTTCCTGGGTGGAGATGGGGAACAAGATTCCCACCCAGAGGACGTCTCCTGCTGCATCTGGGCCAAACGTTTTTCCGCCAAAAAGGCTTGAAGAGACTTTGGCCTGCGGATCCTGGTTTGGCTGTGGAAGGCCTCACAGTGGGGACAGGCACCGTGTCATGGTCTGGGCCCAGGCAAAAGAGGCAGGCCGAATGTTCGTCCTTGGCTGGGACCTGCTTTCCACAAGAGCACTTAATACGGTGCCCGGTTGAAGTAGAGGACATACGCCACACTTTCGCAAGACAGAAAAATAAGAAGAAATAATTGTTCTTAGCTGAGGAACCAATAGAGAGCCGAGAGCTGATCTAACGTGTTGCCGTGGCGGGAAAGAACTGGAGCACGTGAGAGCCACCTACTTTATACAGGGTGACGTCGGGGATGGAGCCAATGCTGGGTGGGCGGTCCCACGACAGTACTGCTAGAGAAAAGAACTGCCGAGATCTCCCGCCAGGTGGCAACAGTCCTACATGTGTTATGTGCTGCAAGAACTTCCTCTCGAAGTAAGATCAGTAGTTCTACAAGAGGTACTGTATATGATGTTCATCCACACTTCAGGCAGTGTTCCTTTCCCCTTTAAATCAGCTATAATGTCTTTAAGTTGGCTCCTCCCACCCACCCAGGCGGTAACTCCCCTAGCAGTGCCCCATGATGTTAGAGCTTGCCTGTTGGAAGCAAGACCCGTGTGCCACTTGTCAGGAGAGGTCAAGTGGGTCAGTGTGGATGAACATCCTATACCACTCCTAGGACAGACTGTTACAGGTGAGTGAAAACAGGTTACTCACCTGTAACAGTGGTTCTAGGAGTGGTATATGGTGTACATCCACACTTCTGGTGGTGTCCTTTCACCTTAAAGGCTAGCTGGAACGTCTTCAAGCCGACTCCTCTCACCCACTTGGGTGGTAACTATCTCGGCACTGCCCCATGACATATCTTGCCCACTGGATAAGGACCAGTGTGCCACCATTTGCTAGGGGAGGTCGGGTGGGTCAGTGTGGATGTACATGGTATACCACTCCTAGAACTACTGTTACAGGAGAGTAACCTGTTTTTCTAGGGACGTGGATACAGTGTACTTATCCACACTTCTGGCAGACTCCTAGCAGTTCTCCGAGAGCAGGGGCAAGGCGCACATCCCCTATTTAGGGAAAAGAGATCAGAGAACTGAGGCCCAAAAACTAGCATCCCGGCATGACTCCAGGTCGATGTGGTAGTGTGAAATGAAGGTGTGTGCTGACCTCCAGGTAGCAGTCCTGCAGATTTCCTGGAAGCAGCCATCAAGACAGTGGTATAAAAGATAGAAACATAGAATGTGATGGCAGATAAGGACCACTTGGCCCACCTAGTCTGCCCATTTTCCTACCTAACAGATAAGCTGCAGATCCTAGTTAACCAACAGCTTACTTCCTCCTACCACCCACTAGGACTGCCTTATGTCTGTCCCATGCATTCTTGACTTCTCCAACAGTTATTGACTCCATGACCTCCTCAGGGAGGCTGTTCCATGCATCCACAACCCTCTCTGTGAAAAAATACTTTCTCCCATTACCTCTGAGCCGTTCCCCCCTCTATCTTCAAATTGTGCTCCCCTGTTCTTGCACATCTCTTTTTCTGAAAGATGCTACCATCTTGGACTTTGTTAATTCCCTTGAGGTACTTGAAAGTTTCTATCATGTCCCCTCTCTCCCTTCTTTCCTCAAGGGTATACATATTAAGCTCCTTTAGTCTTTCTTCATATGTCTTCTGGTGCAGACCCTGCACCATTTTGGTTGCCCTCCTATGGACAGCCTCCACTCTATGTCTTTGTGGAGATGGGGTCTCCAGAACTGCACACAGTACTCCAGATGGGGTCTCACCAACTGTCTGTACAGAGGGATAACAACTTCCTGTTTTCTACTATTGATGCCTCTCCCTATGCATCCCAGTATCCCCCCAGCCTTCCCTACTGCCTTCTCACATTGCTTGCCCACCTTTAGGTCATCTGATACAATGACCCCCAGGTCCCTTTCCATTTTTACTGTTGTCAGTATCTCATCCCCCATTGTGTACTCTTCCCCTGGGTTTTCGTTTCCCAGGTGCATTACCTTGCACTTCTTTGTGTTGAATCTGAGCTGCCATACATCTAACCATTCCTCCAACCTTGCCAAGTCCCTTTTCATCCTTTCCACTCCATCTTGTGCATCAACCCTGTTGCAGATCTTTGTGTCGTCTGCAAAGAGACATACTTTTCCTTCCAGTTCTTCTGCAATGTCACTTATAAAGACATTAAAAAGGACCGGTCCTAGTACTAAACCCTGCTGTACCCTGCTAGTAACCCTCCTTTCTTCACTGTGGACTCCATTTACTACTACCTTTTGCATCCTGTTGTCTAGCCAATTTTTTTTATAAAGGCTACTACCTTGGGACCCACTCCAAGGCTGGCTAACTTGTGTATTAATCTTTTGTGTGGGACTGCATCAAATGCCTTGCTAAAATCTAGGTAGGCCATGTCCACAGCCCCTCCCTGGTCTACTACTTTGGTCACCCAGTCAAAGAAATCTATTAGATTAATCTGACACCGACCTTCCATTGTAAATCCATGCTGCCTTGGGTCCTGTGCCCCACTGGCCTCTAGGTACTCAACAATTCTTTCCTTCAGAAGTGATTCTATCATTTTCCTACCACTGAGGTCAAACTAACTGGTCTGTAGTTTCCTGTCTCTGTCTTGCTCCCACTTTTGTGAGAGAGGATACATCCACCTCCTCCAGTCTTCAAGTACCACCCCATCCTCCCATGATTTGTTAAAGAGAGTAGTCAGCGGTGTCACTAGTTCTACCCTTAGTTCCTTCAGAATTCTTGGGTGAATCCCATCAGGCCCCATTGCTTTGTCCACCTTCAATTTTATTAGTTCTTTCAGAACCCTTTCTTCTGTAAATGGACTGGTATCGACCCCCCGTCTTCAGAGTGTTTCTCTTGTTTGGTTTAGGTACCTCCCCCTCCTCTTCCTTTGTGAATACTGAGCAGAAATATTCGTTCAGTATCCCTGCTTTTCACTGTCACCTCTATCCACATTCCTCCCTTTATTAAGCCTCAGTATCCCTCCTTTGGTCTTTCTTAGCTCTAATGTACCTATAAAAGGTCTTGTCCCCTTCTTAACAGAGTTGGCTAGCCTTTCTCGGTTTGGGCCTTTGCCATTCTGACTGCCTTCCTGCCTCCTTCTGCTTTAACTGATAAAGTTCTCTGTTCTGCTCCTTCTGTGTTTCCTTATATTTCCTGAATGCTATCATTTTCTCCTTAACCTTCCCTGCCACCTCTTTTGAGAACCTTAGTGTTTTTTTCCTTCATTGTGCTTTGTTGATTTGCTTTACACAAAGGCTTGTTGCCTCTGTGATGGCTGTTTTGATTACTCCCCATTGTTCCTCCACCCCTCTTTCTTGCCTGTTTGCTAGTGCTTTTCTGAGGCAGTCTCTCATTTTCCCCAAAGTCAGCCCTCCTAAACTCCAATACTCTTGCTTTTGTATGGCTTGATTGTATGGCTGTGTTTATTGTGAACCACATTGTTTGGTGGTCACTTGTTCCCAGATGGCTACCCACTTCTAAATCTGATATGCTTTCTCCATCCCATTTTGACAGTACTGAGTATGACAGGTGGAATGACCCGTAGCACTATGGGAGGCTCCCTACCAGCCAACCTATGCAGAGTTCGATGCAAGAAACAATCTATCTGCCAGTCATCTACTTAGCTGCCGGTCTGTCAGGTGCGGCTTCAGCATAGGTGACAAACAGCTAGTGAACCTCTCCCTGAACTCCAGTCGTGCGGTCCTTATAGTAGGCTAGCGCTCACTCCAGGTCCAATGTATGGAGTCAGTGCTTGGTCTCCGAGGTGTAGTTGGTGAAGTACACCAAGAGAATAATCACCTAGTTAAGATGAAAATCTGACACAGCCTTCAGGAGGAACTTCGAGTGGAAGTGAAGGACAGCCTTGTCCCTGTGGAAGACCAGATAAGGAGACTCCATCAAGAGTGCCTGGAGCTCACTGATCCTTCTGGCTGACATGATAGCCACCAAGAAGGTGGTCTTCCAAGACAGGTGAGACATCTTACACCTGTGCATCACTTTGAATGGCTTGCCAATGAGCTTTTGCTTATACCCACAATAAGACCCAAGGTGTGGTGGCTCATGCACTGGAGGGGAAATCTGGTTGAGGCCCCTGAAAAAGTGCCAGACCACCTTCTACAGCACCACCGACTGCATATCAGCCCGCACCCAGTAGGCAGAGATGGCAGCCAGATGCACACTGAGGGTCATCGACTGAAGGCTAGACTGAGAGAGGGACCAAAAGTAGTTAAGAAGGCTAGCCACCAGACAGGATAAAGGGTCTAGGCCCCTTCCCTGGCACCAAATGGAGAACCTCTTCTACTTGAAGTTATAGCATTTTTGGTTGATTCCTTCCGAGAGGCCTCCACCACAGTGAGGAAATAATCGAAGAGACCCAAAGCCTGGAACGCTAGCTGCTTAGGAAGCAGGCTGTCAGGTGCAGGGACTGAAGGTCCGAATGGAATCCCCTTCCCTGACAGCAAGACAGCAGGTCCGGGCATAGTGGAAAACACTTCGGGAGCCTGCTGCTGAGGAGATCGGGGTACCAGAACTGGCGGAGCCAGCCGGAGCGACCAGGATCATCCGTGCCTTGTTCCTCCTGGCCTTGATGAGCACTTTGTGGATCAGGAGAAATGGAGGGAAGGCACAGATAAGACCCAGGGTCCAGGGCCTTGAGAAGGCATCCTCCAGCAGTCTTACCTTCTCGGAGGTGCTGCCTGCCTATGGCAAGAGTGAGGCTAGGGTGCTCCGCACCATGGGATTTAATCAACGGCTGAAAAACTGGTGCAGAGCTCAGGTTTTGGCTTCATTAGGGACTGGGGGTGTCCACCTGGAAGGATGCAGGCCTATACTGGCACAATGGTCTGCATCTGTCCAGGAGGGGAACCAGGATCCTAGGTGTAGGTTTAAATGCTTAACTGGCAAACATTTACACTAGCTAAGCACTGAAAAGAAGCGGGGAAATCCTAGCCCCCCCCCCTTCAAAAAAAAAAAAAAAAAAAATCAGGGTAGCCAGTGAGGTAAACACCAAGATAGAGAAGTTGATAGGGAGAAGGGCAGGGGTAAATGGAGGCAAAGGCAGTAAGGACAGGGATGGGGCAAAAAGGGGTAAGGCCATCAAAAACTGGAGGGTAATGAGTACCAGTGCCCAAAGTCTAGGTAACAAGCTCCCCAAACTGGTGGTCTTGATGGATGAGGGATGACTGGATATCGTGGCAGTCACAAAAAAATGGTACACAGAGAACCATGACTGGGATGTCAACATACCAGGGTACACAATCTACAGGAGGGACAGTGAGGATAGAAGAGGAGGAGTAGTAGCTCTCTATGTAAGGGAAGTCATCAAAGCCATGGAACAAAAGGGTAAACAGGGAGGAGAGGAGGCACTGTGGGTCACCCTGGAGACTGGAAATAGCACCACAATCCGCACAGGGTTGTATAGAGACCCCTGTCTCAAGGGGGAGAAAATGGACAAGGAAATGATAGAAGGCATCGTTAGGATGACAGAGAAAGGGGAGATATTGTTGATGGGGGACCTGAATATGCCAGATGTTAACTGGAGCACCTTTGCTGCAGCCACATCGAAGAGCAGGGCCATTCTCGATGCCCTATAGGGGGCAAGCCTCAGACAGCTAGTGTTGGAACCCACTCAGGAAGGAGCAGTCTTAGACCTGGTACTCTCAAATGGGGATGGAGAGAGGATCTCGGATCTAGAAGTGGGCAGCTATCTGGGGATAAGTGACCACCAAACAGTGTGGTTCATGATAAACTCAACTGCAGAGTTAAGCCATACAAAAGTGAGGGTACTGAACTTCAGGAGGGCTGACTGTCAAAATGGGAGCGTGCCTCAGAAAACCACTAGCAAACAGGCAAGAAGGAGGGGTGGCGCAACAATGGGGAAGCATCAAAACTGCCATCACAGATGCAACAAGCCTTTGTGTGAACCAAATAAATCAAAATGAAAGAAAAAAATTATGGTTCTCAAAAAAGGTGGCAGGGAAGGTTAGGGTGAAAAAGATAGCATTCAGGAGTATAAGGAAACACAAAAGGAGCAGGACAGAGAATTGTACCAGTTAAAGCAGAAGGAAGCGGGGAAAGCAGTCAGAATAGTAAAGGCCCAAACCAGGGAAAAGATACCCAACTCAGTTAAGAAGGAGGATAAAACCTTTTATAGGTACACTAGGGAGCGAAGAAAGGCAAAGAGAGGGATAGTGAGGCTGAATAAAGAGGACAGTGGGTGGGCAGAGAGGGCCGGTGAAAAGGCAGGGATACTGAACGGATACTTCTGC
The DNA here is from genome assembly GCA_016271365.2 of Neoceratodus forsteri. Classification (NCBI taxonomy): domain Eukaryota; kingdom Metazoa; phylum Chordata; order Ceratodontiformes; family Ceratodontidae; genus Neoceratodus; species Neoceratodus forsteri. Next base: position 1,221,720,332 of record CM057458.1, read on the forward strand.
TCAGTATTCACAAAAGAAGAGGAGGGGAAGGTACCTAATCCAATCAATAGAAGCACTCTGGATAGGGATGTTGATCCCAGTCCTTTCACTGAAGAAAGGTTTCTGAAAGAGCTCCTAAAACTGAAGGTGGACAATTCAATGGGGCCTGATGGGATTCATCCCAGAATTCTCAAAGAACTAAGGGAAGAATTAGTGACACCACTAACCACCCTTTTTAACAAATCATGGGAGGATGGTGTAGTACCTGAGGACTACAGGAGGGTGGATGTGATTTCCCCTTCACAAAAGTGGGAGCAAGACAGAGGTACAAAACTACAGACCTGTCAGTTTGACCTCAGTGGTAGGGAAAATGACAGAATCACTTCTAAAGGAAAAACGGTTGAGTACCTAGAGGCCAGTGGGGCACAGGATCCAAGGCAGCATAGATACACAGCAGGAAGGTCATGTCAGACAAATCTAATCAATTTCTTTGACTGGGTGACCAAAGTAGTAAACCAGGAAGGGGCTGTGGACATGGCCTACCTAGACATTAGCTAGACATCTGACATAGTCCCAGACAAAAGATTAATAAACAAACTAGCCTGGGAGTGGGTCCCAGGGTGGAAGCCTGGGTGAAACGTTGGCTGAACAACAGGACACAGAAGGTAATAGTAAACAGAGTCCACTCTAAGAAAGGGGTTACTAGTGCGTACTGCAGGAGTCAGTACTGGACCAGTCCTTTTAATGCCTTTGTAAGTGACATATGCAGAGGGACTGAAGGAAAAGTGTGCCTCTTTGCAATGAGACAAACATCTGCAACAGGGTTGATACACCAGGGGTGAAAGGATGAGAAGGACTGGCAAGGTTAGAGGAATGGTCAGAAGTATGGCAGCTTAGATTCGATGCAAAGAAGTGCAAAGTAATGCACCTGGGAAATAAAAACCTGGGGAAGAGTACACAATTTTGGGGGGGGGGGTTGTAACAACAACAAAGATGGAAAGGGACCTGGGGGTAATCATATCAGATGACCTAGGTTAGCAAGCAATGTGAGAAGGTAGTAGGTATGGCTGGGGGGATACTGGGATGCACAGGGATAGGCATCACCTGTAGAAAACAGGAAGTTATCCCTCTGTACAGACAGTTGGTGAGACCCCATCTGGAGTACTGCATGCAGTTCTGGAGACCCCCATCTCTGCAAGGACATAGACAGGATGGAGGCAGTCCAGGGGAGGGCTACTAAAGCGGTGCAGGATCTGCAACAGAAGCCATTTAAGAAGAGGACTAAAGCGAGCTTAATATGTATACTCTTGAGGGAAAGGAGGAAGAGGGGGACATGGCCAGGCTTTTACTTTCAGTAAAAGAGACATCCAAGAACAAGGAGACACAATTTGAAGATGGGAGGCTCAGGCAATGTGAAAGCATTTTTTTAGCAGAGAGGTGGTGGACTTACGGAAAGGCTCTTCCTGAGGAGGTAGTAGGGTCAAAAACAGTGGGGGAATTCAAGAATGCATGGGACAGATTTAAGGCAATTCTTGTAGGGGGGGTAGGAAGAAACAGACTGTTGGTTAACTAGGGTCTGCAGTTTATCCAGTAGATAGGGAAATGGGCAGACCAGGTGGGCCAAGCGGTCCTTATCTGCCATCAAAGTCTATGGTTCTATGTTTCTGTTCACCACCACTGGATGGCATCCCACATCAATTGAGTCACAGTGATGTGTTGGTCGAAGTGACCCTTGCACGGAAACCACTAACGGCCAGCTCCCACTGCAGAGAGCACATTCTCCAGTGGTGTTGTCGAGGTACAGGTCAGGAAGCAAAGGAAAACAGGAGCAACTATAGAATTCGCCAAAAATATTTATTTACACTAACACTAACATAAAAAAATAAACTTCAGTATAACCATTTACAAAGGCAAACTAAAATACAGAGTTGTCCTTCAATCTCTGTGTCCCTTTTCTCCTCCAAACAATTGTAGCTCAGCTCTCTTATAAGTCCTTCCAACCCCCATTCTTAACAAGCATTCGGTTTCTTGTATGCTTCAGGAAGGTGCTCGCAGAACACAGTGTACCTGAGCTGAGGCCCCTTTTTCACTGCTCTTCTGCAAAATGCTTAAAACTTGAACTCATGTAACCTCTTGAGTTTCTAATAGCTTTCTGCAATAATCTCAAACTATAATTATGTACATTTCAACAGTAACGCTATATAATTTCTAAAGAAAGGGATCCCAATATCAGTTACATTTCCACATAATGATATGCATATATTTTTATATCAGCAGATAGGCAAGAGAGAAAGAAAAAACAGACAGCAAGGGAAAACAGAGACAGTGAGAGACAAAGAATTGCCAGACTGTCGAGGTGATCAAATCCCAGGTCTCACAGAAGAATTTGGTTGCGCAACCAGACAGACAAATAGACACGAAAGGACAGATCCTTGCATTTAAACACCTTCTATAACAACTGGGACATGGTCCTATTCTACCCTGTCAGATACACTCCCCTCCTTAAGAGAGAACCTGTTTTATCCAACAGATTTCCCAAACTTTCTATTAATTCTCTAATAATATTAGCTTCTAATTTTCAGAAATTAAGCACAAGTGCAGTATCCATTTGTTCTATAACAGTACAGCAAACAAAGTTAAAACTCATACATTTGTCTTTCAATCTTCAGAACCCTCAATTCCTGATCCATATCTTGAGAGAAAATCAGCACTACTATTCTCTTTACCAGATGTGTGCATCACCGTGAATTTAAATGGCTGTAGTGGCAGGTACCACCTTGTGATTCCGGATTTTTTATCTTTCATTTGGTTAAGCCAACAGAGAGGATTGTGATCTGTTACAAGAACAAAACCAGTTCCTAGCAAATAAAACTTAAGGGACTCCATGGTCCACTTTGTTGCTAAATTCATTTTCAATGGTGGAGTACCTTTTCTCTCTTTCATGCAACTTCCTGCTTATGTACAGAATAGGATGTTCTGTCCCATCTACATTTGGACTCAGTACTGCACCTAGACCAACCTCTGATGCATCTGTTTCTAACAAAAAATTGTTTCTCAAAGTCTGGGCTTCTTAAAGCAGAAGCTGAACACAATGCAGCCTTAATGGCTTGAAAAGCTTCATCACACTCCGGGGTCCATTTCACATTTTTTGGGTACTGTTTTTCATGAGCTCAGTGAGGGGAGTAGCTAACTCTGCAAACTTTGGGAACAAATTTCCGATAATAACCAGCCAGCGCTTAAAATGACCCATGTTTCTTTGTTTTAGGTACAGGACTGTTGGCTACAGCTTCCATTTTAGAAATTTCTGGCTTAACTTCTCCATTTCCCAAAACATAGCCCAAATATCTGGTTTCCTGCATGCCCAATGCACATTTGGTAGGATTAATAGTCAGATCCCAGGTCTCACAGAAAAATTTGACTGCACAACCAGACAGACAAATAGACAGGAAAGGACAGATCCTTGCATTTAAACGCTTTCTATAACAACTGGGATAGGATCCTATTCCACCCTGTCACAAGCGGGCCCAATGGACCATGCTGGTACAAGCAGTCATGTATCCCAGGAGGCGCAGGAAGTTCCAAGCAGAGCGCAACTGCCCAACCCGAAATGACTGGGCAAAGGAGGAAAGAACCTCAGCCCTGTCCACTGCAAGTTGAACCCTGGCTCTGCAAGAGTCTAGTTCTGCCCCAATGAGGTGAATCACCTGTGAAGGCACGAGTTCCGACTTGGCATCACTGACCAGGAGGCCAAGAGAAACACAGGTCTGGAGGGCCAGATCCCTACACCACTCCACCTCCACCCTGGAGGAATCTCCGATCAACAAGTCATCCAAGTAGGGGTATACCTACACTCCTCTGCACTACAGAGAAGCCGCCACCACTGCTATGCACTTGGTGAAGACCCTGGGAGCAGAGGACAGGCCAAATGGCATGGCCTGGAACTCGTAGAGGACACCCTCCGCACAGAACCAAAGGGACCGACGGTGGGACGGACGGATTAGGACATGAAATAAGTCCTGGAGATCCAGAGAGCAAAACCTAATGTTCTGTTTGAGTGATGGTATGATCTAAGACAGAGTGACCATCCTGAAGGTGTATGACTAAAGAAACTTGTTTAGGTCGTGCAGATCTAAGATGGGGCACCAGCTCCCAGTCCGTTTTGGCACCAGGAAGTACCTGGAGACAAACTCTGGTTATACTGGAGGGTCTGAAATAGCAGTCACGACCTCCTTGCAGAGGAGCTGGGTGAAGTAGTCCGAAAGGACTGACAGGATGTCAACAAAAACTATGTCCTCCTGTGGGGCATGGATTCAGCAAGGTGGGTAAGCCTCAAATTCTAGAGGCAGACCCTGACCTACCACCTCGAGGACCCACCTGTCCATGGTGACAGTGGACAAGGCAGAAAGGAAGTGGCGGAGCCGGACACCCATGGGAGGACCCAGGAGAGTCAGGACAGGCATGGGGGAAGCACCACCCTTACCATCACTGGGCAGGCTTGGAGGTGGGAGGAAGGAGCAACTGCAGAGCCACCAGGGCCCCGACCGCCTGGCTTTCGGAAGGCCATTGCACACTGAATTAGGCCGGGATGCCAAACCTGATAATCCAGGAGCCAGGTGCATTTATCTGTGTGTCTAGGTCTGAAAGGTTTGATGACCGTTTGTGTAAAAAAGTGTGCAGAATCCAGATTTACAACTTTTATTTCACTCAGAGTTGAACGTTTTCTTGGAAAATGCACTTCTTCAATGAAAACATTAACTGTCGGTGAAAATGGTGTACATTTTAATTTCAATTCTATTAAGTTTTTATTGAAATACTACTGACATTGTAACAAACTGCAACATACATATCAAAGGCTTACTAGTAACGTTATTATATATTTAACTTGAAACAATCAACTTTTTATGACATTTTATGAACCTAAGTACAGCAATCAGTATTCTTGTCCACTGTCTTCATTATCTGACATGTTAAGCAAATCTGTCTCATCAATATCGACATCACAGTCACTGTCATCATCGTCTTCATTTGGACTGGTGTTGTGTTCGTTCAATTGTTCACTTAAAGCTGGTGGTACAACTTCACGTGAACCACGTTGGCTGGTATTTGTCATCCTCGTAGATCCAGCCTTTGTCCTCTGGCTTCAGTAGTGTCATTTCTGGTTTGTCTGCGTTTTTCCATAACAATGAAATGTAATTTGCATGGCAGATATGTTGTGTCAGAGTTGACCTGCATGGTGGCAGTGAGCTTGCGTCTGCTCCTTTTATCTTTTCTAAGGGTGCGTCTTTGTCACTTGGTCGGTACTTGACATTTAACATGCTGCAGTAGGCTGTGTTTACACTCTTTACTTTCTGTCCACACAAGGTACACACAAAGCTCTCAACTCAGTTTCTTTAGACAAATATGGACATCCCAGTTTCCAGATGTCTGTGTGTACTCTGTATCCTTTTCCATAATTGTTAGAGGTCGCATCTTCCCCTTGTCTTTGAACGCTGGTGAATAGTCGCACCCTGTCAGTGCATGGAAACCTGTGCAGTTTGAGATTATCATTTAGACTTGCATGATACAGCAGAATGATCAAAATATCAGTATCATCTGCCCTGACCACTACGAGCACATCTTCACCCTCATTTTGACTGCAAATGTAGTGTATGTGTTGCATGATTCTTGTGTCTGCTTCTATGGGTTTGCCTTTTAGGGCCGTGCATTCTAGTCTGAGCACATGTCTAGCTTCCACTCTGTATGAGTCACAAGTTTCTCCTCCTGCATACATGAGCTTCTTATCACCTAGAACTTCACAGTACACATCAGAATCCCATGCTGTAGCTAGAAAACTTAGAAGTGCTGTCTTGAATGAAGATGAAGACGGGGATCCAGCACAGTCTCTTGGTCGGCTTGATCAGGACCAGTTATGAGATAGGAGATGCAAGCGATGCTATGCTTTCCTCCTCTCTTCTCTTGTTCAAGACCATTGCTCGATGGTGACTTGTAACAGTCACTGACAAGGTGGACATTATGTTCAGAAGAACAGCAAACAAGAGACAGGATGGTTTTTGCCACACCGTGAAATGTTGGTGGCAGGTTTGTAAGGCTTCAGATCAAGAACATGGCATCAACCACAGTGGCATTTACAGCAACGGGGTGACTACTTTGGACGCTGGTCTCAAATTTCTTCAGCAGTGTTGACTTCACTGTTGTGTTCATTGATCCATCAACGTTTCCCAAGGAAAGGGGTACTGGGGTTAACGGACAGGCAAGTTTTGACTGCAAGCTCAGTTGGTTGTAATTTGTTTCATGCCCACTAAACTCCATAAGAATGTCCATGTACCTTTTGTGTAGAGATAGCAATGATTCTTCTTGCATTACATTAACAATGATACACTGCACATACTTAACAAGTCTGGAAAAGGTGATCTGGTGACTGTCCCACAACAGACTGTATTCATGTTGTACCTGTGCCTTTATTTGTTCTGCCTTTTTTACATAATTGTTCTTACAGCTGTTGTGGTACTTCACTTCTTTGGCTATGAGATCAGTACTGCCTAACATCATTGCTGTCTGCTGCCCCATAAGTTACACATGTTGTAGGATATTCAAATGTCTCCTTTGACCCCCTAAGATTCTTTTTCTTGTATGACTTGCAAAGCATACATTCATTTAGGAATATGCCTGATGTAGATGCTGCAGATTCAGATAGAGCACTATGAACTTGTGAGCGAAGCATTTTGTAACTCTTTTCGATGTCTTTTTTTAACATTTCATCAGCTGCAAGTTTACTGGAACTCTTATATGCAGTGAAGTTCTTGTAGCAGATATAATGATGCCCATGGCTGCTGGAGTAACGTTCAAGCATGGAGTTCAGTACTGGTGCCCACACCTCAAAAAGGACATTAACCTGCTGGAGAAGGTCCAGGGGAGGGCTACAAAGAAGATAGTGGGTCAGAAGGGTAAAGCATATGAGGAGACGTTAAGCGCACAGAACTAGTACTTCCTGGAAGACAGGACAGATGGGACATGATTAGGTCTTTCAAGTACTTAATAGGGATAAAAAAGATTGATAAGAGGAGATCTCTTTAAACAGTGGCAACCATAACAGGGCATATCTTAAGCAGGAGGGTGGGAGGTTTAGGAGGAGGTGAAGGAAGTACTTCTTCACAGGGAGGGTGGTGGACACATGGAATGCGCTGCTGGAAGAGGTAATCTCATTGAAGACAGTGGGCAGCTTTAAGGGAGGCTGGGATAGGCACAGGGGGAAGGTAAGGATCATGGGTAGGGAGGATGGGAGGAGTGAGAGGGAGGGCAGGGACATTAGCTCAAGCTGTGGACGCTGTAATACCAGCAAATTTGATAGACCAAATGGCCTTCTCCTGCTGGCTTCTTCATATGTTCGCATGTTCATATGTCGTACTTTGACAGTGTTTGACTAGAACACCTTTCCTTTGCATCAACTACTTTCTCTCAATGAGCATCATCAACAGGTAGCAGGTCTCCATGGTCTGTGCTAACTCCTGGATCAGTGTGTAGGATGCATCGCCTCTGTGGTTTGTGAGAAGTCTTGCTAGCCATATCTGAAACACTAAATAAATTACATTAATAACTAAGTAAACCAAGTCTATTAAATAAATTAGATTAAAGAAATAACTAAGTAAACCAAGACTATTACATAAATGTAAAACTTTTAGTTACTTTTAAGAAAGTGCATTTTCCAAGAAAACGTACAACTATGGATGAATAAGAGTTGTAAATCTGAATTCTACATAGCTTTTTTTTTTTTACATGAGAAACAGTCAAACCTTTTGGACTCAGACACACAGATAAATGCACCAGGCTCCTGCTCTATGAGCCTGTCGTCCAGCCTGAAGCTGGGCTGGTTTTGCCACAGGGGCAGAGAGCGGCCAAAAGGGCTAGTCTTCTGCTATTTATAGCCCTTGGAATCCCCCTCTAGGTGGATGTCACTGAGTCTAAGGTGGCACTGGACTTTTTGATGTGGGTGAGGTGCCCTTCGACCCAGGGCCCAAACAAGTTGGTGCCCAAGCAGGGGACATCTGCCAACTTGTGCTGGGTATCTGCTGTAAAGGTCGAGATCCTAAGCCGAACCCTGTGGTGCATGGCAACCACGGCCGCCATGGACCAAGCAAAAAATCGCCAATGTCCATGTCAGTCTGCAGCTGCTGCTTAACCACTGCTCAGCCTTGATTATGAACCTGCTTGACCGTGGTCTGTAAGTCTACTGGGAGATGAGGAAGCACCTCATCAACTGTGCCCAAAAGTGCATGGGTGAAGTGGGCCATTAAAAGAGCCGAACTCACTTGCCGAAGGCCGAGAGTGGAGGCAGCATAGACCTTTTTGGCCACGTGGTCCAATTTCTTGGACACCTTGTCAGACGGCTGATCAACATCTCCCACGTTGCCCATGTGCCAAAACACAGAGTCGGCAACCAGACCCTCAGCCAAGGTGTACTCAGTAAATCCTGAAAGGAAACCGGTAGGGACCACATACTTTCGGGCCATCCGTGCCGATGGTGCAGGACAGGAGGCTGGATGCTGCCACAGTTCCAATGCAGGGCCAAGAATGACCTCAGTGACTGGGAAGGTTTCCTCCCCAAGGCAGTTGTCCTAGTTGAGAATCTCAGTGAGCTGGTACAGAGCCCACTTCTGGATAGGCTCCATCAGACCGTGGACTCCAAGATCAGGTGGAGAAGACCCATGAAGGAAGTGGGGCCTTGCTCCATCGGCAAATCCTCAGCTGATTCCACATCCACAGGATGACAGTGCAAGGAGGAGCCCTCAGACTCTGAGAATTTGTTGAATTAAGGCCGAATGCCAGAGTCCCAGCTGATCCTGTGGAGTTGGTCGGGAGTAACTGTGACCGACAGTCAATGAGGAAGTTCCGGTGCCAGACAGGCCTCCTTAGATAGAGGGCCGTACTTCGGCTGTTTCAGCACAGCACCACCAAAATCAGCGGCAAGTCCAGGGAGGCTGAGCCAGTATCTTCTGAGTTGGCTCCTGCTGAGGCAGGGAAGGCTCCAGCCTCTGTGGCGAAAGCCATGTAATGGCTGGGGTCTAGGAAGAAATGGGCTTTAACCCAGTAAACATGAGTTGATGACATATCATGTCTTCGTAGCATCAACACAACTTGCTTCTGAGCCTCTCCTTGCCCGAGGAGGAGGAAGAGGAAGAGGAATAGCAGGGCACCACTTGCTCAGATGCAGAGAGTGCAAGCATCGATGCTGATGCAGGCTGCTCGACTCAAGGTTACAGGATCGGGACTGCAACCTTGACAATTGGGGCCACTGACGGTGGGTCTCAGAAACGTCTGGTGAGAGCAGAATCTTCTCCTGGTCCAGAAGATCCTGGGAGAGAGGTGGCGGATCAGCAGACTGGTCCATCCCTCCTTGAGAGGTAAGCGGTATGACTGGAGTCCTAGACAAGGAGGTATCGGCCTTGGCTTCCAACAGCGAGTCAACAGGCTCTAGAAAGATCTCAACCAGGATATCAACCTGCGCCTCAACCAACTGGCCTAACAGGAGACCATGGAGCTGTCAGTCTGAGCCGAAGGATCAATCAAAGTCAGAACCTCCAAGAAAGCAGGAAATCTGAGGCCGAAAGTACTCACAATTCCGATCAATGGCCGAGACCATTTCTTGGTCTCTTTCTTGACTCTGATTTAAATTTGTTGCCTGAGGAGAGACCCTGCCCGTGGGTGGAAAGGGCCTGTCACAAATCCCTTAACACTCCCTTAAGGAAGCCCCCAAGGAGAGTGGCAAAAAGGTCATAGCCAAGGAAAATTGTGCTGCAGCCTGGGCCACAGCTTCTTCAAATGCCACAAGCTGTTTGGCGGACCCCGCAGCCGTGGAGACCACACAGCAGGTGTCCTTGGATTTAACGGGAGGATCCCGGTCATCCGGATGTCCCAACAGAAGGCAGGCATGCCGATCTTCTAAAGTGGATGGCTGCAGGGTGCAGCACAGACCACAAGCCTGGGGATCATGCTCGTAGCCCAGGCAGTAAACACACATGGCATGCGGATCTGTCTGAGACATTATCAACCACAGGCACACTTCTTAAATCCATCACCAAATCTACGTCATCCATACCAGATGATGATAAGGAGTCGCTTGAAGACAGAGTTTTTTACAAACCAGAAGTTTTAATTACAAAGGACCGGCTCAGCACGACAGCGATAAGGAGGCAACCTTCTTCTTCCAACGGAAAGGAAGATCTGATGTCACAGGTGGTGCTAGAGGAGTTACAACCTGGGTGGGTGGGAGGAGCCAGCTTAAAGGCATTCCAGCTAATTTAAAGGGAAAGGAATACTGCCTGAAGTGTGGACAGAACATCTTACCCACATCCCTAAAACTGTCTCTTCTGCAATTTTAATCTGGGATCCACTGGTTTTCAAGCCTGAGCTCTGGCTACTAGATCATGTGGTCTCCAATCATTAAGTCTTGGCCTGGAGAATGCAGGGCAAACTATACAGATGATTTGGAAGGATGTCCTCGCTTTACTAAGGTAGCATGACAAACTATTTCAATTTTACAAGTACCCCAAATTGACAACCTGAAATCCTCATATTAATTAAACACAAAACTGAAAATAACATACATCATATTCATAGACAATAACTGCACCTGTTAAAATTCTGAACTGCCCATCGAATTAAACTGGAAATAAGCAAATACTGTGGCCTGATTTTCAAAGGCTGACACAGGGCTTTCAGCAAGCCCTACATCAATCCCAATGTTTGGCACAACTGCAACAAACTCCTCTGACGCTAACTGCATCCAATTTTAATACACTGAATGCAGTTATGACAGCTTCCACAATTTACGGCAGATTGCGCCAATGGTGCAAACCCCATAAAGAGAGTCCCCCAAATGGCACAAGTTAGATCGGAGGAAGCTGGTCTAACTTGTGGCATTTGGCACAAGGGACTTGTGCCAGGGGTTTGACACAGTCTGCGTTAGAAAACTGTGATTGCTGCAATTTCTGATGCAAGCTGTGCCTTGCGTCAAACTCTGTGACGCAAGTCCTGTGCGTCATTCTAAAGCCCTCTGAAAACCGGGCCCTATATGTGCAGATCCAACCCCCTGTGACCACTTTCTTCTTAATTATCTGCAGTTACTTTTTTGGAATGAGGAGATTATTTAATGTATGGTCACCACTTTCCATCACATAAAAAAAGTTTAAACAAGCTTCCAATCTCCTAGTAGCACGAGGAACAAGTTCAACAGACGGCCAAGCGATATGCATATTCATCTGGTATCCAAAAATTATTCACACTGCTTGCCTTTGTAGATGTTCAAGTGCATTTGCATCTTGTATAGTCAGAGATGAGTGCCACACTGGGTCACCATATTCAGGTATGCACTGGCACATAGATTTCTTAGAAGTTACAAGATCGGGGTGGAGGCCAGTCCATTTAAGTACAAGCAGATAAATACAGGTTACTCACCTGTAACAGGAGTTCTAGGAATGGTATATGTTGTTCATCCACACTCATTGGAGTATCCTTGCCGCTTTAAATCTTGCCGGAAGGTCTTCAAGCTTCTCCTCCCACCCACCCGGGTGGTATAACTCTCGGCTCCGCCCCATGACGCCAGATCTGGCCCGCTGGAAGCTCAGGTTGTGCGTCGAAGCCGGGGAGGTCGTGTGGATGAACAACATATACCATTCCTAGAACTCCTGTTACAGGTGAGTAACCTGTATTTCTAGGGACATGGATATGTTGTTCATCCACACTCATTGGCAGACTCCTAGCAGTTCTCCGGGAGGAGGGAGGCAAGACGCACACCCCCAATACTTACTTGGGAAGAGAGACTGGAGAACCGAGGCCCCAAAACCAGCATCCCGGCGTGACTCAAGGTCGATGTGGTAATGGGTAATGAAGGTGTTTGCTGACTTCCAGGTAGCAGCCCTGCAGATTTCCTGGATAGGGACGTCCCTGGAAGCAGCCACCGTTGCAGCAGTATGGCGGGTAGAATGAGCTCTTATCCCTCTGGGAGGCTCCATGCCCGCCAACTTATAGCAGAGATCTATGCAGGAGGTTACCCACCTGCTTATCGTCCGCTTGGCTGCAGGTCTGCCAGATGCGGCTTCAGCGTAGGTGACAACAGCTGGCGTAACCTCTCCTCGAATTTCAGCCGTGGCGCCTTATAATAAGCGAGCGCCCTTCTAGGGTCCAGAGTATGGAGCCATATTCGCCTCCGAGGTGTGATTGGGTAGAACACCGCAGAGTCAACACCTGGTTAGAGTGAAACTCCGACACCACCTTCGGAAGGAATTTCGGGTAGAAGAGGACAACCTTGTCCCTGTGGAAGACCAGGTAGGAGACTCGATGGAAAGCGCCTGAGCTCTCCCATCCTTCTGGCTGATGTGATAGCCACCAAGAAGGCGGTCTTCCACGACAGGTGAGAGAGACACACCTGCATAGGTTCAATGGCTTGCCCATGAGCTTTGCCAGTACCAGCAGTAGATCCCACGGAGGTGGGGGTTCCCGAGACTGGAGGGAAATGTGATCAAGGCCTTTGAAAAGCGCCAGACCACCTTCTCCTGCGCCACTGACTGCTTCCCGCCCGCGCCCTGTAAGCAGAGATGGCTGCCAGGTGCACCCTTAGGGTCACGACCTAAGCCCTTGACTAGAAAGGGACCATAAATAGTCCAAGATGCTTGCCAAGGAACAGGAGGAAGGGTCCAAGCCCTTGTCTGACACCAAATGGAAAACCTTTTCCATTTGAAGGCATAGCATTTTCTGGTCGACTCCTACGGGACGCCTCAACTACATCGAGGACCTCGCCAGAAAGACCCAAGGCCTGGAACTCTAGCCGCCAGGAACCAGGCGCCAGGTGCAGGGATTGAAGGTCCGGATGGAACACCTTCCTGATTGACTGAGAGCAGGTCCGGGCGAGCTGGAAGCTGCACGGAGTCCTGGAGCTGAGACTGAGGAGATCTGGTACCAGAACTGGCGAGGCCAGTCTGGGGCTATCAGAATCACCTGCCTTGTCCCTCCTCGCCTTGAGAAGCACCTTGTGATCAAGGGAAATGGGGAAAGGCGGAAAGAGGCCCGGGTCCATTGCCTCGAGAAGGCATCCCCTGCAGCGAGCCCTGCTGAGGGGCGGGCATGGAACAGACTCAGCTGCTGCTTCCTGGAGGCAAACAGGTCCACCTGAGGTGTGCCCCAAAGGGAGAACAGATGCTGTACTACCTCCGCAGGAGAGACCACTCGTGGGATGCAGCCCTATCCGGCTCAGGGCATCGGCCAGGGTGTTGGAGGCTCCTGCCACGTGAATGGCTAGGAGATCCTCCAGGCTGCGACGAGTGACCAAATGGGAGAGCTTCCTTGCATAGAAGCATGGAGCTGGCCCCGCCCCTGGCGGTTTAGATAGTACATAGTCGGGTATTGTCCGCCTGACTCGGACCACTTGACCCCGGAGGAACGGAGCAAAGGCGGTGAGAGCTAGGCGGACCGCTCGGAGCTCCAGCAGGTTGATGTGGCATCGGACTCCCGGGGACCAGAGGCCATGAGCCCGTGTTCCCCAGATGGGCACCCCAACCCATCAGAGAGGCATCGGTCCGACAGAGAGAAACCGCTCGGGGCGGACGAACGGGATGCCCTCCTGCAAATGATCTGGAACGGTCCACCACTGGAGAGCGTTCCACATCCCCTGTGTCACCGACACAAGCTGGTCCAAGGGATCGCAGCGTTGTGACCACTGGCTGGCCAGTCCCCACTGAAGGGGACGATATTCCAGCGGGCCCAACGGACCACGCTGGTGCAGGCCGCCATGAGACCCAGGAGGCACAGGAAGTCCCGGCAGGGCAATTGTCCAACCAGAAATGATCGGGCAAGGAGGAAAGAACCTCGGCCCTGTCCGCCGGGAGCCGCCTGGCTCGAAGAGAGTCGAGCTGCGCCTGATGAATAGAATCACCTGCTTCGCTCGAAGTTCCGACTCTGGCCTCGCTGATAAGGAGGCCCAGTTGAGAGCAGACCTGGAGGGCCAGATCTCTGACCACTCCGCCTCCTTCCTGGAGGGAGCTGCTATCAGCCAGTCGCCCAGGTAAGGTACACCCGGACCCTCGGCCACAGGGAATGCTGTCACCACAGCCATGCATTTGGTGAAGACCCTGGGAGCTGGAGACAAGCCAAGGGCATGGCTTGAACTCAAGAGGGATCCTTCCGCCGAAGCGAAGGAATCTCTGGTGAGACGGACGGATAGGGACGCGAAAAACGCTGGGCCCTGCAAGTCCAGAGAGCAGAACCACACGCCTGCTCCAAGGATGGTATTATCTGAGCCAGAGTGACCATCCTGAAGGTTCGAGACCATAGGAACTTGTTTAGTGGTGTAGAGTCGAGAATGGGCGCCAGCCCCCGTCCGTTCGGAACCAGGAAGTACCTGGACACAAACCCTGGGTCTGAAGGAGGGTCCACCACCTCTTACCACCTCCTTCTGGAGGAGGAGGCGATGTCGGCTCGACGAGCCGCCAGTGAGGCTGGGGATCCCGAAGCCCCCCGAGGGGCGACGGCTCTGAAGGGTGGTGCCTGCTCGAATTCCAGAGGCAGGCCTGTTCCCACCACCTCCAAGACCCACCTGTCCGTGGTAACAGCGGACCAGGCGGAACGGAAGTGCCGGAGGACCCAGGGTGGCAGACGGGATGGGGCGACACCCTCAGCCCGCCACTGGCAGGCTTGGAGGAGGGACCGGCCGAGGGACCTCCTGGGCCCTTTCCTCCTTGCCTCCTGTTAGAGGAAGCCGCGTTGGGTTTGGGATGCCAAGGTCGAGCCTGCTGGCCCTGACGTTGCTGGCCGGGCCAAAGGGCACAGAAGGACGAAGGGCTTAGGCTGTGGTTTGCGGCCTTGTCCTTCTGGAGCGAAGAGACCGAGTCCAAGGTGGCATTGGACTTCTCGATCCTCTGCAGGTGACCTTCCACCCCAGGGCCGAAGAGGTCAGTCCCCAAAAAAGGAACATCCGCCAACTTGTGCTGGGTATCCGAAGTAAAGGTGGATATCCTCAGCCAAGCCCGCCGACGCATAGCCACTGCGGCCGCCACCGATCTGGCACATGAGTCCCCTATATCCAAAGCAGTCTGGAGCTGCTGTTTGGCCACTGCCCTGCCCTGGTCCCGCACCTGCTTAACCGTAGTCTGCAGATCGGCGGGAAGATGAGGGATGACCTCATCCAGGGAGCCCAACAGGGCATGAGAAAAATGTGCCATGAGGACGGCCGAACTGGCCTGACGAAGGCCGAGAGAGGACGAGCGTAGACTTTCGCCCGACATAGTCCAATTTCTGACTCCTTGTCAGGAGGTTTGTCCACATCCCTGCGCGCGCTAGCCGGAAAACGCTGTCGGTAACCAACCCTCAGCAGAGGGGTGTTCAAAAACCGGACAAGGAACGGTAGGGACCGCGATACTTCCTGGCCATCCTGGCCGGGCGCAGGGCAGGAAGCAGGGCGCTGCCAAAGCTCCAGTGCCGACCCACTATGGCCTCGCCACCGGAAAGGCCTCGCCGGAGAATCCCTCGGTCCAGAATCTCCGTGAGGGATACCTGGCCTGCTTGAACGGGTTCCAGCTCCATCCCGTAGACTCGAGATGAGCCGAGCAGTCCTAGGAAGACGACGACTGCTATCGCCCATTGACTGACCTCCTGAAGACTCCAAGTCCAGTCGCTGGAGAAAAGGAGGAATCATCTTCGACTCGAAGAGTCCTCGAAGAGCTGCCTCTGGCCTGAGCCACCCTTCACCTGCCGAGGTCGGTCGGGAGTGAGGGTAACTGACAGCCGATGGGGTAGACCCTTAGCCGACCGAGAATCCTTGGTCGGAGCCCCAATTGGTGGCTGTGGAGGCGGAGGTTCCACCGGAATCGGTGGAGCAGCTGGTTTTGGCCGAACAACCGGCCTGGGTATAGGCTCCTCGGATAAGTCGAGGGGTTGTGTCGGCCGTTCCGGTGACAGCCACTTAATGGCCGGGGAAGGCGACGGGGTCGGCTTATTCCCGGCCAGGAGGAGCTGTTGCAACATAAGGTCCTCGTACCGTCGACGTAATTTACGCCGAAGCCTCCCCTCATCCGAGGAGGGCCGAGGGGCCAGCGCCAGCTTACCGCGGTGCCGAGACCGACCGCCTATGGCGGTGGGATCGGCTGGACCGCGAAGAGGTCCGAGACCGAGACCGAGAGTCCCGGAATTTCCGAGGTCGGTGCGGGGAGGTGTCGGCCGGAACCGGCACTCCCTTCGGCTCGGATGGTCCATCCGAGGGCTCCGGAACCGGAGGCACAGGCGAGCCCACGGGATCCTCAACTCCTCCCGGGGGAACCGGGGAGAGGGGAATCTCGGCTGCTAAAGGCGACAGCCCGTCCAATGGGTCGAGAAAAATCTCGACTTCATCGGTGGGAGTCTCGGTCAACTGACCTGACGGGGACACCGTGAGGCCAGTGGCCGAAGCCGAGCGGTCGACCGAAGCCGACGGTCGACGGCCCGGGGAGAGGGACCTTTCCCGCTCCCAAGAGCGTCGACGGAGGGACTTACCCTGTCCCTCTTTTTGGACCGAGAATAAGGTCCAGCAGACACAGCCCTTCTCCTTTAGTGGAGAGGGACAGACAAAGCTCCTTAAAAGAAGCCGTGTAGGAAGAACCCAGAGAGAGCGGGATAAATGCCGCGGCCGAGGAAGATCACGGCCAGCCGCCTCCTCTTCGAGGGCGACCATCCGCCGAAGCTGATCCCCGAGCCGCGCCGCGGACACCGCCAACCGGGCCTCCTTGGACTTCACCGAGGGGAAACGCTCGGACGGCCTCCAGTTGCAATCGGCAGCACGGTCTTCGAGGACGAGGCCGAGAAAGATGAGCACAGGTCGCAAGCCCGCGGGTCGTGCTCAAGCCTAAGCAGTAGACACACGGGAGTGTGGATCCGTCCGAGACATCTTCTACCCGCATGGGCATCTCCCAAACCGAGTCGATTTGTCCATCGCAGCCCTGAGGGATAGAAGACTGAAGTCTTTTGCAAAATTTATTTATAACCGCGAAACGGAGAATAGGAACCAGTCACAAACGCAGAGCGCTAGGGAGGAACCTGAGCTTCAAGCGTAAGGAAGATCTGGCGTCATGGGCGGAGCCGAGTTATACCACCCGGTGGGTGGAGGAGCAAGCTTGAAGACCTTCCGCAAGATTTAAAGCGGCAAGGATACCTGCCAATGAGTGTGGATGAACAACATATCCATGTCCCTAGAATACAATCTTTTATTAAATTCGTCAATTAGATCAGAGAGATGCAAGGGCCTTGTAAAATCTTGCTAAATTGTCATTTTCAACAGGGTTACCTTTGTTTTTCTTTTGTAAGTTGGATAAGGAGCAAAACAGGATCACCCCTTCTTGCAGTGAAACAAATTTCTTTATTCTTTTTGAACTGGAACCCATTCAGTTGTTCTGCGTCCAAGCATATCAACTCTAAATCCTATGTGAAATTGCACTGAAGTATCCTACATGCTATACCATGTCTTGAGGTATCAGTCTTGCATGTCATTCTTATTGAATCTATTATTGTATTGTACCTTCTCTGTCCATTGTTTCCCTGTCCCCGGGTCGCACTTGGAAACAAGCCTCGGTTCAGTGTGCCTTTCCCACAAAAATATATACCTCATCAAGCAAAGGCTGCAAATTACTAGCTTTTCCTCTTTGACATATTCCTACAACAGAAGTATTGTCTACACACTTCAAAAGTTCACGATCAACCTTTAAATTGTTAATTAAAATTGGAAACATGAGGGACCCTAATCTGGTACCCTGGAGAATCCCATCTTTGTCTGTACCCCATGCTGAAAATACATTCCAATTTTAGGTATGCTGTGTGGACTCCCTTAGGAATTCCCTTACCCTAACACTGGATTAAAGTCAAACTCAACTAATATCTGAATTAAGATTGTGCAAATAATAAGGCTGGAAGCCTTCAAGAAATTAATGTCTGACCTGCCAAATGAGGCCCTCTTCTACATCACTGTGTAGTAAGTGCAAAGTTTTTTTTTCCATATAGGTTTTTTTTTTTTATGACCCTGAGCCTGGTAGGCAGCTCCAGTCCCTCCCTCAGAGGGACTCAGTCTTCAACAGCACCGCTCCCTGATCCGACACCTCTATTTCCCCATGGGTCACCCCCATGGCAGGGCCAGGTGAAGGGTGCTGGCTTCTACTCCCACCCCAGAGCGAAATCCAGGACGCCAGGGGCCAGTCGGGGTGCTGGTGTGGCCATCATGGAGCCTGCCAGCTCCTTTTCCTTGTTCTCCTGTCCTCCCTCCCCTCGACGTAAGGATGCTGGTGCGTGTCCTCACGACCTGTACTGCCATCCAGCCACTGCCAAAGGGCGGTCAGCGAGTGGGATGGCAAACCTCCCTTCCCCGAGAGAGGAGAGCAGTCCTCCAGAAGCTCAATCCTCTGTCACCACTGCAGACCCCCAGAGGCCCAGGCTCGTTCCCAAACCCAGGTCGCTGGCATAGCGTGAGGTGTAGTAGCCAGCGCCTCAATCTCCAGCGCCACCAGGCTGGCCTGTAAGTGCAAAGATTTAAAGAGTTAGTGTACCGGGATATTTGTTTAAACAGTAATTTGGTGTTTCTGTGATCGCTTCCTGATGTTGATGCACTCTACCATATTATCTAATAAAAATGAGTAGCCGTTTTATATATTTTGTATTGATTTTCGAACTCTTACACACACTGACTGTGTCTGACACCATCTACCAGCAGCAGAACCAGAAGTTATGTAGTGGGGGGAAGGAAATAATCAAAGCACCACCGTGCTGTAGCACTAGCACTGGCTGTGCTCACTTGTGCACTGCCCATCACCTAACTTCTCTTTCTTTACATTATTTTTTTAGGGAGCCTAGAGAGAGGCACTAGAGTGCAGACATAAAAAAGTTCACTGTACTTTCAATCCAAAAGCTGACAGTCTGCTCAGAGTCACTCTCCTCTACCGCCTTTGTGTTCCTGCTAACTCCTGAAAACATAAAATGTAACTGCTAAGTTACAGCCAGCCATTAAGGGTAAAAAGTTACACTTGCAGTCGAACTCCTGCGGGGGCACAACTGACAGCAGAGCTTAGCCTAGCAGCCATTAACATCTCATCGCAGCTGTTAGGCAAGAACATCCATTAACACCTCCACAACCGCTAATTTATTTCTCACAAAAAAAACCCACGTGGTGAAAAAATGTTTAGAATCTCCATGAGGTTGTATGACACACACACTACTACCAGACAAATTACCTAACCCATTCACTTCTTGCATTTACAGTTCAGGTTGTCATTTTCTTTTCGTCCCTGCAGATTCCTCTCCATAGCTAGCTGCAGTGGAGGAAGTGACCAGCAGGCTGAGCTGGAGAGGGTGAGATATCTGACTCACTGCATCACTGTCAAGAGTGCCAGTCTAGTTGCTTTATAATTAAAAGCAAAGTAAAGAGACGTTCCCTCAGTTTTTACACTTCTTCCCGCATATGCAGTGCAGTGCCTCACTCTTCTCACACCATTATGATCTGCAAAAAAACTATACAACTGTACATGGCGGCTTTGTGTATTAAAGAAAACTGAGTGATTAACTAAAACTGTGTATAACTGAATTATGTTTAACAAGTGACAGAAAACCAATCAAATGTCTGATCGCTGCTGCAGTTTGGTTCACTGCAGCTCCCCCCCATCCCCTGGGGTCAATATCATTCTCTGTTCAACGTGCACATGGAGCACAGAGAAGACCAGGTTCAAGATCAGAACACAAATAGATGTATTTTTACATTACAAGGGTTTATTCAGTCCATTTTTAATTTAATTTAAGTCTTTGGTAACCGGGTAAGTGCACTAATCCAGGGGACAATTTTCAGGAATGACCTGGGCCACACAAGTGGCAGTTACAGAGGTAGTGGCAAGTTATGCCATGAGTACAAGCCATGTGGATATACAGACATCATTGGTGAACAAAGAAAGTGGGATTGGAAAGTAAAATTAATGACAGGCTGAAAAAACAATCAGTACATCATGACAAGCAACAATTATTATACAATTATCTACTAAGGATAAGTGGCCAGTGCAAATTAATGCATGATGTAAAAATAAAACAATAAATAAATACAAGACAATAGCCACGTGGGAGAGCTCAAGAAGCAGGTAGTGAGGGATGTGAGACAGTAGTCCAAAGAAATGAGAACGGGCAGAGGAGGCCAAAGCAGACTAGTAAAAGGCTGGCTGTACAAAACAGATGACGGTCAAAAGGAGTTGAAACAACAAAAAGGGTCATTAGATCAGCTCTTTAACAAGAGCATGAGTTGTGGAACTGCCTGCACTGCCTCGAAAGTCAACCAGGGACTTAAAATGCTCCCAAAGCCAAGTACACACAAATCCTTCGTATACTGTACTTTGGTTATGGCTGACGTAAGGAAAACTGGCCTGAGATCTTTAGACATATCAGTAGGAGGAGAAAGTTTGTGAACTGCAATGGCATTAGCTGCCTTCCATGCAGGCGAGGTAACACCCTTCAACGTGGAAGCATCAGGGGCTAAACACAGCAGGGTCTGAAACCTACGCCCCTTCTTTCAGAACCCACTTCAGGATACCTTCAGGTCAATCTGACTTGTTTACATTTATACTCCAGCAAGTTCCACCAGTTCAGTACAAAGGAGATATCTGCTGGGAGTGTAAAAGACATCACTTTCTACCTCATCCCAGCCTGGCAGATTGCTAGATATTGACAAAAACTTCTTAATGATAACGTTAGGTAAACCAGATACACATGACAAATTATATTTCATCAACATAGAGGAAAACACTTCATGCAGATTCTTCGAGTTTCCCAAAAAGTAGTTCACTGATTCCCACCATTTTTCTAGGATCTATCCAGCTCAGGTTGGCTACCTTGGTGTGGTAATATTTTTGCCTCAACTTACATGTATTATACAGTATATCAGTATGAATTTGGAGAAAGCACACTATGCTTTATAGGAGGACTCTGCACTGGACACTACAGTATATTTTGCACCAATTCAAAAGTGCACGGTAAGTGATTGTTACTAGGAGAGACTATACATTTCAGTTTAGATACAGTCATAACCTGGTGTGAAGGCTTTTCTTTATTAACTATAAAGATGTGTAGCCTTCTGATAAAAGCTAAACAAGCTGCAAAAGGAGTCTGCTATATTCCTCTACTTTTCTGTTTTTCGTGGTCAATAGAAACCGACATTTTGCAAATGAGGGATTGGTACAGTGGAGCAAAATGTGTGCCAAAGTAAAGTTAACTTGCTCATTATCTGGTGAAGCACTGTTTTCAGACTTTGGCCCTATGAGTCTAAAAATCATTGTCAAAGAATCCTTGTTCAAATTCCTGTCAGACAAATCCCATGAGATCGTGATCAATGAATGTCTGGCAGAATGCTATATGAAATTTAGTATCACAAAGAGACAAAAAAACATGAGGATGTGACAAGTCCTGCAGTTTAGGAGGGTGTATTTTAAAGAAATGTGAGACTGTCTCAGAAACTGCCTAGTGGGGTGGAGGGGTTGCCAGGAAGGGGCAGTGGAACAGTGGGGAAAAAATGAGGCTGGGCAGCTTTACATGAAGAGTGAGCAAAAAGACAAAAAGGAAAAAGGGCTGTTATGGTGCTCTGGGGAAGTGGCCACAATGGTAAAAGGAAAGAGAATGGCATTCAGGACATATAAGGAAGCGTGGGGAGAGGGAAGATAGGAAGGTGTATGAGTTAAATGAAAAGAAGTAGGTAAAGGTAGTCAGAGGAGGCAAAAGCAAAGACAGAGGAAAGGACAGCCAAAGGTAGCAAATGGGATAGCACCTTCTTTAGGCACGCTTTGCCGAGAAGAGAAAAAGCAACAGAGGGCTAAAGGAGAATAAGAAGGACAGCAAAGGGAGCCTGTGCAGAAGGGGACCACCAAAAGGCAACCCTTTTGAACAGTTATTCCTGCTCTGTCTTCACAGTGAAGGGAGATGGGATGGACCACCAGGAAGCAGAAGAAATGGTGGTGGTGGGGGGAGGGGTGCAGTTTCAAGTTCATTTTCAGAGGAAAGAGTCCTGAAGAGACTTGCAGCTCTGAAAGTAGACAAGGCTATGGGACCAGATGGAATACATCCAAATGTACCGAAAGAACTCATGGAGGCTGCCCTGCTGATGGCCTTATTCAAGAGCTCACAGGAAATCAGGTGTGGTTCCGGAGGACTGGAGGAGAGCGGATGTGGTCCCCTCTACATAACAGCGGCAGCAGGAAAGTGGCTAGCAACTATAGGCCAGTGAGTCTCACCCTCAGTGGTGAGGAAGTTAATGGAAACACTCATTGCCTCCACAGGAGCTCTCTGAAGTCACAGCACTTTTCTCCTGAATACTGTTAACAGTGAATCCTGGGCCTTTCTAAGCAAAATCAAGCTATAATCAGCATGCCGCAAACAAATGCTAATAGCACAAAATCCCTAAGTGCTAGACACAAAGTATGAGTGGCAAACTTGTTCAGCATCAATTTACCTTTCCAGCGGTGGTATGTAAGTAATTATTAAGTAATTTAGTTTTTTTTTCTATGCTGGTCGAAACAGCAAAAAAAAAGTCTACTAAAAAATGCACCATAAGCCTTTCTTTTGCTGGGAAATATGTAACATATCAATACCAAATTAAGCATCCAGACATTAAATGCAATTTTAATAATTTGTAAAACCAGCTATCTCTGTAGTATTAAACATAATTTTCCTCATTTTAGTCAAGGTGTACTGGTGAGGTTTGAGGGCGAATCTGAACCATACACACCATACCATAAACAAATGCATATAACTCTTAAAGTATACATGATATACACACACCGTATCAGAGGCAAAAGTTGTTTTGGACAAAATTGCCTTTCCAATGGTGCTATGCAATCAGTTGTGCTCAGTTCAGTTTTTGTTTTATACTGGCTGAGATACCCAGAATGTGTGCTTTCTTCACAGTGCTTAGGTGGTTCTTGATGGACAAAACGTCTGCCATACACACCATGTCATAAACAAATGTAAATAACTCCTAAAGTAAACATGATACACACAAAGTGTCAGTGGCCAAGTTGTTCAACACAACATTACCTTTCTAATTGTGCTATGCAGTCAATTCTAATCAATTATGGCTGGCAAGTAATATTAAAACATGTGGGTGACGTCTCCAGGACACACAGGAAGTCTGTAGGAGACTTCTGTAGTCGTTCTGGGACACACTGCAGTATGTTTGCTGCTGCCTACAGGCGTATTCTAGGATGCAATGAGTTAAAGGAAAGGTTACTAGAGAATTTTGAATCAAACGGTCGGCAGCATGGATTCATTGTGTTAGTCATGCCAAACAAACCAGATTGATTTTTTTGAATGGGTGACCAGGGAAATAGATCAGGGGGAGGGTAGTGGGTGTGGCCTATCTGTACTTTAGCAAGGCCTTCAAACACTACGCCACACAGGAGATTGATAATGAAATTCAGTAGCCTAGGAGTGGGATCCAAAGTGGTGAACTGGGTTAGAAACTGTTACCAGATAAGAGACAGAAAGTAGTTAATGGCGCCACTCTAAGGATGGAATAGTGACCAGCAGGGTTCCATGGGCTTAATACTCAGACTGGTCCGGTCCTCTTCAATGTTTTCATATGTGACATTGCAAATGAACTGGAAGGGAAGGTATACCTTCTTACAAATGAGATTAAGATCTTTAATAGGGGGACAATCAAGAGGGGGTGGAAAGAATGCGAAGGGATCTGGGCAAACTCGAGGAGTGGACAAAAACATGGCACTTGGGTTCAACGCCAAAAAATACAAAATTATGCACCTAGGACATAGGAAACCAGGAACAGAGTATAGGATGGGGGAGGTACTGTCACAGTCACTAAGCATGAAAGGGACCTTGGGGTTATCATATCTGATGATCTCAAAGTAGCAAGGCAGTGTGACAAAGCAATGGGTAGGGCCAATGCAAAACTGAGATGTACTGGGAGAGCTATATCAAGCAGGACGAGGGAGGTGGTGTTGCCACTGTATCACTCACTGATGAGACCCCAAGTACTGTGTCCAGTTCTGGACAAGACATCTCAGAAAGGACACAGACAAGGCAGAGGCAGTCCACAGGAGGACAACTAAAATGACACAGGGCAGGGTTTCACCAAAAGCCCTATGAGGAGAGACTGAGGGATCTCAACATATACACCCTGGAAGAGAGGGGAGAGAGAGAGGAGACATGATAGAGACCTACAAAGTACCTCATGGGGGAATAGGGTGCAGGAAGTGAGTTTCTTTCAAAGGAGTAAGAGCACAAGGACTACAGCACATGCAAAGGAGCTGCGGGGTTGAGTTAAAGAGGAGTGTGAGGAATAACTACTTCACAGAGAGAGTGGTAGATGCCTGGAATAGACTGTCAGTGGAAGTGGTGGAGGCAAAAATAGTAGGAGGCTTCAAGCATGCATGGGATAGACATAAGGAAACATTAGTGAATAGGCAGAGAGGAGGGTGGGGCGCCGGAGATCAGTTAGGGTCTGCGGAGGCAGACTAGAGAGGGAACATTTGAGTAGAAGGGGTGGACCAAGCCGTCCTTTTCTGCTGACAAACTCTATGTTTCTAAGTATAATGAAAGAAAGAAATAAGTTGCTACTGGAAATAGTAAGGACTACAAGTGAATTTACTGGCTCGTTATAAGGCAAGGAAGATCTTACAAATGGACTGACCTACAGAATTTGGAGAGGCAGTGTGATCTACCTGTGGGTTAGTCTAGGTAAATAAGTTGTGTCTGTCTATCTATTGATCTGTCTAGCTTTCATTCATTCATTCAAATGATACCTGCCAACTACAGGATTTTAGAAATACAGTTGGTGTTTGGGAATTAAAAAGATGCTACCTAACTAGAAACTGAAGCTAGGCACCAAGGTTTTTATTCAGGTGCTCGACAACTAACTATTCTGAAATTGAATAAGCTCTGAAAATGCCACCCTTCTGTTCAACTTATTGGAAAAATGCTTTCGACACACTGCTCATTACAAAATACTTTCCGCCCACTGTATGTAACAAACTTGCAAGTCCAAGTTGGTCAATTTAATCTCATTAACCGACTTTTAACTGTTTATCGCCTGTGCACTGTATTGCAATTGTATGTGATCGTAACTGTTTTGTGGAATGTGTATTGCAGTTTGGTTTTAATTGTCTAACTACATTTATTGATCCCAGGATGTCCTCATGAAATGAATAAACTCAA
This sequence comes from Neoceratodus forsteri, assembly GCA_016271365.2. NCBI lineage: Eukaryota > Metazoa > Chordata > Ceratodontiformes > Ceratodontidae > Neoceratodus > Neoceratodus forsteri. The sequence continues at coordinate 1,221,745,508 of CM057458.1, forward strand.
AGGTCTTTTTCCTGGTAAAACAATAAACTGATTAGCTTGAGCTTTATATACACAAAAGAGTAAAACAATACGTTGTTGAGTGACACAGCACAAATAAAGGAAAAAAGTAATATAGCTACCAACTATTCAGCATAAACTGGAATTTAGCAAGTCCAAATTCAGTGTCGAGCTGCATTACATCATTTTGTTCTTAAAACCAAACCGTATTTTCAATCAGAGACTTTGACGGCAGATAAGGACCCATTTCCCTACCTACTGAATAAGCTGCAGATCCTAGTTTTACCAACAGCCTACTTCCTCCTACCTCCCACTAGAATTGCCTTATGTCTGTCCCATGCATTCTTAAACTCCCCCACTGTTTTTGACCCCACAACCTCTTCAGAAAGGCCGTTCCATCGTCCACCACCCTGTCCGTGAAAAAATACTTCCTCACATTGCCCCTTAGTCGTCCCCCCATTATCTTCAAATTGTGCCCCTTGTTCTTGCACATCTCTTTCTGAAAGACGCTACCCTCTTCGACTTTGTTGATTCCCTTGAGGTACTTGAAAGTTTCTATCATGTCCCTCCCTTTCTTCTAGGGTATACATATTAAGCTCCTTTAGTCTCTCTTCATATGGCTTCTGGTGCAGATCCTGCACCATTTTAGTTGCCCTCCTCTGTACTGCCTCCATCCTGTCTATGTCCTTGTGGAGATGGGGTCTCCAGAACTGCACGCAGTACTCCAGATGGGGTCTCACCAACTGTCTGTACAGAGGGATAACAACTTCCTGTTTTCTACTGGTGATGTCTCCTATGCATCCCAGTATCCCCCAGCCTTCCTTACTGCCTTCTCACATTGCTTGCCTACCTTTAGGTGTCCGATATGACTACCCTCAGGTCTCTTTCCATTTTTGTTATCATTAATACTCCTTCCCCCACCCCAAATTGTGTACTCTTCCCTTGGGTTTTTGTTTCCCAGGTGCATTACTTTGCACTTTTGCATTAACTCTAAGCTGCCATACTCTTGATCATTCCTGCAACCTTGCCAAGTCCCTTCCATCCTTTCACCTCCCCATCTACCAATCCTGTTACAGATCTTTGTGTCATCTGCAAAGAGGCATACTTTTCCTTCCAGTCCCTCCACAATGTCACCTATAAAGACATAAAAGAGGACCGGTCCCAGTACTGAACCCTGCAGTACCCCGCTATTAACCCCCCTTTCTTCAGAGTGGACTCCCGTTTACTATTAACTTCTGTGTCCTGTTGTCCAGCAAATGTTTTACTCAGGTTACCCCAACTCCCAGGCTGGCTAACCTGTTTATTACTCTTTTGTGTGGGACTGTGTCAAATGTCTTGCTAAAGTCTAGGTAGGCCACGTCCACAGCCCCTCCCTGGTCTACTACTTTGGTCACCCAGTCAATCCCTTCTGCTGGGCTCACACCATATAAGCAGGAGAAACTCCTTTCATGTTGTACCTACTGTGAAATTGCAGTGCAATTTTGTCTTCATTCTAAAACTTTACATCATACCAAACAAAAAAGAAAAGATAATTAATCGTTTGCTAAGTTGGTCAGATCATAAATCACTGAATAAAATCTGTAGTGGTACACTCAATGAAAGACCAAAGCTATAGCAGAACAGTACAGTGTTATGATAAGGGTAAACTGAAGTTTTGAAAGTTGTAGTAAGATTCTGTATATAGTCTTAACAGATGACACCTGATCGACATTCAACCCATCAGAAAAAAACATAAATTTACTTACCATGATCGCTATATAGTGCCTATTATGCAATGGGAGGGGTCCGTCAATATGAAGTATGTGATACTGGGTTTGTAGGAATGACTCCAGGTACTGGGGGTGCAAACCCATGACTTGCGTAAGGTTGTCTAAGTGACCCGATGTGGAGAACTGTTTCACAAGAATCAGCATTTTGGCACGTCTCTCCAGGTCATTTGCTTGAACAAACTAGTGGGAAAATAACAAAAACACACACTGAGAAAGATATTTCCTGATATAAACCTGCTGGCACAGGGTAGCAGTTTGCAGTCAGACAGAGCCAGTGTTAGTATAACGTTCAAACCTGTAAATGCTTATTACAAACGATTCCTTTCTTGAAAAATGGTTAGCCCTACCTCATAGCCATTATAGAGGATCCAAACAGTGCCGATACTAGCTTTGGTCAGCAGGTCTTCATGTTGCTCTGGTTACTTGCACAGGTTAGTACATCAATGAAAAATGAAGCACATTGAATAGTTGCTCCATTTTTCATTAATGTAACAAGCAGCAGTGTCAGCATCATAACCCTAATGTCCTGAGAAACATAACTCACGTGACTTATCTTTTTAAACTAGAGCTTTCATTTAACATTCATATGCTTTATTTAACAGAAAACATAGATGCACACATCTAATAATAAAGACAGCGCTAGCCAGAACCAAGCTAAGGAAGAACACGTAGGACTGTGCGTCGTGTCCAAGATAGCGACCAGGGTTCACTGTTGCATCTTGCGATGATTCACACAAGCGCACTGAACTCCAGGGCACTAACGGCATAGTCCGGCTGTGTCCAAGATGGTTGTTGGAGCCCAGTGCACATGTGCGAGCCATCGCACGCGCAGAGAGACTTTGCCCACCATCTTGGACATAGCAGACCGTGTCATGTCACACCAGTACCGACGGACAAAATAGTGCAGGGTGAAGGTGCAGTGACTGCCGCTCACCTCCACTATTAAAAGTCTGTTCAGTATCTAGTGAGCTCCCTTTCTACAGTATCAGAAGATGTCTGCAGTACTACGCCCACTGCAGCAGTAAAATGAAATATTCTAAGAGAACACAGAACTTCTGAATGTTTAATATTTTGGATTAATAGAAATGATCCTGATGAGCTACAAAACACTCCATGATTTATACTGTAATATATGCTGGTATCTGTGTGCTAAACATAAGTATAACATTACAACAGGGTGTGCTTTCAGTCCTCAATATACAATGCCTTGGGTGCGTTGTTTGGCATGAACAGCAGAATGGTGTCCAACTTATAAAATAAATAAGTGGTAACTTAAGAATCAAAAAGTAATGAAGACAGAAAGTGTGATTTTTTTTTTTTTTTTTTTAAGTCCCTGGCTGCGTCTATTCTCCTCCCCCCCTTGATTTGTCTTTACAGCACCAGCAATTCAATATATAATGAAAAGAACACTTCTTTCCCCTGACAAACAAGCTGCCAGGAACCCATCTCTGTAACTTGTAATTAACATTCAGTTTTTGCTGCTGTCCACCATGGCATGTTTAACTTGGTATAAGCAGTCTGCTGAGAGAGTCAGCACTGCACGCGTTACTATGGAAAAGAACAATTATGTACTTACTGTAACAGTAGATCTATAAGAGAATCTTTCCATCAGGCCACACCTATGGAATTATAAGCTGCCAGGCACTAGGACCACATGGAAACATTTGCAAGCAGTCCATCAGGGGCTGCCACGACAACGTCAGATGTCAACTTTCCCATATAAATGTGGGTGGCCCCTTCCTCCTCAGTTCCCTGCCAGAGATCATACTCTAGCAGCCACTAGAACATCAGCCACTTTACAGGATCAGTGCCCAGGAAAGGCACATCAGCCAGTTTATGCTGGGTATCCACCGGGAAGGAGGAGAGCCTCAGCCAAGCCCTGCGGTGGGAGGCAACTGCAGCTGCCAACAAATGGGCACATGAGTCCCTAATGTCCAGGGCCATCTGGAGCTGCTGCTTAGCAATGGCAAGACCTTGGTCGTGGACCTGCTTGACCGGGCAGAGTGATCCAATTTCTTGGACTTCTTCTCCGGAGGTTTGTCGGTATCAGCAGAACTGCCTGTACGTCTGAACACAGAGGCGGTCACAAGGTTCTCAGCCGAAGGGTGCTCTGTGAACCCCACTAGGGACCCCATGGGCACCACATACTTGCGGACCATCTGGGCAGATGGAGCTGGACAGGAGGCAGTGCTGCCAAAGTTCAAGGGCCGGGCCAATGATGGCTTCGGCCAAAGGAAAGACTTCCGTCGGGGTATCACCTCTCTTGAGAATATCTGTGAGAGGGTAATCTGCGTTTTGCTGAATAGGTTCCAGGGGCATCCTTGTGGACTCAGAGATGAGGTGGAGAATGCCCTGAAAAGATGAAGGGCCTTCCCCCATCGCTAAATCATCACTGACTCATCATCCCATGGATGAGAATGAAGGCCAGTGTCATACAAATCCAGCGGTCGGCCGCCTAGATCACCCTCGACTAGCCTGGGGCAGTCGGGGTGAAAGTGACCAAAAGACTGGAGGAGCCCAGTGTCGGCCGAGCTTTCTTAGAAGAAGCCACTCTCATAGGCTGCTTAGGTGGCAGTTCCACCAGAATCGGTGGAGAGCCGGTTTAGGCGAACGGAAGAGGTTTATCGGCTCCATGGGTGGGGAACCGATTTTATCGGTTCCTGAGTCAGCTTCAGCCTAGGAGGCAAAGCCAAGTAATGGTCAGGGTAGGATCTGGGGGTGCTTATGCCGGACAAAATCAGCTGCTGCCACATGAGGTTCTCTTAGCATTGAAGGAGTTTCTGTCAAAGCCTCTCCTCATCCAAGGAGGACGACCGACGGTGGTGCCTCTTTTTGGTGTGCTTGTGCGCCTTCCTCGGCCTGTCGGTCGAAGGGGTCTGAGACCTCGATCGAGATCAGACAGACTGACTCGGTCGCTCGCGAGACACCCGTAAAATCGGAAACTTCCGAGGGTCAGTGACCACTTCCTTGGCAGGTCTCCTAGTGGGCTGGGTCTCCTCATCGGGGAAGGAAAGGACCAGAGTCCAGCTGAGGGAGTTGTCGACCACAGTCAGCAACAATGGGTCGATCAGGTCGAGAACAATCTCAACTTCGTCAATCAAAATTTCGGTCGACTGGCCTGATGGCAAAGCTGAGAAGCCAGCGGCCGAAGAGGTAATTTTGACTGAGGTCGAAATGGCCGGCTCCTGGGACAGAGATCTCTCCCAATCCCAAGAGCGACGGAGATGGTCCCAGGTCCCTCTCCCGCTTATGGGACCAAGAGGAGTGCGTGTCCGCAGGACTCTCACCCTTAGTCGGGAGAGAGTAGCACAACTCTCACAAGGAACCTGAGAAATTGGAGCCCAAGTTGAAAGGAACGAAGAAGCCCCAAGAGGAAGATTCCGTGGAGCGAGCCGCTTCCTCCTCAAAGGCCTGCAAGAGCTCCAACTGTTCGGCGGATCCCGCAGCTGTGAAAACCGCCCACCAGGCCTCCTTAGACTTCACCAGCAGGTTTCCGTTTTTCGGGGCCTGCCCAATTTACTTGATGTGAGACAGTCGGTCGAGGATGTTAGGCTAATGACGCAGGCAGAACTCACAGGTGTGGTGTCATGGCTGACACCAAGACAGTAGACGCACAGAGTGTGCGGGTCCATACGTGACATCTTCTGGCTGCACGGGTACCGGCGAAATCCGGGGGAAGACTTGTCTTCCATAATCGAGAAGCAACAGTCACAATTGCTAACGTGAGTAAGTCTAATTTTCGAAATGATCGAAGGTTGAGAAGCCAGGGCCTACACAATGCGACAGTACGATGATGGCAACCTGAATTTTCCAGTGGAAAGGAAGATCTGGCGTCATGGGGCACAGCCGAGGATTATACCACCGGGGTAGGTGGGAGGACCCAGCTGAAGACCTTCAGCGATCCTCGCAAGGGAAAGGACATGCCAAAAAGTGTGGATGAACAACACATCCACGTCCCTAGAACATATATTATCCATGCATTCCACCTAGATGAGAATTCCTCCGATCTGACATTTTAAGTTAAAGGTGATCCTCTCCATCACATATATTTTATTTGCAAAGTTTCGCCAGGAACCAATCTCCAGCATCTGACTGGTGAGTCAGTTTCTAGCGGTAACTTTAGGGACTGCACTAAGCATTAATTCACAGGAGGTATTTTGTGTATCCACCCTTCATTATCCTGGGACAGTAGTAGACAAGAAAAAGTTCAGGACTTGGCCGAAGTCCAATGAACAGGACAGCTGAAATCTCTTTCTCTATGTCTGCTTGAAGAGTTGCCAATGGGGAGAGGCCCACCTAACATGTATATGGTGACTCATCTCCCCACACCCTCTCCAACTTTTTTTTTTAAACCAGGAGAGAGACACTAAGCAGAGAGCTTGTTTACAGGTGCGACCTGGGAGCACAAGGAAGTTAAGTGACTTGCTCAGGGTCACACAGTATGCAAGTGGGGGCTGTGGGATTCAAACCCAGGTCTCCAGGATTGCAGCTCAGAGCCTTAAACCACTGCGCTATACTGCCTCCTAGGCACTACCTTGGCACAGGCGTTTTTTTTTTTTTTTTAAACATTTATTACTGCCTGCTGCCTCATATCTGGCCATGATCGTTGGCATCCTAATGTACCCGATAACTTGCTTTCAAGCAAACTCACACCAGACATGGGACGAGGTGACCCACCACGCCTCAGTGCAGCCCTGCTCTCAAACACCAGAGTCCTGCTCCTGTCCAAGCTATTCCCTCCCTTTGGCCACCACACAAAGGGTATTATAAGGCTGTGTACCTTGGATGGCTTTATGTATCGTTGAGATAAGATGATTTGGACCCAGCAAGTTAGTATATGTGGGGAGGGTGGATACCAACTGTGGGTTCTTAGAGCAGTCCCTGATTTCAGCTGGTTGACATTCAAGAAAGTACGCACTTGAAGCTATCTGAAGATATCTCCATGCTCAAGTCCATATTGGAATTTGAGGTCTTCAAAAGATCTGACCTTCAAGCCAGAACAAAACTGTGCCAGGTAAACCAGATTACGCTTCCACCATCTCCAAACTGTGGGATCAATCATGTCCAAGGCAAATCTCTGCATCTGGGCAATTGGGCAGACCTACACAAGGGCAGACTGCTAGTCCAACCGGGCCATCAACTCCCACCATATCTCCCCGACCCTCTGAATCCAAGGTTCTGGGTGGGGTGATCACGGGCTGCGTTTTGGTGTCCAAACAGAAAGTCTGTCATCACCACAAGGGAAGGGTTCACTCCAGTTCCAACCACTACGGTCCCACTCCTGCCAAATGCCACAGAAAAAGGACCAGGAGTTGTGTGGCTACATAGTACATCTGCAGGTCTGGTAGGGCCAACCCTCCCCATGCTTTAGGTAACAGAAGTGTATGAAATTGGACCCTTGGTTTCTTCCCAGCCCAGATAAATCTAGAGAGGGCTATTTGTCACTTCCTCCAATCATGCTGTTCTATAAATACTGGTAATGTACATATAGCAAGCAAGGGGAGGGCTATCATTCTTACAGTATCTATTCTGCGTAACACACTGAGTGGGAGTCCATGCCAATCTTGCAGATCCATTGTAAGTTGCCCAGACAGAGGGGCCAATATTGACCTTGTACAGTGTGTCCAAGTGCAGAGGTATCTTAATGCCAAAGTACTTGAGCGCCTGTACATACCATTTAAAGAAGAACTGTAGCCTCTGGGCCTTGGATGGAGTCCACTTTATGGGCAGGTCCTCAGTTTTGGTGGAATAAACTTGTATGCGAGACCTTGTTGAAGGCATCTAAACTGAACACCTCTGGGAGTGTGTTGCCTGAGTTGGTCATACTGTATACAGCAGCACATCACTGGCATACAGGGCGATATGATGGTTCAGGCCCCCCAGAGCAATACCTTGACATTTGTGGCCTCCCTGATAGATTGCACCATAGGTTCAATATAGGTTGCAAATAACAGTGTGAAAGTAGACACCCCAAAAGGTTCCCCTTCCCAGTGGGAAGGACCAGTTAACATGCCAATTCACCTTCACAAATGCCTGGGTGGAGGAATACACTCATAGAAGGAGGACGATGAACTCCTCAGGGAAGGCAAAGTTCCAGGGCCAAGACACCCCATCAAATGCTTTTTCAGCATCTAAACTGGCTAGATGGAAGGGAGTGGACTGTCGGTGTACTTGATGTAGTGGGAATTGTCTCAGTACTGACATCCTCTTAGGAAGACAGCCAAGTATGACCCAGAATAAGACTTAAGTTATAGCAGTATGGGGATTACAAATAAGGGCATAAAAAATACAATACTCAAAACAGTCTTTGAGCCTTTAAGGTAAGCAATAAAGATCAAGTCATATGGCTCGACACAAAGAAAAATTATAATCTTCTGCATTCTTTGATTCAAAGCCATCCTTTTCAGGGATAAAGTTACTTCAATAAACTACTGAATTTGAAAAATTACTGAAATAATCGGTAATTAAAAGCAGCTAATAAAAATGGAAATGTACACAAAAATAAGATGCATCTGCTTTCTCAGGAGTTATTTAAATATTTTCCAAGTTGCAGCCATGTACCTGTGGTTACCCTCCCTCCTGCCACTCTACAATGTACAGATAAAACTGTTTCCAAATTGGTTTCTTCTCTTGGCTCTCCGCTCTCACTGCACGAAGCCCCCACACCCAAGACTCCAATCTATGATGAGAATAAATGCACACAGCAGATGAATTAGGATCAGAATCCCCAGAGAATCTCAGTTCCTTCCATAATACATTACCATTACCACACAATCTACAGTACAGGGTTACTGCTGTTTACAGATCAATGGAAGTCCATCTGCATGTCCTTTTCTATCCTTTATCTCAAGAAATTGCATGGAAAGTCATTAGGAGACCATGCAACTGACACGTGCAAGTGCACCTGTTGCGGTTTCACTTCAGTGCTTTTTTCTCTTTGTGACTATGTGTACATAAACTGTGTATATAAATATTATTGGCAAAAAAAATGTGTTAATACACCAGTTAGGGTAACTTAACGCCACAAACGTAGTGAAATTTGGCGTTTGGGATTTCAACCCTAAGTCCTCACCCCCACCCTCAAGCAGCAAAGGGAAAAAATTAGGATTTTGGGTCTCCAGGGTCTTAGCCAATCAGTTGTAGGGTCTTCTACTTCTGTGGAAGTTCTGCGGTGGAAGCTGGGGGCTGTGGCAGCAGACTAACATCCCCCCACCACCCCCTTGCAGCCAGGTAGGGGAAAAGAAGAGGTTATTTACCTGTAACTTAAGTCTAGGAGTGGTAAATGGTTCACATCCACACTCTGGCAGTTCCACTGGAAGGGTGTGATTGGACAGACATCTTTAAGCTAAGCTCCTCCCACCACCTGGGTGGATATATCCCCCGACTCCACCTCACGACATCAGATCTCACATGCTAGAAGCAGGATCAGGTGCCACTTGCCAGAGGAGGCCGTGAAGATTGTGTGGATGTGAACCATATACCACTTCTAGAAAGTATCATTACGCAAGAACTTAGCATAACAGTAGATCTTCAAGGTACAGTCTCGTGCAGTAGGTTATTACTCTTGGAAGTCTGCTAGGTGGAGCTGTCACATGGTAGCTTCTTCCAGGAGTCTTCTATAGGGCCACCCCCCCCCATACACCCATACATCACTTCCTCTGGCTGTGTATAAAAGGAGGCAGCCACAGGTACACTGTTCCCAGCCGGCTGCAGCACGCAAAAGGCCGAGGACTGAGGGGAAACCAAGGGATCAAGGGAAACACCCATCCCAACGTCCTGAGATCCAAGGACCCTGAGCAAAAAAGGCAGGGGGACAGAGGACAGGATTGTACCTACTGCAAGAGACCGTACCTCGAAGATCTACTGTTACGGCAAGTTCTTGCATAACGATATTATCTTCTACAGACAGGTCTCTTGCAGTAAGTTATTACTCTTGGGAAAATACCAAGCAGTTATACAAAAGGAAGGACAAGGCGGAGCATGAAGCAGGTTATAGGCCACGGCAACAAGCAGAGCCAAGAAGACACATCGGTGACAACGGAAAAAGAGGTGGCAACAGAAACCAGGCAGAAGCCATGGAGGAGCAGCAGAACAATCCAAGAGATGACCATGTGAGCCTGGACAGGACAGTATCACACAAAGTCCAAGTCAAGTCATCTCAAACACCCTCGGTTGGGCAGACAAGCCAAAGGTGTGTGAGGAAAAAAAAAAAAAAGTACTCCACAAAGGGAGAGTAGGAACAGGGCCATGCCAATGATTCAACCTGCCGTGCAGGGTGCAAGAGGCAATGGCATACAACAGAAGTCCAGCAGGGCATCCAAGCAGCAGTCAGAGACATGTTGATGCATAACAGAGAGATGCAGGAGACCATGCATAGTGATTCAACCTGATGAGGCAGGAGTCAGAGCCATGGCATGAAAACATCAAACCCAGGAGAGCACGCCAAGCGTGCATGCAGGGAGTGGAGAGTACCAGGGCAAGGAGCACTGGGCAGGCCACAGCAAAGAACAACTGAGGGGGCTCCAGGAGGGAGAACAGCAGGAGTTCCAAAAGGACGGCAGAGAGGACGGAAGTGACCAGGAAGAGGAAGCAGACCTCTGAAGAAAAGGGCGAAGGGACACCACGGCACCTCCGAGGCATGCAGAAGGAGACGGGGAGCAAGCACTGTAGAGCGGTCAAGGAGGAGGGGCAGGCCAGGCCCCGCCAGGAGGACAGGCATGGGATGGAGGGCAGACACAGATGCAGCCGCCCACAAGAGGCCCCACCAGAGATCCGAGCAGCACCCCGGGGAGGGGGACAGGAATGGGACATCCCAGCAGTCGAGGACGATGACGGGAACCGGGGGTAAGGGATAGGTCCTGGACCATTGGGCATGACGAGACGACGGGCAGCAAACCAGAATGGCCTGGGGACCATGACCAAAAATGTAGCACCACAAAAGGGGTGATGGCAGCAGATAGGCAGATGTCAGTGCCGAACCAGACACCCAAGGCCAGGTGGGGCGCCACAAGGTGGCTGCCGTGGCAGACAAACAGGTGGATGCAGCCAAGGCATTGGAACCCGCATGAAGCCGGAGTCAGGAAGGCACAGAAAGGGCATACATGGGTAACGATGACAAGGCAGACCCCAGGCAGGGAGGCAGTGGTGGGAGAAGGCGCCAAAGCTGAAGCACACTAGGTGTGGAGGCACCAGACCACACAGCCCACACAAGAAAGACTGCAAAGCAGCAAGACACGGGAGGGCAAACCCACACGCCAAAGCAAATATGGTGCCAGGAACCACATCTGGCGGACAAGAAGAAGCGTGACAGGGCACGTGAGATGGGCAGGAGCCCCTGAGATGCCCCTGGAGGCAGCCGTAATAGCAGCAATAAATCGGGAAGGCCCGACGGGGTGCAGCACAACTGGAAGACCGACATGGGGCTGGACTGAGGGGGAACGGCGGGGACACCAAAGCCCAGTCATGGGCAGAAAAGGCCCCTGCAGGGAACACCCAGGGCTGAACCCCAGGCATGGACCCAAAAATAGGAAGAGGGAGGGGGGACCAAGCAGAGATAGCCCGAACCATAGGATGCCAGAAAGGTGGAGGGGGGGCATCCCGACCCCACACCCTGTCCGGGGCACAAAAGGGGTGCCCGAAGGGCACAGAAATGGCGACGGAGAGGGGTACCCCCGGTGACTAAGAAACACGATGCTGGTGCCAGGATGGGTGGGAGTGGGGGTGGGACATCCAAGGAGGAACCAGCCTCGCTGAAAGGGATGAAGGCAGTGAAGTCCCACTGATGGGGAAGCAGCCCCATTGATGAGGGATGGTAATGGGGACGTTCGGTCGACGTGGAAAGCAGCTCCGTTGACGAGGAACATAAAAGATGTCCCATCGACGAGGGAAGCAGCTCCGTCGACAAGAGAGAGTGAGCAGCATGCTCAGTCAACGGAGAAAGCACACCCATCAACAAGGGAGGGAGAAAACATGCTCCGTCGACGGGGGAAGCCTTCCTACTGACGAGGAGTGCTCTGTCAATGGGGGAAGAGCCCCTGTCGACAAGAGAGAGCAGCTGCATGCTCTGTCGATGGGGAAGAGCTCCCATCGACGAGAGAGAGAGAAAGCAACATGCTCCGTCAACCGGGGGAGCCTCCCCATCAACCATGAACATTCCGTCAATGGGGGAACATTGCCCGTCGACGGGAAATATCCCGGAGAGTGCTCCGGTGATGGAGGAGCTGCCCAGTCGACAATGAACACCCCATCTATGGGGGGGGGCCTCCATCAATGGTACAAAAGAATCAACGATGAAGGCCCAGTCGACGATAGAGGAGCCACCGTCAACAGAGCAGATCAGAGGAGTGACAGGAGTGTGAGTCCTGCTGCCTCTGATGCCGGAACGAGAGCCTTGGGCTGGGGACCCTTAACACGGGCCCCCGAGGTCTGTCCCGGAAAGGCTGCCTTGTCAGCTATGAACGGAGTCCCTGACCCAGCAAGAGAACCTGGGCCAAAGAGCAGCAGGGGTACTGTGAGTGAACACAGACCCACTGAAACAAGGAGAGACGGGGGTACTCTGAGTGGTTCACAGGCCCGGCCTAGCTGAAGTAGAAGAGCCAGGGTCTGAGAGTATGCCACAGGGCTGGCACAGAGAAGAAGAAAAATCGTATTCAAGTTCATAACGAAGACTGCAACACAGAAAACTGAGTTAGCTGTTGCGAGGGCTGAAACTGGCGGAAGATGAACAGTGTACCTGGGCCGCCCCCTTTATACACAGCCAGAGAAAGTGATGTATGGGGCGGCCCTAAGAAGACTGCTGGAAGAAGCTACTGTGTGATAGCTCCACCTAGCAGACTCCCAAGGTAATAACCTACTGTAAGAGACCTGTCCGTAGAAGAGCTATAGTTACAGGTGCGTAACCTATTCTTTTAGGGGCGTGGATAATGTTCACTTATCCACACTCTAGCAAACTCCTACCAGTTCTCAGGGAGGAGGGGGCATGGCATTCATCCCTATTAGGCAAACAGAGACTGGAAAACCGAGGTCCCAAAATGCACATCCTGGCGTGACGCAAAATCAATGCAGTAGTGGAAAAGAAGGTGTGTGTGGATTTCCAGGTAGTAGCCCCACAGATTTTCTGTATGGGGATGTCCCTGAAAGCAGCCACTGAGGCAGCGGTATATTTGGTGGAATGAGATGTAATCCCTATGGGAGGCTCTCAACCAGCCAACCGATAGCTGTGGTCAATGCAAGATATGATCCACCTTGCAACTGTCCACTTTGCTGTCAGTCTGCCAGGTGCAGCTTCAGAGTAGGTGACAAACAGCTGGTGGGTCTGACCCTGAATCCCAGCTGTACGTTCTACACAACAGGAGAACGTTCTCCACAGGTTCAAGGTATAGAGCCTGTGGCCGGCCTCCGAAAAGGGGCTGGTAAAGTATACTGCTAAGTTAATGAACTAGTTATGGTGAAACTCCGATATAGTCTTCGGGAAGAACTTCGGGTTGGGGCGAAGGATGACTCTGTCCCTGTGGAAGACCAGACAGGGAAACTCCACTGAATGCACCTGGAGCTCCCCAACCCTTCTGGCACATGTGATGGCCACCAGGAAAGTCATCTTCCGCGACAGGTGTGTGCATCAGCTCAAATGGCTTACCCATGAGCACAGCCAAGACCAGCAGTTAGTCCCACGGTGTAGGTGGATCATGCACTGGAGGGCACACGTGCAAGACCCTGAAAAGTGCCCGACCACCTTATCCTCGGTCACTGTCAGATACTGTCTGCACCCTGTAAACAGAGATGGCTGCCAGGAGCACCTTAAAGGGCATTGCTCGCAGTCCCAGCTGGGAAAGGGACTAGAGGTAGTCCAGGATGCTAGCCACAGGGCAAGCAAGGGGATCACACTCCTTGTTCTGGCATAAAATGGAACATCTCTTCCATTTAAAGGCATAGCACCTACGAGTCTACTTCTTCCTGGATGTCTCTACCACAAGGAGAACATCCTCGGATAGACCCAAGGCCTGGAACTCTAGCTTCTCAGAAACCAAGCCGTGAGGTGCAGGGACTGAAGGTTTGGGTGCAGGACCATTCCCTGATGTTTTTGCTGCAGGTCTGGGAAAAGAAGCAGTCATCTGAGACCGGCTGCTGAGGTTAAGGAGATCTGAGTAACAGAACTGCCTTGGCCAATCTGAGCTATCAGAATCATCTGCACCTTGTCCTGTCTGACCTTGACAAGTGCTCCTGGGGTCATGGGGAAGGGAAAAAAGATATACACAAGGTCCGGGGTCCAGGGCCTCGCAAAGGCATCTCCTCATCAGTGTCCTGGACTGTGGGGGTGGGCACAAAACAGCCTCAGTCTTGCACTCTCACAGGAGGAAACAGGTCCATCGAGGGTGAGCCAGACAGGGAGAAGAGGAGGTTCACCACCTCCTGATTCAGAGACCACTCATGCAACGCTCTCTACTACCGGCTTGGAGCGTCTGCCAGCTGACTGTTCTCCCGCAATATGAATCATCAGGAGATCGGTGCCCATGCGGCATGAGGGTGCAGGTACAGAGTGCCTTCCGACACAAGGAAGGGAGTGTACCGCCTCTGTTCAGGTAAAACATGGTCACAGTATTGTCTGTCTGGACTTGAATGACCTAACTCCTGCACTGCAGAGCAAATTTTATCAGAGCCAAGTGCACTGCACAGTGCTTCAGCAGGTTTATGTGGTGATGGGATTCCCTGGGGGACCTGAACCCGTAGGTCAAATGGTCTTCCAGGTGTGTGCTCCCCACCCTCTAGAGATGCATCAGTCATCAGCGTCCCAGTCAGCTTTGTGCAGACAAATGGTATTCCTGGCTTCCTTCAGATGTTCCGGTACCAGCCACCAACGGATGGTATCCAACATCGGCTGGATCACTGTGACTAGCTGGTCCAACTGACCTAGGCACTGATACCACTGATGGCCCAGTTGGTAATGAAAGGGAGGCATCTACCAATGTGCCAAACAGACCACACTGGTGCAGGGATGCCATGTACCCCAGAAGCCTCAGGAAATACTGGACAAGGTGCAAGAGCGCAACCTGAAATTATCAGGCAAAGGAGGTAAAATCCTGTGCCGGTCTGCCAGGAAAGGGCCTGACCCACAGGGAGTCAAGTTCTGCCCCAATGAACCTGATCACCTGTTTCGATACCAGTTCGGACTTGTCTAGGTTGACCTAAAGGCCCAAGTCTCTGCAGGTCTGAACAGCCAGGTCTGTAGATCTTGCCATGGCCCCTCTGGATGACTACTTCCCAAAATACTGTTGCACACCAAACTGACTGGGTTCAAACAGCAACCTTGTTCTGCCACTGTTCTTAATAAACACAAAAACAGCATAAAATTCAGTGGACCCCAGATGCCACATAAACTTGCTGAGCAGGATGCTAGATGCTGCCAAAGCTCCAGGGCCAGTCTCTCCGGTGCTGGCCATAGATAACATGCCAGCCCACGCTCAACAGTATGGGCGGAAGACCCAACCTCGGTCAGAGGTTTTCCACACAAGGAACAACAGGGACACCAATCAAACCATATCCTCCTGGGTGAGGACAGGAGCACCGATGCCTGGGAGACCAAACTCGGCCTTGTCTGACAACAGTTCGACTAGCGACTTGTCTGGCCTGGCCCTTGGCCGTGGGGCTCGACAGCTGCTGAGCCATTAGGCAAGTCGAGGGACTGGGAGGATCAAGATCTCTCCACACCCCGTGACTGGTGAGAGTGGTGAAAAGATTTTTTTGACTTGGTCTTTGAGGGCTGCAGTTGGTGGGTCTCTCCCCCATGGTCTTGAGGGAATGGCACAAATTGTGAACTGATCCATGAAGGCCCCTCCAACGCTGTCCCCAGGTGGGAACAGTGCTGAGGCCAAGGAGGTGCCCGCCACAGCCACCAACGCTTCAGCTTCAAGGGCCACAAGCTGTGCCACAGACCTTGCAGCCACCAAAGCCTTTCTGCCGCCCTTACAGCCAACCCTTAGACCCTGTTCTGAAGGCTTAACTAGCACGAGCCAAAGATTCCAATCCTCAAAGAATTCGGGAATATAGGCTTCTTGCGATCCACTGAAAATCTGGAGATGAGTCGAGGAAACCAAGAAAAGAGTAATAATAACTTTAAAAACTTCAGAATTACTGTTCACCACTGGCGCAGAGAAAATCCTAAGCAGAGCATGAAGGAGGTGACCTGTTCTTCCAGCAGAAAAAAAGATCTAACGTCATGGGGCGGAGTCAGAGGATATATCTGCCCAGGTGGTGGGAGGAGCTTAGGTTAATGACATCCAACCAATCATCGCCTTCAAGAGGAACTGCCAAAGTGTGGATAAGTGAACAACATCAATGCCCCAAGAAATGTTTGTTTTGGATCTGGGATCAACAAACCATGGCAGGTTGCCAGTTAATTAATGAATCCTTACACATGCAGTATTAGAAAGTTTAAATAAATAAAACCATCCATATTAGCCCCATCTCCCCACTCATTCTGCCCTGACAGCAAAGGTCACAATATCTGGAGTGGTAATATTTTAATAAGAGCCATGCTGCACAGTGATCCTCATCCTTCTGATTTTTACCACCAGACAGAATGCAGTTTCTTGCTCCAGAAGTCTGCACAAACCACTTATGGGACATAAAACTGAAATTCAGACCCAGTGGTGAAATTAAAAGGAAGAGGATCACTGCACAACCTGTTAAAAATATTACTACTTCCAATTAGGTGACTCTGGGAGGCTCTCACGCCAAAATGGGGAGGTGGTGGGGATGAGTTAGACAGATAAAATACAAGCCAGCAACCTAATTGGCAGAAGCTGTTTCAAAATGCTTTTCAGAACTTTTTTTTTTTAATTCCTAATTCCTAAAAGCATTCTGTGGAATTTAACATAAGCCGTGGAAAAAGCTTTACAGGATCCATTAAATAATTTTCCTGGGTTTAGGAAGACATATGAAGAGAGACTTAAGGAGCTTAATATGTATAGCCTCGAGGAAAGGAGAGAGAGGGGGGACATGATAGAAACTTTCAAGTACCTCAAGGGAATCAACAAAGTCCAAGAGGGTAGCATCTTTCAAAAAAAGAGATGTGCAAGAACAAGGGGGCACAATTTGAAGATAGAAGGGGGGCGGCTCAGAGGTAAATTAAGGAAGTATTTTTTCACAGAGAGGGTTGTGGATGTATGGAACAGCCTTCCAGAGGAGGTTGTGGAGTCAAAAACAGTGGAATTCAAGCATGCATGGGACAGTCATAAGGCAATTCTAGGGGGTGGGGGTAGGAAGAAGTAGGCTGCTGGTTAACTAGGATCTGCAGCTTATCCATCAGGTAGGGAAATGGGCAGACTGGGTGGGCCAAGCAGTCCTTATCTGCCGTCAAATTCTATGTTTCTATGTTTACACTAAAGAATCAATATAAACTGCAGATTTATTTTTCAGTTTATACTGACTCTTCAGTGTAAACTGCCGAAAAGTATTAAGCCATTTGGAATAATATTCAGCAGTTTATGTAAACTGTGGAAAACTATTCCGTGGTTTATATTAAGTTCCACGGCAATTACCAAAGAAGCAGAACTGTGGAAAAATAGGAGCCTTGACCCTCAAGTCCATGGCCCAATGCAGTAAGGCATTTGTGATAGCAGGCAGGATGCTGGGGTGTATACGTAGGGCATTCACTAGCAGAAAGAGGGGATACTGCCCCTGTACAGGCGTCTGGGGAGGCCACTCCTAGAGTACTATGTGCAGTTCTGGGGTCCCACCTTGAGAAAGACAGAGACCACTTTGAGTGGCCTGTTTATTACACCGGTATCCCATCCACTGTGTAACCTTTTGGGATATCGGCTCTGTAGCTAAAATGTATTGTTGCTGCCTTGTATATTTGCTTGCTGTACTGCTTCTCCTGTATATGTGCTGTATTTGTATTATATCCCGATTTTCCCCCATTCCCCAGGATGCATCTGGAATCGAGCAGCCTCCGCTCAACATGTCCTCCTGGTTAAACTCTTAAATAAATAAATAAAAAAAGAGGGCTACAAAAATGACCCTGTGCACAGCAAGGAAAGATGAGCAAGGAGACGTGGGAGTGTCTCAGGATGTATTCTCTGTAGGCCAGGAATGTGAGGAGAGCATGACAAGTCTTACAAGTTCATGAGGGGAATAAACAGGGTAGAGTGCAATAATCTAGTCACAAAGCACATAGCTGGGGGAATGGATGGAAGCTGATGGGGGTGGAGGAGATTCAGAAGGGATGCAAGGAAATACAGGTTACTCACCTGTAACAGGAGTTCTAGGAATGGTATATGTTGTTCATCCACACTTACTGGCAGGTTCCTTGCTGCTTTAAATCTTGCCGGAAGGTCTTCAAGCTGGCTCCTCCCACCCACCGGGTGGTAAAACTCGGCTCCGCCCCATGCGCCAAGAGCAACCCCACTGGAAGCCAGGCTGTGCGTCGAAGCCAGGGAGGTCGGTCGGGTCAGGTGGATGAACAACATATACCATTCCTAGAACTCCTGTTACAGGTGAGTAACCCTGTATTTCTAGGACATGGATATGTTGTTCAATCCACACTTATTGGCAGACTCCTAGCAGTTCTCTGGGAGGAGGGAGGCAAGCGCACACCCGATACTCTTGGGAAATAGAGACTGGAGAATCAAGAGCCCCAAAACCAGCATCCCGGCGTGACTCAAGGTCGATGTGGTAGTGGACAATAAAGGTATGTGCCGACTTCCAGGTAGCAGCCCTGCAGATATCCTGAATAGGGACATCCCTAGAAGCAGCTACCGAGGCAGCGGTATGGCAGGTAGAATGAGCTCTTATCCCTCTGGGAGGCTCCATGCCCGCCAACCTATAGCAGAGCTCTATGCAGGAGGTGACCCACCTGCTTATCATCCGCTTGGCTGCAGGTCTGCCAGGTGCGGCTTCAGCGTAGGTGACAAACAGCTGGCGAACCTCTCCCCGAACTTCAGCCGTCCGCTCCTTATAATAAGCAAGCGCTCGTCTAGGGTCCAAAGTATGGAGCCTATACTCTGCCTCCGAGGTGTGATTGGGGTAGAACACCGGCAGAGTCAACACCCGGTTAAGGTGAAACTCCGACACCACCTTTGGAAGGAATTTCGGGTTGGGGCACAGGACAACCTTGTCCCTGTGAAAGACCAGATAAGGAGACTCGATGGAAAGCCTGGGGCTCTCCATCCTTCTGGCTGCTGTGACAGCCACCAAAGAGGCGGTCTTCCACGACAGAGGGAAATACTGCACCTGTGCACTGGTTCGAATAAAGCTTGCCCATGAGCTTAGCCAATACCAGCAGTAGATCCCATGGAGGTGGAGGTTCTTGCACTGGAGGGGAAATGTGGTCAAGGCCTTTGAAAAAGTGCCTGACCACCTTCTCCTGCGCCACCGACTGCTTCCCGGCCCGCGCCCGGTAAGCAGAGATGGCTGCCAGGTGCACCTTAAGGGTCATCGACCGAAGCCCTTGCTGAGAAAGGGACCACAGGTAGTCCAGAATGCTTGCCAAGGGATAGGCGAAAGGGTCCAAGCCCTTCACCTGACACCAAATGGAGAATCTCTTCCATTTGAAGGCATAGCATTTCCTGGTCGACTCCTTATGGGATGCCTCAACGACGCTGAGGACCTCGTCGGAAAGACCCAAGGCCTGGAACTCTAGCCGCTCAGGAACCAGGCCGTCAGGTGCAGGGATTGAAGGTCTGGATGGAATACCTTCCCCTGGTTGACTAAGATCAGGTCCAGGCGGGCTGGAAGCCGCCTCGGGAGCCTGGAGCTGAGGCTGTGGAGATCTGGATACCAGAACTGGTGGGGCCAGTCTGGGGCTACCAGAATCACCTGCGCCTTGTCCCTCCTCGCCTTGAGAAGCACCTTGTGGATCAAGGGAAATGGGGGAAAGGCGTTGAAGAGGCCCAAGGTCCACGGCCTCGAGAAGGCATCCCCCTGCAGCGAGCCCTGCTCAAGGGGGCGGGCATGGAACAGACTCAGCTTCGCATTCTCCCTGGAGGCAAACAGGTCCACCTGAGTGCGCCCAGTGGGAGAACAGATCTTGTACTACCTCCGGCAGGAGAGACCACTCGTGAGACAGCCCCTATCCGGCTTAGGGCGCACGGCCAGGGTGTTGAAGGCTCCTGCCACGTGAATGGCTAGGAGATCCGCCTCCAGGCTGCGCACGAGGGACCATATGCGGAGAGCTTCCTTGCATAACAGCATGGAACGCATCCTGCCCTGGCGGTTAAGATAGTACATGGTCGTGGTACTGTCCGTCTAGACCTGAACCACTTGACCCCGTAGAAACTGAGCGAAGGCGGTGAGAGCTAGGCGGACCGCTCGGAGCTCCAACAGGTTGATATGACATCGGGACTCCTGAGGGGACCAGAGGCCGTGCGCTCTATGCTCCCCCAAATGGGCACCCCAACCCATCAGAGATGCATCGGTCGATAAGAGAGACCATCGGCTCGGGGCGGACGAATGGGATGCCTTCCTGCAGATGTGCCGGAATGGTCCACCACTGGAGATCGTTCCACATCTCCTAGGTCACTGTCACGGGCTGGTCCAACAGATCGCAGCGTTGTGACCACTGGCTGGCCAGTCCCCCATTGAAGGGGACGCATGTACCAACGGGCCCAACGGACCACGCTGGTGCAGGCCGCCATGAGGCCCTGGAAGTCCCGGGCAGGGCGCGACTGCCCAACCAGAAATGACAGGGCAAAGGAGGAAAGGACCTCGGCCCTGTCCACCAGGAGCCGAGCTCTGGCTCGAAGAGAGTCGAGCTCTGCCCCAATGAAGAGTATCACCTGCTTTGGCATGAGTTCCAACTTGGCCTCGTTGATGAGGAGGCCAGTCAGAGCAAACTTGGAGGGCCAGATCTCTGGACCGCTCCGCCTCCGCTCTGGAGGGGGCTGCAATCAGCCAGTCATCCAGGTAGGGGTACACCCAGACCCTTCGGCGCCACAGGAATGCTGTCACCACTGCCATGCATTTGGTGAAGACCCTGGGAGCTAGAGAGAGGCCGAAGGGCATGGCCTGGAACTCGTAAAGGGACTCCCTCCGCTCTGAAGCAGAGGAATCTCTGATGAGACGAACGGATCGGGATGTGAAAGAACACGTCCTGGAGGTCCAGGAAACAGAACCAGACGCCTCGTTCCAAGGATGGTATTATCTGAGCCAGAGTGACCATCCTGAAGGTCCAAGACCTTAGGAACTTGTTCAGGTCGTGCAGGTCGAAAATGGGGCCACCCCCGTCCGTTTTGGGACCAGGAAGTACCTGGACACAAACCCCGGGTCTGGAGGAGGATCCGCCACCTTCCTGATCACCTCTTTTTGAGAACAGGGGCAATCATCGGCTCAGTGGACCGACTCGAGGCTACGGACCATGGCGCCCCGAGGCGACGGCTCAAAGGGTGGAGCCTGCTTGAACTCCAGAGGCAGGCCTTTTCCTACCACTTCCAACACCCAGCAGTCCGTGGTGATAGCGGACCAGGCGGAAAGGAAGTGGCGGAGCCGTCCCCCCATGGGGGGAACCCAGGGGGGAGTGACAAGGCTGAGGGCGGCACCCCTCAACCTGTCACTAGGCAGTCTTGGAGGAGGAACCGGCCGAGGGACCTCCTGGGCCTTTACCTCCTTGCTTCCTGTTGGAGGAAGCCGCGGGCTTGGGTTTGGGATGCGAAACGCGAGCCTGCTGGCCCTGTTGCTGGTGCTGTTGGGCCGGTCGAGATACAGGGTCTGAAGGACGAAAGGACTTCTGCTGTAGCTGACGGCGGCCTTTGTCCCTCTGGGCGGAGGTGAGAGAGTCCAGGGTGGCATTGGACTTTTCGATCCACTGGAGGTATCCCTCCACTCCAGGGCCGAAGAGGTCAGTCCCCAAGAAGGGGCGTCCGCCAAGTGCTGGGTATCCGCGTGGTGGATATCCTCCAGCCAGGCCCTGCGGCGCATGGCTACCGCGGCCGCTACTGACCTGGCACAGGAATCACCTATGTCCAGAGCAGTCTGAAGCTGCTGCTTCGCCAACGCCCTACTCTGGTCCCGCACCTGGCGGACCGTGGTCTACAGGTCGGTCGGGTAATGAGGGACAACCTCATCCAGGGAGTGCAAGAGGGCGTGGGAGAAGTGTGCCATCAGCACGACCGAGCTGGCCTGTCGGAGGCCGAGGGTGGATGCAGCGTACACCTTGCGCCCGGCAAAGTCCAGCTTTTTGGACTCTTTGTCGGGGGGTTTATCCACATCCCGAGCATTACCGGAATGCCGGAAAACGCTGTCGGTGACTAGCCCCTTGGCAGAGGTGTTCGAGCCAAACCAAAAAGCCCGGTGGGACCGCGATACTTCCTGGCCATCCTGGTCGGGGCGCAGGACAGAAGCAGGCCCCTGCAGAGCTCACCAGGCTGGGCGACAATGGCCTCAGCCACCGGAGAAAGCCTCCATGGGGAGAATCCTCGGTCCAGTATCTCCATCAGGGGATACTTAGCCCGTTGGACACGGGCTCAGGCTGCATCCGGTGGACTCGAGATGAGTCGAAGCAGACCCAAGAAGGACAATGGGCTATCGTCCAATGACTGGCCCCGGAGGACTCCAGGTCGACCTGCCTGGAGGAACAGGGAGGAAGTGCGTAAATCCAGTTCGAAGAGTCTGTGAAGAGCTGCCTCGGCCTGAGCCACCCTCTACCTGCCGAGGATGGTCGGGAGTGAGGGTGACCAACAACCCATGGGGCAGCCGTGACCCGACCGAGAATCCTTGGTCAGTGCCCCAGACTTCGGTTGTGGAGGTGGAGGTTCCACCACAATTGGTGGAGCAGCTGGTCTTGGCCGAGCAACCGGCCCTGGAACGGGCAACTCTACTGGGGTGAGTGGTTGCTTTGGTCGCTCGGGCGACAGCCACTTGGTGGCCGGGGTCTGGACCAGTCGGCTTAGACCTGGACAACAGCAACTGCTGCCACATAAGCTCCTCGTAGCGCCGACATAATTTACGTCGAAGTCTCCCCTCATCCAAGGAAGAGGAGGAGCGGTGTCGCCCTTACTTGGTATCGAGACCGAGACCGCCAATGTCGGCGGAGCGGCCGGAGATGAAGTCCGAGACCAAGACCCTCGGGGACCGAGGGCAGGTCTGGGAAGGGGCGGGGACACCCGCTCTTCCCTCGGCTCAGCACCTGAACCGGGACCGCGGCCTCAAGGCCCAGGCAGATCCTCGGTCTCCACGGGGGAACCAGTGAAGGTGGGTTGTCGGCTTCACCAGTCGACAGCCCGTCTAGCAGATCGAGAAAAATCTCGACTGCGTGGGCGGGAGTCTCGGCAAGTTGGCCTGACGGGGGACACCGTGCACGCTGTCTGAGCCGCAACTTCGACCGCTTGACGGTCGGCTGTCTGGGGAAGAAGACCTCTCCCCTCCTAACGCCCATGGTGGGACTTGCCTTGACTCCTTCTTCTCCTTGGGCTGAGAAAGAATGTCCGATGGCCCCTCTCGCCGTGGAAAGGACTGACAAAGCTCCTTGAGCGAAGCCGTGTCACGAGAACTCAGAAGGCGGGATAAATGCGTGGCCGAGGAGGAGGAGGATGCGGCCTGGGCCACCTCCTCCTCGAGGCGATCATCTGCTCGAGCTGCTCAGTCCAGGCCTGCGCCCGCGGACACATGGCAGGCCTCTTCTGATTTTACGGTGAGCTTCTCGGGGCACCAGAGCTTCAATCAGGCAGCGAGATCATCCAGGGCGTTGGCAGAGAAAAGCGGCACAACTGCATGAGCCTGCTGGTCGTGATCTAGCCCTGGGCAGTGACGCCGTGGAGTCGCGGATCCATCCTGGACATTTCTGCCCGCAAGGGTACCTCTGAAAGCCGGGAATAGATTTGTCCATCGCACCCGTGAGGGAAGATGAAGACCGAAGTTTAGAAAACTTCAAAACCAATTTTGGATGAACCGAAGAGTTAGGATCCAGTCTAAAACGCAGAGTGCTAAGGAGGGAACCTGAGCTTCCAAGCGGTAAGGAAGATCTGGCGTCATGGGGCGGAGCCAAGAGTTTTACCACCCGGATGGATGGGAGGAGCCAGCTTGAAGACCTTCCGGCAAGATTTAAAGCGGCAAGAAACCTGCCAATAAGTGTGGATTGAACAACATTTCCATGTCCCTACAAGTTCTTTTTCATAGAGCGGGTGGTACGTGAACAGAATAGTTTTCCCAAGCAGGTGGTTTAAGCCAAGTCACTGACATGGTTCAAGCACTGCTGGGACAGAAAAAAGGGGATCGTAAGATCTATGGCAAGTGGGAGGGGGAGTAGTAGTACAGACAGCCTGGGGAGGGGTATGGAGATGCCATTAGAAAAATCAGCTTTGTAAATCTTGTCTGGCATTACATTAGATCAGACATGGAGTCAGACAGTTAACTAGCAGACTGGTCAGACCGTTGAGTCTTTTTCTGTCAAAAAAACTGTATGGCCCAGATATTCAAAAGGGTTGCGCATGGCGCAACAGTGTTGCGCCATGCACTACGTCACTGATGCCCGCGCTGCGATATTGCAAAAGGAAAAAGTGCGCGCGACAGATCCCGCCATGCGGAGCGCATCAGTAATGTATGCAGACACAGGTAAGGGTGTGCCATGCATAACCTGCACAGCCCGATATTCAGCCGGGATGTGCATCATGCATCGTAACCCCTACCTACGCCTGCACAAAAGTTAAGCCAAAAAAAAAAAAAAAAAAGGAACAGTGATGGCCACCTCACAGGTGAGCTGTCACGCATGCAGGGCTTAACACGCAGTTGCCACCTGTGGGTGGCCACCAATTCCTGCCACACTTGGCGGGCGTCCCCATGCCCCATCGCGGGCATCCCTGAGCGAATCCCCGTCCAATATCCCTGGTGGTCCAGTGAACCGCTATGTGCCTCATCGCGGGCATTTATCGTGAAGATTAATCGCGTCCAATATCCCTGGTGGTCCAGTGGACCTCTATGTGCCCAGTGTGGACATCGGTATAGTACCCCGTTCAATATCCTGGTGGTCCAGTGGACCGATCGCACGCTTGATCGTGGGCATCGCAGCTACGTAACATACCCCTACTACCCTGGTGGTCTGTGCCCCCCTCCCGCTCCCTGGTCAGCCGGCCAGCACCCCATCCGCCTGACAGCTCGGTGGGGCTGCACACCACTGGTTCTGGCGTGAGCCAATGGGTATGCAACCCCATAATCTCGAGTCCAGATATGTGAATGATTCATTCACATATCTGGACTCAAATATCTCGATATGGGCTGCATGCCCATGGCTCACGCAGGAACCAATGGGCATGCAGCCCTACCTGCTGTCAGTCGGCGAGTGAGGTGCCGCCCGCCAGCTGACGGGGAAGCGGGCGGTGGGGCTCAGTGGGCGGGTGGGAGGGGTCACTAGACCACCAGGGTAGTAGGGTATATTATGTGTACAGATGCCTGCGATCAGTCACTGGGCCACCAGGAATATTGGATGAGGGGTACTATACCGATGCCCGTGATCGGACACACAGAGGTCCACTGGACCACCAGGGATATTGGACGGGTTAATCTTCCTGACACATGCCCGCGATAGAGCATATAGTGGTCCACTGGACCACCAGGGATATTGAATGGTTTTTCTTTTACGAACGCCCATAATCGGGCTGCAGGCGTCGGTCCCGGCGGCTGCTGCCTGGCAGAGCGCCAGGCCAGAGTCGTCGAGGATCGGGCACCTGCGCTGCTAATGGCATGCAAATGGGTCCGTAATGAGATGCAAATGGCCCCCAGTGCGCCTTGCATAAATTATGGCCCCATTTGCATGTCCCCTGTTGAATATCGCAGGTGCTGTGCATGGCGCAATGGCACTTGTGGTAGCGCATCTCCATGCTCCACTCTGGCCACTTGCACTGGCGCAGTGCCACTGCGCCATGCACAGTGGGGGTGGCCAGGGTGCGATATTCAAAGCTGCTGTGCCATAGTGCAGCTCCATTGAATATCACCCAGGCCACACCCCTGCGCAACAAAGTTGAGCTGCACCCAGGCTTATGCCACAGCCTGGCGCAGTTTGAATATCCGGGCCTATGTGTCTATGTTTTCTCTTCTTACTTAATGAAGTCCAAAAATGACCTGCATTACATACCTCTCTCTCGTACCTCTTTTCTTTACCCCAATGCCAGCTATCCCCGTCCCTCTGAACTATTAACAAGATACTCTGTGGCTGCTTATCCCCCCCCCATAGAGTGTTTTTCTTGTTATTTTAACTTGTACCTATGTTCTGAGTTATTCTGCAAGTTCTGAATCCAAGCTGTTTCATTCATTATAATGTACCTCTGCTTTCTCCTATTCTTTGTTTTGCAATCTATGACGTGGAACCTTTGTAAAAGAGCTTGCGCTCAAAGGTCTTTTCCAAATCACTAAATAAATAAACAAAAATTAACTAGATCTTACTCCAAACACTGTATATCAAAATATTACAGTACCACACAACAAGAACTCTCCTCTCACTCCTGCCAAACATGTCACAGCACAGACAACCTCCACCGTTACCTGGCAATACAATGATATCAACCTTACACGATTGGGGGGGGGGGGACTATGATTTATTCTTTATTTTTTCTTCAGTCTCTGACTATCTGTGAAACAAATCTTGTTACCTTTATCAGCCATGTTGGAAAATGCATTAGTGAAATGGCTAAGGACCCTGCTTCCAAACAGTATGCAACATCTAATGTGACAAAACAAAGAGAATTTGTTCCGTTTTGCTCCATTAAGAGTTTTCTGCGCATGGCATTGGTATTCTGCAGTGCACAGTGCAAACTACTGCACCCCATCAGTGTCTGGTAGGGAACTTTACCAAAATAAGGTGCCACACACGAATCCAGTTTTTTATTTGTTTTGTTTTTTTTGAGGTCCCAAAAAGGGATGCGGTTCTAGTTATGCCAGCTCCCCTATTATGCACATTCCCATAATATTTCAGTCTTTATCACAGGCGGCTGAAGCACAGTATACTAGAGCCAGAAGCAAAGTAATCAAGAAGTACTCGAAGAAAGAAGCTTGGCTACTCTGTCCTAAGCAGCAGAAGTAGACACTACAGTTTTTGCCTTCTGCTGCCTTGAACTGAGTAGCTGAGTTTCTTTCTGTGAGCATGAGGATTGAAGAGGGCAAAGCAAAAAAGTAAGGAAACGAAAACCATTAGGGTTTGAAGTCTCGAGAGTACAGGCGCATCAGTGGTGTGGTGTTCCTTGAGGTGGTCAACCCTGATGCCCACCCCCTCACCCAGTAAACTAACATGATCTCTTGATTTACACAGGCCATGCATGAACTGATTCTGTTGGCTGCATGCAGCAGGACATACTTCCCTACCTCCAAAGAGTAGGAGTACATGACTATGAGGCACTGGCTTGAAGCTGTACACTCTGCTTCAGACAGGAGGCTATGGTCTTTTTTTTGGGGGGATTGGCAATAGGGTTGACAACCCTAGAGAACACCACATCCTCGATTCACTAAGACACCCTAGACTCCAAAACCTAATGTTCTTTATTACCTTACTTTTCATTCTTTAATCCTAATGTGAAAATTTTACATTTTGTTTGCTATGAATATGTTTATCAGCCGATTCACTGAGGCTTGTGATGTCCATGCACCGCTAAAAAATGAAGGTTAAAGTTAGATTTAACCCATGGATAAACACTGAGCTTAGCACGTGGCTCAAGCAAAGGGACCACCTCTGGCGCTGTGCTCAAGCCACAGCTGCCCAAGCGGACATTGAAAAATACAAATAAGCAAGAAATAGCTGCAGCCGTGCTATACGGATGGCTAAAAGAAAACACGTTAAAGAAGTGCTCTCCAACTCGTGGGGGGATGGGAAAAAATTCTATAACAACCTTAAGGACCTCTCTGGCAAAGACACCAAGTCTCCACCCACCATGCTCAACATTGATGGCACTCCTACGTTGGACCTAGATACCATCTCCAATACATTCATCAATGCATTCTCCAACCTGAGCAGTGTCCTCCCACCTGATTTCTTCGACGCTCCCACCACCAACCCCACCTCTGCCACAGCATCCCAAGCACACTCAGCTCCGCAGTTCTTCTTCAAAAGGATCCCAATGCACTCAGCCAGACCTATATTTGTAAGGCTATCAGCAAGACTTGCTATAGTGGTGACTCACTCGACTTGAAGCTGCTTACACTAATCCTAGATGAGATCCTTGAACCCCTGACAATGATCTTCAACCTCTCCCTAAAGTATGGCCAATTCCCTTCACTCTGGAAAAAGGCTACCATCACACCTGTGCATAAAAGTGGAGACAAGTCACTGCACACAATTATAGGCCCATCTCCATCCTCCCCATTATCCAAAGCAATTGATCGTATAGTTCTGACCAGCTTGTAGAGTTCCTGGAAACACATAATATTCAGTGCCCTCAGCAGCACGGGTTCCGTAAAGGGCATAGTACCACCACGGCACTGTTGAATTCACCGTTGTATCCATGACGCCCTGGACCAAGGACTTTGTGGGGGGGGGCATACTCATTGACCTGACAAAGGTCCTTGATACAGTTAACCACCCCCTCCTACTCACACAACTGACTGCTCTTGGGCTTTCCAAGGATGCACTGCCCTGGTTTGCTAGCTACCTTGGGAAGAGAGTTCAAAGTGTTAAAATTGCTGGAGTCTCCTCAGTTGAAAAGCGAGTCCTCTCGGGTGTCCCTCAGGGGTCAATACTGGGCCCATTACTCTTTTCTCTCTTCCTTAACAACCTCCCTGGCAGCTGCCAACAGAGGATACTCTCTCACGCAGCGATGCGGTCCTCTTTTCTAGCAACGGGACTTTAACCTACGTAGAGTCAACTGCAACATGATTTCAGGCTGGTGGAAAAATGGTTTGGCTCTTACAAACTTGTCATGAATTATAGCAAAACTAAGGTCATGTCTTTCTGCAATGCACTGAGCAAGTATAAACCTCTACCCTCACCATCAAGAATCAAGATGGGACCACACTTGATCAGGTTCACAAGTTCAAATAGCTTGGCATCACCCTGGACAGCTCCTCTCTTACTCCCAGCACATTGGGAAGGTTGCCAAGTCTGCCAACACACGCCTTGGCCTGCTCCACAAGTACAAACACTGTATGATTTCTGAAGCCCTTAGACTGGCTATCCACAGCTCTGTTACACCCATTGTCGACTATGGTCTAGTCATCTATGACTCTGCCTCCCCTACTGCCCTTAGGAGGATACCTGTGACACTTAAGGCCTATAGACTTCTTACGGGGGTTGACCGTCTAACGCACACCCGTGACCTTTACGCCAAGGCTGGACGGCTACCTCTCATTAGTAGAATACAATACCAGACCTGTCTGATTGCCAAAAAAGTTCTTCTCGGACTCATGCCACCAGGTGTAGCAAGACTCCACACTGCCAACAGCAGCACCTAGCCAACACACAGTTCTCAATACCAGACGTTCCAGGTCCCCAGGCGCCGGACCTCACTGGGTCAGATATCCTTCATGCACAGTGCTCCTCAGTGGTTGAATACCCTTAACAAAGAAACTCTTGCTGGTGCAACGCTAAGCCCTTTTAAAAGGCAACTGCGTCTATTCCTCTCCTCTACCTCACATTGTGACTACCTCCCCTAAGCCATGGTCATCACCCTCTACCCTAGTTGTAACTGTAACCAGCCATTCCAGCTTTGCATTTGTGGCACCAGCCCCCTTCCCCTCTCCCTTTGCCCCCCTTCACCCACCCATCCCCCTCACGGACTCGCTCATACCTATGGCCACTGTCCCCTATCCCCTTTGCTCTTTTCATCCTTGTCTGACAACAGCACCTACCAGCCGGCTTCCTCCTGACTTCTTCCTACCAAGTATACTGTTCCACCATGAATTCTGATAGAAGCTAGCTAGTGCTGTTCTACTTCAACATATTGACTGAACTATTTATGTACAAGTAATCTGTATGTTATGACTGTTACCATTGTTTACCTTTGTTGTATGTTACCCCCCATCCTCAGATGCTGAACCTTTGTAAACGAGCAGTTCCTGCTCAAAGGTACTTGTAATCCTGGAGTTTAATAAATAAATAAATAAATAAATATGGACATGTATGTGTAGTAACTGCAAAAAAATGACGTCAATGCAGACATTAAGGTTTAAGAACACAAAGCAGGGAAATGTAAAGCATTAGGGTTTTGCATCTCCAGAGTATTGGCAAATCATGGTGGTGTGTTTCTTGGGGTTGTCAGCCCTAATGTCCACTCCCTCTCCTGAGGAAACAAGATCTGATGTGATCTCTTTTCTTTATGCAACGTCCACATGAAAAAAGCTACAACAGATTCTGTTGGCAACATATGGCAAGCCACACCTCTCTACCTTTGAAGAATGTACCCCTATGAGGCATCAGCTTGGAGCTGCACCTTGAGCTTCAGACAGGGGGCTACAGGTTGGGGGAAGGTGGGCTAATATTAGGGTTGACAATCCCAAGTAAGACCACCTGATTCACTCTGGAGACTCAAAACCCTAACGTTTTTCATTTCCCTACTTTGTGCAGTTTATGTTCTTGAACACCAATGTCTGTATTAACTTTTTTTTCTTGCAATTAATTTCCTCTTTTTTCTGACAGTTTAATAGTATCTTCATTAATGGACCTGCACAGAATGAAATAAATACAATATTGGAGACTGTCCAGATGCAGGGCATGGGCTCATCAGGCTTCGACATACCCATCAACACATTGTTTGGGAAGGTTCCCCGGCCTGCCACAAAGTGTTGTGTATGTGCCACAACACCGCTCTGTCCCCCTCCCCAGGCTGAGGCTAGTGCCGCACAGCACAGCACCTTCCACCCAGCCTCGGCCCATTCAGCCGACTCACCAGGCTCGCACCCAAACTCAGGTCACTGGCATGGAAAGGCAATGTGGACTCCACTGGGCCCAAGAGATGTCCCTGCAAACAACGTTACTTCATAATGTTTTTTTTTTTTTTAATTTGTGACATTTTAGCCCCAAATGTCAACAGTCTTTTATGATCCCTCCTTCTGAACATTATAGGTGTCATTTACAAAATGCAGGAAGAAATGTCATTTCGTGCCCCAGAATAAATCACATTTTGGCCAGGATTTGAAAAATCACAGCGTGTGAGAAAATGGCGGTCTTGAACAACTGGAGTCAAAATAATGAAAATTACCAAAGTTATGAGCAAGCGTGGAAAAATTACAACATACTTTAACTTCATTTTCTTAAATATTTCCACTACAAATTTTCAGTAGTCTTCTTATGACCTCACCTCATTAACTCAGTAGGTGGCATTTTTTAAATCCTGGCCGAAATGTAATTTCGCACCACAAGTGTGAAAACACGTTTCGACCAAGATTTGAAAAACGACACCTACAGAGTTCATGAGGTGGGGTCATAAGAAGACTACTGAAAATTTGTAGTGGAAATATTTAAGAAAACGATGCAGTGTGAGAAAATGGCTATGTTGAAAATTTGCAGTCAAAATATTGACAATTATCAAAGTTATGAGTGAGCATTGAAAACCTTCAATGTACACTCGTAACTTTGTTGATTTAATATTTTTACCTCAAACTTTCAACACAGCCTTCTTCCAATCCCACCTCGTGAATCCAGTGGGTGAAAATTTTCAAAGGTGATTTCACAGAGCGAATTAGAAATCGCCTTTCGGACGGTTTTGAAAATGTTCACAAACCTTGTTCATGAGGCGGGTCCTAAAAAAGCCATGTTGAAAATCTAAGCTAGAAAATGTAAACAAATGACTACGTCATAAGTAAAAGTTCAAAATGCACTGAAATACATTATACAGCACTTACATGATTTCCTCAATTCCCAGTCCAGCACTGAAGAGTAAAGATGTGTCTCCAGTCCAAAGAGGATTACGGTGTTGGACCGCCACTAGGTAAACACAGGGTAAGGGGGAGTTGTGGGGTGGTGGATGATGAGTGTAGGGGTCAGGGTGGGGGTGGGGGGCAGCAGCAAGAACAAGGGACCGTTTTCTTCATTTCAGGGATTTAAAAAAAAAAAAAAGACAACATGAGATGGGTTTCTTTATTTTAGCTGCTATACCTTCAACATTGTGGACTGGACACCCTGTGTTGGCAAGATTCTTGAGGGCACGGGGGTGTACCTAGTGTCCCAGACTGCTGGCAGGGTAGGGTTGTGGGCTTGGAGTACACAGACACTGGGGATTGGGCACTGGCAGATTAACGTGGTTGGTGAAGGGGTCGAAAATGAATTCGGGGGGAACAAACCAGCACTGGGGTGGGCACCCCCGGTGTAAGCATTCATCAAACTTACATACAATTAGCTTGCACTAGGGGATTGGGCACCCAGTGTTCGGTTTACAGCAAGGAAGTTGATCATGCAGCTAATGGAGGCAGAATAGCATAGTGGTTAACGGTACTGAGCTGCAAACTTGGAGACTTGGGTTTGAATCCCATTATCCCCCACCTGGATACTGTGCGACCCTGAGCAAGTCACTTACCTTCCTTGTGCTCCCAGGTCGCACCTGGAAACAAGATCTTAGCGTGCCTTTCCTGGTTAAACAATTTCCCCTTTCCCTAATTGCGGACAATGGAGGAAAACAAAACAATCCCGCATGCACTGCATATCCAGCAGGGGTGGGGCTACGCATTGACATGTAACCCCTTCTCTACTGGATGAACACATGACAACGTAATACACAAACATGGTAAATGACCCTGCTGTAAAAATCCAGTTATACTCAAATGGTGATTTATTTATTTATTTATTTTTTAACTATGCATGTTCAGAAATGGAATGGTTTTCAATAAATATTTAAAAATCAATACTTGAGCTGGCCCAGTGGTGTGGGAGGCTGAGGCATCATACCTTACCTTCTGCCACGTCGGCGACCCATGTTTACAGTGTGAGCGGGTGGTCAGGGGTTGGTCGGGGTGAGAGAGGATCGAGCGTCCAGTGGATGGCTCTCCTCTCCCGGGAAGGGTGGGAAACAGAGACCAGTGCTTGCCTGACACCTAGTGGTGGCCAAGTGTTGGCACACTGGGACATGGAGCTGGCAGCAACCGACTGCATGCGTGCAGTCGCAGCTTAGCTACTGTCGGCAGTGCGCTCCCCCGCCCGGCAGAAAAGTGGAAAATCTGGTCCCGACCAAGGGGCATGATGGCCGTCCTCCACAGGCACCACCCCCGAGAAGACACCTCCCCAACACTGGATCTGGACTTGGTGGGTCAAGTCGCTCCCCGCCACCCTGCCATGGAGGGCAAGCCGTGGGGGTAAGACAGAAGGGGGTCTGATGTTCAGGGACGGAAGGAGAAAGGGGGAGAAATAATCACAAAAATAAGTAAAAATAACTACTTAAGTTTGGGAAATAAAAAACACAAAAGCACACAACTTGGGTTAAACTCTACCTAACCTGTATTTAATTTCAGGTTTTAAAACCTCCAATTTTTTTTTAGTTATAGGTGAGCAAAAAAAAAAAAAAAATACTTAATTACACTTTTTTTGCACCTCTGTAACTTCCGTGAACCAAATGCCACAAAATTTTCAGAATGCAGAGACCCTGGCTACACAGCTGTGTATTCCAAATTTCAAGTAAATTGGTTGAATGGGGGCAAAGTTATTAAGGTACAAAAACCGGGGTTTAACATTAAAGGGACACTGTCAACCTATTTTGCATCATACTATTTCTAGCTGAAAACCTACATTTTAGGATTGCTTACCTTGTCTAAAACTCAGTGATGTTGCTGGTTGTTTAATCTGCTGCTTTTCCTAGTAGAACTAAAAAAACTGCTAATGCTGTAATTATACTCAACCTTGTTTTGTTTCAAATCTTTAATCTACACTTATTGCATACTTCCTGAACATTAGGAACACCCCCAAACAGAGTAGCCACTCATGATGCAGTAGTAGCCTCTCCTCTCCTCTAATAGCATTCTGAGTGGCTGGAATGTGTTAGGGGTGTTCCCAAGTCTAGTGAAGATGCAGCTGGAGGTAGGTAATATAAATAACACACATTTTGGTGTGGTAACACCAGTATAGTGGGCAGTCCATTTTTCCCCTTTTAAAAAGAAAAACAAAGCTAAACTCAAACTACCATCTACATTAGCACATTCTATGGAATGTGAAAAATCATAAAATGTGTGTTAATTTTAAACTAGGGACAGTTTGAGGCCTAAGGTGGGTTGACAGTTTCCCTTTAAAGTACTTACTCAACTAACATACAGATTCTACTACACCTGTATATTTTTTCATTCAACACCTATAGAAATAAATGTGCCAAAATAAACTGATCTGTTTTTGTTGACAATGCATCTACAGTGAGCATATCTAAAATAATCTCATTTTAGAAGCATTATCAACCAATATTTTCACTGCAGATCAAGAACAATGTAATACTTAACCAATGAAAGGAGGAGGTTTTTCACTGAGAGGGTGGTGGACCCTTGGAATGCACTGCCTGGCGAGCTGGTTCAGAGATCCACAGTGGAGGGCTTCAAGAGAGGGTGGGACAGACACAGAAAGTGGATGTATCAGATGATGGCCTGGCCCAGGGGGGTGGGGATGGATGATAGGGGTTTCTGGAACACAAGGGGGGGGGGCTCTGCACCCAAATAGGGATCTGAGGTTCGAGCAGACTCGATAGGCCGTAAGGCCTAATCTGCTGGCAATTAGTATGTTAGTATGTAAAGAGCAGCCTGAACAATGACTGATGACATCACAGGTACCCTATACAGCACTCAAGAAGAAACTGCTAATTGTCACAAAAAGATCTTTAATTCAAAGGTTTAAATTAAATATGCAGGTGTCACAGAAACTGAATATGTAAAGACCTGACAGAAAACAACAGTCATCATGCCCTATGAAGGAAGGAAATTTCATTACTCACACGTGGCTTTGCCACTCATGACCTGTAGTACCACCGCATAATCTTGGAAGCAAGTTGCATTTTTCAGTTAAGTCACTGTGCACTTATACACAGCACATAATGGTTTGGAGTGGAATTACACAGTCATCCCCACACAAGCAGAAAGACCTCCTCCATAAATAGCCTTTAGCTTCACCACTCATGAATAATTAGCAGATATAAAATGAGTTATTTCTCTGCAACGCATTCATACAATATCACACACACACACGGTTAATGCTGTACATTACCTCTATTTCTGGTATAAAGGCACTTGGTCCAGTTGTCAGTGGTCGAGGACCTCTCATTTCTGTACCCTGTTTAAAGATATAGAAATATCAAATTAAAGGAAATCAAGTCTTAACTTCCTTGTGCTCTAAGTGGCACCTGTAAACAAGCTTTCAGCTTAGAGTGTCTCTCCTGATAAAATAAATACCCAGTTATACAAACCCCTCTTACACTACTCTCTCATGAACATCTTATTTGTAATCAGAGTTCTAACTATGTGCGTCAGCCATGACACGCCAAAAGACAGGACATTGCTTTCATACTGTAAGTCTATCCTGCTTAACATATTTAAATAAACATTCGAAAAAGGACTCCAGCAAGAATTAACAAGAAACATCAGCTATAGAGGTTACTCATCTGTAACCGTATTTCTACCAATCGCATTCGGTTCACATTCACATTATGGCAGTTCATCTGGGCATAGTTCAGTCACCACCAGATGTCCACAGGCTTGGCTCCTCCCACCACCCATGATGTCATCCTCTGGCTCTGCCCCATCTAACTTCAGCTCTTGCACAATGGAAGCAGGGATCCATGTGTCACTTGCCAGGGGAGGTCGGGTGGCCTGTGTAGATGTGAACTGAATGCCAACAGTGGCACTATGATTTCAGCTGAGTAAGTACAGGTTACTCACCTGTAACTGCAGTTCTTCTAGTGGTATACAGTTCACATCCTCACTCTGGGAATTCTGTCAACTGAGTCACCGGAAGTCTTCAAGCCAAGCTCCTCCCATCATCCAGGTGGTATACCCTCTGGCTCTGTCCCTTGACAGCAGATCATTCCCACACTGGTAGCAGGGATGCAGGTGCCACTTGTCAGGAAACATCAGATGGGTTGTGTGGGCGTGAACTGTATATATCACAAGCAGAATCACAGTCTGGATTACCCGGCAAACCTGTAGCTAGCAATCATTGGTGGGGACCGCCCGGTGTCAGGTGACTGATGTCAGCGTGACTATAAACGGGTGGTCCTCGCCAGCCTCCAGTTCTTTCCACCAGAGACATACATGTGATGTCTCCCGTTCTGTGAGAGGTCGTTTTTTTTTAACTAACTCAGCCCCGTGTGGAGCAAATCTCCGATTTAGACAGTTCCAAAAAAAATCTGTATTTGTGTCCCTCTTCATCTCTCTCTCCTGGGTCTCAGGTGTTCTTCTCCGCCTCCCTATCGCTGCATACAGTGTTCAGTGGGCTGAAGGTCCAGATGCTTTGCTGCAGGTGGTGCATGCAGAGTGGAGGCGAATGTGCCGAGTTTACAGGTTTCTTGCAGGTGGCTGGCTGTTGGCAGCAGCAGCAGGCTCAAGAGCAGTCTCATCACCGTCGTGCACAGTAATGCAGGTACACACAGGGAATCCAATCAGAAAAGTCACAAGTAACAGTATTAGCCGGGCATGACTCGACCAACTCGAAGCCTTCCGTGACACGGATACATTTGTGATGGAGACCGGATATTTCTGAGGCAAAACCATGGACATAGCTGGAAATGGCTCCGCTCTCCTGAGTCGCTGCATGAGACTAGTCGAGTGGCATCTATAGCTCAATGTTCCTGTCTAAATTATTTTACTGTGTTGCATTGAATGAACTGCAGGTCTGTTTCAAGAGGTAATGGTTTCACAATCTCAGACTTATTGTCACAATAAAACCCAATAACGGAGCATCACTGCGGTGATCGGACACCTGGAGAGCCATTAATGCTCTGTGGAGGCAGGTGGCTGGGTATTTCTCTCACCTAAAAGCCAATCTCCTGGCTAATTTCACAAAACCTCCCTCCTGCACAGATTTATATCATCACATGTATGCAGATACCTATGAAAAGGAAGCAGAAAAGAGGAGTGACAGACTCCTGGGACCCTGAGCCCTGGGAGAGACAGAGACCTGGGCAGGAAAAGAAAATCCAGGAGCTAGGGAAAGGTGGATGGGAAGCAAGACGTGCAGGAACCTCTTGAGATCTACTGTTACGGCACATTCTTACATAACTGCTGTATCTTACTTCAAGAGGGTTCCTGCACATATAGGACTGAATACCAAGC
Organism: Neoceratodus forsteri; assembly: GCA_016271365.2. Classification (NCBI taxonomy): domain Eukaryota; kingdom Metazoa; phylum Chordata; order Ceratodontiformes; family Ceratodontidae; genus Neoceratodus; species Neoceratodus forsteri. The sequence continues at coordinate 1,221,782,410 of CM057458.1, forward strand.
AGTCCAACATGAAAGAAGGAGTTGGAGATGAGGTTCGGGAGGAGAAATGTCTGCCAACTAAAGGTCAGTTCAAGACAGAAGACCTTGCAGAACTGCAAGACTGAAGCCAGCACTACGCCTAGAGGCAATGTCCAGACCGTAATTTAGTGAAGGTATGGACGAGGCTCAAGTGGCCACTACCGGGCGTCCGCGGTGGACACATTCCTGAAAGGCAGTAGAAGTGGCCGCACTCCTGGTGGAGTGGCCTTAATCATCCCCCGAAGAGTATTCTCGTACTTCTGGTAAATGTAATGGATACAATTAGCCAGCCACCTAGACAGAGTCTGTTTCGTAATAGCCATGCCTTGACACAGGGAGGCAAAGGCTACGAAGAGCTGGTTCGACTTTCGAATCTTCTTAGTTCAAGAGATATAATACCTCAAAATCCTATGCACATCTAGGGTGAGCAGGAGATATTCCCCCTGTTGGGAGTGGTCTGGGAAGAACATTGGCAGTTCAACACTCTAGTTAAGGGTCAATTCTGAAACCACTTTCCGAAGAAACGAAGGGTTAGTCCGCAGAACCGCCCGGTCTCTGTGGAAAATTAAATAAGGCTCTCTACAAACTAGAGCCTGAAGCTCTGAAACTCTTCGAGCTGAAGTGATAGCAACTAAAAATAATGTTTTCCACGCTAAAAAAATGCATATCGCAGCTTGCTGACAGTTCAAAGGGGGGCAAAGTAAGCTTTTCCAACATAAAGTTGAGATCCCAGGGAGGAACAGGATTCTGGACTGGAGGTTTGATATGAAGGATCCCCTTCAAGAAAGTCTTGGAAACCTCGAGCTGAGCTAGGGTTTTACCCTCCACCTGGAGGTGGCAGGCTGAAACCACAGAGAGGGACCTTCTGGGAGGAATAGCTGAGGCCTAACTCTAACAGATGCAAGAGGTACTCTAAAACCTGGGAGGCCGAACAAGAAAAGGGATCTAGACCTTTTGCTGAGGCCCAAATAGAAAATCTCTTCCACTTCATGGCACAAGTGGATCTAGTGGAGAGCTTCCTGGCTTCCACTAAGAGCTGAGGATACCCCATAGCGAGCAACCGCTAAGCCCACAGGTGCCACGCATGAAGATGGAGAGACTTGAGGCTCAGATGTACCAGGGTGCGCTGCTCCTGGGACAGAAAGTCGTGAGAGAAAGGAAGAGGTACTGGAGGTTCCAGTGTCAGCTGCTGTAGCAACGGGAAACATATCTGCTGAGGCCACAGGGGGGCAATGAGGATCATGTGAGCCCTCTCTGTTTGGAGCTTCAGCAGAACCTTCTAAAGAATAGGAAAGGGAGGGAAAGCATACAGAAATCTCCCTGTCCAGGAGAGAGATAGTGGCGTCTCGCCAAAAAGAACCACACCTGGAACGGAGTACAAAAGCTGGGTAGTTTTGCATTGGATGGGGAGGCAAATAGATCTAGGTCTGGCCGTGACCCCACTGAAGAAACAACTCTTCTACTACTGCCTGCTTTAGTTCCCACTCGTGAGCCCTGGTGACTGATCAGCTGAGACTGTCCACCAGAATGTTGTGAACACCTGGCACATGGACTGCTGTCAAAGATAGGCCATGCTGTATTGCTCAGTACCATACCCGCATCACCTCCCTGCATAAAGGATACAACTAAGTGCCTCCCTGTTTGTTTAGATATCAGACAGACAGTGGCCATGTTGTCTGTCTCGATAATGAAAGCTATTCTACTACGTTTGTCAAACGATACCATGTGACGGCAGGAAAGAACTGGAGGGTGGGTGGGGGACTGCCTCTTTTATAGTCATGCTGATGTCTGTCACTTTATGCCGGGGGGGGGGGCCGTCCTCGCCAGTGATTGCTAGCTACAAGTTTGCCAAGTGGTCCTGACGCCAGGAGGTGCAGTCCCAGATGTGAAGACCTACTGCAGGAACCCTCTCGAAGTGAGATCCTATATTTCTAATAATGTAGATACAGTTCGCTATTCACTCTCTGACAGACTCCTAGCAGTTCTCCAGGAGGAGTGGCAAGGCATGCACGCCTGTTTTGGTGAACACATACAGGAGGACCAAGGACCCAAAAGCAGCATCCTGATGACACATTATGTCAATGCTATAATGGGAAACAAAGGTGTTGGCTTTCCTCTAGGTTGCAGCCCTGCATTTCTCCGCAATGGGACTATCTCTAGAAGCAGACACCAAGGCAGACGTATGTCAGGTGGAAAGATCCCTAAGCCCCTTGACAACTCCCTACCAGCGAACCAACAGCTGAGGTCAATGCAGCATGTAATCCGCCTAGCAATCCTCCACTCAGCTGCCAATCTGCCAGGTGCAGCGTCAGCATATCTCACCCCAAACTCCAGCCATGCGCTCCTTATAGCAAGAGAGCAACCTCTGCAAGTCTAAAGTACAGAGCCTGCAACTGGCTTCCGAGTTCTGGGCAGATATAGTATACGGGTAAGTTATTCATCTGGTTAGGCTGAAACTCTGAGACCACCTACAGAAGGAATTCGGGGTGGGGGGCAAAGGACAATCTTTTCCTTGTTGAAGACCTGGTAAGGGGGACTCCACCCCAGGAAGGCAGTCTTACAAGACAGATGTGGCATCTCACACATATGCACTGGCTCAAATGGCTTGTCCAAGAGCAATGCCAATACCAGCAGTAGGTCCCATGGAGGAGAGGGTTTGCACCCTGGAGGGGACAAGTAATCCAGGCATTTGAAAAAGTGCCTGACCACCTTCTCCTGGGCTGCAGTCAGTATCCCAGCCCCATGTCTGGTATGCAGAAATGGCTGCCAGGTGCTCCTTCAGTGTCATGGATCGCAGTGTGAACTGAGAGAGGGACCATCAGTAGTCAAGGATGCTCGCCACAGGGCAGGTGAGTGGATTGAGCTCCTTACCCTAGCACCAGAACGAGAATCTTTTCCATTTAAATGCATAGCATTAATGAGTCATCTCCTTATGGGACACCTCCACAACATGGAGGATGTCTTCAGAAAGGCCTGGCACTCCAGCCACTCGGGAACCAAGCTGAGAGTTGCAGAGACTGAAGGTCCGGGTGCAGGCCCTTCCCCTTTTGTATGGTCAGCAAATCTGGGTGGAGAGGCAACCTCCACGAAGGCATGCTGCTGAGGCTGAAGAGAAGTGGGTACCAGAACAGCTTGGGCCAGTCTACAGCTATCAGGATCAGCTATGTCTTGTCATTCTGGGCCTTGACAACAACCTTGCGGACCGGGGGAATAGAGGGAAGGTATACAGGATGCCTGGGCTCCAGGGCCTCATGAAGGCATCCCCAAACAGCCCCTGTTTTCTATTATCCAACAAAGCAAAACCAGAGGGTAACCCACTGACAGAACAGATGATTTACCACCTCAAAATGCAGGGACCATTAGTGCAGCATCTCTCCGACCTGGCTGAGAGTGTCTACTAGCTGACTGTTCTCTCCCATGACGTGGATCACCAGGAGATCTGCACCCAGGCTGCTCATCAGCATCCAGGTGCAGAGACCATACTGACACAAGGGAAAAGAGTGCATTCCACCCTGTATGTTCAGATAGAACATGGTGGTCATGCTGTCATCTAGACCTGAATGACCAGACCCCAAATCAATGGAGCAAATTTCGTCAGAGCCAGATGCACTGCATGGAGTTCCAGCAGGGCAGGCTGATGTGGTGTCGGGACTACTAGAGTGAACAGAATGCTTGGGCCCTGTGGTCTCCCAGGTGTGCTCCCCACACCACCAGAGATGCATCCATCACGAGCATGACCGATGGTTCTAGGTGGACAAATGGGATTTCCTCCTCCAGATGTTGTGGAGCCAGCCACCACTTAATGGCATCCTTATCAGCTGAGTCACTACAACCGGTTGGTTCAAGTGACCAAGGTCCTGGGACCACTGTCGGTCCAACTACCACTGCAGGTGGCACACCCATCAATCATACAGATCAGGATGCCATGCACCCAAGCAGCCGCAGGAAGTCCTAGGCACCGTGTAAGCGCCCAACCTGAAATGATCGTGCAAAGAAGGTAAGATCCAATACCCAGTCCACAGGGAGTTGGACCCTGGCCTGCAGAGAATCTAGTTCCGCCCTGATAAAGTTGATCACTTGCAAAGCGACCACCTCTGACTTGGCCAGGTTGACCAAAAGGCCCAAGGCCAGACAGGTCTGGAGGGCCAGATCCCTAGACCTCTCCACAGCCTCCTGGGAGGGCTCAGCTACCAGCCAGTCATCTAGGTAGGGATACAACCTAATGTCATTGCACAGCTGGAGGCTGCCACCAAGCATGGATGAGATGATGAAGGGCATGACCTGGAAAAGTACAAGATCTCCTTTGTGTGGAACCAAAGTAAATGGCAATGGGATGGACTGGGATGTGGAGGAATGCATGTGGAGGTCCAGAGAGCAGAGCAGAACCACATGCTCGGCTCCAGAAATGGAATGATCTGATTCAGAGTTCCCACCTGGAACTTGCGCTTCCGCATGAACTGGTTCAGATCGTTAAGATCCAGTATGAGGCACCAGTGTCCTGTCCATTTCAGAACCAGGAAGTACCTGGACACATATCCCTGAGTGGCCAGGGTGCCTGCAGCATGGGCTGTCACCTTGTGCTCTAGTAGACTATGTCTGCTCTTAGCGCAGGCAACATGTCCTTCGTGATCCTGGACTCCCAAGGAGCACAGAGTTAGTTCAGTGAGACAGCTTCCAAAAATCGGTCCACTACTTCTAGATCCCACTTGCCTCTGAGGTAATGGCAGATTACAGCAGCCAAGAAGTGGCACAACTGACCCCCCAACCAGTAGGTGGGACTGGAACTGGACAGGAGACGGGTAAAACACCACACAACCCATCAATGAGCAGCCTCGGAGGGGGCTCTGGCTCCTGCGGCTGGAGGCACCATCACCTCTGCCCCCATTTTTCACGACCACTGAACTTTGGTTTTGGATGTCAGCACTGAAAATGTCCTTGCTGAGGCTGCTGCTGAGGTTGTCGTGGCTGAAAGGACCGGCATTGAAGGCTTTCTTTTTAGGCCTTTGGGCCATTTGATATTTCTGGGGCAAAGCCAAAGAAACTAGGATGGAGCTAAACTTCTAAATCCGCAAGAGATGTCCTTCCATGCAACGATCAGAGAGGTCAGTGGCCAAGAAGGGGACATGAGCCAGCTCACGCCGAGTGTATGCTATGAAGATGGAGAGCTTTAGCCAGGCCCTATGACGCATGGTAACAGTTGTCACCTTGGCACAGGCACAGGAGTCACCTGTGTCAAAAGCCATCTGAAGCTAGTGTTCCGCTAGCAACCGACCCTGGTTTCTGATCATCTAACTGAAGGCTGTCTGTCAGCTGAAAGATGGGAGATGTGTTTTCCTAACACTCCAAACAGGGAATGCCAAAGTTTGCCATCATGACAGTATAGCTGGCCTAACACAGACCCAGTGCCACAGCAGCATACAGCTTTTTAGCTGCATGGTCAGTCTTCTTGAACTCAGTCTGGAGGTCTGTCCATGTTCCCTTGGCCTCTGGATTTACTGAAGGCAGTATCTGAAACCAAGCCCTCCAAAGGTAGCAGATGGAAAACCCAAAAAGGAAACCTGTTGAGACTGCATACTTGCAGATCATCTAGGGAGAGGGTGCCATGCAGGATGCTGGATGCTGTTAAAGCTCAAGGGCAGGTCCCAAGATGGCCTCAGCCACCAGAAAGTCAACCCCTGGGGAAGAATTCCTATCCGGTATGTCAGTAAACCAGTATTTAGTGCATTTCTGAACTGGCTCTAATGGAACATTCATGAAGTTCAACATAATTTGAACCAGAACTCCAAATGACACTGGCCCTTGGTCGGTGATCAGCTCCTTGACAGATTCCCAGCCTAAAGTATGAGTCCTGGTCAAAGCCATGGATGACTCATCTTCAGAGTAATCAGAGGATTCCTTGAAAACAGGCCTCACCTTTGCCACCATGGACTGCTCTGTATCATCAATCCTTGGTGATTTATCGAGAGCCCACATGGCAAGTCAGCTCAGAGCAGGATTCCTTGGTCAGAAGCCCAAACAGTGGCTGCAGCAGAGATGGCTCTACCCACAGAGGTATAGAAGCAAACACTGGGGACTGATGAGAAGCATGGACTGGCATGGGAATGACTGGCGAAGACCAAGGGACTGAAGTTCCAGGGGCAGATCCCTACCCCTCCCAGCAATGGTCCACTGTCTCTATAGAAGCTGCTTGCTCTCACTATTTCGTCAATGTTGCTCTTCGCCCAATGATGAGAAGCACTGATGGCAATGCCTCCCAGTCAAGCAGGACTGAGAGTATGAGTGGTGTCCTGAGAGTCAACTTCAAAAGGTGTCCGGGGAGGTTATAACTAGAGACTTTGGAGGCACTATCATCAGTGGAGGTAGCTCCCAAGGCAACTCAACTGGGGTTACTGACTGGGCCTCATCTTCAGGAGTCTGGGAGAGAGACTCTCGTAACTCTCCTCTGACAACCAGTCAACATGCTCAAGAAAATGTTGACTGCCTGCTTGACAGGAATGGAGGTCAACAAGCCTGACAGGTTACCACGGAGCCCTCCCAGCCACCCCTCGACTGTAAGGAGCTCAACCAAGAACTGAGCAGTATATGAGCATTCAAAGGAAAAGGAAGAGCATGCTCTTCCAGATCCCATGAACTGTGACAACTTTTTGTGCTTTCTGCTGTGGTCAGAAGGGCTCTCCTGAAGGTCTGGAGGCTGAGACACATTTCCCAGAACTCAGGGAAAGACCTCCTCCGATCGCGGAGACCAATCAGAAACTCACAACAGCCAACTCTTCTTCCATGACTACAAGCTAAGCAGACAATCCAGCTGCCACTGAGATTTTTTTTTTTTTTTAAACAGTCTTCGGACTATCAAGAGCCCAACGAGCCTTCCAGTTGTTCATGGACGCTGGTGGCAGAGCCCAGCACATACTGCATCCCTTGCTGTCACGCTAGTCGCATCAAGCAGTCAGTATAACCATGTGTCGTGGCAGATCCGTGGCCACATTTTCTTGCCTGTAAGGGTGTAGAACTTAAATACAGGTTACTCACCTGTAACAGGAGTTCTAGGAATGGTATATGTTGTTCATCCACACTGTATGTCAGGTATCCTTGCCGCTTTAAATCTTGCCGGAAGGTCTTCAAGCTGGCTCCTCCCACCCACCCGGTGGTGAAATCTCGGCTCCGCCCATGGCGCCAGATCTGGCCGCTGGAAGCTCAGGTTGTGCGTCAAGGCGAGGTCGGGAGGGTCGTGGTGGATGAACAATACATACCATTCCTAGAACTCCTGTTACAGGTGAGTAACCTGCATTTCTAGGGACATGGATATGTTGTTCATCCACACTGTCTGGCAGACTCTAGCAGTTCTCCGGGAGGAGGGGCAAAGCGCACACCCCTACTTAGGGAATAGAGACTGGAGAACCGAGGCCCCAAAACCAGCATCCCGTGACTCAAGGTCGATGTGGTAATGGGTAATAAAGGTGTGTGCTGACTTCCATGTAGCAGCCCTGCAGATTTCCTGGATAGGGACGTCCCTGGAAGCAGCCACCGATGCAGCAGTATGACGGGTAGAATGAGCTCTTATCCCTCTGGGAGGCTCCATGCCCGCCAACTTATAGCAGAGATCTATGCAGGAGGTGACCCACCTGCTTATCATCCGCTTGGCTGCAGGTCTGCCAGGTGCTGCTTCAGCGTGGGTGACAAACAGCTGGCGAACCTCTCCTGAATTTCAGCCGTGGCGCTTTATAATAAGCTTAGCCCTTCTAGGGGTCCAGCATGGAGCCTGTATTCGGCCCAAGGTGTGATTGGGGTAGAACACCGCAAAGTCAACACCTGGTTAAGGTGAAACTCCGACACCACCTTCGGAAGGAATTTCGGTGGGGCCAGGACAACCTTGTCCCTGTGGAAGACCAGGTAAGGAGACTCAATGCAGAGCGCTGGAGTTCTCCCATCCTTCTGGCTGACGTGATAGCCACCAAGAAGGCGGATTCCACGACAGGTGAGAGAGATCACACCTGTGCATTGGCTCAAATGGCTTGCCCATGAGCTTTGCCAGTACCAGCAGTAAATCCCACGGAGGTGGAGGTTCTCCGACCGGAGGGGAAATGTGATCAAGGCCTTTGAAAGCACCAGACCACCTTCTCCTGCGCCACCGACTGCCCCGGCCCGCCTCGTAAGCAGAGATGGCTGCCAGGTGCACCTTTAGGGTCGCCGACCTAAGCCCCTTGACTAGAAAGGGACCATAAATAGTCCAAAATGCTTGCACAGAACAGGAGGAAGGGTCCAAGCCCTTGTTCTGACACCAAATGGAAAATCTCTTCATTTGAAGGCGTAGCATTTTCTGGTCGACCTCACGGGACGCCTCAACAACATTGAGACCTCGCCGGAAAGACCCAAGGCCTGGAACTCTAGCCGCCAGGAACCAAGCTGTCAGGCAGGGATTGAAGGTCCGGATGGAACGCCTTCCCTGATTGACTGAGAGCAGGTCCGGGCGAGCTGGAAGCTGCCTCGGAGCCTGGAGCTGAGGCTGAGGAGATCTGGGTACCAGAACTGGCGGGGCCAGTCTGGGGCTATCAGAATCGCCTCGCGCCTTGTCCCTCCTTGCCTTGAGAAGCACCTTGTGAATCAAGGGAAATGGGGGAAAGGCGTAAAAGAGGCCCGGGGTTCAGAGCCTCGAGAAGGCATCCCCCTGCAGCGAGCCCTGCTGAGGGGGGCGGGCATGAAACAGCCTCAGTTTTGAGTTCTCCCTGGAGGCAAACAGGTCCACCTGAGGTGTGCCCCAGTGGGAGAACAGATCTTGTACTACTTCTGGCAGGAGAGACCACTCGTGAGATGCAGCCCCTATCCAGCTCAGGGCATCGGCCAGGGTGTTGGAGGCTCCTGCCACATGAATGGCTAGGAGATCCGCCTCCAGGCTGCGCACGAGTGACCAAATGCGGAGAGCTTCCTTGTATAGAAGCATGGGGCCCTGGCGGTTCAGGTAGTACATGGTCGTGGTATTGTCCGTCTGGACTCAGACCACTTGACCCCGGAGAAACGGAGCAAAGGCGGTGAGAGCTAGGCGGACCACTCGGAGCTCCAGCAGGTTGATGTGGCATCGGGACTCCCGCGGGGACCAGAGGCCGTGCACTCGGTGTTCCCCCAGATGGGCACCCCAACCCATCAGAGAGGCATTGGTCGATAGAGAGACCATCAGCTCGAGGCGGACAAACGGGATGCCCTCCTGCAGATGAGATGGAATGGTCCACCACTGGAGAGCGTTCCACATCTCCTGGGTCACTATCACTAGCTGGTCCAATGGATCGCAGCGTCAGGACCACTGGCTGGCCAGTCCCCACTGAAGGGGGCGATGTGCCAGCGTGCCCAACGGACCACGCTGGTACAGGCCGCCATGAGACCCAGGAGGCGAGGAAGTCCCAGGCAGGGGCTACTGCCCAACCAGAAATGACTGGGCAAAGGAGGTAAGAACTCGGCCCTGTCCGCCGGGAGCCGTGCTCTGGCCTCAAGAGAGTCGAGCCTGCCCCGATGAACAGGATCACCTGCTTCGCTCGAGTCTCGACTTGGCCTCGCTGATGAGAAGGCCGACTTGAGAGCAAACCTGAGGGCCAGATCTCTGGACCGCCTCCACCTCCTGTCTGGAGGGGGCTGCTATCAGCCAATCGTCCAGGTAAGGGTACACCGACCCCCGTGCCGCAGGAATGCTGTCACCAGTGCCATGCATTTGGTGAAGACCCTGGAGCTGCAGATAAGCCAAGGGCATGGCTTGAATCAAGAGGATCCCTCCGCCGAAAGCGGCGAATCTCCGGCATGACGGACGGATAGGGACGTGAAAGAACGCGGCCCTGTAGGTCCAGAGAGCAGAACCACACGCCGTGTTCCAGAGATGGTGGTATCTGCACCAGAGTGACCATCCTGAAGGTTCGAGACCTTAGGAACTTGTTCAGGTCGTGCAGGTCGAGAATGGGGCGCCAGCCCCCCCGTCCGTTTCGGAACCAGGAAATACCTGGACACGAACCCCAGGTCTTGGGGGGGTCCTCTACCTCCCTGATCACCTCCTTTTGGAGGAGGAGAGCAATGTCGGCTCGACGAGCCGCCAGTGAGGCTGCGGACCCGAGGCCCCGAGGTGCGACGGCTCTGAAGGGTGGGGCCTGCTCAATTCTGAGCAGGCCTTTCTCCCACCACTCTTAGTACCCACCTGTCCGTGGTAACAGCGGACCAGGCGGAAAGGAAGTATCGAGCCATCTCCACGGGGGAACCAGGGGTAAGGTGACGGGATGGGGGCGACACCCCTCAGCCCGTCACTGGGCAGGCTTGGAGGAGGGACCGGCCGAGGGACCTCCTGGCCTTTTCCTCCTGCTTCCTGTTGGAGGAAGCCGACGGCTTGGGTTTGGGATGCCAAGCTCGAGCCTGCTGGCCCTGACGTTGCTGGGCGGGCGTGCCGCGGGCGCAGAAGGACGAAAGGGCTTAGGCTGTGGCTTGCGGCCTTTGTCCTTCTGAGCAGAAGAGACTGAGTCCAAGGTAGCATTGGACTTCTCGATCCTCTGCAGGTGACCTTCCACCCCAGGGCCGAAGAGGTCAGTCCCCAAAAAGGGAACATCCGCCAACTTGTGCTGGGTATCCGAGGTAAAGGTGGATATCCTCAGCCAAGCCCGACGACGCATGGCCACTGCGGCCGCCACCGACCTGGCACATGAGTCCCCGATGTCTAAAGCAGTCTGGAGCTGCTGTTTGGCCACTGCCCTGCCCTGGTCCCGCACCTGCCTGACCGTAGTCTGCAGATCCGCTGGAAGATGAGGGACCACTCATCCAGGGAGCCCAACAGGGCATGAGAAAATGTGCCATGAGGACGGCCGAACTGGCCTGACGAAGGCCAAGAGAGGACGCAGCATAGACTTTTCGCCCGGCATAATCCAATTTCTTGGATTCCTTGTCGGAAAGTTTGCCCACATCCCTGGCATTCCCGGCACGCCGGAAAACGCTGTCAGTAACCAACCCCTCAGCAGAGGGTTGTTCCGAAAAACCGGACAGGGAACCGGTAGGGACCGCATACTTCCTGGCCATTCTGGCCGAAGGCGCAGGGCAAGAAGCAGGGCGCTGCCAAAGCTCCAAGGCCGGACCCACTATGGCCTCGGCCACTGGAAAGGCCGCCGTAGGAGAATCCCCTCGGTCCAGAATCTCCGTGAGGGGATACCTGGCCCGTTTAGAAACGGGTTCGAGCTTCATCCCGGTGGACTCCGAGATGAGCCAAAGCACCCTAAGAAGGACGGGGGCTATCGTCCACTGACTGTCCTCCGAGGACCCAAGTCCATGCGCTTGGAGAAAAGGAGGAATCATCCTCGGACTCGGAAGAGTCCTCAAAGAGCTGCTCGCCTGAGCCACCTCCACCGCCGAGGTTTATCGGGAGTGAGGGTGACAGACAGCCTATGGGCAAACCCATAGCCGACCGAGAATTTTTGGTCGGAGCCCCAACTAACGGCTGTGGAGGCGGAGGTTCCACCAGAATCGGTGGGGCAGCTGGAATTGGCCGAACAACCGGCCTGGGAATAGGCTCCTTGGCTACAACGAGGGGTTGTTTTGGCCGCTCCGGTGACAGCCACTTAATGGCCGGGGAAGACGACTGGGTCGGCTTATTCCCGATCAAAAGGAGCTGTTGCCACATGAGTTCCTCATACCTCCGATGCAACTTGGCGACCTGCCTCGTCCGAGGAGGAGGAAGAGCGCGGCGCCGAGACTGAGACCGCCTAAGACGGGCGGATCGCTGGACTGCGAGGATGTCCGAGACCGAGTCTGCTAGCCGAGGACGGCAGGGAAGTGTTGGGAATCGCACTCGGCCTCGGACGATTCCACCGCTGTCTGGAACCGGAGGCACGGACGAGCCGATGGGATCCTCAACTCCCCACCGGGGAACCGGGAGAGGGATTCTCAGCTTCTCCAGTTAACAACTCGCCTAACGGGTCGAGAAAATCTCGACCGCTGCCGACGGAGTCTCGGTCAACTGGCCTGACGGGGACACCATGAAGCCAGTGGCCGGAAGCTGAGGGGTCGCATCAAGCCCACTGTCGACAAGAAGGGAGGGGGGATCTTCCGCCCCAAGAGCGGCCGATGGAGAGACTTACTTTGCTCTTTTGGACCTGGAAAGGGTCCAGAAGAAGTTGGACCTCACCTTCGCCGAGAGGTCAGACAAAGCTCCTTAAAAGAAGCCCGGTCACGAGGCACCGAGAGAGGCGGGACAAATGCTGCAGCCGAGGTAGAAGCGCCCACGCCGCCTCCTCTTCGAGGGCGATCATCTGCTCGAGCTGATCCTTGCCGAAGCCGCCGCCTGGACACCGCCAACGGGCCTCTTTAGATTTAACGGTGGAATTCTTTTCTCGAGGCACCAGTTATGTCAGCAGCACAGTCTTCAAGGGCGAGGCCGAAAAGGAAGCACAAGCTGCAGGCCTGCGGGTCGTGCTCAAGGCCCAAGCAGTAGACGCGACGGGAGGCGGATCCGCTCTAGACATCTTCACCCCGCAAGGGCACCTCCGAAACCGGAGTCGACGGTCCATCGCAGCCACGAGGAAAAGACGACCCAAGTCTTTTAGCAAAAACTTTTGATTTCGAACTTTCAAGAATTAGGAACCAGTCTTATACGCAGAGTTAAGGAGGGAACCTGAGTTTCCAAGTGGTAAGGAAGATCTGGCGCCATGGGGCGGAGCTGAGTTTTACCACCCGGTGGGTGGGAGGAGCCCGCTTGAAGACCTTCCGGCAAGATTTAAAGCGGCAAGGATACCTGCCAGACAGTGTGGATGAACAACATATCCATGTCCCTAGAAACCCAAGTTTCTTGCTCTCCATCGAGTGTGAAGCAGAGTAGGAAGACTGTAAGGCAACTTTTAAATGTAATACAGACAAACAATTGAAGATTCACCTGAGAAAGTGCTTTGAAAACTCAAAATCCTTCAGCGTTGCTAGAACTGTGAAGGAGACCAGTCTCTTCCAGCAGAAAGATAGACCTGACATCATGGGATGGAGCCAGAGGATATATCACCTGGGTGGTGAGAGAAGCTTAGCTTTAAGATTTCCAGTGACACTGCTGTCTCCAGCAGAACTTCCAGAATGTGGATAATGAACTGCATCCCTGTTGTCAGAACCTCTATCTCTAATATCTTGGATTCAGTTCACTACCCGCATAATTGCAGTCCTTCAATAGGAGGTGGCAAAGTGCACACTTCTATTTGGCAAACAAAGACTGGAGGACTGAGGCCTCAAATGCAGAACAGTGACAACTGAGCACATCAATGCTGTATTGGGTAATGAATGCGTATGCCTTGGACCAGACAGATCCCCTCAATTGGTATGTACATGGCAGAAGCCAAGGAGGCAGCAGTATGCCTGATGGAATGATCTTTCAACCCCTTGGGCGGTTTTCTACCTGTCAATTTGCAACACAGATAGATGCAGGATGTGATCCACCTGCCAGTTGCCTGCTTAGATGCTAGTCTGCCCCAAGTGGCTTCAGCACAGATAATAAACAGCCAATGAGCCTCGCCGTGAATACCTGCTTTATGACCCTTGTAACAAAGAAGCACCAAGCGCACATCCAAGGGATGGATGGTAAAGCAACTGAGATATATAGTATCACCTGGTTCAGGTGAAACTCAGACCACCTTTGTCAGGAACTTCGCATGAAGGTGAAGGACAACCTTGTCCTTGTGAAAACCAGACAAGGAGACTCTGCCAAGAGTGCTTGGAGCTCACTTATTCATCCGGCTGAGGTGATATTGACCTAAAATGTGGTCTTATACATCAAGTATGACAGCTCACACTTGTGAACTAGCTCGAATGGTTTAACCATCAACACTGCAAGCATCTGCACTAGGTCCCACAGAGGCAGAAGTTCGCACCAGAGGGGACGAGTGTTTCAGCCCTTTGAAAAAATGCCCAATCTTCTCCTGGGCCACCATCGCATATTGGCCCAGGCCCTGTTAGCAGAGGCAGACACCAGGTGTGCCTTAACAGTCATGACTACAGACCCAACTAAGACAGGGACAAAAGGTAGTCTAGGATCTGTGCCACTGTGCAAGGAAGAGGATCAATAGCCCTGCCCTGGCACCAAGAGAGAAAGAACCTCTTCCTCTTAAATGTGTATATTTTAAGAGTCAGCTCCTTATGGGACACCCAAAATGTTTATTCATTTTATTTACTTATTAACAAATTGGAAAGACCTTTGTAGAAGAGCCCTTGGCTCAGAGGTTTCACGTCAAGTCACAAGAATAACAAATTACAACTGCTGCTGCTGAGTTCACTGCTGTTGCTGGGGCTGGTAGCCAGGGCCAAAACTGGAGTGCTTTTCTTTGCCTTAGGAGGCTGGGTAGCCTGCTGGAAAGAACCAAATCCATCATTTTCACTGGACTTCTCAGTATATGTGAGACAGTCCTCCACCCAGGTTTTCACTGGACTTAATATATATGAAACAGTCCGTCACCCCAGCCTAAAAACAGCACATGCACTAACTTATGCTGAGTTTCCAGGTAATATAGAGAGGCACACCCAGACCAAGTGGTGTGTGGACAATTCCAGGGCCACGGCAAGGGTGAGTGAGTTACCTATATCCAAGGCAGTCAGCAACTAGTGCTTAGACAGCATACAGCCCAGGTCCTGAAGGACCAGGGCATCCACCTAGCTTGCAGTCGGAAGCAGAGGGTTAAGTTCAGTAATGAGATCAAAGCAGAAGTGACCACACTGGGCCATCAACACAGAGTATCTAGATTGCCAAAGGGCCAAGGCAGCCATTGAAGAGACCTTCTTGGTCATGAAGTCCTGCTTTTAGGGCTCTGGTCCATGTCTCTAACCCTTCATTTTCCTTAAAGAAGATAAGAAAAGTCTTTCTGTTGTAATTAGCTGGTAAATAAGCTTATATAATAAACAATGGCCTTTTTGTGTGTGTGTTTTGTATTTTAAATGTTTGGAGTTCACATTTATGTAATTTTGTCAGTGGCTCAGCAGGTAGCACACTCGCCTCTGAGGCCGGGAGAGATCAGTAGGCTGTGGCTTCTAACCCCACACCAGGCACTTGGGTTAATATCCCAATACTGACACTGTAGTTCAGCATGAGGAGGGTGCTGCACTCCTGAGGTGCCGTCTTTCGGATGAGATGTTAAACAGAGGTACCATATGCATGTTCTGGTGGTAGTTCAGGTGGATGTTAAAGACCCCATGCACTTCTCGAAAAGAGTAGGGGAATTTCCCCAGTGCAATGGCCAAATTTCCTTCATTCACGAAAAATACCACCAACAGCTTAATCTGGTTCAAGGTCAGTTGGCATTCATCTGTATCCCCCTCCCCCGGGTCGTGCCTGAAAATAGGCAGGATTTGTCTAGTGCACTTACCTGGTCAACAAAAACTAAATAAATAAAATAAATAATTACTCCTTATGTTGAGGACCATTGGCTTGCCACTGTGTGATTTTGTATTGGGAGTCAGCATGTGGCAAGCTTTGAAAATACCCATGTCACAGACTCTCGATACAACATTCAGTTAACTTGCAGCATCCACTTCACACTGTACTCCTCAACTGCTTCAACAAGAAAGACTGCTGCTATCCTGGCACTTGTTAAAAGGACACCAACCAAAAGAACCCGCACTGGGCAATGTACAACAATAACAGAGAGTGCAAGAACTAGTGGCCGGTGATTCAACCAGTGCTGCTCACAGTTTTCTGAAGAGTTTCAGTGACGGTTCTTTTAATTTGTGTAAGTTTGATTCAGTGCATCCAGGCACAGACAATTTGAGTGAAGCCCGGGCTGCAGTTTACTTCTGGCATCTTAAAAGGACACTATTAAAACTCCCTCATCATCTGGCTACTCTCACCACACGACACCCCCTACCCATTCTAAGCCAGTCCCCATACATATTGTAAAAAAAAAACAAAAAGCAGGCAATTATTTGAACAGTTCATTTTGTATAGAAAAACAATATTTACCTAATCCCTCCCTGGTGTTGCGTGTGTCCCACCCTATCCTCTTCTCTGTGACACTGCAACCCCCTCTCATCACTAGGAAGCTCCTTAGCTCGACTTTCATGCCATGTGGGGGCTCTGCAAAGGCACCAGTATCCACTGAATCATCAAAATCCTTTCTTTTGGGGAACACAGGAGAAATCGGAGGGCTCATAGTCGTTCCAGGAATAAATTTGATGCGCTGCTTTGTTGTGCTTCCTGCTCAACTACGCGGTCGGTGGTAGGGACAAAGATACTGAGGAACGCTCTTTATTCAGGGGCTACTGGTGCACCTCTGGAGGCACCACCAAGTTCGGTCAAGCACAAGGAACTGCTGCTGAAGCTTGACCAAAGTCAGCCAGTCAGGGGAATCGAGAGACTGTAAAGAGTGGGAAAGTTCCCTATCCCATGATCGATGGCAGCACTTTTTGTGTTTCTTTTGCTAAGGTGGAGCTCTCCCTGAATGTCTGGAGTGCCATGTACAAGTCACAAAATTCTGGGCAATCACCCAACAGAGTTCCTATGGCTGGCCCCTTGGGGACAATAGCCAAGGCCCACGAAAGGCCCCAGTAGCTGCCTCCTCCTCCTCCTCCTCCTTCTCCCTCCATGGCAGCAATCCCATCTGCTGACTCTGCAGCTGCTGAGGCTTGTTGATATTCTTGAGACCTACAATGGAGGTAGCACAAGTTCCATTCTTCCAGTAAGGAAGGACGCATGGCCTGGCAACATGTTGTAATCACCACCCCTAATGAGTTTTATCCAGAATCGTAGCTTCAGCTTTTATAAACAAAATAAAATGCATTATGGTGCTCATTTTTCTAGGGCAATTACTTTAAATGAATAAGTGGTATGCAAGGTAGGAGCTGCACTATTTTACTGCTATGCAACACCAAATGACAATCTCATTCATGAACAAGTGTACCCGCAGCTCGGCGCCATTCCTGCTCGTGGGCGTGCACCATTTGGATTTTAGACAGACTGATCTTAACATAGTTTTAGCAACAGTAACACACATTCTTGATGTTATTGGAAAATGTAATGCAACCACTGCTTTCCACAATGACTGTACTTCCTCTACGTGCATTCAGTGCAGACACTATAAAATTGGCGTCTAAAGTTGACAGTGCCCCTTTTAATGCTAAAACTGCATTTATAGCCGGCCCAGTGGCATTGAGTGTTGAGACCCTGGATGCTACACTGCGCTACGCTGGGCTAATTCGGTTCGAACGAGCCCAGACCGCCAGGGGTCGGTAGGGAAAGAGAGGATTGAGCGTCCAGAGGACAGCTCTCCTCTCCTGGGAGGGAAGGGACCCAAGGCTCGGAGCTTGGCCTGCCCCTGGCGGAGAGCCAGAGACACAGCAAGTTCCTGTCTCTAGCGTGGGAGTAAGGTATGCAGCCCAGACGTCGATGAGAAGGCCTTGGCGTCGGGGGCCTGCGCCAACACAGGAACACAGGAAAATCACCCTCTAGGCTCCTGGAAGACGGAGCACTCTAGCGCAGACCCCATAGCCCGCCTGCCTGTCCCGGTCTGATGCCCTGATGAAATAAATATAGTTCAGGGGTGTAGGTGCCCCATCCCTGTCCCCGCCCGGGGGGGGGGCAATCCAAGGCTACGTGGAGGGAATACCATGGTGCAGGTAGGACAAGGCTGGAGCAGACGCAATTAGTGACTCCCGAGGCAGCGGAGTCTAGGGGGCACAGGAGGAGCATAAACAGCAAGTAGAAAAAAAAAACTGCATTTACGTAATGAGCATAAATGCAGTTTTGTAGCATTTTAAAAATGTAAACAGCCCTCTCCTTTTAAAAAATCCACTGTCTGCTTTATAAAATGGCCCACAAACGCGAGATGTAGTGATGTTATAGAAGTGAGAGCGAAGACAGCTCCCTATACAGTGCAACAGACTTTTTTTTAAATCATAATTTGCAGTAGTTTTATATCAAAATCATGACTTACTAAGTGTATAGTTTTTACCAGTACACACGTTAAGCTATGCTTTCGATCACTTTATTAGTGCAGAACGCCAATAAAGTCATCAAAGTTGTACCAGCTCTTGGAGTCGAATGGCAGTACAGGGCAACATTATATATTAAGTTACTTTGTGGTCAAGTGGTTGTGGCATGCTCCATTGTCCTACAGACATAGTCTAGACACTTCTAAGTGTAAGAATGCTTTACTTTTAGCAGTCTTATCCCCCGGACATATTTCTCCTACTGAATGTTAGACAGCTAGTTAGTATAGGCTGCAGGAACACAAAATAGAGGCATTCCCTGAAATAATTAAGAAGCAATGAGGCAAATAGCCTAGGGTATGTAATGTAAGGAGTCTTCCTTAAAGAGAGACAGTAAAAAGCAGCATGTCGCACTTAAAGGCCAAACGGCAGCTTTTATTGTGCAAATAAACAAGATAAAGTGCTGCCAGTGTCGACAGCGCTCAAGGTCGTTTACAATTGCATCATACCCATAATTTAAAGCAGCAGTATCCATTAGTGAACACATAATGTCTGTCTGGCAAAAATATCGATACCCATTTTTTCAGTATTCTTTCATTCCTGAGCCAATATTCGTGATTTTGAAGTTTTTATTTTAAAAGTTCCCACTCTCAGGCCATGCCCACCATGAAAAAGTCAAATATCTTGGTACAGTGGGCCAGCCCAGTGGTGCAGAGGCCTGAGGCACTTCACACCTTACCTCTCCCATGCTAGCGACCCGTGTTCGGAAGCAAGCGTGGGTTGGGGGGGGGGCAGCTCTCCCGGGTAGGGGAGACTGGTCTTCCCCTCGCTTTACTGACACTGAGTGGAAGCTCGGTGGTAGTGCTGCACAGATAGAAGGGCCAGGCACTAGGCCAAAGGAGAGTGGAGTGTGCTGCCACAGCCCTTGGGGAGTTAAGGGGAGAAAAATCTGGAGGAAAAAGGATGGGCATGGCAAGGGCGTATGACGCCTGCTGGACACACCTCCACCTACGTCAGCAGGAAGCTTGGAGCGAGGAACTGGACACTGTACTTTTTTTTGGGGGGGGTCAGACCTCCTTCTTTGGACCCTGCCACAAATGAGGGGGACCAGTGGGGAGTGCCACCATAACTGGTGACTGGAGAGATGTCAGAAGGGGGTGGCTGCAGCCGGCTAAAGGGAGCTGGCTCCCCCTTCACTGTGGTCCCAGGCACACAAACAGAATGTGAAAAACAAAATATCTTGGCACAGTGTTGCACTGTTTACCATCAGAAACATGTGGTAGCACCAACCTAATACATCCACATTATGAATCTACCATGTACTGTACATTGAACAGGTAGACTCAATGGAGGACAATTTAAAAAAATTGTGGGTGGTGGCCATCTTTAATGATGTGAGTCATTAATTATAAAATTAGCTTTAAAACGCTGTTTTAACAATACGTGAGAAAACCAACAATAAACTGAGCATAAATCTAAGGATGTCAGAAATACATTTCTGCAAAGAATGATTTGATGAAATTTTTGCCAGCGAACAAGCACTGCTGTTTTCAAGTTTTCACAAAATAACAAACGCAAGGTTTTCGGACCTGCACTGCATCTCTCTGTGCGCCCCCACCCCCCACCTCGTTCGACAGGAACTTCATCAGGAGCCTGGACAGACCGCTGAATCACCTGCTTTTTCTAGTGACAGATGGTGATATCATCCTTTACCACACATACCCACTGATTTTAAACTGTCAAAGAAGTTCCACTTTTCTGCTACCATAGATATCCTAACACAACCATTCTGGTGCCAGACCAATAATATGGGAGCCCTCAAAATGAAGACATTATGTCATTTCAGGGTACATTCTAAAGCACACATCCAGGAGGTCACACAAAAATACCCTTCCTCTCATAAATACTGATCAATGCATTTGATACATAAAATATTCAGTAAAGAGTATACGTGAGAAATATCCCTAACCCAGTCTATACAGACATTCTGGTATTACAATAACATAATCCTACTTCATGGACTACAGTTCTAACAGCCTTATACCCTAAAACAATCAAGCTGGTGTAACAAGGCTTATTAGTAAGGCAAACAGGATGCTGGGGTGTCTTGACAGGTGTACTGAGAAAAGTGGTATTACCACTTCTCTGTAAATCACTGGTGAGGCTTCATCTGCAATGCTTTGCCCAGTACTGTAGTCCTCACCCAAGGAGGGACAAGTACAGGTGGGAAATGGTGCAACAGAGGGTGACGAAAATGAATCTGGGCCAGCAGGGCAGATCTTACCAGGATTGGCTTAAGGCACTGAACACGTACTCACTGAAGACCAAGCAGCAGAGGGGAGACATGATAGAAAGCTTTAAGTTTCTGAAAGGAATAAACAAGGTCAACTGTGAGGAACCTGGCATGAGTAATGGTTCAAAACATGGGGGCACAAGTGGAAGCTGTCAAGGGAGGTTCAAGAGGGACATGAGGAAGTTTTATTTTACAGAAAGGGTGGCTGAGCCAAGGAACAGTCTGCCAGCTGATGTGGTGGGTGCCAAAACTAGAACTGGATTCAAGCATGGCTGTGACAGAATGAGGGAGTTAGTGGTTGCTCAAGGCAGTAGCAGTACGTAGGGGAACATCGGAGGGGGAAAGTGGGGCCAGACCCCTGCATGGACAGCCGGTCTCAGGGTTTGATAGGGTGCTGCGTGTAGACTGGATGGGTCTTTTTCAGCTATCACTGGCTATGTTTTAATGAAAAATTAAACAGACATCATAAAACTACTCAACAACAAACATAACCATAGAGATTTCTGCCAGGGTCAAATTCCCAATATATAAGTCCAAGTGGCTACTTAAGGGTTCCAAATGGTCGCTGGATACAAACAAATTATTCAGGATCATGTCTCACTCCATTAGTTTGCCCTGCTCTCAATCCTACCTGTAGAGTAAGGAAATAAACAGCAAATGAGCCTTCTCTAGCCTCCGCTGCAGCGGCATCTCAGCTGGGCTACCTTGTGGTTCCAGGAAACACTGGCAGAAGCACTGGTGTTATTCTCAGTTCTGTTGGCTGCTGCAGTTGAATGGTGCACTTTTCATCTTTCCAGTCACAGCCACTGTTAGAGTAGCTAGCCTTGGCTACTGTCAGGTGCCAGTCCCAGTAAGACTTCTGTAAAGTGCTGTGTCTGAAACTTGCTGCCGCTCTCTTGATCAGCTTACAGAAGACTTACTTTGCCCTTCAACCACTTTAGTTTGTCAGCCGAGCTTGAGCGCACATTTCATTTGTGCTGCCTGCCACTACCATTGCTGTTATTTAGTTGGTTTTAGAAGCTGCTTCCAGTCGCATTTATCTACTGAGATTCAAGAGCTGACCATCCAGCATCTGTCACATTTTCAAGGGAGCCCTCTGTTCTAGCAGAGCACAGACATGTGGAGCCACTGCCAGTCCAGAGGTAGACAGATAACTATGGAGGACATCAGATGACCCGAGACCTTCCAGAAAAGGTTGGTTAAACTCCATTTGCAGTACCATTACTTGAGCGTAGACAAGTTAGTCATCTGTAAATATGAAGCAGAACTTAATTTTTAATCTTTGACTGGACTGGAATTAATATCTTTACTTAGCCAGGCAGAACACCAAAGAGCAGGGCTCATTTACAAGATGGACCTGGACTTGAGTCTCACCATTAAACTGTGGACTTTTCTGTTTCTGCTGTGATAGTTGGTTAGTTTGAGGTGAAAATGCTTAAGTACAATAATCAAATGAAACAATTTAATCCGAAACTGCAGGGCTGCAAGCTTTCAATATATGATGGCACTTGCTACTGTAAAACATTGCTGCTCCTCAGGCTGGTAGCAGGGGTTGTGTCTTGGGCTGAAACTTGCAGACTCATGACATATGCCTCCTGTTTCCTAATGTAAAGTGGCATCTTTCCAAAGAAATGGCCAGCACACAACTTTGGAAGCCATATTCATTCTTCACATCTCCCACACTGCATGCAAGTTCTATAGTATACCACATAAAAGGGAGAGACTGCAGAGTGAGGCACCAGCCAAAGCCATCAGCAAAGCATAAGGAGGAGGTGGTGTGTGTGTGTGTGTATATATATATATGGATGCAGTCTGTATTACTATGTATCAGTGTGTCTGTATCTCTGAGTGAGTGAGTGTGTCCACTAGTTGCGTTTGCATATAAGCATTACTGTGTGTGCCAGAGCTTGAAATAACCGGCTGTCCACCCATCCCGGACAGCCAGGTTTCACATGGGACAGCTGATTTTTATTTTTTTTCCAGTTCACCTGTCCCTTGGACAGACACTTTAAATTCCACTTGCCGCCGTCCATTTGTGGTACTAGGACCCAGCAGAATCCATCCTGAGTCCTGTCCTGACACTGGGATCCCTCCCAACGTCCTATGTGCCCCCGCCCTGCTGGAAAGTGTAGCTCCACCCATCTACTCCTCCCATTAGCTCCACCCGCCCTGCTGCTGTTGTGGGTCTGGTCAAGTGACTGCTGCTACTGGATGTCACCTGACCTCCTTTGAAGTGACAGTGATCCTGCTCGGGAAGAGCCGTGTGTGCAGCCGAGTGAAATACTGCAATCGCAAATGCGCCAATAGTCACTGCGCATGCATAGTTGCTGTGCCTAAACTCGCACTTCACATATTCTGTCTGGCGCTTGAATGGTGAGGAGCGATCAGAGGGAGAGAGAGAGAGAGAGAGAGAGAGTGTGTACTACAATACAAGAGGTGACTTTTTTTGTAAAACAGAGTCATAGTCTGGCCCAGTGGCACTGAGGGTTGAGGCGCTGGACGACACACCTCGCGCTATGCCAGCGACCCGTGTTCGGGAACGGGCATGGGTTGCCGTGGGTTGGCAGGGAGGAGATGGATTGAACGTCCAATGGACTGCTCTCCTTCTCCGGGGAGGGGGGGTTCTGGTGGCCGGTGCTTGCCTGACCCCTAGCAGAGGCTGGGGGTCAGTGGCATGTAGCCGCAAGCCATGGGGGCAGGACGTGGCAGACGCCTGATTGGGGCACGCACTGTAGCATGCGCGCACCCAGTTGCTGGCGTCATTGCACGCCATGGCCTGCAGGGAGAAAAGCGGAAAAAGAACCCAGCAGAATGAAGCTGTCCCCCGCAGTGCAGTCCCTGAGAAGGCACCTCCCTGGCATGGATCCGTTGGGGCGGGTCGAGTCACTCCCCACCACCCTGCCATGAAAGGTAAGTCGCTGGGTGCATAAGGGAGGGGGTCTGATCTTTGGGGCTGGCGCTGGGGACAACAGATAGCAAGCTTGCAGCCAGAGCTCCGGAAGAGGAAATAATACTAAAAAAAAAAAAAAAAAAAAAAAACAGAGTCAAGCCACCTGTACTTGTTTAGTCAACAGCCTTTTTCAGGGTTTTTTTTTTTGGTGATGATAGCCAATTGGAAAAAAAAAAAAAAAAAAAGGTAAATGTAGCATCACTGTGTGACTGTTCATATTGGACTGGCCAGAATCTGTATTGGGCCTGGGTCTGCTGTCAGAGGGTAACCAGAGCTAAGTGGTGGTGTAGGAAAGAGGAGTGGTACTGGAGGTGGATTCTTAAATCAAAAGAGAGAGAGAGAGAGAGAGAGAGAGAGAACCTTAGTCAGACTAAGAACTAAGCCTAAAGCCACACAAGTCGGAGTGAGTCTGACTTGACAGAGAGTCAAGTCAAGTCAAATTTATTTAGAAAGCACTTTTCCGCAACCAAAGCGCATATACAATATAAAACATCAACTCTAATACAACATAAAATAAACAGCAGCAATCCCAGAACTAAACATTATCCTCAAAAGCCTTTTCAAATAAATAGGTCTTCAATAGCAATTTAAAGGCCTCGGCGGACAGGCACTCTCTAATCCGACGAGACAGAGAGTTCCAAAGGATCAGGGCTACAAAAGAAAAAGCCCTAGCCCCCAATGTCTGCAAGCAGACCCTTGGAACCTCTAGCAATCCTTCATCGGCGGAGTGTAGAAAGCAGAAGGGGCCGTAGGGCCGAAGGAGGTCTTGCAGGTAACCCGGTCCCTGTCCGTGTAGGGTCTTATAGGTCAGCAACGCAACCTTGAAGGTGCTCCTCCATCACACCAGAAGCCAGTGCAGTTCGTGTAGCATAGGAGTGACATGGCTAGTTCTTGACAAACCTGTCAGCAACCTGACTGTGGCATTCTGCGCCAGCTGCAGGCGACGGAGGTCCATCCCCGGTAACCCTAGGTATAGAGCACCGCATTAATCTAGATGAGAGGACACAAAGGCATGAACTAATGTAGGGAGATCCTCAGGCGGAACAGAGTGTTTTATCCAGGCAATGTTCCTCAGATGATAAAATGAGGACTTGACAACTGCTGACACCTGCGCTTTTAGCGTCAGTTAGTTATCTATCACAACGCCCAGATTCCGCACCCGTTCAGAAGGTTTCAACTGGTTACCCCCTAGCACAAGGCCAGACGGTTGTCCAGGAATCAACTTCTCTACCCGCTGACCTGGGTCCACTACCAACACCTCAGTCTTATCTGGGTTCAGTCTCAGCCAGTTAGCACTCATCCAGTATTGGATCTCAGCAAGGCTGTTGTTAAAGACCGAGATCACATTGTCTTGTTCAGGTACAAAGGACATGTAAAGCTGAGTATCATCTGCATACAGTGAAAACTCAGCCCATACCGCCTTATAATGTCTCCCAACGGCAACATATACACCGTGAACAACATGGGGAACAGCACAAGGCAGGGAGAAGGAGGCCAAGGAAATAATCCTCGACACCACCCTGAGTCCTGCCTGTCAGGGAAGATTGAAACAACCTGAGGACTGTCCCTTTCAGTCCACAGAGAAACCGCAGGCATTCTAGCAGCACCCCATGACCCACGGTGTTAAATGCTGCAGAGAGATCAAGGAGGACCCGAATCGAACGATTCCTCTGATCTCTCACTATCAGGAGATCATTGAGTACTCAAACCAACGCTGTCTCGGTACTGTGCCTCTTCCTGAAACCACACTGGAGAGGAACATAGAATTCATGGGTGGTAAGAAAGCTCTCGAGCTGCAGACAGATAGATATAACATAAATATCTTAAAGCAAGGGGAGGAAATGAAGAAAGGAGGAACTAAAAAAAAACCAAGGGATTCTGGACTGGACAAAGAAAAAAAAAAAGAAACCAAACTAAGTTGATTATTAGAAAAAAGAAAGATAAAAGGTGCTGTTTCCATCCCTCCCACAGCCTTCAGTGACCGAGCAGTGTGTGTATGAACTTGTGGAGGTGATGTGGGCTCAGAGCCAAATTCTCTTGAGTCCCAGTCCTCTTCAGCCAGGGAGGGGGGAGAGATGCAGGGAACCATTTTAAATTAGAAATAAAAAAATAAATAAATAAATAATTAAAACTAACAAAGCAGGCAGGCACTGTGAAGGAGAGAGGATGGGGGGACTGAATAAATATAAGCAGCAGCTCTAGTCTCATTCTCCCGCTCTGTTCATTTCTTCTGCTGCAGTATAAACCCACCTAACCTTACCAGCTTGAGATCACTGATCAGATCTCCTCCATGTACAGTTAGGCTGAAACTGCCTTAGCCTTTAAGTAGCTTGCTGCTCAACTTATAGCCCTCCAGGTGGCTACAGCTCGAAATATACTGTACCACACCTACCTACTAGCCCCTCTGCCCCTGCCAACCTATTAAAACAAACCGCTGCTGCACTTTTGCTGAGTGAGTGCTCTGCTCCGCCAGTGGAGGGGCAAGGAGAGGGGTGCTGATCTGTATAAAAGAAAGGAAGGTGAATTAGAGAAGGCAGGCTCTCGAACTCGAATACACTGCTGTGTGGACAGGATAACTAACTAAACCAAAAACAACACAGAACAGAAAGGAGATTCTTGAGGGGGAAAAAAGGTTAAGTCAGGATTGCCCCGGCAGCTTGAGAGCATTTGCTCCCAGTGGCCATTTTGGGTCCATTCTAACAATGGATGGTTCTGATGCCATATGGCATCTATGGGAACAAATTAGTTCAGTTTGGTCTAGACTATTCTCTCTCTCTCTCTAGATGTGGACTGGAGAGGAGGAGGACTGAATAAAAACTCAGTGAGTGACAATAAGGATCCGTCTGTGAAAGCGAGAAGGGGGATTGAATCAAGTCACTCTATTGCAGATTAAACATGCTAACAACAATACAACCCTCCAGAGGGTTTTACTAAGCTAGTTAGAAATCCTAAACCCAGATGGAAAAAAAAAAAGCCCCTGTTCAGGAGTTTTGTGGATAAAAAAACTAAACCAAAATCTTTACTGTGTCACATCATGAGATTATCTGATCATCACTGTAGTGTGTGTCTACTACTCTACTTAATTAAACATTTAGCACTGCAGTAACCCCCATTCGCCCTAGATAAGCACAAACCAAAAAGGGAAAAATGTCTTTGTTAAAGTCTGGATTAAAAAAAAATTACTGCACCAAAGCCTTCAGCTTCAAGTCAAGGGGGAGGAGGAGAAAGTCCGGATTCCTCTAGGTGTACTCCACCTGCTACTCCATTAGTAACAGAATCAGTAACACCAACTCACCCCGGAACTGTTGTGGCCACAGCTGCCACTGCCACTGTTGATACACCAGTAGCAACTCTGGGTACTCCAGTCATAACTGAAACTGGGACAAAAAGAAAAAGGGGCTTCCAGGAGAGCGGGAATAAAAACGGGGAGTGGCTACTATATGAGCCTGATGTGGGAATGACCTGTTCATATTGCAAAAAATACTTAAAAGAAACAAACACTTTCATGACTGGCTGTAAGAGTATGAGACTTGAAATTGTACGTGCTCACAAACTCTCCAAATCTCATAAATTAGCTAACGAGAAAACATACTGTAGTATGTGGTTAGTGTTTATTGTGGATGGAAAACTATGTTTTTCTAAATCCTGTTGTAGGACAGTTCAAAGGTCAAAAAAGTTGTTGTACTATCGTTGTGACATCAGAACGATAGTACAACAACTTCTTAACCTTCAACTGTTTCCCGATTGGCTGAAACATTGGCTTTTCAAAAGACACTGTATAGCATGGCGGCACTGGTAAGGGAGCGGCTGAGCACAAGCTTTTCAGACAGTTTGGACACGGACTGCCATAGTCGGCACCCTGTTTCCAAACTATCAGTTTGTCAGCAGTTTTTTTTTTTTTTTTAAATAAATGAGTGGTCCCTCCGTACAAAGCTAAGCCGGACGACAGTGAGTAATGGTACCTTTGGGGTCGGCAGTGGAGCGGAACTGCAGTAAGGACCGTGAGAAAACGGAAGTGTCTGGACAAGGTACAGAAACTAACAAGTCCTTGTGAAATTAATGTGGTACAGTTTGAGGGGAACCATATACGATACAAAATAACAGATAGGGAACTGTGCACGTCAAGGCTGTGTTTCCATCTCAGGTGTTTGATGACATCATAGGGACCTCTCGAGCTTCACTCTCGAAGTCTATGATGTCATCAAAACCCTTGATGGGAACACAGCCTTGTTGTGCACAGTTCCCTATCCATTATTCTACATGTGTCTAACACAGACCCATCCAACTTAGCAAAAGAACGAGGAATAATACAAATGAAAAAAAAGTGACACAAGTTTAACATTTGTTTAGAACAACTCTTTATTTGAATAATTCAGAATGGCCATTCACAGATTTCCCTGGTATACTAGAATTACAACATGTTGGCGCAAGTATTGGACTCTGTTATAGAAGTGACAGGCAGCAACATTCACACATTGTATTTCAGAATCAATAAGGGTAAAAAATACAAAATTGGTTAATAGCAGCAATTTTATTTCTGTCCTATGTGACTCAAGCACTGATGCCTCAGTAATAGGTAGAAGACTTGGTTTGCTGGCCAAGGCACCTAGCTTCACCTGAGCTCTTTCCTTCCAAGACTGCTTGAAAGGCAGAGTAGAGAACCTTACCAGAGCAAGGGAAAAGGATTAAGACTTCTTTTGGCTAAGCAGATTTACTGTGTGGTGTTGTTTTTATTTTTTACTCACAGGGATTACTACTATTTGTTGCTAACATTTCATTGCTTTATTTTTCTCTGTAGCAAAGTGTTTCTTACAGCGTATATCTTCTCTGAAATTATTATAGGTGGTGCTTTACAGGTGTTACAGTTTTATCTAACATTAGGATAAGCTTTCAGGGTTACTGCATTTGTTGTTGACGGATTGTTTCTGCTCTTACCTCCTTGTTCTTTCGTCCGTGGCTGTTCTTTTTCGGCAGGGGAAAGGCCCAGCCACCCAATCCCATCCCCAACCACCCCACACTACACTCCTTTTATAGGGTACCACAGTTGTGACATTTCCTGTGGCAGAGCAGGAAGGGGCGGATCAGTGGGGCATCCACAAGGTGAGCTCATTTACAGGGCACTAGTAATTTAACTTGTTATAACAAGTTAAACAAAAACAAAACACAATCAAACCATTACTTGCATTTTTCCTTCTAATTACTCTGACTAGGTTATAAACCCAGCAACTTATCTGGAATGGATATCATTAACTGCAGGTACTGTGAACAATTTTCAGAAGGACAGTCTTACAGGATTTAGGACACTGTCCTACATGCTGGGCCATTGAGATCTTAGGGCTCAGCTCCGGGCAGCATGGGCAGAGACTGCACGCCTCAAATTTCATATTCAAGAGGAATATATTATAAGAACCACCGCCATTTCCCCAGCATCCAACAAAAACCTCAACCGCAGAGGGTAGTTGGACCAGGAGGTTGGCAGGTGGTTAGGAGGCAAATCCGGGTGCCCCATCACTCTCTGCTCTCCAACATATTACCTCCAAAACCATATAAACACTACAAACAGGTATCTGCCTCTATCTCTGAAATCAAACAAAGAGGCAAAAGACACTACAGAGCAGGACACTGCGGCACAGGAGCTAGCACAACAAAACTCATCCAAATCAGGAACCAAAACAAAAAAAGCAAAAAGGAATCCAAAAAACTTCTGATCATAGGAGACTCCATGATTTGGGGAGTTGATACCCATCTCCAGCCAGGGGTAATGGTCAGATGTCTCCCAGGTACATCAGCATGGAGAGACACTGACTGCATTACTAAAACTGTTCACAAAGCAGGAGAAAACATTGATGTCCTAGTACACATAGGGACTAATGATCTCGCCAGCCAGTCAGTTGTGGAGACCAAGGAACACCTGACCAGGCTGGGTGACAAACTATCATCCATTTCGTCGCATCTCCTTCTCTGAGATCCCGCCAGTCTGGGGCGAGATGACGGAAGGTCAGAGAAGGGGAGATGGGAGCTAAACATAGGCCCAAGGGCTGGCGCCAGGAAAAGGACACAGATTTGTAGGAACTGGCAACAGTTCTGGGAGCAAAAGTTCTTTAAATCTGATGGACTGCATCTAACTAAGGAGGGAGTCAGTGCATTGGGGCAGAAGTTTGACGTCTTTGCAGAATATTTAAACTAGCAAATGGGGAGAGGGGTGCAGCACCCCATACGTCGAATGGGAAGAACACCCCTCCCCCCCTCAGCTAGTGGTCAAACAGGGATTCAGCATGTTTGCAGTTCATTTGCATCACCAGGTAAGAAAAAGGTTTGTCTCCCCATACAACGACAGGGTAATGCCAAACCTCACCCAACAACTAACACACACAAATCTGGCCATGGAAAATCATGTACACAATGCTCACAGCCTGGGAAATAAGATCCCAGACCTGCAGGCAATAATGTCAGAGGCTAAACTGGACATAGTAGCAATTAGTGAGGCGTGTTTACCAGTAACCACACTTGGGAGACTTCAGTACCTGGATATGTATTGTTCAGAGAAGAGACCGAGGTGCAAAGGGGAGGAGGGCCCTGTATGTCAATGAAAATATCAAAGCTACAGAAATTCAGAATACACATAAGGAGCCAGAAGAACTGTGGTCACCCTGAAACAGGAAATTGGACAGCCATAAGAACTGGGGTTGTCTACAGGCCCCCAGACCAGGGGAGGACATAGACACATTACTGTTAGAAGATATACAAAACATGACAGCTAAAGGAGGTTCTGATAATGGAGACTTCAACATGCCGGATACAGATTGGTCAATACCAGCAGGAACATCTGCCAGAACTAGACACATAGTGGATTCCCTGCAGGGGAGGCCTCAAACAACTGGTACAACAACCCACAAGAGACAGGGCTATCCTAGATCTAGTACTGACTAACAGGGAAGAGATCACAGATCTCCAGGTAGAAGGTCACCTGGGGGCCAGTGACCATCACATGGTATGGTTCAATTTGGCTACTACATCTAAATCATCCCATTCAAAGGCAAAAATATGAGACTTCAGAGGAGCTGACTTTGATAAGATGGCCAACAGAGTTAAGCTAGCCCTGGCAAAAGAAACACAGGTGAGGGGGTACAGGCAAGGGCAAGCATTAAGGATGCAATACTTGAAGCAACATCCCACTGTGTTAGAAAAGGAAGTGAAAGAAGAAGGAAACCACTTTGGTTCTCAAATACAGTAGCAGAAAAGGTCAGAGCCAAAAAGGCTGGCCTTCAGGAAATATAAGGGAACACAGCGGGATGAAGACAGGGAGGCATACCAAACTGCCCTAAGGGAAACAGGAAGGCAGTAAGGCAGGCAAAGTCCCAAACTGAGGAAACACTAGTACGTAACAGTAAAGAAGGTGACAAGACTTTCTATAGATACATTAGTGAAAGGAGAAAGTCCAGAGGGATGCTATGCTTTAATGGAGAAAAGGAGCATGTGAGGAGGAGAACCATGTAAAAGCATCTATCCCAAATTGATACTTTTGCTCAGTATTTACTGAAGAGAAGGTAGGGCAGGGCCCACAGCTCAGCACCATGGACACAGGGGGAGGGAGGTGACACTACTCCCTTCACAAAAGAAAGGGTCCCACAAGAGCTGCTAGCTCAGGGTGACAAGGCAATGGGACCTGATGGCATACATCCCAGGGTACTTAAGGAGCTAAAGGCAGAACTAGCAGAGCCATTAGCAGAACTGTTTAGTAAGTCTCTGAGCACAGGAGAGGTCCCAGAAGACTGGAGAAGGGTTTAGGTGATCCCGCCCACAAGAGTGGTAGCAGGGAGGAGGCAGGGAACTACAGACCAGTCAGTCTTACCTCAGTAGTGGGCAAGATTATGGAGGCACTCCTTAAGGAAAGGATAGTGCAACACCTGGAATCCATAGGGGCACAGGATCCAAGACAGCATGGGTTTACAAAGGAAGGTCCTGTCAAACTAATCTCATGGATTTCTTTGACTGGGTAACCAGAGTGGTGGACCAATGGGAGCAGTTGATGTCGCTTACCTTGACTTCAGCAAAGCTTTTGACACTATTCCATATAGAAGATTGATAAATAAGCTGGGTAGACTTGGGGTGGTCAGAAGTTGGTCAACTGGGTGGCAAACTGGTTGACGGGCAGAAAACAGAGAGTGGTGGTAAATGGTATACAGTCAGAAGAGATGCAAGTCACAAGTGGGGTACCCTCAGGAAACAGTCATGGGCCAGTCCTCTTCTCATCATCTTCATTAGTGACCTTGCAGATGGACTAGAGGGTAAGGTTTGTCTGTTTGAAGATGACACCAAGATCTGCAACAGAGTAGATGATCCAGATGGGGTGGGCAGAATGAGAAGAGATCTGGATAAACTAGCAAAATGGTCAGAAGAGTGGCAACTGGGATTTAATGCAAAGAAGTGCAAGATCATGTACATAGGGAAGAGAAACCATGAAGCCACCTATAGGCTGGGAGGGGAGTTGCTAGCAGTCACAAAGGAAGAAAGAGACTTGGGCATCATCATCACTGATGACCTGAAATCATCCAAGCAGACCTCTAAAGCAGTAGGTAAGGCTAGTGAGGTGTTAGGATGTATTAGTAGGGGTATCACAAGTCATAAGAGGGAGGTACCTCCTCTTTACAAGACACTGGTTAGGCCCCATCTGGAGTACTGCGTGCAGTATTGGAGGCCACACTCACAAGGATATTAACTCAAACTGAGGCAGTCCAGAGAAGGGCAACCAAAATGGTGCAGGGACTGCAAGAAGACATATGAGGACAGATTAACAGAGCTCAATAAGTATACCCTTGAGCAAAGGAGGGAGAGAGGTGATATGATCGAGGCATTCAAACACCTTAAGGGCATTAACAAGGTGAAAGAGTCTAACATGTTTAAATATAAGAAAAAAACCAGGACAAGAGGACACAGCATGAGATTAGAGGGGATCCGATTAAGGGGAATGTGAGGAAATTTTTCACAGAAAGGTGGTAGATGCATAGAATAGCCTACCTCAAGAAGTGGTGGCTATGGAATACAGTGCCGGCTTGAAACAGGCATGGGATAGGCATAAGGGAGCAATACAAATGAGTATGAATAGATAGGCCACTGACAGAACAAAGGTCGATGGCACATTTATAAGGTAGAAAAAGAAATGGGCAGACTGGATGGGCCTTGCGGTCCTTATCTGCCGTCAACTTCTATGTTTCTATGTAATAGGAGATGAGGCAGTCCATATTAGGACAATGGAAAATTTCAGTCCTGTAAACAAATTTGTTTCCCCATCAGCCAGTCTCTATTCCAAATGGTGAAAGCATGTATAAATCAATAGGTGATGCCTTACAATTCACCTTGGACTGGAAAGAGAAAATTGTTGCTTTTGGATCTGATGGGGCACCTGTCATGTTAGGTAAAGTGACTGGGGTGTTTGGCAGGATTTTGAATGAGGTACCTCATTTGTTTTTTGCAGTTGCTCTTTTTATTGAAGAATCAGAACTCCTGACACAACAGGTAACATAAATCAGTACAGTAAAAGCTTCTTTTATACACACTTACAAGAAACTATACGCAATTAGTGGTTACAAAGAATACTGCGTAATGGAAAGACATTACAAACTAATATGCAAGAAGTTACATAAAACTAGAGGCCTTCTATATAGAAATGTTGTTAACTAGCACACCTGTACAAGCA
Organism: Neoceratodus forsteri; assembly: GCA_016271365.2. Lineage (NCBI taxonomy): Eukaryota > Metazoa > Chordata > Ceratodontiformes > Ceratodontidae > Neoceratodus > Neoceratodus forsteri. The sequence goes on from CM057458.1 coordinate 1,221,815,269, forward strand.
GTACATTATATCTGTCCTAAATCATGAATCTAATAGGCTCATGGTGGCTTTAATAGCTCTTTTACATAAGACACCAGTGGTGAGACATGAGATACAGTAACCTGACCTAAATATGGCACCCATATTTCCATAAAAGCTGCACTTTTTTTTTTTGCAAAATGAATAAGATGTGTATGAGAGACTAGTGAGTCCATTGCTTCTAACCAAACTTGGAATGAGGGAAGTACTGAAGTTCTCCATTTCATAAGAATGAGCCGAAGGAGCTCAACAGAGGCTTGAGTGAGCCATAACCTCTGCGACTGAGACAATGTCCCTTCATCAAATGTTATACCAAGCAGCCAAAAAGGGGGAGAATGGGGCAGGTTTCTGGCTGAGGTAGTTGAACAAAACTGAATTACCTTTTCCCATAAGGGCTGAAGAGGGTTACACCCCCACAGAATATGGAGTAAATCTGCTGCTGGCAATTGACATCTCCAACAAAGGTCATGAGGGGTCAGTCCCATTTTATGAAGTTGTAGAGGGGGTTCTATACCACAAGTGGATTATTTTATTTTTTAATAAGGATACTTCTCTGATCCACACAGGCCTTATGTGCTACCTTCCAACAGTTTGTCCACTCCCGGGGGAAAAAATGTAGTGCCTAACATCCTCTCCCACCGTACCTTAGCAGCTTGGGACGGATTCGATAGAACATCCCTGACCCAGCCTTGGATCCTACCCGCTAGCCCCTTGCTATTTTGGGACCACATGGTCAGAGGGAAAACTTCTTTGAGGGGTCCCACTCGTGTTCCACACATCATACAAGTGCATTTAGATCTAACCCAGGTGTTGTACAAGCTACGAAGTTGCAAATATTGCCAAAAACAAACACTCACGGGGTAGGGAATGGGAATCTCTGAGAAACTGAACGGACACAAAGGTTTTCTCATCATCCTGGAGTAGGTCCTGAAAGGTCAGTATCTGGCAGACTCTCCAGACCAGCCAGTCAATGGGTTTCTGATCTATTTTTAAGTAGGGGTTGTTCCACAGTGGGGTGCGTAGACCAATACTCAAACATCTATGACTACTTCTGCCTAAGGAGTGCCAGGCCTGATGACTAGATTTGATAGTTAACCATTCCTGCACAAAACTGGGACAAGAGTGGCCCAAAAAAACAAAGTGGGGAGGCAGATACCACCAAGAGCGGCAGTTTCTATTTCTACCCAAGCTGGGAGGGATTTGGAGTGCCTGCTTAAGCTATGCACAATTTGGCAATCTGGAATACCTGTGCATATCTCTTAAAATCAGGAATGTTCCAGCCCCCTCTAGTCCAATGGGCACTTAATTTGGCTCTGCTGTAACAAGGTTTTTTTTGTACCCCATAAAAACCGGCTCATGAGCGTGTGAAATTTTTATATCCATAGCTGAGGGATACTTATGGGGAGATGGGAAAGCAGACAGAATACTTTAGGGGCAAACATAATTTTTAGGGCAGCAATCTTACCTGCCATCGATAAATTAAGCTTCTCCCAGCGTGGAACAGCATTGGACAACAATGACCATACTGGCGTAAAATTTATTTACACTATGGAAGAGACGTCTACGGATAGAATAATCCCTAAATATTTAATGTCTTGGTCCACTCACCTGAATCCTAAATCTTTAATCGTCCCGCTAGATGCGTGGGAGTTAAGAGGTAAAACCTCTGACTTTGTATTGTTAATCCGAAGACCAGAAATGTTACCAAATTCAGTAAGGCTGTTCATAATATGTGGTATACTCCCATGTACATCTCCTGTTAGGATCAGACAGGTGCCTGCATAAGCTTTAGTATAGTACTACTCCTGGTTTTCCAACCTTATCCCATGTATTCTGGGTTGCATACGTAAAGCAGCTGACAGGGGTTCCATAGCCAGGACAAAAAGTAGGCGCGATAGGGGGCAGCCTTTTTGTGAAATAGAATAGAGACTAGAGACACCTCTCTTAGCCTTCCCTGAGATGCTGTGGACTTCTCTTCCCACCCATTCTCTAACAAGTTTCTTGGATTCTCTGCGAGCTAATTTGGTCTCTTGTAAAAACACTATATGGCTCTTAAGTTTCCGGAACCTTTTCAAAATCTTACTCCTTTTAATTGGAGAATTCAGTCCCCTAACATTCCAGGTGGTCAAAGTAATATCCCCCCAAGCTATCCATATTCCTTGTAATTGTTCGGGAAATTTCTGGTCACCAAATAATAAAACACACCGACTAATATTAAGTTCACCCAGTCTCTTTTGTGTAAAGCCTTCCATACTAGGCACGCCTGTACGAGTTTAAGTCCCTGCTGCTGCTTACCGTCATATGCTAGTAATTCCCCTTTAAATGCAGAGAGGACACCCCTGATTACTTTACTTTCCACAACCCCCACCATATCTATAACTTTTACTGAGTCCTACAGATAGGTCATAGTGGGTATTATGCATGGCACCCCTGTGCCTTTTGAAACCAATATCTGAGGAAGGGCCCTGTTGTTGGAGCAGGAAGACAACAAGTGTCCCAAGTTCCCAGAGCACTCCTCTAGGGGCAATGACAAAGTAGGCAACATACCGACCAAATACCCAGCAGAGAAATAACCTACTTTGTTCCATTCTCCAAAGGGGGCTAAATCTGATCATTCATCCCAAACATCGGATGATCGAGAGATCAAACAAACAAAAAAAAAAATCTGTGTCTTCGATCAGAACAGATACTTACCCAAGCTGGAGATTAATATGCAATTTGCATGCCCCATAAGCCAATCACTATCTACCATGTAAAGTATTAGGTGGAAGATATATAATGTTATCTTTAAACATCAAACTAAAACTTAGAACCGTTACCATAAACCTTCATAAACAGTTCTGTGTAACATTGAAAATTCACTGCAGTCCAGACCCCAGGCGGGGCCAAATGCCCTACCTCTGACATCATTAGGCACCCTTAGCATGTCTGCGGTGGTAGTGAGAACAAACAACCTCTCTCCAAATGCTCGGCAGAATCTTCAGGAACCCCTGACATCCACAAGTAGATCCACATGAGCCCCCCATCCTCTTGTATAAATAACTAAGGAGGTATTGCTGTAGTAATATGCTCATCTCAGATTGTGAATAGGGCCTCCAGGCTCTCGACAGAGTTCTCAGCCTTTTCTGTTTCTCCAATAGGAATGCAATCACCCCAGTCCCTAGGCAAAGGGGACCAATCCTCAGACTCATCTCGAAGCTTACTAGGTTGTTGGAGGGCCTGGGAGGGGTCCAACTCCGTGGGGAGGAGATCAGCTAGAGGTTCATATCTGTTATTCAACTTTACTGGAGTGTCTCCCGGGGAACAACTGATAGCATCAGATTGCAAATATCACCTCTGCAGACTCCTAGATCTGTCCCTCTTTCTAGCAGGTTTCCCTCCTGTTGCAAGATTTTTCTTTGAACGTGCCCTCAACACTTGGTACCAAGACTGGGTGCTATCTTTGTTAGGTATGTCTGGCATGGAGCCCTGTTGAGGGCCGTCCTGGCTCATTTCCATCTTGGACGAGAGGTCGCCTTCCGAGTGATGGGTACTGGAAACAGAGGGCACCTGGTTGAGCTGTTTATCGCGAATGAACTGCTCCGCTGCTGAAGGACTATCACATCTAATGAATTCCCCTTGATACTGAATACATAGCAAAGTGGGATAGCGCAATGATGTAGGTATGTTCAATTTGTAGAACTAATGCTTCACCCCTCCATAAGCCCTCCTACAGGTAGAAAGATCTTGGGAGAAACCTGATACAGCTGGATGCGCGTGCCATGCCAGACAAAAGATACGTGTTCCCGTGCCCTCCGTAAATAATATTCTTTTTCAGGTAATCTCAGAAATTTACACAAGATTGGTCTGGGTCGCTCTCCTTGTTTGGAGCGGGGGGCTAAGGAGCAGTGCGCTCGTTCGATCTCCGGAGGACTGCAGTTATTATCTTGTATAAGCTCAGGAAGGAATACTCTGAGGAATGTGTACATGTCTCTGCCTTCAGCCCCTTCTGGCGCCCCCACAATTCGTACATTTTTCTTTCTATTTTCTAAGTTGTCCACTTTATTCAATAGATATTCCAGTTTTTTATGATGTTCTTGCAGGGTTTTCTCCTGTTGCTGTACTGCAGTGTTCAGTTGTTGATTCTGATGCTCTGTATGGGTTACTCGAGTGGCTAAAGCAGAAAGGTCTTGTCAAGTTTTATTTGCAGTATGTTTCAAATCTGCAGTGTCCAATAAGATCAGGTCGAGTTTAGCTAACATAACTGCCAAATTAGAGTCTATTTCCTTCATCATTGTGACAACCGATAGTGCTCTGCTTAGGCTTGCCAGGTGCCGCTTTCCTCCACACTCCTCCCCCAGTAAGAACTACTACCAGTGCAGGATCCGCCGGGCCTGAGAAAAACCCCGTCTCTAATTAAAGCAGTGTATACTCCATGAGTCACCGATCCGAATGACCAACTCGCTACATTACTGATATTGTTCACACTTATTTGTGAAACTTGCGATAGTGTGAGGGATCGGCGTTTTAAGCACTTTGATCCGTTTTCAGAGCAATCTCCTTAGAAGCGCTGTTCCCTGCCTAAATGCCTCAATCAGTCCCGATTCACGAAGGCCTGCTCTGCAAAAGGTAAGCGGACACTTCTGATCTGCTGCATCTCCTTCTGATCACCGATCGGAATGAAAAGCGCACCACATGAGAGGCAGATCTCCCACTGTTCGTTCTTGCTAGTTTACGATCTCATCTTTCCGAATGACTTGCTGGATTTGGGCTAAGATGATTCCCCCCTTGGAGAGCGCAGAGAGACTATACTGCTGCCGCCATGCCAGTAGGCTCCGCCCCCCAGGTACCTCATTTGTTAGGTATTCAGTGCAGTGCCCACAAGTTGGAGCTTACTATAAAGCAATCAGCAACATTGATTCCCTACATGAAAACAACAAATGAAGTATTAATGGGTATCTATAAAATATACCTTGTAACATGGCTAAAAAATATACCTTGTAACATGGCTAAATTAAATACCAGACAAAACAGAAAAGTGATTGGCTAAGACTAGTCACATGGTAGTAGCTCAACATGGCAATACTGAACCAATAATGCCGTGCTGAAACAAATACCGGAGCAAGCCACACATGGGAAAAAGTGCTGTTTTTAAAAGACAACGTTAGCACGGTAAACAAATGTCTATGCCATGCACCCACCCAAATGCTCATAATATTGGCAAGCATACCAGAAAAGATCACAGTACATGCTGTACAACAAATATTAGCTGACAATGCAGAAGTAGGATTGTGTCAAGAATAAACAGTAAGAGGTAAAACCAGCACCATACTGTTACAAACAGCATCCTTAGATAAAGACAGAGTGATACCGGAGAACAGCAGTGCAGACCGAAAACTGCTTCCGGAGGACATCGAGCGAACACACATACATCAGGGGAAACGGCTACTCCTTTCCACTGTCAGTCCTTCACGGTTCACAAAACCGTTAATTTTAATTATCACGGTATAGAAAGCATGGCACAGGGAAAGCAACAGATGCATAAAACCATGCACAGTGGCAAAATGAAACGAGCACGTTGAAAGAAGCAGAATGGGAAGTCCACATACCACACATACCGAACAGCACAACACAAAATCAGAATTTATGCAAATGAATAGCACACTTGAATGCTGAATCACAGAACGCAGCATACAGTAGTCCTCCTAAGCTCACTATGAAAATAATAGATGTGCAGAGTTACACAATGTAGTACACTTTCAGTTAAATACCCATTTCTCTTACTATATTAAACATGTTGTTTTGGCAACATATGTATGTAAATAACCATTTGTTGTAGTTTTTAAAAGTACACTAAACATGTGTCAACAGAAAAAAAAAACGTGTCTACAGCATTTCTGAAATACTGATATGTATATAAAGCTGCCAAAAAACATGTTACTAGCGCATTAAGCCAATCTGAAGGTGGCATCTAATGGAGAATTAATGCATGATTGGGCCGTTGTAGCACAATGATCCCAACCATGCACGAATTCCCCTTTAGATGCCACCTTCAGAGTGGCTTAATGCTTACATAAGTCTTCCAAAAACTGGGCCGTCTCAAACAGAGAGTAATATGAGCTACACCATTCACAAACCAGTTAACGTGTCAGGAACCCGATAGGTTACAGAGCGAGAGAGAGAGAACTCTGTTATTAATAAAATAATAATAATTTTATTTGTATAGCACCTTTCAATATATCAAGGTGCTGAACAATTTTAAAAACAGTTCAAAACACTACATAAAAACAGAACATGTACATAAAAATCAGCATACCAACAAAATAGAATATTTATAATAAAATCCAAACATTAATAAATAACTTAATTATCTAAAAAAGCCATATTCCACAGATAAGTTTTCAGATCTCTCTTAAAAAGCTCCATGGAGGTGCACTGCCGTAACCAACATGGTAGAGAGTTCCAAAGAGTGGGTGCAGCATGCCAAAACGCTCTGCTGCCGGAAGATTTTAAACTCACTCTTGGGATCTCCAACAACCCCATGTTGGCCGAGCGGAGTAATCGGTCAGGGCAGTAAGGAACCAGGAGGTCTTTCAGATAGGCTGGACCCTGGTCGTGAAGGGCTTTAAAAGTCAGTAAAATGACTTTAAAGGTGATCCGCCACCGCACAGGAAGCCAGTGCAGTTCGAGCAGCACGGGAGTGATATGACAGGACCTATTTGTCCCAGTCAATACCTGGGCTGCAGCGTCCTGCACCAGCTGTAGGCGACGGATTTCAACCCCAGAAAGCCCAAAGTACAGGGCGTTGCAATAGTCCAAGCGTGAGGATACAAAAACGTGAACCAGAGTAGGCAGGAGTCGGACTGAACAAGGTGCCTAACCCTGGCAATATTCCTAAGATGATAAAGGAAATCTTGACAACGGCTGACACCTGAGCTTAAGAGTCAGCCTGTCATCAAGAATAAACCCAAGGCTACGACCCGCTCTGAGGACGGCAGAGATACTCATCAAGGACAATTCCAGATGGTGCACCAATACCGCCTCGCCATCCGACCTCCTGGGTCCACTACCAGCACCTCTGTTTTCTCAGAGTTCAACTTTAGCTAACTAGAATCCATCCAGTCTTGGATCTCCCCAGACAGTTGTTAAACACCGAGAGAGCTCCATCCTGGTCGGGTGCAAAGACAGATAGAGCTGGGTATCATCAGCATAGCAGTGAAACCTCAGCCCATAACGCCTAATGATACCTCCGAGGGCAGCATATACACTGCAAACAACATGGGTGACAGCAGATCCTGGGGCACTCCACACAACAAAGAAATTGGGTCAGAGGAAAAAATCCCCGACACAACTCTCTGCGATCTCCCAGTAAGGAATGACGGAACCATTGCAATACGGTTCCAGATATTCCACAGATTTGCCCCAGGTGAGCTAACAACACCATGTGGTCCACAGTGTCAAAGGCTGCAGAGAGATCAAGAAGAACAAGAATGGAACGCCTCTTCTGATCCCTCGCCATCAGAAGATCATTTAACACCAACCAGCGAGTCTCGTGCTCTGTCTTTACGGAAGCCCGACTGGAAGGATTCAGACATTATGGATGGTTAAATGGTCATCCAGTTGAACTGGCTACGACCTTCTCAATAACCTTCCCAATAAAGGGGAGGTTAGAGATAGGCCGATAATTAGAAAAACAGTCCGGGTCCAAGGAAGCTTTCTTCAAAAGAGGAGTCACCACTGCCTCTTTCAAGGAGCAGGGAAACTCGCCTAATTCCAAGGAGCACCAGACTATTTGCGCCAGGACCGGACCGATGATATCAAAACAACCCAAAATGAGGGGAGTCGGACCGGGATCCAAACCACAACTTGTGGGACGCATAGAGTGGATGATCCTCATAATGTTCACGAACTCAGGTCGTCAAAAGGATCTCCAGGAGAAATGAGGCACTGTCATCTTATGCTGTCCAAGAGCATCACCCATAGAAGTTACCGGACCCAGGTTCACTCTGATGTCAGCCACTTTAGTTGCAAAGTATAGAGCGAGCTCATCGCACTCTACTTGCGAAAAAGCTTTCCGAACATGCAGGCAGGCTGGGCTGCACAGTCTGTCTACAGTTGCAGAACAGCTGAGCCGGTCGATTCTGAGCAACTGCAATCTCCTGGACAGGAATTCTGCCTTCTTATGGGTGATTGCAGATTGATAACTAACATAATGTTCCATCAATCTAGAGTGGTCGGCATCCAGGGGCGGACCTGCGCCAGCGACGCTTCTAACCTCATTTCCTGTCTCCGTGATCTCCCTGTCCCATCAAACCATGGGGCTCTGGGGCTAAGGGATAGGTGCGCTACCTAACAGGAGCAATAATCCAGAGCCATGCCGTGACGGCCTTATTATAGGCCAGCACCAATGCTTCTGGGCTATTGCTCACCAAACCAAGGATGACAGGTCAAGGACCGCCAGACCTTGTGGAGTAACATTCCGTAATGGGCGGTACCTGACCATCTCCACAGGGGTTGGTCTTCTCAGGGGTAAAATTGAACCTCACGATGTGGTGATCAGACCAGGCGACTGGTTCCACCCCCATGTCGGATACGTCGATCCCTAGAAGGAAGACTAAGTCTAAAGAGTGTCCAGATTTATGCGTGGCAGTGGAAACCACCTGTGTGAGGCCCAAAGAAGACATCAATTCCGCCCAGTTACAAGGCCTTAGTTGTACATTTACAGCACATTGCTTCCACAACAGTGCAACAAAAGATCAGGCCAGTGGGCTGTTCATAACAATAGGTACTGCGAGATTTGTCCTCTTTACTCAGTTTCTAGCCGAATACCTTTCTGTCATGATTGCCTTCAGTCTTACTCTACAGAGAGATAGCTCAACAATAGAAACAACAGTCAGTAAGGTTGAAAGCACAGTGCTCTGGCTAGAGAACTACCCTGTGCAGGATAAACTTGACAAAGTCTGTAATGAATTGCTCTTGCTCCCTGACCCTGACCCTGACATTGCTGACAGTGACACTAGCACTAGTCGACTGACAGGCTCAGCCAGTACTCAGGTTCATTACCGTGGATCTGATATCTTCCTTAACTTTGAAAGAGGATATTCTCTAGCTAGAACCAAGCAGGCAGTGTTACGTGATGTTACGGCCCTTCTTTCATCAGCAACTGAAAATGTTAACTCATGATTTTCAAATTTTGAAACAGACAGAGTCCTCCAGTCATTCAGGATATTTAACCCACTGCAGCTCCCAGATAACAGTGATCAGCTAGCCCTTTATGGCAATGAGGAAGTCAGAACCCTCACAAAGCACAACAGTGACGTACTCAAGAAATCACAATCATAATGTAAACGTGATTGAAGCTCAATACAGTAGTTAGAGCTTAAACCACTTATTGAAGGAATCACTGAATGAGTCTCCAAAATTTCACTATTTGGATTTCTGGCAAAAAATTCTCCATAATGATTCACATGAACAGCGATTCCCTGATATACCAGTCTTGGTCACTAGAGCTCTACTGATCCCAACCCAAACTGCAGTGGTTGAGAGAGGATTCAGCTTGATGGGCAGAGTGAAGTCTGATTGGAGATCCTGTCTGTCTCCTGTGACTACATCTGAACTAATGCGTGTCAAGCTGTCAGATGCTAGCGTTGCTACATTTGACCTGCAGGATGCCATAACACTATGTTTCAAATCTGGAAAACAAAAGAGAAAACATATGTTATGTACACAACGGGTCGCCCCTGAAAAAGGGACCTTCGGGGCTCAGTGGGCCTACTCGGTTATCAAAATTCAATAAATAAATAAGTATGAGAGACCATATGGCTGCAGAAATTCAAGTTCTGATTCAGAAATAGACTAGACTAGTAAACAGTGTTTTACTGAGAAAGGCACTTGAAAATAATCCCCCCAAAGCAACAGTTCCTTCTATTTCCACCTTACAGTCTGTTTTATGTTTTACGTTCAAAATTCACCTCACAACAATGTGGACAGGTAAAACTGGTCAGACAGGCAAAATTTACACCCCACCTATCCCTTGGACAGGCAACTCAAAAAACATATTTCTAGCCCTGGTATGTGCATATGCATGCAAGTTGCTGTGCATCTACCTCCAATCCAGATACATACTGAAATTACCTTGCACACCTGCAATTTACAGGACCAGCTATTTTTGTGGTTCTTGCCAGGGGTACAGATAATTTTTAGAACTGGGAAGTATTTACTGCTAGCTTCTTCCACCTGGTAGTATTCATCTAAATGGTAGTAATACCATTCACTGACCTGTTTTGGACTTCACACCTTTATACCAAGTCTCAAGCCCACTGGACACCTGCAGCCAATGACTCTCTGTCTGATACTGCTGTGGAGTTTACAGATACTTCACCCCTGCTATGTAGTGCTGTAACCATATTTAACAATATGCCATGCTATAACTGCCTTTCTAGCCAGCCACTGAGCAACTCTTGACAACTGATTCCTACACTGTACACAACTGCAACTGATGCAGTTTTCTGTAACCACCTCTACTGGTTTTATTTTGTTAGTGTGTGGATCCATGGCTGATAGCTACTAATTTTGTACATATGTTTGTACCAACATGCTACTGTAAAGTGTGCAGGGTGGGAAACAAATTCCTAAAATCAGAACACGGGAGTAAATCATGCAAAAATGGTAGTAAAATATTCCTTTACTCCCCTTATCTGTTAGACTGCTTTCTGGCCAACTCTAGTTTCAGTCTTTTCTATTGCTATAAACAAGCATTTGTCAATGCCGAATGTTGTCGCACTGGCACTGGCTTTGGTAGTGCAGTGCGGAAACACATTTTTGGCAGGATGTAAAAAATGACAGCTGTACTGTTCATAAGGAGGTGTACAAAAATGGCAGTGGCATGTAAATATTGCAAGTTTGTGAAGTTACAAGGGTGTGTGGGCAATGCACACTTGTAACACAGTCATTTTATGGAGTCTCAACACCAAATTTAATTTTCAACACAGGCATTTTAGCACCTCTGCTCATGTACAGTGTCACTGTCATTTCCTCAAACTGTTCCAAAAAGTGATTTCGCACAGCGACTGTGCCATTCTGCACCGGACATGCGAAAACACATTTCGGGCAGGATATGTAAAATGACAGCTGTACTGTTCATCAAGAGGTGTGGAAAAATGCCAATGGTGAAAATCCAGAGTGAAAATATTACAAATGCACAACGTTACTAGTGTGCGTGCAAAATGCACAATGCATGCTCATAACACAGTCATTTTAAGAAGTATCGTCACCAAATCTTCAACATAGGCATTTTAGAACCTCTGCTCATGAACAGTGTCACTGTCATTTTTGTAATCTGCCCCAAACACTGATTTCCCACAGCGACCGCGGTATTGTGCGCTGGAAGTGCAGAAACACATTTCGTCAGGATGTGAAAAATGACAGCTATACTGTTCACAAGAGGTGTAGAAAATGACAAGCGTGAAAATACTGTGAATTGCTGGAAGTTACGTAACGCAAGGAAAGCAACTGCGCAACGCACGCCAGACAACAGCCATTTTTATTTTTCCACTAAATTTAGTGACATAGGTTTTGAGAGCCCACCATGAACACTGCCACTGTCCTTGCAGATCGGTCCCAAAGGTGACTCCACGCAGTGACTGCGAAATCACCTTTCGGGACTGATTCACATCATAACAGTGACAGAATTCATGAGGAGGGGTCCCAAAAACCCCATGTTGAAAATTTGGTGCAGAAAGTCAAACAAATGCCAGAGATATGCATCAAAGTTGAAAAAACCCTATTTATTCCATTATACAGCTTACTGGCATTTCCTCAGTTCGCAGTCGGCTTTGAAGAGTGAAGACGTGTTCCTGGTCCAATGAAGATTGTCGCGCCGAGCTCCGGAGGTAAGTATGGGTTGAGGGGGTGGGGAGGCAGGGTGCGAGTGGGTGGGTGCAGTGGTGGGTAGGGAGACTATGAGGGACCTTTCTTGTTTACAGGTAGTAAAGCCAACAATATCGCGGACAGTTTTTTTTTACAGGTGGTATCTTTTTGGGAGACAGTAGCCGACGGGAATTGGGCACCCCATCGCACAGAAATGGGAGAGATATCATGCAACGGGAGTGGGCTCTGCCAGCACATTAAAGCAAGAAAGGGGGGCGGATGCAGACGGGATTGGGCACCCCCATCGCCAAACAACGAAAGCGGAGGGAACACATCTGCCGACAGGGAGTGGGCTCTCCCCATCGGCACATACGCGGAGGGGAGGGTAAGCCGACCGGGGGATTGGGAATCCCCAAAGTCGGCAGTTTAGCGGCCACTGTGCCATGTTTCTAGCTGGCAAAGCACGTAGGAAGGGTCCGCTGCGTCTGACAAGCTTTGTTCGCATTGCAGCAGACCTTTCCTTAGATGTGCTCGCCACATCAGTATGCATGGTGTGGTGCCAGCATGTAGGCTGATTGGGGAATGAGGGGCGCACCTACTGGTGCATGCCCTGCATTCGCCCAACAGCGACTGCGCCTCCAAATCTGCACTACTGCAAGATGTTGACTGCGCAAGCACGCCAACATAAAAATGGACATGGACACAAAACGGCTGAAAAGAAAACACTGACAAATAATGCCTCACAAATCTGCAAATTATTTTATTCATGATGGAAGATTTTTTACATTGGGGCATACATTTTGTAATGAAGCAGATAATTAGATTTCATCACTGAATATAGCAGAAGAGTCAAGCAGGCAATTGAGTGGTCACTGTACTTTGGAAGAGTCTTCATTTGGTGATTAACGTGTTAAACCCTGACAAGGCACACCAAGTCTGTACACCATACTGTTCTTTCTGTGGCTTTTTTTTTTTTTTTAATTCCATTTATGCAGTATGGCTCCTGCAAACAAATAGCACCCACAGAAAACAGTCAGTAGTTTCCAGTCATGAAGCCTGAAGTCCATTTATGTAGATGGGATTAAACCAATACTTCCCTTCAAGAACTGGTGTTGTAGAGTGAACATGACGGACAAACACACAGTACCAAGATCACATCCCGTGACTGATAATGGCTGCACCACCAAGTAACATACGCTCTAACTCAAGCTGCCTGCAAACAGAGAGCTGCATATTTGACTATTTTAGAAGAAACCAGTTAAAACAAGCTTATAATGTTCAAAGGCCACAGTGCCCTAGGAGGTTTTCAAACATTTCTATCTTTTCTATCTCTAAGTGGCAATCTGTCAGCACTACCATTTTAACTTGGTAGAGTAATGGCAACAAGGGTGCAACAGCCTTGCGACAGATTGGGGGGGCAGTAATAATTTTACATCTGAATTTAAACCACTTTTTTATTTAGTCACACAATAATTAGTATAAATATGTAGGAAGCATGTATTACCCTGTTTAAATCTGTGAAATGAAATGTTTAATAAAATCATAGTACTCGCCTGCAAATTTTCACTGAATGGAGTTTTTCCAAAGTTTTGTCATTCAGAGAATATTCACGTCTAACAGGACTCAATAAGACACTGACATTTTTGCCCCTGATGTTTCGACAGGGTTCATAAGACTGTTCATCTTTATCTGCTGACTTGTATGCACATCTCAATTCACCTGCTTCCACTCAGACTTCTCTTTCTTGATTTAGAGTACATACCTTTACTATTTATTACAAATTACTAATGTAACCCCCCCTGCAAATGGGGGTTCTCAAAAATCTTCCCGGAGCTTGCCTGAATGCTCCAAGCCTGGGTGGTGTCCGGCGTCTGAGCTGCTTAACTGTGGCTGCAAGTGAGTGTTATTTGAGCCTCCACATACTGTCTCTTTAAGAGCTGTCTGCTTGCAGACTTAATTAGTTTGTATGGGGGGACTGTGTATTTAATTCTTGAATCCCGCCCGAGCTGTGGAGTAATCGCTCCATTTTGCGGTTGCTGAAGGTGTAAAGGGAGCCCATCTGAAAGCTGTAACTGTTTGCCTGTAATCATTTAAAGCATTAGCAAAATTGTAGTTTGTCTAACCTGCCTTTATTGCAGCTGGGACTCTGTGTGTGTTACCTCTCCATTTTGGACTTAAACTGCTGTGCTGGGCCAACTGGGTTAAGGGAGCCCTAAAATGGAGCCTGTGGATGAATCAGAACTTGGACTCTTAATTTGAGCCAGCCACAAGGGGATTGTATGGGCAGTGACTCTGGGAAATGTAGTTTTGACCATAGCGCCTTTTTCTACCAACAGAGGGATTCTTATTGTGAGTGACTGCTGAATCAGCCAACAGAATAGTATGGAGCTAAAGGAAATGCCCTGCTCTGTGACTGGAAAGATCAGATCAGTTGTGGCAGTGAAGAGAGAAGGAGCTGTGTGCTTCTGCAGTGTACAGTTTTGCGCGGGAAGCGCGTGTGAGGCCCCGAGTTTCCGTCTGCAGCCTTTGTGAGTGACAGTTTGGATTGAATCAGAGTTGTGAGGAGAAAGAAGCACCAGAAGTGTGGAAATCAGGCTCACCCTGTAGAAGACTGGAGAAACTGCTGAATCGCGTTCAGTCTGTCAGGAACTGAAGCTGCTGTGTGTGCTCCCGGGTATTTTGCAGTAATTGCCATCAGGATTGAGAAGCAGCCTGCCTGGTATAGTACTTTCCTTTTACATATAAATGTGCGTATTGCTTGTGGGGAATCGCTATTTCAAATCCCTTGTACAGTGAATTGTGTGCCGAAGCTGGAAGTAAACCCTAGCTTAATTCGGACTACATCCATTTGCTATCAACTGCAGTGGGGTCCAGTCACAAGGACCTTGTCCTCATGCCTTGCTTTTCTGGCAATCCAGAGGGACATTCTCCATCCGATCCTCAGATTGGGTGTTGTGAGAACAAATCAGGGTATTCCCCTGCAGCTTGTTTTTCAATCACAACTGTGTCATCTAATTCTTGTTGTTTCACTGTTTCATGGACTCAGCCCTCCGGCTCCGGATTACAATTGGGTATTGTGCATATATTTTCTTCTACAGGGCCCTATCCATCTGCACCTGCCGGCCATCCCCGGGCTACAGACCTGGCTAGCCCCCCCCCCAACCTGGGTACCCAGAGTGTGTCTTTTCAGACCCTGTATGTGTGCACAAGTACTGTGATTTAATGCCACCAATTAACCTGATTTCCCCCTCCTGTGTTACTGTCCCCTAAATAAATAAGATTTGTTGTTGTTATACTATATACTGTCTGTGGTGTTGGTACTTATGGAAACAGTATTGTGTTTTGCTGTGTATGATGTTTAACCTTATTTTACAGGGGGTCCTCAGAGACGTGCTGCAGAATCAGTCTCGAGGTTAAGTGGTGTCTATATGAGTGAACAGTGTGTATACGTGGGGTATTGGGGCTGTAACTCCGGTGTACTGTGTGAGCCACTAGAGGGGATAAAAGGGGGTCTCAGTGTCCCAGAGGGCTGTGACTAAGCTAGTCTAACCACTACAAACTCTGACCTCTGGGTGGAGGCACCCGCCATAGGACCTAGGCCACTCAACCTGTCCGTAGTCAAACAGGCAAGGGTAGTAGCCCTTGGGATAGCACCACCTAGTGGCTACACTAAGATTTCAGCCAATCGGCATTCAGAGCTACTATACCTTTTATATGGTGTACAGTGTGCTTTCATGCAGTCAGGAGCACTAGGAGGGAGAGAGCTCAACTTCAGTGCCAGGGGATTGGACGGTGCAATAAAATTAAATAAAAAACGACTGCATTTATTATAAATCACTTGAACTAAATAGTTAATATGGCCTTTAAGGGATGCCTGTTATGGTATAAGAGACTCCTCTCCTGAGGTTAGGGCAGACAAACCAGTTTTGCTTTGCAGTCCTCTCGCCCAAACCTTAGGCTAGGAGTTTCTTTTGCCATAAGAGATACCCCCCTTCCCCTGGAGGCCATACTAATTTATAAAAATAGGGAATATTTTTCTCCACATGGATACATTACTGGATTATGCAAAATAAATGCATCCATTCTAACTACCCAGATTCAGTTCACAATCCACACTAAGGCAGTCTTCCAACAAACATGCTTAGTCACTGGGCATGCCTCTCAATTCTCCCTGATTTTACCTCAAAATGTACCTCTATCCCTCCTAAAGCTTGTGTTTCTATAAAACAGTAGAGATTATAAGCAAAAAATAATGTCAAACATTAAGAGTTACAGGTTTGTTCTTTACAAAATGTATTGTAGGCCAGCCCACAGGCACAGCAGTACAGCTACCACCAGCGACACCAACAACCTGGGTTCAGGAATGAACCTGGACCACTGGCAGGCTGGCGATGGGGGGAATGAGAAAGTGTCCTACATACCACTCTCCTTCTCCGGGGAAGGAGGGCTGCCATTCCCACCGCAATAGCACCACCTCGGTGACCACAGGTGGACAGAGCAGTGGAGAATGCCAGACTGGGAGGCGATGACATCAGCCAAGAGACCCGCGGTCACCACACTGATCTCCCCGTGTGTATGCTGCCTGCGCCAGGGCGCTGTGAAGCAACAGGAACAGAAAAAGCTCGGCCCTGGTGCTGGGTTCTGACAGGGACCCCAGTACAATCCAGGGCAAGCCCTACTGCCACTGTTCAGCTGCCCGATGACACGAGCGACAGTGGGTGTAGCTGGTTACCCCCTACCCCTGTGTGGGTTGAGGTGGCACAGGCAGGAAAACCACGGATTACTCAGTGGCTCCTTAGCCTGTAGGACCGGCCCAGAGATTTGGAAGGCAGAAACTGCAAATAAAAAAATGTAATTTAGACTATGCCCCTTTTGTACTAGCTTCCTGAGTGGATACCACCACCTGATTTTGGTCCTTTGCCCCCAATTTCTTTAAGCCTTGTCTCCGATTTTTAAGGCAGGAGGTTGAATGGTAATGTATGTCACCGGAAATGGTCTTCAAGCTGGACTCCTCGAACCATCCAACAATGTCCTCCAGCTCTGCACCCTTTGCACGCAGATCTTTTCTTACACTGGAAGGAATAAGTTTCTTCCCTCACAGCTTCTGCTTGTGTTAGAATATTTTGTTGGTTATCTAGCATTTTTTCACAGGTTTTTCAGCATTTTTCTTTGTTTTTGACTGCTACACTTCACCCTTTCCTGTGGTTCCCACTCCAACATAAGACTCACCATGGAACCAAAGCATAAGTTGGGATTTAAACAGTGTCTTCTGTGCAGGCAGACCATGTCTGTGACAGACAGGAACAATGCCTGCATCTACTACTCAGGCTCTAACCACGATGTGGTGCCAGGCCATGTACCCTTCGTTTCTTGAGGAACAGAAGGTGTAGCTCCTGCAGGTAGGCATCAGGGGCGTAAGCCATCCACGGCTGTAGGGTTGGAAGCACAGTGGAAGGTGCCACTGACATCCCGGTAGTGAAACTACTTTCAATCAAGGAATACAGCTCTTTCTCCCCTTTTTTTTTTAAACTCTGGTCCTCTCACTCTAGATGCCCCTTGGACCTCACTGTGGTGTGGGCGGCCCTCACCGGACCCACGAGGCACCATCCTCCAGCTGCCTTGGTAACCCCCACCGAGGCAGGGATAGGTTGGGGGCGATTTAGCCCCAAATGTACTTCAGTTTTGTCAGGTGGCACCACACCACAATTAGCCAGCAGGGCCAGCCCCAGATTCACCGAGGTCTTACGTCCTCAGGAGCTGTACCCCCCCACAACACTGCCAGCTACGATGTCAAGGGGGACTTGCACGCACACCAGATGTGGCAATGCCCAGACATCTGTGTAATCCCTGCCTACCCTCTAGTTTCCTGCAGCAGTGCCACACATGGTTACCGAGATGGCACTACTGCGACATAGAAAACTCGGATGCTGATGCTGACTGAGACAAAGTGCAAGTGGGGATGGGCTGCACTGAGAACCTAGTCGAGACCGCCCCCAACCCGGCAGCAATCACTGGTCATCACGACTCTAGTGCCGCCTCTGACCTAGCTGGTACCTGAGCAGATAGTGCACACGTAATCACAGGCACTACTAGCACTGTGTCGAACAAGTGGCAGGCACTCAAGATTGCTCTCTTGGCCATACCACCATTGCTGAAATAAGTAGCTGACACAGAGCTCGTCCTCATCATCTAGCTCCCAAAACTGATGCTGACCTCATCACAGATGGGAGTGGATGACTAGGCATTACTGGACTCTTGTAAATCTAGTCCAGGTCTGAGTTCGACCAACACTGCTGATCAACTCCTCACAGCCAGGGCTGCCTCCCCCAATGCTGTCTTTGTTTCTGTATCCAGTAGCCCCCTTCCAGTTCTGCTGGGTGTGCCACAGAGACTGCTTCGAATGCAGCCCCTACCCCCGAAACCACAGGATGGTGCGCTCAAGCATTTGAGGCCTTCCTCATCTCCTGTTGGTGGCTGCCACCTTGCCAGATATTGTAGTTCACACCCAGTTGACTGTCAATGCACCTCTATCTAGATTTGGACTTGAAGACATTGTCTGTTACTTGACTGCCCGGTCCACTTTGGGGATCAGGCTTCGTTTTGCCCATCTTGACCCAGACATCTATGGCTCTGGAGACTACTCTGTAGAAGGTCCAAAAGCAGGAGACAAACCCCCTGATATGTATCCTCAAAAAGGATTCTTCACCTGGGTTGTCCTTCTATATTGCTCAGGCTGTGCTGGGCTCAGTGTCTGGCAGGATCCAGCCTCCTGCTAGCTCCCTCCACACCAAATTGCAGGTATAATGTCTATACTGGCACTCTAACTGGCTTCTTGGAATATCAGTCACAGAAGTGGTTTGTGGCAGACACTGTGTTCTGTAAGGTAAAGGTTTAGGGGGAGTCAGACAAACTGCCAGACAAGAAGTCCAAAAAGCAGTCTCTCCTTGGCCCCAAGATATATGCAGCTTTGTCCTCGTGACTTTGATGGCCAAATTCCATCATGAACTCTTCCAGACACTCTCAGACATCCTTGAACGGCTCCCAGAGGACAGTCAGCCAGAGCTGCAGAAGATTAGCAATGTGGAGCTTTCTCTAGCAAAGCACCAGTTGCAGGTGACACTGGACTCAGCCAAAGTGTCCAGCAATGCAGAAGCTCCATCAGCACTGATCCGCTGGAAAGTCTAACTGCAGGTCTCACTAGTCACCCCTGAAATCTGACATGTCAGGCTTGCCTTTTACAGACACTGACCAGCTTGTGCCATGGGTAGAAGAGCATCTCACACATACTGAGAAATCTAATGTGTCCTTGGACTTGAGAGACTTCATTCACCCTATCCAAACAGCAGTTCAAATTAAGGCTGTAGGGCTTCTTTTGGAGTGTGTTCTTACAGCAACAGCATCATCCTCAGCAGCAGAGGCGGCAGTTCCAGCAGAAAAGTCCTGCCAAACGTTCCAGCAGGTCTGGCAAGGGTCAGTAGCAGTGGCACCACCAGAAGACAGCCCTCCTTGGCTACCTCCAAAGGCAAGGAATGACAGCTGGAGGAGCCTGATCTCCTGGTTGTCTAACACTGCTGCAGCTCCTGACTGAAGCCTGACTCACATCTTGCCCGAACAGTCCACAATTACCTCAGGCAAGTGACTTCTGGAAATCGTGGGCTCAAGGTTGTATCTGTAATTCAAGACACGGACTCCTTTTCAGCACAACTGGAGAACTTGGTGTTGGTGTCCAGATGCTCTTCCCGCATTTTGGAACAAGGTCCTTAGCTCCTACCGAGTTGCGTGGTCAAGCCTGTTCTGGGTAGTCAAGCACTGCAGGGGCTCATATCTCAAAACTTCTTGGTACCAAAATGGATGGGGAGCTGGTACCACATTCTTGATCTGTAAGCACTTAAGTTCATTTGCAGTCGGACATTTCACATAGTGACTCCATGAAATCATTCAGTGTCTGGAGCCGTGGTCATAGTTCTACCCTCTGGATCACCAAGACATGTGCTTCCATATCCGATCCACCCATGGCATCGATGGTTCCTCTGCTTTCAAGTGCATGGAGCCCTCTATCAGTTCAGGGCAATGCCCTTCAGACTGTTCTCAACACCACAAATGCTGACTAAGTGTCTCTCAGTCGTAGCGATCTTCCTCAGTCACAGGGGTATCAACATGTTCCTGTGCCTCTACAGACTCATTACCAGCAAGTCCCTGCAGGATACAGAACAGTCAAGGTTATCTGGCCATCCAGATGTTCAAAGACTTGGGCCTGATGGTTAACCTGCTCAAGTCTGAGTTGGTGCCAAAGCAGATGATTCTGTTCATTTGAGCAGAACTGGACTCTCTCTAACCTAGAGCCCACCTGCGTTATACCAGTCAGAAGATCTGTCCTCCTTAATACGTTCATTTTGGGCTGGGCAATCATGCCCATCCTGAGACTTTCTCCACCTTCTGGGTCTCATGGCTTCTACAAAGGCCAAGGTATGCTGGACCCCGATTGGTGCATGCATCCTATTTAGCGGGATTGGCATGCAGGTGGTCCCAGTCGCATGCAAACATGAACCACCTAGAATGGGTGAACCAACTGATGATGGATGCCATCAGTTAGTGGCGGTTTCCCCTGAACCTGTTGAAGGACATCCCCTTTGTCCAAAGAAGATCCATCAAGCACCCTGATGACCAATGCATCCCTGGTGGGTTGGGATGCACATCTGCTGGATCAAAGAGCACACAAGTTTTGAACAATGAGCAAAGTTCGACTCCACATCAACCTACTGGAGCTCCTTGTAGTCCTTGGAGTTTGCCCTGCTGATCGGGGTCAGTTTGTGTAGGTCAACACCGACAACAATGCAACCCTGTTTTACCTGAAAAAAACGGGAGAGGAGAATGCATTCCCTTCCGCTGTGTCGAGAGGCACTCTGAACATGGCCCCTGGTTGAGTCCAAGCAAGCAGGCTTAGTGGCAGTCCATGTTTCGGAAGTCCACAACCACTCGGTGAATACTCAGATTCACGTGGGAGAAATGTTGCACGAGTGGTCACTGCACCAGGAGGTGGTGTCCCAGGTGTTAGTACTGTGGGTGCTACAATCAATGAACCAGTTTGTCTCCTGGGAAAACAGGAAGTGAAAACTGCTCTGGGCCTGACCCATGAGAGGGGCACTCTGATGAGGACATGATTTCTTGGTCCTGGACCCGGTACTTTATGTATGCATTTTCTCCATTCCCCTTGGTCCACAAGGTGGTCCTAAGGGCATAAAGGGACACGGTCAGGGGACCATTTAAGGGGTGCATCAGCATAATTTACGCCAATATTTGCCTAATGTTTGCCCTGTGCACAGTTCTGAGCCATCTCATCAATACCGTGTTGCTCCGGCAGTAACGCATGTGCATTTGCACAAAGTAAGTAAAGACTTCACATGCACGATTCATCGTAGCACTTTACCAAGCAGTCATAAGTCCTGATATCGGCGTGCACTCTGAGATGTATTTGAAGCGTGAAAGTGTGTTGGGGGTCCTCTTCAGTGCTGACAGCTGAACAGCAATTGGCTGGCACTGTTGCTGCACATATTCGCAGTTATGGAAAATCGCACAAACATGTCAGCCTGCACTATGAGGCACGACTAGAAAGCAACATGAATGGTAATCACAGCACAAGAATGTTTAGTGGGTATCAGCCACAGGGTGCATGTTAACAACTGCTTCAGACTTCAACATAAGTGGTTGCCAAATTATGCAAAGAATGTAGTCTGCGTTACTGTATGGCTGTGGTAAACAGCTACCCCTCTATGCACATGGAATTTCCCAGTTAGCTATAAGCTAAATTCAAGACACATTATGCTTTTTCCGTGACGAGCTCAAGGCAGGCGGGGCAGTAAATGGCTGTGAGGGAGACAGCGTGAGACAAGGGTAGATAAGACTGATCGATTATCTATAGTTTTGCTAGCAGTTATTTGTTAGACCAACAAAAACAGATTCTTTAATATAATTGTAAAAGCTAGAAAGTTGCTGAAGCAAGTTGAACTTTTGTAGTATCTGTGAGTGGGACACAGCACATTCTAGCCTATCTGGTTAAACTAGGTGGCTAACGGACTAGTTAATAATTGAATAGGGGAAAGCAGATTCTAAGAAAAATATAGAAACATAGACTTTGATGGCAGACAGACCGCTTGGCCCACCTAGTCTGCCCATTTCTCTACCTAGAGGATAAGCTGCAGCATATTTATTCCTACCCCCCACAAAAATTGCCATATGTCTGTCCCATGCATTCTTGAATTCTCCCACAGTTTTAGGCCCCACAACCTCCTCAGGAAGGCTGTTCCATGCGTCCACCACCCTCTCTGTGAAAAAATACTTCCTCACATTGCCCCTGAGCCGTCTCTCCCCCATCTTTAAATTGTGTCCCCTTGTTCTTGCAGATCTCTTTTTCTGAAAGATGCTACCCTCTTGGACTTTGTTGATTCCACTGAGGTACTTAAGCGTTTCTATCATGTCCCCCCAAGGGCATACATTATGTATTTATTTATTTATTTAAGAGTTTTCCCAGGAAAGCATACTGAGCGGGTTACCGCTCAATTCCAGATGCGTCCTGGGGGGAACATACTGTGGAAACATACGAGTGGAACATACAATCAATTATAACGAAGAAAAGTGTACAAGAATGCATTTCAATTACATACAGTTTACAATTCCATACAATTGGGGCAGATTTTGTAATGTTACAGATATACTGAGGGGAGATGTTAAGAGAATAATAAATGGAGGGCAAGAGGATACAATTAATAACATAGCAGTGGAAAAAAATCAACATACAGGCTGCTACAATGTTACAGTAGTAGAAAGGATCATGTAACTATTAACAACGAGCAAAACTATTAAACAAGCAATAAGGAGCATGGAGCAAGCAATGAAGAATAATAAAGAGATAAGCACGGTATATCTGAGACCCCTCAGTTTGCTCAGCAAACATATATGCTTCGTAGGGACAGTGTACAAAGAGCTCAACATGGGGCCTAGAATATGAGTATGGGGCTTGAGGTACAAGCACCTAGGCGTCCCTATGTACATGTGCGTGTTGGGGAGAAGTAAGCCCTGAGGAGGTGATTTAGATGTGCAGCGTTAGCGAAATCACGAATATCCACTGGGAGTACATTCCAAAGTTTAGGCATGATGTAGTTGAATGCCAGTTGGCCCCCTGAAGTGGCCATGTGTGGAAGAGACAGAAGCCAGGAGTTACCACTCCTGAAGGAGTAGGAAGGCTGTGATGGGACTGAGAGGGCAGATGCAAGGTAGGGAGGAAGGGACTGTGTCCAGAATTTCACTGTGATCCTGATGCTGTGGAGGTGTCTGCGAGCGTGGAGCGATGTTAGACCGAGGGAGCTGTAGAGGTCACAGTGATGAGTCAAAGTGGGGGAGTCAAGGGCAAAGCGACAGAAGGAGTGGTAAAGAGGGTCAAGGCTGGCTAGGGCAGACTTGGGGGGCAGCGATGTATACTGTATCCCCGTAGTCCAGAATTGGGAGGATCATTTTTTGGACAATTTCCTTGCTAGTAGCCAGAGATAAGCTACCCTTGTTCCGATGTAAGGCTCCTCGTTTTGGGCGCAACTTTTTATGGAGCGAGTCTATGTGAGTGGAAAAGTCAAGGTGCTGATCAAGCCAGACCCAGAGGTATTTGAAGGAGGTGCAGGTCTCAATTGGAGTCCCTTCAGTGGTGAAAAAAGTGGGATAGAAAGGAGTCTGGAGAGCTTTTGCCTAGTCCCAAAAGTTAGGGAGACTGTTTTCTTGGGGTTAAGAAAAAGTTGGTTTGACTGAAATCAGTGCTGTACCACGGTACAATCTTGTTGTAGAGTACAGGCCACTTCAGAGGAGGAGGAGGAGGGGCCTGTTGTGAACAGTACAGTATCATCAGCGTATAGGAGTATGGACGAGTGAGCACAGATTGTGGGAAGACCATTTAGGAAAACTGAGAAAAGAAAGGGGCCAAGGACCGAGCCTTGTGGGACCCCAGTAGTAACAGGAAGGGGGGAGGAGGTGATTGAATCAATTCTTACTGATTGGGTTCTTCCTACCAGGTAGGAGTAGAACCAGCAGGTGGCATCAGCAGAGTCCTGCACTAGAGAGTTTGGATAGCAGTAGAGAGTGTGAGACAGTGTCGAAAGCTTTAGCGAGGTCGACGAATATGGCAGAGGTGGAATGCCCTCTATCCATGCCGGTAAGGATGGCGTTGGTGAGCCTTAGCAGGGAGGTTATGGTGGAGTGCGATTTCCTGAAGCCAGATTGGTAGGGTGTTAAGAAAGAGGAGGAATCAAGGAAGGAGGAAAGTTGGGCTAGGACAATCCGCTCCTGTAGCTTAGCAAGGATGGGGAGTACAGAGATAGGGCGGTAGTTCCCCGGAGAAGAGGGTTCACCCCCTTTAGGGAGGGGGATGACAGTAGCATGCTTCCAGTCGGATGGTACGTCAGCCAGTGAGAAAGAGAGACTGAACAACGCTATTAAGCTCCTTTAGTCTCTCCTCGTATGGCTTCTCTTGCAGACCCTGCACCATTTTAGTTGCCCTCCTCTGAACTGCCTCCATCCTGTCTATGTCCTTGCGGAGATGGGGTCTCCAGAACTGGACGCAGTACTCCAGATGGGGTCTCACCAACTGTCTGTACAGGGGGATAACAACTTCCTGTTTTCTGCTGGTGATGCCTCTCCCTATACATCCCAGCATCCCCCCAGCCCTCCCTACCGCCTTCTCACATTGCTTGCCAACCTTAAGGTCATCTGATAGGACTACCCCCAGGTCCCTTTCCATTTTTGTTGCCGTTACTACTCCCCTCATTGTGTAATCTTCCCCTGGGTTTTTGTTTCCCAGGTGCATTACTTTGCACTTCTTTGCATTGAATCCAAGTGGCCATACTTCTGACCATTCCTCCAACCTTGCCAAGCCCCTTCTCATCCTTTCCACGCCCCCTTGTGTATCAACCCTGTTGCAGATCTTTATGTCATCTGCAAAGAGGCATGCTTTTCCTTCCAGTCCCTCCACAATGTCACTTATAAAGACATTAAAAGGACTGGACCCAGTACTGAACCTACAGTTCCTATGTAACCCCTCTTTCTTCAGAGTGGACTCCATTTACAGTTATCTTCTGTGTCCTGTTGTTCAGCCAATGTTTTACCCAGGCTACCACCCTGGGACCCACTCCCAGGCTGGTTAATCTGACTACTAATCTTCTGTGTGGGACTGTGTCAAATGCCTTGCTAAAGTCTAGGTAGGCCATGTCCACAGCCCCTTCCTGGTCTACTACTTTGGTCACCCAGTCAAAGAAATCAATTAGATTCATCTGACATGATCTTCCCGATGTGAACCCATGCTGCCTTGGGTCCTGTGCCCCGGTGGCCTCTAGGTACTCAACAATTCTTTCCTTCAGAAGTGATTCCATCACTTTCCCTACCACAGAGGTCAAACTGACAGGTCTGCAGTTTCCTGCCTCTGTCTTGGTCCCACTTTTGTGAAGGGGAATCACATCAGCCTTCTTCCAGTCCTCAGGTACCAGACCATCCTCCCATGATTTGTTAAAAAGGGTAGTCAGTGGTGTCACTAGTTCTCTGCTTAGTTCTTTTAGAATTCTGGGGTGAATTCCATCTGGCCCCATTGCTTTGTCCACCTTCAGTTTTAGATGTTCTTTCAGAACCTTTTCTTCTGTGAAAGGACTGGGATCGACCCCCCCTCTCCAGAGTGCTTCTGTTAGTTGGATTAGGCACCTCCCCCACTTCCTCTTTTGTGAATACTGAACAGAAGTATTCATTCAGAATCCCTGCTTTTTCACCATCACTCTCTGCCCACCCACCATCCATTCTATTCAGCCTCACTATCCCTCCTTTTGTCTTTCTACGATCCCTGATATACCTATAAAAAAACGAGTTGGCTATCTTTTCCTCAGTTTGTGCCTTTGCTATTCTGACTACCCTCCCTGCTTCCTTCTGCCTTAACTGGTACAGTTCTCTGTCCAGCTCCTTCTGTGTTTCCTTATACTTCCTAAATGCTATCTTTTTCTCCTTAACCTTCACCACCACTTCTTTTGAGAACCATAGTGGCTTTTTCTTTCATTTTGATTTATTTGCTTCACACAAAGGCTTGTTGCCTCTGTGATGGCAGTTTTGATATTTCCCCATTGTTGCTCCACCCCTCCTTCTAGCCTGTTTGCTAGTGCTTTTCTAAGGCACTCTCCCATCTTGCCAAAGTCATCCCTCCTGAAGTCCAGAGCCCTCACTTTTGTATGGCTTGACTCTGTAGCTGAGTTTATAGTGAACCACACTATTTGGTGGTCACTTGTTCCCAAATGGCAACCCACTTCTAGATCTGAGATCCTCTCACTGTCCCCATTTGAGAGTATGAGGTCTAAGATTGCTCCCTCATGAGTAGGTTCCAAAACTAGCTGTATGAGGCATGCCACCTGAAGGGCATCCAGAATGGCCCTGCTTCTGGATGTGGCTGCAGCAAAGGTGCTCCAGTTAACATCTGGCATATTAAGGTCCCCCATCAACAGTATCTCCCCTTTCTCTGCCATCCTAAGTATGCTTTCTATCATATCCTTGTCCAGTCCCTCCCCCTGACATGGGGGTCTGTATACAACCCCTGTGCGGATTGTGGTGCCATTTCCAGTCTCTAAGATGACCCACAGTGCCTCCTCTCCTCCCTGTTTACTCTTCTGTTCAGCTGCTTTTATCCCTTCCCTTACATATAGAGAGCTACTCCCCCCCTCTTCTGCCCTCCCTGTCTCTCCTGTAGGTTGTGTACCCTGGTATCTTAACATCCCAGTCATGGTTCTCTGTGTACCATGTTTCTGTGACTGCTACGATATCCAGGCATCCCTCTTCCATCAAGGCCACCAGTTCAGGGAGCTTGTTGCCCAGACTATGGGCGTTGGTACTCATTACCCTCCATTTCTTAATGGCCTTACCCTTTTGCCCAATCCCTGCCCTTTTCGTTTGTCACTTTCTCCATTTACCCTGCACCTCCCTATTGACATCTCTGGTGTTGTGTCTACCTCACTTAGTACCCTGATTTTTTTTTTTAAATAGATTTCTGCCCTTTCCAGTGCCTCCCCTTGGCTAGTTTAAATACTCTGCCAATGAAGCATTTAAACCTATCACCTAGGATCCTGGTTCCCCTCCTGGACAGATGCAGACCATCATGCCAGTATAGGCCTGCATCCCTCCAGGTGGACCCCCAGTCCCCAATGAAGCCAAATCCCTGAGCTCTGCACCAGTTATTCAACCACTGATTGAATCCCATGGTGTGGGGCACCCTAGCCTCACCCATGCCATAGACAGGCAGCACCTCCGAGAAGGTTATTGTGTGTGCTATTTGTCTAAGGCCCCTCCCCATCTCCACAAACGCTTCTTGCACTGCTCTGCTCTCTTTCTTAGCCAGGTCATTTGTCCCCAGGTGGACAGTGACATCCAGCTCCCTCCCCTGTGCAGCTGCTCCTGCGATCCTGAGGATTCACTCCCTGTCCCCCCAAGCCATGGTACCAGGCAGGCACCTGACCTCCCTCTCCCCTTCCTCCCCCAGTTCTACCTTCCTAACTATGGAGTCCCCCACCAGGAGTTGTTTCCTTCCCCTGTGGGGTCCCATGCCACCCTCCTGTGGGTCTCCTTTGTGAAGGTTCCCAGCATCCTCCTTGGTTTCCACTGTGAGTGCCTCCATAGAAGAACCACACTTTTCCGGAACGGCACAGAAATTGTGGAGAGGTACAACTGGAGGGATGCACCTCTGTTCCACCACCGTCACCATTCCTGAGCCCACTGTGGTCCAACCGCTCCTCTTTCTTGGCAATCTCTGAGGCAACGGCAGTGACCCTGGTGGTCCCTGGGTGGGAGAGGAGATCCCATAAATCCTGGCCAACTCAGCCTGGAGATAAACAACCTCCTCCCTCAGCCCAGAGAGGTGCCTGCAGATGGGACAACACTGCATCCTCCAGAGTGTCTCCCGGAAGACTGCTGCTCCACAGCCACTGCACTGCACCACTCTCATCATGTCTTTTTTTCTGGCCCCCTAACTGTTGTTTGGAATACTTACTCTTTCCTCTGTTTATTTTTTTTTTCTCACTCTACTTACTTACTGCCTCTGTGCCCTTTTAGCTCCTGATCTTCCTGTTCTGAGACAAGAAGTTCCTATATTTCTCAGTAGTCTCCTTGCTTGCTCAGAGTCAGACCTCCAGCAGCTGGGGGGCAGAGCTACTCTTGCCCTTCTAAGATGGTGAGTCTTTGGTGGCTCTGTGATCACTCACTTCCTGTTCCCCAAACAAGAAGTTCCTGTTGTCAGTTAAATCCTGTGCCTATAAAAGTAGAAGTGGTTTAGGGTGGAGGGGAGGGAAGGAAGGCAATATAGTCCCAGTAGATAAGTTTTAGTTATACCAGTAGCTTCTTCCTCCTGGTGTTCTGTCTGTTCTCTGGCAGAAGCTATCAAGGGCAGTGTTTAAATCTGGTCTTAACCTGGTTCCTTCTACCTAAGCCACTCCCCCTACTTTGCAAATCTTTCTACACTTAGTTAATTTCACATATAATAATTCCCTTCTGACACCTGTGTCAAGCACCTAGATAAGTACACAGATAACAGAAAACAATTTACTTCAACTACCTCTGACAAACACACTTTTTTTTTTTTAACCTAAATTGAAGGTCCCAGTTCAAGAGTTCTACTTCTTAGTCCCAGTAGAGAAGTTTTAGTTTTACCAGTAGTTCCTTCCTCCTGGTGTTCTGTCTGTTCTCTGAATACATTATGAAAGTTTTGAAAGATAAGTGGAAGCATGTCTCCGTAAAAGAACAGATACTGGGGTTGGCAGGCTCACATTCTTTTTGTTAGTGCACCTGGTAAGTTTAAGATCCGAGTTGTGTCCCTATGTGCATGGTTCTTCAAAAAGGTAAAGCGCTGATGCTGATCTGCCACACAGTGTGCCAAGTTTCACAGGTATCTGATATTAGTGTTGTGGGGGTCAGTGGAGTCTGTGTAAGGGTCAAACTGGCAAGTGTCCAGGGTTTGAGAGAAGTGTGAGGGGGTCTGTGGAAAGCATTGAGGGTCAGAAAAAAAGTGTTGAGGATCCAAGGGAAATGTAAGGAGTCTGTGGAAAGTGAATGAGATACATTGCTGGCTGTTGTAAATAAAAATAAAAACAATCGTCATCTTTGATGTTAATTTTTTACTTTGTATTACATTACCTTTATTAAATTTACAGTTTTCATAGCTATTATTCAAATATACAAACTCAAAACATCCACCAGAACAGTGACTGCATCGCAAAATACTGCCTGACACACTGAAATACTACCATCTTGGAAAATTAGGAAGTTTTTACTTCCTGGCCTAAAAAGTCATCTGGTGTATTGAACACGGCGTCGCTGAACCAGATTCTCCTGGACTACTGGCACCAGTTCTGTTACCAGGGTCATACTGGGACTGGTGGTAAAGTGAGGCCCAAGTAAGACTGTCATCCAAGTAGGGGAATACTCACATCCCTTGACTTCAGAGGCATACTCTGACGGCCACTAGCAGTTTTGAAAATACTCTAGAAGCAGAAGAAAGACCAAATAAATTGAACTGAAAGTGACAATCATGTAACTTGAACCTCAGGTACTGTTTGTGACCCTCTCATATAAGTACATGTACAAAGGCATTCAGAAGACTGATGGGTGACCGGTAGTCTCCCTGCTGTACCTCTCCGACAATGGACAAAAGTGTTCTCATTTTGAATAACCTGCTCTGAACGAACCGATTAAGGAATTTCAGACCCAGAACAGGTATAAATCCCTGCGTGCATATACACCCTTGTCCTGTGCTTGTGACAAAACTGATTTGATGGCTTTTTTCTGAAATAAGTCTGTTATGGCCTGTAGGATCACTGCCCTCTTGATGGAGGTCAGACACCATTGGCAAAGGAACCACATGGGAACCGGTGGTCTGGACTTGAAATTTATGAGGTATCCCATTTCCATACATACTCCAACCAATCTGTCTGTTGTGGAGTGGATCTATTACCTGAAAAACTGGGCCAATGTTCCTCCTACAGTATGTCAGAATGGGCTGGACTGTCTCGCTGTGAAAACTTCCTGGATGAACTGACAGAGTTTCAATTACTGCTGCAACCTCCCCAGCTGGTGCGTTGCTTTCGCAATGAACCGTAGTCATTTGTTATATCAGCTGCTTTGCTGAGCTGCTGTGCCATAAGAGGCCTGGCCACGAAAAGGTTTCTTAAACGAACCAAATTTCTGTGTACTGCGTTTGCCTTCTGACTGTGGTAGTTGAGCCTTGGCTGTTACCCCAAAATCCTTGCCTGCTTCTTTCAAGGATGCACTGAGCAGGAGCTCTGTTTAGTATGGGGAGTTAACTAAGTGAATTTTGGAGCAATCATCCACTTGCCAGGCTCTCAGCTAGCAGGTTCTTTGAGCAGTAGTTTGGTAAAACACGGCCCAAGCTCAGCATCTAACGGGCCTCTTCTAAGACTTCTGCTGCATATACTGTCGCCAATTCCACAAGCTGAAGTCTGTGTAAATATTATTGGTTTCTCTCAGTTTATTCCAATAAAGCATATGCAAGGGATGTCACCCATGATAAGGCAGCTCTGGCAGAGAGAGAAAGATGGCTACAGCAGCTTTTGGAAAGGCTGCCACGACTTGAAATGCCTCCTTAAATAAGTTATCCACCTTTTGGCCCACCATGTCTCTGAAGCTGGCCCTCTTTCCACCAGGACGATCGTTTTTCTTAGTCAAGGACAAGATCATCAGGTCTATTTTTGGCAGATTTAATCATGTATCCCCTTTTCTCTTGCCTCACTTCAGCAGCCTGTTAGTCTGCCATGGCCAAGAATACTTATTTTACAGTACCTGCAACTCCTCAAGTAAATCCTTGATTTCTGATTTTGTGGGTTTTGACACCTTGAAGGCTTTTGTCTCACCTTTTGATAACAGTATCAGTTGGCTTCAAGCTGAACTCGGCCAGGATCTTCTTAATTAACAAGTCAATATCCATGGTGTAGACGTTCCTGCCTGAGTTCTGACTGGCCTCCGTTGGCTCTCTCCCTATCTCTTCAACCTCCGTTGATCATTTCAAGTCCGACTCGAGTCCACATAAGACGGATCGCTCCTTTTTTTTTTTTTTTTTTTTTAATCTATTTCCCTCTGGTCGCCGACCTCAGGGGCATCCCTTGGACGTCCCCATCCAGCTGCTCCCACCCAGCCTGAGACTCTCCCACAACTCCAGGTCCCCCTTAAACTCCAAACTGTCACCCCCCATCCTGCAGGAGACCACCTGGCTTGCACCCCCAAGGGTGGGGTCACCATCCACCTACCCTGATACTCCTTAAATCGCATTGTTTTTTGCAAACAGGGTGTAGGCCAGAGGATATCGGGACCCAGAGAAGGGGGGATCCAACAGTGAGCATGAGGCTGGTGGTGCGTTGTCATCTCCACCTCATGTCAAGGTATTTCCTTTGTTCGTGAGTGTGACCATGATTTCCCTGGAGGCGTGGACGTGCAATGACATCCAGCATGTGATGGCTGCGCTTCCGCCCCCCCCCACTCATGCATGTCTGCCATCGCCTCGATCCCTGTCCCCGACATGGCCCCAGTTGTTGTACATCCAGCACCCACTGGGAGTCACTGAAGGCTGGGAACCACAACCCACCCCACCCTGGTAGAGGAGAGCTGTCCTTGGATGCTCAAGCTCCCCCCCCCCACCGGCCAACCACTGGCAACCCAAGTTCGCTCCCGATACTGGGTCACCAGCATGGTAAGAGGTATAGCAACAGGTGCCACAGCCCTCTATACCACTGCCGCTGGCCTCTCCCACTTCTTTTTGTGGGGAACAGTTCATAGACTTGCTTTTTCAATGGAACAGGGAACCTTGCTCTCTTTTTCTTTTTGTGGGGGCATTAATGGACTGTTTCCGCTTCCAATGAGGGTGGTGACGTTCTCTTTTTTGATGCCTTCTTGTGGGCTGATCTACCAGATATGTGAGGTGATTGCAGGTCTTGAAAATTAAAGTAAGCAAGGTCCAGCCCAAAGGCTCTGTTAAGCTTGGATAAATACAATATACCTTGTCCACAACAACACGGCTTCCGGAAACGTCACAGCACCACCACAGCCCTTCTTGAGTTCACTGGAGCTTTGCACAAATCCCTTGACTATGGCCTTCTCACAGGGGCTGTTTTCGTCGACCTCTCCAAGGCCTTCAAAACAGTACACTATGAACTACTAATACACCAACTACTGAATGCTGGGCTATCACCTGACTCCTCTCTCTGGATTAAAAGCTACTTAGAAAACCGGTCACAGAGAGTAAAAATTGCGGACGCTCTTTGTAACATCCTGCCTGTTAGCTCGGGTGTCCCACAGGGATCCATACTGGGACCCCTCCTTTTTAGCCCTTTCTTGAACTCCCTCCCTTACCACTGCTCTGAGCAGATCATACTATATGCCGATGATGTTGTATTCTCCATTCACAAAGATCCTGCAACTCTTCAACACAACCTTCAACTTGGTTTCAGTTCTGTAGAGACATGGTTTCTTAATCATAAACTGGTCCTCAATGACAAGAAAACCAAATCTATGCTCTTCTGCAGCTCTCACAACCCACACAAGCTACACCACTTGGCTATCTCCACCACCCAGGGGAACACTCTAGATCAGGTGGTGTCCTTCAAATACTTAGGGATACAGCTTGATCCTAATCTCTCCTATGGACTTCATGTAGATAATGTAGCTAGAGCTGCTAACACACGACTTGGTCTCCTCTACAAACAACAAGACCACACCTCACGCCAGAAGCTTTGAAGGTTGCAGTCCTGAGCTCTGTGATCTCTGTAATAGACTATGGTCTCATCATTTATGGCTCGGCCACAACCACAACCCTTAGATGCCTCTCAACTGCCTTAAATAAAGCATGTCGGCTCATCACTGGTGCTCACCGTCTCACCCACACATGTGACCTGTACACTCAGACCGGCTGGCTCCAACTATCAAACCGCATAATGTTTCTCACCTGCTCCATGGTCAAAAAAATCTATCTTGGCCTTGCACCTTCTGGGGTCTCAACTCTGTTACAACACCGAATTAACAAATGGTGCCTTAGGAGATCCACGCTACAGCTACTGAAAGTCCCCCACTGTCACACTTCACAGGGACAACGTTCTTTTGCTTATCGAGCACCACTCTGGTTCAATGGCCTCAGCCCAGCCATCTCCTCTGCCCCAACTATTGGTATGTTTAAAACTAGGCTCCGGGACTATCTCACTACCAACAGCTCCTGTGACTGCCCAACTTAACCTTGTTTCTCCACTTCCCTTTCTGCTCTAGTTGTCCCCCAATGGATTCTACCCTCACATCTTGGTATACCCAATGCCACTTTTCACCCTCTTGCCACACTTCCTACATTCCTCCCCCCACCCTCTTCCCTCTCCCTATGACTCTGGCACTTCATATCTGTTGTCTATTTTCTCTGACAAATGCCGCTGGCTGCCTTGTTATAATGCTACCCTTGAACTGTATTAATCTGTACTCTGTTTGCAATGTCCACATTGTTGTAATGCCTGTCTTGATGTTCCCCATAATTTGTATTTCTCTGATGTGGAACTTTTGTAAAAGAGCCATGGCTCAAAGGTATTTGTAATCCTAGACTTGATAAATAAATAAATAAATAAGCTTTGCTATATTTGGGTATGGTCAGTGGTTCCCTGAAGCTGCGTGCCCTGTGCTCGGCCAGTCCTGTTGTGTTGTGACACCTTAGCCTCTTACAGTATGTCACAGTGCAGACAACGGATCCTGCAAAACAAGTAGGGTCTGCGGTGACACTGGAGATAGGGAGAAATGGGCAGACTAGGTGGGCCACGTAGTCCTTATCTGCTGTCAAATTGTATGTGTCCATGGGGCCAGTATGATGTCTTCCAACAAGTACACTTCTTCCTCCTGCTGCACTTGCCTTACGTAGCCTTAATTCCTGACTTAACTTCCACAGGATTACACTATGCAGACATTATGGAGGTGCTGACTGACTATGATATGGTTCTCTAGTTCCAGTTGTCTAGGGGTGGGTGTGTGTGTGTCTCAGGGAGCTGTCTTGTCACGAGGCTGGAAGCAGCACATCCAAGCTGAGAGCGACCTGGCCTGCTGTGTGGCTCCCCTTTGTTTGAAACCTGATTGCAGCAATTGGCAGGGTATGTTGCAGCTGCCTGCTCTGGGACAGGTCCAACATGTTATGAACCCTGCTCAACCCAAACAGAATGCTCCCCCTGTTGCGAGGTTGACAGCAGTATATTTAGCCATAGCTGATATCAGAGATACCAGGCAGATCGGTTGACGACATCTACATCCTCACCCAAGATAGTGGGAATTCCCCCACACCTCTACTGGTGTGCCTCCTCCCCGGCTAGCCTGTGTTCCATCTCCCCTCTGTGTTTGTCTTCTCCCCCCACCACCCCGTCTCCACTACTTACAGGCCAGGTCAACAATTTCTGGCAGACTGTGTGGTGAATGAACATTCAGTGACAGCCCCAGGAAATGGCACTTGCAAGTTCTTAATATAATAAAATATGCTGAGTTGCCTGGAGATATCGGTTACGATCCAAAAATAAATGCGGGGGGTGCAGTCTCTGACAAAATAGCACAGTTCATATTTATTTTGAAGTAGATCGCTTTAATGTGACTGTGTGGTCTGCTGGTATTGTCGAACCCTGCCGCCACTGTAAACCCTGACTCATTTGTATTTGTATTTATTTTACCAGGAAAAAACTCCATTGAGCAAAACTCATTTACAAGGAGGTCCTGGGTAGGACAGAATACAAAATAATACGGTAAACAATCTGACAATATACAATACAGTAAACAATTTGATAACACAGGAATAACAGCAAAACAGTAAGCAATTTGATAGCATAGGAATAACAAATTAGTACAGTTCAAACAGCATATAGGAAACAAAATAGTAATGTATGTGTAACAGGTATTATGGTACTGAACAATACGAAATAGCTTAGCATAACATACAATGGTAGGCAGTGAACAGTTTTACATATGTATTGTCATACAAAAGAATAAGAGTGACAAGGTTACATTTACATTTTTATATAGATACACAGATACATAGACAGTGTCGGCAGATAAGGGCCTATGGCCCACCCAGTCTGCCCATTTAAGTCTGTAAGTTCAGTTTATGTTTTCCAAGAAGTCTGTTGCCCCTTACCCCTGACCTCCAGAATTCCTTTATGTCTATCCCATGCATTCTTAAATCCCGTGATTGTTTCAGCCCCCACCACTTCCTCTGGCAGGGTGTTCCACTTGTCCACCACCCGTTCTGTGAAGAAATTCTTCCTCAAGTTTCCTCTGAATCGTCCTCCTCCAACTTCATCCCATGCCCTCTAGTCCTGGAACATCTTTTCGCTTAAAATAGTGCATTCCTGCACCTCTGTTCCTCCCTGTAAGATACTTGTATGTCTCTATCATATCTCTCTCTCCTCCTCTCCTCCAGGAGTTCATGTTCAGTGCCTTCAACCTGTCCTCATAGGACTTGTGATGCAATCCATGCACCGTCTTTGTTGCCCTCCTCTGAACCTTCTCTACCCTGTCTATGTCCTTACGTAGGTAAGGTCTCCAGAACTGCACAGTGTACTTGCAGTGCGGCCTCACTAGTGTCTTGTATAGTGGAATTATGACCTCCTTTTCCTGCTGGTGATGCCCCTGCCTATGCAACCCAGCATCCTATTTGCTTTACCTGCTGCCTTCTCACACTGTTTCCTGCCTTGAGGTCATCAGAGATGATAACCCCAAGATCCCCTTCCTGCTTGGTGCATGCTATATCCTCACCCCAACTGATATATTGTGCCAGGGTTTTTGTGCCCCATATGCATTATCTTGCACTTCCTTGCATTGAATTTCAACTGCCAAACCCCTGACCATTCTTCAAGTTTCTGCAGGTCCTTCTCATTCTGCCTACACCTCTGGTGTGTCTACTTTGTTACAGAGCTTTGTGTCATCAGCGAACAGTGAAATTCTGCCTTCTAGGTCCTGCATAATGTCACTGATGAAGTAGAATAGTACCCGGTCCCAGCACTGGTCCTGTAGTACCCCACTGGTCACTCTTCCCTCTGTGGAGTGACAGCCATTTACCACCACCCTCTGTGTCCTGCTGCCCAGCCAGTTACCTACCCACCGCACTACTGTCCTGCCCACACCCATATTCCCAGTTTGTGCAATAGTCTTCTATGTGGCACAGTGTCAAAGGCCTTGCTGAAGTCCAGATAGGACATGTCCACTGCCCTCCCTGATCCACCTCCCTAGTCACCCAGTCAAAAATTCAATGAGGTTGGTCTGACATGACCTTCCCTGGTGAAACCATGCTGCCTTGGGTCCTGTAGTCCATTGACAACCAGATGTTCCACCAATCTCTCCTTCAGTAGTGCTTCCATGATTTTCCCACTACCGAGGTGAGGCTGACTGGTCTGTAGTTCCCCTTCCTCTTTGTTCCCACTTTTGTATAAGGGACTACATCTGCTATCCTCCAGTCTTTGGGTACCTCCCTGTTTCTAGTGATCGGCTAAACAGGATAGCAAGAGGTTCAGCCACCACCTCTCTTAGTTCTTTAAGGACCCTGGGGTGCACCCCATCTGGCCCCATTGCTTTATCAACTCTTATTACTTCCAGTTCCTTCAGGATCCTTTCTCGTGTAAAGGGACTTGTGTCCATTTCTGCACCATTCTCACCCTTTGTACTCTGTTCAGACCCATTACCCTCCTCTTCCTCAGTAAAGACTGAGCAGAAATACCTGTTTAATATGTCAGCTTTACTGTTGTCATCCTCCAGACAGCCCCCATCCTCCCCTTCAGTCTCACTATCCCTTCCTTTGCCTTTCTTTTTTCACTTATGTACCTGTAAAGGTGTTGTCCCTCTACCCACTGATTTTGCAATGTGTTCTTCTGTCTGAGCTTTGGCTTCCTTACTGACCTCCTGCCTCCTTTGCTTCTCCTGGTACTTCTCCCTATCCCCTTCTGCCTGTGTCTTTTTGTATTTCCTGAATGCAATCTTTTTGGCTTTCACTTTCTTTGCTACCTCTTTAGAAAACCATAATTGTCTCCTCTTCCTTTTCCTCTTGCTAACCTGCTTAATACATAATTCTGTTGCTCTTGTAATCCCCATTTTAAATACTTCCCACTGTTCCTCAACCCCCGATTCCTGCCCCATTCCCCTTAATGCCTCTTTCAAGTATCTCCCCATTTTCCCAAAGTTTGCCCCCCTAAAATCCAAGATACGTGTTTTTGTGTGGTTTGGTTCTGCTCTTTCTGTGATTTCAAACCACAGTGACTGGTGGTCACTGTTCCCCAGGTGCTCCCCACTCCCCACCACACACTGTCGGTTTGTGAGCACAAGTCCAGTATTGCCTTCTGCAGAGTTGGTTCCATGACCAGTTGCTTGAGGAAGGCACCCTGAAGGAGTCCAGGATAAATCTGCTCCTAGTTGATGCTGCTGCTGGGATGCTCCAGTCCACGCCTGGAATATTGAAGTCTCCAACTAGTACTACTCACCCTTGACTGCCATCCTTTGGATGGCTAGCATCAGCTTCCTATCTGTTTCTTCCTCCTGGGCTGGTGGTCTATAGACCACACCTGTGCGGATGGCTGGCCCCATTTTCATTTCCAGCTTAACCCACAGTATCTCTCCCCCAATTTGTTCCTCCTAGAGCTCTGTGGCCCTTATGTCATATTGTCATATGTCAGATAATTGCAGTACAATAATGTAACAGTGTGTCAGGAATTACCATGCAGTTTGGGGGGTTGCAGGTATAATGCTTGTAGCAGATGCATCTGTCTACACAATGTTGATCAGTGTTTGGAAGAGCCGAGGGCTGACAAGTGAGGTCAATTTGAGAATTTTTTGGAGGGCATTCCAGGCTGTGGGAGTAGCCCACCTGAAGGACATCTTTCCATATTTTTTTTTTTTGAAATTCAAAGTTTATTAAACTTCAAAGTTTATTAAAATTTTTTCCATACATGCTTTAACATGAAGCACTGATAAACACCGACACAACTGCAGGAAATTTAAAAATCAACTCCATGCTAACGTTCCCACCCTCCTCCCTGTAACCCCCCAGCTTGGCACCAACCCAATCACGAAGAGCAGGTAATACGACTGAGACAGAACATATCCAGTTATAATACCAGAATGGCATACCAATTATAACCATATACAATAGGATTTTAAGCATACATTTCCTACTTTGGTGAGGCCCCAGTCTGGAGAAGGTATAGAGCGTGAAGACCTTCCCATATCTTTTTATAACAGTTCAGGGAGCCGCCAAGACTAGCTTTCAGTTGTTCAGTGCGGAGATTAAATAAAAAGTCCCGCAGCCATTCATTATAAGTGATAACACATCCAGCCAGTGACGCAATACTAACTTTTTAAGAGTATCATGGCCATATGATACTTACGGATCTTAACTGCTATCGTAGGAAAATCCCCCAAGAGACAAATCTCGGGCATAAATAATTCAGCAAGGCCCAACAAGGGGTCTGCCTTAGCCCTGATTAGCTCCCATAAGTCTGTAATTGAGGGGCAGTCCCAAAAAATATGAACAAGGTCCCCTTCAGCGTTCTGACACCTGAAACAAAGTGCATCCGACGACTTTCCTACTTTTTTTTTTTTTTTTAAGTTCAATGGGGGTCCAATACATGTCATTTAATAGTTGATACTGCGTGAGCTTCAGTCTATCTTGGGATAAGTACCGGTGAGAATTTAACTGAATGGATTCCCATTTTTCGAACAAATTCGGAAAACAGGAATTTCAGTACCTAGGGATCCCACTGAGTGCATCAAGCATCTTTTCTCGAAGGCATGAGTATATTTCGCAAACCACATGGGGTTTTCTACATAGTGGGATCAAGGATTCCACCCAGTTGCAGTGTCCTTCAAAGTTCACTTCCCCCAGAAAAGTCTTTATCAGGAGATGCCGTAACTGCCAAACTTTAAAAACTTTTCTATCTATAGAGTATGAAGCCATGATTGTATCAGACTCCATGCAAAGTCCCCTTATAAACAGGTCCCCCAACCTGATGTTATTGATCATAGGAAGCCAGAGTGGAGAAATTATTTTACCCCAAATCTTCAAATTTGGATTGCCCACTGTTAGCTGTCTGGGGTCCTTAACATGTCGGTAT
This sequence comes from Neoceratodus forsteri, assembly GCA_016271365.2. NCBI lineage: Eukaryota > Metazoa > Chordata > Ceratodontiformes > Ceratodontidae > Neoceratodus > Neoceratodus forsteri. Next base: position 1,221,854,298 of record CM057458.1, read on the forward strand.
TTAAGGAAGGTACTAAATTGACCACGTGCCTGGAAGGATAATAACATAGGCGATTTACACAATTCAGTGGGAAGATTTCTGATAGGGATGTACAGAAGAGCCTCTTTAGAAATATTCAGGGTAGAAATTAACTCCCTTTCCAAAATTAGCCATTCCAGTATATAAAAGAGTAGGAGGCAATCTCTTCTTGGGGTGTGAACCATCTCAAATATTTAGCCACCTGACTTGCCCAACAGTACATCCCAAAGTGTGAGAGATTAAGGCACGCAGCTTTTGTAGATGCTGCCAATTTCAGGAAGGCCCACCTAGGGTGTCCCCAAATAAAAAAGAAGAAATAAGGGCATGCAGTTTCCTGAACCAAACTAGGGGTAGTCACAAGTTTAACACATTAAGGGGGTAAACCTTTCCATATTTTGAAAAATGCCTGGCAACATCAAGCAGGACGACGATGTGCTTTCTAAGGTTGTATAGCCCTAGGGATTTGCAGAGGAGTGTGGAAATATACTGGGGAAGGGAGTTAACTCAGTGATTTAAAGGACCAGGTGACTAAGTGCCTAAGCCTTCTGGTATCAAGAGAGGACCATGTAATGGCGAGTAGTGAAAGGTAGGTCAGTAATAAATTGTAGTGCTCTATGGTACACCATATCTAGACAAGCCAACTAAGAAGTACTGGCATTCTGTACAGAATGTCTCCATAGTCTAATTGCTGCAATGAAGTCTGCTGAACTCTTGTAGCATTGCCACGCCTGTCTGAGGTAGCTTGTGTTGATACAACTCCTAGTTTGTTAGAAGGTGTTGTGCTGGGTTCGCCAAGGCCAGTTTCTTCACTTCTTTCTGTGGTGACCTGAAATCCCATCCGAGGAAGAGGTACCAGACCTTGCAGCAAGGTGATGTCTGGACCCAGGCCATGCAGCTGCAATGGTGACTGGCTAACTGTACAGGGCAGGTCTGTGTTAGAGGGCTCCCATTCCTAGCAATCAGTCTAATCCTGTCAAGTGATCCAACCTAGGGGTCGATTGTGCAGAGGACACACGCTTGTTAAACAAAAGAAAAAAAAAACTGCCTAAGGCCTGTGTCTGATGCTGCCTACTTCATACAGGCAGGAAGAAGACTAGCACAATTCATCAGTGGGGAAAGCCTGAGATCAGAAGTCAGAAGCCTAGAAAGATTCCAGTGGTATGACGGCCCTGCAACCAGCAGCAGGAGAAAATTTAAGTTTTACATGCACTCTATAAATGCTACCCCCAGACTGTGCGATCATGTATTGCATAGTTTTTAACATATACAGTAAGAATAGGGTCCTAACTACAGCACAGAGGACCAGACTGGGGTACAGGGGGGCATACCTGTAACGTTTATACAGAGGCCCACCAAGAAAATCAATAGGGGAGAGCCCAGAGTGGAACACTCGTATCAGTATTCCACTTAAATCTGATACAATAACTCTGTGTTTGCATCTTACAGTGACATGCAGTGCCAAAAAGACCCCATTTAATTAGAAACAGATGATAAATACAAAGATTTCCAGAGTTCTGAAGGTGAGCAGATACCGAACAGTGGGGTGACACCTGGAAATTTCCAGGGATGTAGGTGGGCCAGTCCAACTCTGGCACCTCAGAATTTTACCAGAAGATTATTCTCTCTTTTTTTTCAGAATAGACTAACATAAAATAGCAAAAGCTTATGTATTCTGAAAAGTGGCCCATGTTGTAATGCCTTCTACTCTACTTGAATTGGGGAGATACGTTCAGTACGCTGAATCACAGGTCTGAAAGAGTAAAAGCCAGACCCTGGGACTAAGCCTTACACACCCGTATCCGGTCTCAGAGGCAGCAGCTATAATAATTCAGCTGAAGGGAAACTGTCAGCCATGCTGTTTGTTTTCTGTATATCTATCCCAACCATACATACTCTCAAACCTCATTCCAAGTGCACGGCATTATGGGTATGCACATCCTTGCACAAGTCTGGCTGACAAGGTTTCACCAGAATAGGCATCACATTTTAATCCAGTATAGGCTGAGAATAACAAAATACAGACACGTTTCGTCCTCTTGAGACTCCTCAGTGTACTGCAGTCAACAGGGCTGTTTACAGGGCCGCTTCTGAAGTGGAGCAACCCAAGTGCTCAGGTTGCTCAATTGCAAAAGTGGCCATGTGGACACTTACCGAATCACAGTAAGTTGTTCACCGCTCCAAAAAGTGAAACGCTGCAATCCTGGGCATGTTGACTGGAGCAAGCGGTGTAAGCAGCCATATGGACAGGTTGCACCACTCGCTCCGATGTAACAGGGACAGTCAGGCCGACCACCCACAGACTTACAGTGACTCTCCAGTGTGGCCTGCATCAGCACCACGAGGGGCCATGTAGACACAACACTGGATCATCCCCGGCTATTGCAGCAAATTGTAAGTGGTGCAGAAGTCGTAATGCATTGGCCACGTAAAAAGGCCTATTGTCTTGTTACACGAGGTCCCTGCACCCTAATTGGTACCCCCAGAGGTACACCGTAGACAGCTGGCAGTTAGGCATATGTTATGCTAACATAGGGCTAAGGGCAACTACCGTACAAGAGTAGATGTCAGGATATGCATGCATATTATTGCTATACACTTTACTTTCTAATATACACATGTATTTCTGGCTTACAACATGTAAGGACATCTGTGTCCTTGTAATGATTATGATACATGAGTCGGCATTGCCATTTTCTGATGATCTGTATTACTACATGGCTATGTACAAACTGTACTTCTTTTGTTCTCACAAAGTGATGACTACTACAGAATTGTATAATGTTATCTTGGACTGAGGAGCCACCTCTAATTTAGCCTATAGGGCTCATTAACTAGAAATGCTTCTATCTTACAGTACCCATGGTAATTATCGCAGGTATATAATGTAAGACATTACGTCTTCTACCTTGGAAACCCCAAGAGACACAAGAGAATCCTCAAGGTATAGGGAACGCTTAGCATTGGCTCCCGGTTCCTATTGGTAAGAACTGCTTAGGGCAACTGTAATTATCCTTTTGGTAGTAATAAACAAGCTCTATTACTCTTATGCAATGTGTCTGTGATTTCTTGCATGTCCATTATTGCCAAGAACCTGAGATTGAGGTTTAGACCTCCTGACAGTTGGCGCCCGCGAGCAGGCAATATTTGGTGTTTTGCAAAGTTTCACTTGTTGCTTACAACCTTTCCCTTCCCAATGGGGACTGTAGGTGTGCATTCCTGCATGTCTGGCTGCTTACTGGGTGTGGTCTATGCCGACTCAACCCACCCCACAGCAGTTTTGAAGTGCAGGCTTACAAGTGTACAGTAGCCCGACAGTGGATATGTGCCCCTGTTGTGGATCGATACACTGCCTTTTTTCACAGTTTGATTTTTCGTTCCCTCCCACACAATGGCCACCGTATCAAATATCTGCACAGACTTGAGACTCAATGTCTCAAACTTCCTCACCTCCCATGGAGGATGTGCTGATTTCGCGCGGGATGCCAGTCAATCCGAAAACCCTGTGCTGGGGTTTTCAACCCGGTACTCAGAGACAAGACAGTCAGTCAGAAAGCGAGAAGCTAAAGGGCTGCTGGTCGCAGCTCTCTATGCTGCTCTGGAAGCCTCTGAAGCGAGGTTTCGCTCCCTTGAACTGCAAATCTCATCCCTTAAGCAAGAGATGGGGTTGCAGGAAACTGAATGTGTGAGAAGAGAGCAGGATTTGGAATCAGAACTCCAAACTCTGAGAAATGAAAAGGATTCCCTGTTGCATCATTCTGCTCAGGCAGGAAAGTAGGAACTTTGTAGGTTGAAGCAGGAGTGTGAAAGTTTGAGACAGGATAAGGGGGAGGCTTTGCAAATGAATGACTTGTTAAGTAGATCGAATGAACAAATGCATGAGGAGTTGGGAGAGATATAGGATGAGATAAACCAGGTACGTAATGACTTAGGTTTAGCTACTAGGGACAACCGTGAATTGAGCGCCACGTACAGAGCGTTACAGAAACAGATGCAGGATGAAGTGGATTAGAATGTTGCAAGAGTGAGTCATGATGTATGTGAATCCAAAATGGCAAAACTGTGCCATTAACAAGAGGTTCTGGCTGGTCACATCAAGGCGATGGGAGGTGTAGCCCCTGCCTTGTCGACGTCATCTGAAGGGGAGGAGTCAGATGACGATATTTCTAAGTGCAACGCCCAGTCACACCCCTACTATGGCCCAGATACCCCTTCCTGCCATCCACAACATGGCGGACCACGGTCACATGACACCCATACCCTACATCATCGACGGAATGACGCACATCATGGGCGACACCAACATGGCAACCCCCATGATGGGGGGGGAGCAGGCTTAGGCCTAATCCCGACAGCACCACAGACAGCCGTTATAAATGTGGAAGACAAGCAGGAGATAGAAAGGCTGTAAGCGCCGTGCCCATCCCTGAGAGGAATAGACGGGTCCTTAAGACCCAGATTAGGCAGCTTACACATGAAGCTGGCACTCAGGATGGCACTGTTCGTAGTGTGGCGGAAGCCATGGCCCAGGCAGCCCTAGATGGCGCCCAAGGTAACCTACCGCCGCCTGATCGTCCCGATAATCCCCCTACAAATGGCCTACTCTGTTCGGCAAATAGCTGACAGCACTGGTCGGATGAGCCCATTCGACAATCTCAATTGCCACTTGGAAAAGGTGCATGCCAAATGTGAAATGCTTAGTCTTGCTGCAGACTACCAGGTCCAGATCCTAAGCCAGACCATTGATCCCTGACAGTGGGCAAAACTCCACAATGCCTTTCACTAGGATGTGGCGAAGCAGTAGCTGAGCTAATTTCTGCACACAACCCTGGTGTAGTAGGAGTGATGCTCGCATGCCCTGTAAAACAGAATGCAAAAGAAAGTCCAGCGACTTTCCACCAGAGGCTTTGGATGGCCTACCGAGCAAGGAAACATCTTGCAGGAGAAGCCGCAGATGTGGACCTAATTGAGGATAAGACCCTGTTCCTTAGGAACATGATCCCTGCAGTAAGAGAGAAGGTAGAGCTGACCACCTATCCCATCTTCAGAAAACAGAGAGAGTTTACTAACTCTACACCCGTGATTCCGGTTCCAGTCCGAAAAAGGTAGCTGCCGTGGAAGCCGTTCCGGAGGCCACGACTCACTACACAGTGAAGAGGAAGGCCAAAGAGAAACAGCCCCACCCCACAGACAACCAACACCCCCAGCAGGCCCCAAAACAACAATAATCCTGGGATGGGAACCGGAACTACCACAAAAACAAGAAACACCATAAGAATAACAAGGGTAAACAGCAAAGATCAGGCCTTTCATATAGAAAAATAGCTGACGAAAAGCGGAGGTTCCGAGACCTTCTCGGATAAGTGCGCTCCGTAACGGATGCCATCCCCGTTCAGGCCCCTGCGGTAATACAAGCGAAAGAACAGGCCTCAACAGGCCATGGAGACACCAGAAGTCCAGGCTCTCAGGCCCTTACAGGCCTGAACCCAGAAGTGGCTCCCTATATAGCATCAGTGCAGCATGGTGAAGTGGTTCAAAGGAACCAGGCCCAAGCTCTCTTTCAGGAGCTTCCCCATGCTCCCACTGGTTCAGACTGGCAATTACAGGCCCCATTCTGTATTGTAAACAAGCTGGTCTTGGATACAAACAGAAGGCCCTGAACAGAGACCAAGGCTGGGGGCCGCCTACCGACAGTACTATTGGATACAGGCGTGGCCGTGTCTGTACTCTAGGACGATCAACCAGACACATCACCTTGGTCCACCGGACGGAGGACTAACATGTCTGGTGTAGATGGAACTAGGTTGCCTGCATACCGTTCCCTGCCACTGCCAGTGACGCTGGGACACCTGAAGGCCTATCACACCTTTCAGTTGATGGTATTGCGTGATCACTCTAGTATACAGTGGAGCCCGCTTATAAGAACACCCCATTTGCCACAAAAAAATGTTCTTATAAGAAGCCGTTCTTATAGACGGGCTGCCTGTTTAAATAATAAGGCACCTGCAATTCACTATTCTGGCCTCAAGGTGGGGGTCACAGAATGCACAATAAGCTACTCTGAGCAGCAGCAAATGATTACAAATACATTAAAAACTTGCAAAACTTTGCTCTGAGGTTTACCTGTATGGTGGGGGAGGCTGTCTTCTGCTGGAAGGGAGTGTTGGTCTGTCTAGGGCTGCTGTGACTGGTGAACATACTGCGGGACAAAGAAGAGCGAGCAAGCGGGTGTGGATGTATTCCTGTAAAGCAGCGACTGTCTTCTGCTGGAAGGGGGTGTCAGTCTGTCTCGGGCTGCCATGGCTGGTTAACAGAGTAACAGATAGCAAGAAAAGAGCAAATGGCAAACGGATGTGGAGGTAGTCCTGTACAGCAGCAGCAGCTGTTTTATGCTGAGAGGGGGTGTCGGGCTGCACAGCACTGCATCAGATTGCAGAACAGACGACAGGACAGCATACAGATGGAAGCGAGTGGGAGGGAAGTTTATGTGTATGATTAGGGCTCTTTTGTGCTGACGGATTGCTGAGCCATTCGAAAAAACAATAGCCAGATAGCACCTTTTTAGCAATCAGTTCATATTGGAATGCACTGAATGTTAAAGTTAATTAGCAGTCATTCACACGTAGCTGCATATTGGCAAAGGCGTTAATAGCCAGAGACAAGGTGTGACAGTAAGGTTTCATGAGTTTCACTGACAGTTGGCAGTGAACTACCACAGAAAATATTCCTTTAACCGGGCTGATAGTGATTATAAATGGGCTTCACTCACATAGGAATGCATTACTAAAAATCGAGACATGGGACTCATGTTCTTACAACCGGGATGTTCCTTTAAGTGGTGTTCTTATAAGTGGGCTCCACTGTATTTGGAATTGACTTTCTAGCGCCACATGGCTGTGTGGTAGACTTAGCCAACATGTTGTTGAACCAAATTCAGGGACAATATCATACCATTATGATTCCCTGACTCACACGTGGTCACAACAATATCTGCGAACAACAGAGTATGACACCATAGATTTGTTCAAGAACCACAAGCTTTTCCCAACGCTTCTCCCTATTCTCCAAAGACACTTGGAGGCATTTGCCACCCACAAGCATGATTGTGGCAGAATGCACACTGTCACTGAAGTAAAAGGCCCAGCACATGAGAGGTAATGGCAATATCCTTTTTTACCTGAGGCCTTGCTTCCTCTCAGGGAAACAATAAAATCACTCCCCAGGCCAGGAGTAATCAGGACATGTGTTTCCACTGCAAACTCCCCAGTGTGGCCTGTGAAAAAACCCACAGATGCCTAGAGACTTACTACTAACTACCGGAGACTAAACCAGGTCACCCCCAGTTGTGCTCCAACTGTGGCATCAGCACCAGATGTGCTGAGACTACTGACCTCTGACTAAAAATGGATAGTGCAATAGACATTTCCAATGGTTTCTGATTATTGCCATTGGCTCCTAAAAGTCAATATAAGTTTGCCTTCACCTTTGAGGGCAGGCAGTACACGTGGACCTGCTTACCACAGGGGTTCCACAACAGCCCCTCCCAGTTCCATTTACACATGATGGACGCCCTTGAGGGTTTCTCTACACCCCAGTGTCTCTTGCAGTATGTGGGCGACCTGTTGTTGGCCACTGCCACACAGGAACAGCATCTGGATCTCTTGGACTAACTACTAACCCGCATCCTGAGGTTAGGCCTCAAATGTAACCCTGCAAAAGCACAACTATGTCAGAAAGAGGTACTCTTTCTGGGCCTGTGGATCACAGACCAAGTCAGAAGCCCTACCTGGAAGAAGATACAAAGATTGCAGGATTTGCCACTGCCCACCAGCGTGGCCACTCTTAGAAGGTTTCTAGGTATGGTAAACTAAACTGTTCTAGAGATTTTATTTGAGATTTTGCTCAGAAGGCCGCCCCTCTGTATGAACTACTGAAAAAGGACATACCCTGGAATTGGGGCCCCATCCACACCCAAACTGTGATGTCACTGAAACAGGCCTTGGCCTCAGCTCCAGCTCTGGTTAACCCGAAGTCCCCAACCCAGCATTGCCATTCCATCTGGAATGTATCACCTCTGACATGACCATGTCTGCCATGTTAGCCCAAAAGGGCCACGGCACCCTCAGACCCACTGCATATGCATCACAGCTCTTGACCCCAGTGCAGCAGAAGTACAGCCTTTGTGAAAGGAACCTTCTGGCCACCTACTGGGCGGTCAAGCACTTTCTGTATATCACTGGATACTCTCCCTTGATCATAAACACAAACCATACCCCAACCAACTTTTTGCTATCAGACAGAGTAAAGGATGGGTCAGTCTCCAATACCAGACTGACACTCTGGTCCCTCCTTCTCCAGGATAGAGACATCAAGGTCCACCCAACCAAAATGCCATCCATGCTGGCGCATGGCCTCCTTTTCCAAGGAGAACCCCATGACTCTACACTGTCGCCACCGGTTCTACCAGATCCAGGTCCTTTCCTTCCTGCTGCACCAGAGTTACTTGAGAAAACCTCACTGTGTCATGTCTTCACTGACTGATCAGCTTCCTATTATCAGGGAGAAGAAGTAGCAGGAATGGGTGTGTTTGTTATCTACCCTTATGGTAACACTGTTAAAACATCTAAGTGTTACAGTGAGGCATCATCACAGTATGCTGAGATGGCAGCAGTGGCCTGTGCCCTTGAGTTCATCCAGCATGGAACCGAGAATACCATTATTTTCACAGACTCTAATTGGGTTTGTTGTTCTCTTACAGAATTCCTTACTTTCTGGCAGAAGAACTTCACTTCCTCTGATGGCAGCCCAGTGAAACACAAGGAACTGGTAATATACATTTATTCACTGGCACAGAAGTTTGCACACAAGCTCTGTGTACACAAAGTTAAGGCCCACTCCATACATGATCCCTATCACGCCTTCAATGACACTGCTGACACCCCTGCAAAGGAGGGGGCCAGAGGGGGGGGCACCTGGATGATGGACCATCTAGAGGCCAGAGCAGCTGTACACATTACAGCAGTCAGAAAGAAACTTGAAACCTTTTCCCCCTTGGACCTGTCAGAAGCCCAACACGCTGACTCTGAACTCAAAGATGTGTTCAGATTCCTTGACAAGGGCACTGAGAAAAATCTACCTACCTATAACCCCTACCGGAGGCATGAAGGTAAGTTACACCTGTCCCCTAATGACAAGCTTATCTGGTACCAACCAGAGGACACCCCCCACCAAGTTGTGGGTGGTTCCCCATCATCTTAGGCCTGAATTTCTGCACCAAGTGCATGACACCCCCACTGGTGGACACCAGGGAGTAGAAAATACACTCCAGAGGCTCAAGATCACCGCTTGGTGGCCTGGTATCACCAAAGATGTCAAACAGTACATAGACAACTGCCTTGTGTGTGCACAAAACAATCCCATCCCTACCAAACGAAATGCCAAACTGCTACCACAAAGGCATTCTGGCCCTTGGCATGCCATACAGATTGATTTTATTGGTCCCTTGACCAATACCAGCAGAAACAACAAATACGCCCTTGTGGTTACTGATCTTTTCTCTAAGTAGGTTGAAGCTTTCCCCACGAAGACATGTACTGCTAAAACCACTGCCAAAATCCTGGTGGAACAGATTTTCTCCAGGTGGGGCCTACCTCTCAAGGTAGACTCAGACAACGGAACAAGTTTTACAGGTGAGTTGATGAAAGAAGCACTTGAACTCCTTGGAGTTCATCAGAAGTTCCACATACCTTACCATCCACAATCCTCAGGTCAAGTAGCGAGAGCCAACAGATGGATTAAGCAAATGCTTTCCAAATTCATTGAGGATAATCCCAAAGATTGAGATTCCCTGTTGTCGTTACTCCTTATAACAATCAGGGGCACAGCCTCAGTCACCACCCATTTGACACCCTTTGAGGTGATGATTGGTAGAAACATGAGATTACCTGAACACTTGTTTGACCTGCACCCCCCCACTGCAGACCGTGTGTCCGTGGACCAATGTGTGAAAAAACTCAGTCAAGACCTCATATACACTCATTTGTATGCTGCCAACTGCATGGGCAAGGCCCAGCAATAGTCCAAAATACAGTTTGACAAACACGCACAAGAAGTGGACTGGCAAGTTGGGGATCAGGTGATGGTTCTCACATGTGCATAACCCACACATTCCTTCTCTAATAAGTGGGAAGACCCTTACCCCATTGTCAACAAGCTCAGTCCAGCAGTCTATTAGGTCAGACTCATGCAAAATAACAAACTGACTGACAAATGGTTACATGCAAACCAATTGAAACTGCATAAAGGAGTATAATTACTTTTCCTCACCCCATCGGGCGGAATAGTACTAACTGACTAATGTTTAATTTTTCTTTTCAGATACTGACAAGATGGATATCTTGTTCCATTTTCTCCTCATCTCAGGAGTAATCCCCTGCATCCAAGGCACGGTAAAGCACCTCCTTCCTCACCTTGATCCACCTGCAACGACCCCAGAGGGAGTCTCCATCCATATTCCCGACAATTTGATTACTGTCCAGGAAGGTTCAGATGCCTACCTCACTGCCTCAGTTGTTGCTCCTGATAAATCTACCCTACATATTGAGTGGCAAACCACATTGCAAGGACAAATACGTGGCCAAGCTTTCTACGGGAACTTTTAATGGTTGGCCCAATGCAAAATTATCCCCAAATGGTTCCTTGTCCTTGCTCCAGACATCTCTTAGACATTCTGATTTATACAATATTACTGCCTTAATTGACCCCTCATATTGTAATTCCTTGTCTAAAGACTCTGCCAGGAAATTTAGTGCTGTACATAACATGGCCTCAGCTGCCATGTACTTATCTGTGTTACCCCCACTGACAAACAGCTTTTGGAATGTCCAAAACACAACCCTGGCCCTTGTAGTGGTCTTACAGCCACTGCCTTACCCAGTATACTTATTAGCAATTTATGCATATACCCGTTTTGTTTAACTTGACTTACTGGAATATAAAATAATTTGGTATGTGTCACACTACTAAGAAAAAATTAGTCACCATAGTAATCTTGTTTCCTCAAAGGGATCACTCATTATGATTAAATTTAATGCAGTCAGCCTCCTGTGTTGAACTGCCCGGAGAGATGGAATTTTATGTAAATGATGGAACTCTCAGCTGTCTCGTGCCACTTTCAAACTGCTTCCCTAGCAACTGCTGCACTCTGAGTGCTTCAGATTCTTATGGAGCCTAACTGGGTAAAAGACCCACTAGCTAAAAATTAACAAACCTTAAAAATATTTTTTGCCCTTTCAGGTCAAAACATCCTTAACCAACAAACCTAAGAAACTTAAGACCACCTGAACACCAACTGGCTAAACAAAGTGAGTCTCTATCTTAACCTATACAGGATAAAGAAAAAAAACCTAATGCAGGGATGCAGAGCAACTTCTAGGTTCTAGCAGGGGAAGTAGTGAGGTACTTCAATCATAATGAGTGATCCCTTAGAAGAAACAAGATTACTATGGTAAGTAATTTTTTCTTCTAACCCCAAGAAACATTCATTATGATTAAACTTAATGCAGACTACCAAGCAGTACCTTTGGAGGTTGGGCAGAGAACCTATTTTGGAAACAGGATCCGCAGTACTGCTGTACCAAACCTAGCATCACCTCTGGATTGCAAGTCCAGGCTGTAATGCTTTGTGAAGGTGTGTACTGTTTTCCATGTAGCTGCTTTACAGATTTCCAGTAGCGGAATGTCTCTTGAAGCTGCCAGTGAAGCAGTTGTGCCCCTGGTGGAGTGTGCTCTCAGGCCTAGAGGTACCTGTTTACCCACCTTACTATAACAAAACTATATACATGCCACTATCCAGCGAGCAACTGTACGTTTTGTTGCAGCTCTGCCCTTACCAACTTCACCATATGAGAGAAAGAGCCGTGATTAACTTGTCTTGTGAGATTTGGTTCTGTCAATGTAGTGGCAGAGAGCCCTTCTGACATCAAGGGAGTGAAGTCTCCTTTCTGGAGAACTGAAGTTGTTTGTAAAGAAGACAGGTAGAGTGATAGACTGATTTAAGTGAAAATCAGATACCACCTTGGGAAGGAATTTTCTATTAGTTCTAAGGACTACCTCGTCCCTATGGAATGGGATGTAGTCCACATCTGTGCACAGGGCTTGTAATTCACTGCTCCTTCTGGCTGAAGTAATGGCAAGCAGGAAATACAGGTTACTCACCTGTAACAGGAGTTCTAGGAATGGTATATGTTGTTCATCCACACTTATTGGCAGGTTCCTTGCCGCTTTAAATCTTGCCAGAAGGTCTTCAAGCTGGCTCCTCCCACCCACCCGGGTGGTAAAACTCTCAGCTCCGCCCCATGACGCCAGATCTGGCCCGCTGGAAGCGCAGGTTGTCTGTCGAAGCGGGAGGTCGGGTGAGTCGTGTGGATGAACAACATATACCATTCCTAGAACTCCTGTTACAGGTGAGTAACCTGTATTCTAGGACATGGATATGTTGTTCATCCACATTATCGGCAGACTCTAGCAGTTCTCCGGGAGGAGGGCAAGGCGCACACCCCTCCTTAGGGAAAAGAGACTGGAGAACCGAGGCCCCAAAACCAGCATCCCAGCGTGACTCAAGGTCGATGTGGTAGTGGGTGATGAAGGTGTGTGCTGACTTCCAGGTAGCAGCCCTGCAGATTTCCTGGATAGGGACATCCCTGGAAGCAGCCACTGATGCAGCGGTATGGCGGGTAGAATGAGCTCTTATCCCTCTGGGAGGCTCCATGCCCGCCAACCTATAGCAGAGATCTATGCAGGAGGTGACCAACCTGCTTATCGTCTGCTTGGCTGCAGGTCTGCCAGGTGCGGCTTCAGCGTAGGTGACAAACAGCTGGCGAACCTCTCCCGAATTTCAGCCCGTGCGCTCCTTATATAGCGAGGCGCCTTCTGGGTCCAAGTATGGAGCCTATATTCGACCCCTCCGAGTGTGATTGGGGTAGAACACCGGCAGAGTCAACACCTGGTTAAGGTGAAACTGACACCACCTTCGGAAGAAATTTCGGGTTGGGGTGCAGGACAACCTTGTCCCTGTAGAAGATCAGATAAGGAGACTCGATGGAAAGCACCTGGAGCTCTCCCATCCTTCTGGCTGACGTAATAGCCACCAAGAAGGTGGTCTTCCATGACAGGTGAGAGAGATCACACCTGTGCATTGGTTTGAATGGCTTGCACATGAGCTTTGCCAGTACCAGCAGTAGATCCCACAGAGGTGGAGGTTCTCGCAGCGGAGGGGAAATGTGATCAAGGCCTTTGAAAAAGCACCAGACCACCTTCTCCTGCGCCACCGACTGCTTCCCGGCCCGCGCCCAGTAAGCAGAGATGGCTGCCAGGTGCACCCTTAGGGTCGTCGACCTGAGCCCTTGCTGAGAAAGGGACCATAAATAGTCCAAGATGCTTGCCAAGGAACAGGAGGAAGGGTCCAGGCCCTTGCCCTGACACCAAATGGAAAACCTTTTCCATCTGAAGGCATAGCATTTCCTGGTCGACTCCTTATGGGATGCCTCAACTACATTGAGGACCTCGTCGGAAAGACCCAAGGCCTGGAACTCTAGCCGCTCAGGAACCAGGCCGTCAGGTGCAGGGAACTGAAGGTCCAGATGGAACACCTTCCCCTGACTGACTGAAAGCAGGTCCGGGTGAGCTGGAAGCTGCCTCGGGAGCCTGGAGCTGAGGCTGAGGAGATCTGGGTAACAGCATTGGCGGGGCCAGTCTGGGGCTACCAGAATCACCTGCGCCTTGTCCCTCCTCGCCTTGAGAAGCACCTTGTGGATCAAGGGAAATGGGGGAAAGGCGTAGAAGAGGCCCAGGGTCCACGGCCTCGAGAAGGCATCCCCCTGCAGCGAGCCCTGCTGAGGGAGGCAGGCATGGAACAGCCTCAGCTTACGTTCTCCCTGAGGCAAACAGATCCACCTGAGGGTGCCCCAATGGGAGAACAGATCTTGTACTACCTCCGGCAGGAGAGACCACTTTGGGACACAGCCCCTATCCGGCTTAGGGCATCGGCCAGGGTGTTGGAGGCTCCTGCCACATGAATGGCTAGGAGATCCGCCTCCAGGTTCTTGCGAAGTGACCAAATGCGGAGAGCTTCCTTGCACAGAGGCATGGAGCGCGTCCCGCCCTGGTGGTTTAGGTAGTACATGGTCGTGGTATTGTCCGTCTGGACCCGAACCACTTGACCCCGTAGAAACGGAGTGAAGGCGGTGAGAGCTAGGCGGACTGCTCGGAGCTCCAGCAGGTTGATATGGCATCGGGACTCCCGCGGGGCCAGAGGCCGTGCACTCTGTGCTCCCCCAGATGGGCACCCCAACCCATCAGAGAGGCGTCAGTCGATAGAGAGCCCGTCGGCTCGGGGCGGACAAACGGGATGCCCTCCTGCAGATGAGCTGGAACGATCCACCACTGGAGAGCGTTCCACATCCCCTGGGTCACCGTCACTAGCTGGTCCAATGGATCGCAGCGTTGAGACCACTGGCTGGCCAGCCCCCATTGAAGGGGGTGCATGTTCCAGTGGGCCCAATGGACCACGCTGGTGCAGGCCGCCATGAGACCCAGGAGGCGCAGGAAGTCCCGGGCAGGGCACGATTGCCCAATCAGAAATGATCGGGCAAAGGAGGAAAGAACCTTGGCCCTATCCGCCGGGAGCCGTGCTCTGGCTCGAAGAGAGTTGAGCTCTGCCCCGATGGAGAATCACCTGCTTCGGTTCGAGTTCCGACTTGGCCTCGTTGATGAGGAAGCCGACCTGAGAGCAAACCTGGGAGGGCCAGATCTCTGGACTGCTCCACCTCCTGTCTGGAGGGGGCTGCTGTCAGCCAATCGTCCAGGTAAGGGTACACCCGGAACCCTCGGCGCCGCAGGAATGCTGTCACCACTGCCATGCATTTGGTGAAGACCTTGGGTGCAAGAGACAGGCCTTAGGGCATGGCTCGGAACTCGAAAAGGGATCCTTCCGCTCAAAAGCAAAGGAATCTCTGGTGAGACGGATGGATAGGGACGTGAAAAAACACGTCCTGCAGGTCCAGAGAGCAGAACCACATGCCGCGTTCCAAGGATGGTATTATCTGAGCCAGTGACCATCCTGAAGGTCCGAGACCTTAGGAACTTGTTTAGGTCGTGTAGGTCGAGAATGGGGCGCCAGCCTCCCGTCCATTTTGGGGCCAGAAGTACCTGGACACAAACCCCAGGTCTGAGGGAGGGTCCGCCACCTCTCTGATCACCTCTTTCTCGAGAAGCAGAGCGATGTCAGCTCGGGCGAGCCGACAAGCGAAGCTGCGGACCCGAGGCCCCTGCGGAGAGGCGGCTCTGAAGGGTGGGGCCTGCTCGAACTCCAGAGGCAGGCCCTTTCCTACCACTTTCCAACACCCACCGGGTCTGTGGTTATAGCAGACCAGGCGGAAAGGAAGTGAAGGAGCTGTCCCCACGGGAACCTGGGGTGAGGTGGCGAGGTTTGGGGCGACACCACTTAACCCGTCACTGTGCAGGCTTGGAGGAGGGACCGACCGAGGGGCCTCCTGGGCCTTTACCTCCCTGCTTCTTGGTGGAGGAAGCCGCGGGCTTGGGTTTGGGACGCCAAGGGCGAGCCTGCTGGCCCTGATGCTGCTGGGCCGGACGTGCCGCGGGCGCAGACGGATGAAAGGGCTTGGGTTGCGGTCTGTGGCCCTTGTCCCTCTGGGCGGATGAGACAGAGTCCAAAGTGGCATTAGACTTTTCAATCCTCTGGAGGTGGCCTTCCACTCCAGGGCCGAAGAGGTCGGTCCCCAGGAAGGGGACATCCGCCAATTTGTGCTGGGTATCCGCTGTGAAGGTGGATATCCTCAGCCATGCCAGACGGCGCATAGCCACCACAGCTGCGACTGACCTGGCGCATGAGTCTCCAATGTCCAGAGCAGTCTGAAGTTGCTGCTTGGCCACTGCCCTGGTCCCGCACCTGCCTAATCGTGGTCTGCAGGTCAGCCGGGAGATGAGGGACTACCTCGTCCAGGGAGCCCAACAGGGCATGGGAGAAATGTGCCATAAGCACGACCGAGCTGGCCTGACGAAGGCCAAGGGAGGACACAGCGTAGACTTTTCGCCCGGCATAGTCCAATTTCTTGGACTCCTTGTTGGGAGGTTTGTCCACGTCCCTAGTGTTTCCAGCATGCCGGAAAACGCTGTTGGTAACTAACCCCTCGGCTGAAGGATGTTCCAAGAAACCAGACAGGGAACTGGTAGGGACCGCATACTTCCTGGCCATCCTGGCTGAAGGTGCAGGGCAGGAAGCAGGGCGCTGCCAGAGCTCCAAGGCCGGGCCCACAATGGCCTCGGCCACAGGAAAGGCCTCCGTAGGGGAATCCCCTCGGTCCAATATCTCCGTGAGGGGATACTTGGCCCGCTTGGATACGGGCTCGAGCTGCATCCCGGTGGACTCCGAGATGAGCCTAAGCAAACCCAGGAAGGACGAAGGGCTGTCGTCCAGCGACTGATCTCCAGAGGACTCCAAGTCCACTCGCCTGGAGAAGAGGGAAGAGTCGTCGTCGGACTCCGCAAAGAGCTGCCTCGGGCCTGAGCCACCCTCCACCTGCCGAGGGCGATCGGAAGTGAGGGTGATAGACAGCCTTATGGGGCAGACCCTGAGCCGACAGAGTTCTTGGTCGGAGCCCCAAACAGCGGCTGTGGAGGCAGAGGTTCCACCTGAATCAGCAGAGCAGCTGGTTTTGGCTGAGCAACAGGCCTGGAAACAGGCGCCTCGGCTAAAGCGAGAGGTTGCTTCGGCCGCTCCGGTGACAGCCACTTAATGGCTGGGGAAGGCGACGACGTCGGCATGTTCCCGGCCAGAAGCAGCTCTTGCCACATGAGGTCCTCGTATCGTCGACGCAACTTGCGTCGAAGCCTCCGCTTCGTCCGAGGTGGAGGCGGCAGCGCTTGCCGCGATGCCGTGCGAAATCGCCTATGGCGGCGGGATCGGCTGGACCGCAAGAAGTCCGAGACAGAGACCACGAACCTCGGCCTTTCCGAGGAGGGGCGGGGAAACCGCCCTCCTCGGCTCGGAGGTCACCGAGGGCTCCGGAACCGGAGGCACTGGCAAGCCCACGGGATCCTCAACCACCACTGGGGAACCGGGGAGAGAGGATTTTCGGCTTCACTGGTCGACAACCCATCCAACGGGTCGAGAAAGATCTCGACTGCGTCGACAGGAGTCTCGGTCAACTGACCTGATGGGGACACCGTGAAGCCAGTGGCTGAAGACGAACGATTGACCGAAGTCGATGGTCGACCACTCTGGGAGGGGGACCTCTCCTGCTCCCAAGAGCGTCGATGGAGGGGCTTACCCTTGTCCTTTTTGGACCGAGAGGAAGGTCCAGCAGATGTTGGTTCCTCTCCCTTAGTGGAGAGAGACAGACAAAGCTCCTTAAAGGAAGCAGAATATGAGGATCCCAGGGAGAGCAGGATAAATGCCGCGTCCGAGGAAGATGCAGCCCACGCCACCTCCTCTTCGAGGGCGATCATCTGCTCTAGCTGTTCCGCCAAACCCGCCGCCACGGAAACCGTCAACCAGGCCTCGTTCGACTTTACCGGAGGTATACGCTTTTGGGTCGCCCAAGTTGCAAGCGGGCAACGGTCTTCGAGGGGCGTAGGCCGAAAGAAGAAACACAGGTCACAAGCCTGCAGGTGGGTGCTCAAGGCCCAAGCAGTGAGCATGCGTGGAGTGCGGAAATGTCGAGACATCTTCTGCCCGCATGGGCATCTCCGGAAGCCGGAGTCGGTTTGTCCATCGCGGCCCGCGAGAATAGATGACAAAGTCTAGAAAACCATAAAGATTAATTTCGGAAAACCAAAGAGTTAAGAACCAGTCTTATACGCAGAGCGTTAAGGAGGGAACCTGAGCTTCCAAGCGGTAAGGAAGATCTGGCGTCATGGGGCGGAGCCGAGAGTTTTACCACCCAGGTGGGTGGCAGGAGCCAGCTTGAAGACCTTCCAGCAAGATTTAAAGTGGCAAGGAACCTGCCAATAAGTGTGGATGAACATATCCATGTCCCTAGAAAACAGTTTTCCAAGTGACATACTTCAAATCTGCGGTTGTCATTGATTCGAATGGTGCATCTATGAGTTTAGCAATGCAAATATTTAGATTCCAGGCCGGAACCAGTTCCCTTAGGGGAAGGTGCAGAAGATTAAGGCCTTTAAAATATTTTCTAAATACCAGATGAGAAGCCATAGAACTCTCCTTACCAACTGACAGGTAAGCAAAGACTGAAGCCAAGTGAACCTTGAAGGTGGAAGGCCTCAGGCCTAAGGAATGTAAATGTGTAAGGTAATCATTCTAGAAGAATAGCCAAATCAGCCCGGAAAGGGCTCAAGCCTCTACCTGTACACCATATTGTAAATCTTTTCCACTTAGAAGTATATGTCTTCTTAGTAGAAGGCTTCCTGGAACCTACCTACGCACTGTCAGCACCTGTTCTGATAGATTAAGGTTAGTAAACTCTAAATCCTCAAGAGCCACGTCTTAAGCCTCAGTGATTTGAGACTGGGGTACAGGATCCTGCCTTGAGAGGAGGTTAACAGGTTGTGCCTCCTTGGGCAGATGGATTGGGGACACCACTGGCAGACAGCGGAAGAGAGTACCAGTGTTGTCTCGCCCAATCCGGAGCCACCAGTATCATTTTTGCTGGCTGGGACCTCAATTTCAGTAGGGTCCTGAATATCATAGGGAAAGGAGGGAATGCATACAGAAATTTCCCTGTCCAATCCAGGGCCAAGACATTCAGGGGGATTATGCCCCTTAGAGTAACATTGCAACAGTACATTGGAAGCTGGTGGTTTTCTGGGGAGGCAAAGAGATCCATCTCTGGAGTGCCCCATCTTCTGAAAATTGTACTGAGTACCTGAGTATTCAGGCACCACTCGTGGTGGTCCTGACTTATCCTGCTTAAAGAGTCTGCCAGCACATTGTACTTCCCTGGAAGGTGTATGGCTGACGGGGATACTCCCATGGAGTATACTAGGGACCACAGTCTCATTGCTTCTGTGCACAGTAGATGTGACCTGGTACCTCCTTGCTTGTTGATGTAATACATGGTTGTGGTGTTATCCGTTCTGACTTGCACCATCCTGTTTTGCAGGTAAGGAGAAAATGTTTTCAAAGCCAGGTAAACAGCCCTGAGCTCCAAGAGATTTATGTGCAACAGACTCCTGGGGGGGGGGGCATGCACCACTTGCTGTGTGCTCTAATATGTGTGCCCCCCAGCCTAGAAGAGAGGCATCTGTTGTGAGGATTACTGAAGGCTGTTCCCTTATAAAAGGCACACCCACCCTGAGGTTGTGCTCGTCCAGCCACCATTGTAAGGCCTGGACTAAACTTTCTGTGACTAAAACCAGTTTGGACATAAGATCCGTCCTTTGAGAAAAATACTGTCTGAGATGGAACTGAATATCTCTCATTTGAAATCTGGAGCCCATTACTACTGCTGTGGCAGATGCCATGTGGCCTAGTGACCTGAGAAAGCAGAATGCTCATTACCTTGTCCTGTGGCAGGAAGGCTCTGCCCTGTCTGGTATTTAGTTCTGCTCCAATAAACTCCAACACCTGGAGTGGTACCTGTTGAGACTTTTCTTCGTTTATCAGAAATCCCAGGGACTCTAGTGTGGATTTTGTGAGTGCCAGTGACTGAACTGCATGCTGCAGAAACTGTCCTACTATTAACCAGTCGTCCAGGTAGGGGAAGATTGTTATACCTTGTTTTCTCAAAAGCTCTACCACCGATAGGCACTTTGTAAAAACCCTTGGTGACGAAGTTGGCCCAAAAGGGAGAGTTGCAAACTGATAATGGCCTGAAGCCAGCCTGAATCTCAAGAATTTTCTGTGAGAAGGTCTGATGGGAATATGGAAATAAACATCCCTTAGATCTAGGGAGGCTAGCCAGTCTCCCTTTTGCAAGGAAGGAATGATTATGGCAAGAGTGACCATTTTGAACTTTGGTTTCAAAATTTGCTTGTTCAGAAGTCTTAGATCTGAAATAGGCTGCCAATCCCAGTTTTTCTTCCTTATGAAAGTATCTGGAATAAAAACCTTTTCCCCTGCTTATTAGAGGCACTACCTCTACTGCTTTGATTGCTAGCAGATGTTTTACCTCTGCTTCCAACAAAATCCTGTGTGCAGCTGTTGCCGGAGCAAAGGTTCTTGTTCTCAGCTTTGGGAATGATCTGAAACCGAGTGCCAAGCCCTGGCTCACTAACTCCAGCACCCACTTGTCTATGGTGATGGACTGCCAAGCGTGAAGATAATGAGCCAGTCTGCCACCTACTGGTGGATCTGTAATAGGGGATGAGACCTGCACTATCCAGTCAGGGATTCTGTGCAGGTTGTGCCTGAACCTGTGGTGCAGGAGCTGGTCTTCTCACGGCTCTCCTGACCCTTCCTCTAAAATAACCTCTAGCCTGCTGCTGAGGCTGGGAGGCTTGTGCCTGAAAGAAAGGTCTGGGGTAAAAACCCCTGCCCCACCTCCCCTACTCTGGGATCTATAAGAGGTGATGGACCTATCCTTGGAATTGCTCCGATAGGTGGATTTATATTCCTCCACCTTTTTCATGTATGCCTCAGTTTTATCCCCAAACAAGGAGTTGTTCTCCAGGAGGAAATCCATTGCTTTGGCCTGGGTGTCTGAGGTTAGGTTGGTGGCTCTAAACTATGCAAACCTTCTGAGTGAAACCGACAAAGCCATTAACCTGGATGCAGTATCATTGGCATCCACTGCCATATGAAATTGGTACCTGGTAGCATCAAGTGCAGCCCTTGCTGTATCTTGTAAGTCAACAGCCACTTCATCTGGGACCCTATCAGCCAAAGCTAGAGCAGTGTTCCATAGAGCTTTTTGGTACTGTACTGAATATGCCATGTAACTGGCCTGCCAAACTAATAAAGACGCAGCCATGTACCCTACCCTTTCTTTCCCATAGCATCCATTTTTCTGGAATCTTTATCTGGTGGATGGGTAGCCAATGGGATCCTGGCCTTGTCACAGGCAGCAGCTTGGACTACTCCCTGGATCATGATGTATATATAGAAAATCAGCTGTAGCTCTATCCAGCTGGTATTTCTTGTCAGCTTTCTTATCTACACCAGGAATAGAGGTTGGAGTTTTAAAAAATTTGCACTGTAGCCTTCTTCAAAGATTTATGCATGGGCAGAAGTAAATGTTCCATGGGGGTTAACCCCATCATTTCTAGAAATTCTGCCTCCTCCATATCTTCCTCTGTTTCCTGAAGGGGAAGGTTCAGGGTTGCCACCATGTTCTTAACAAAAGCACAGTGGGAGGAGTATTCCTCAGGACCCCTGGGAGGAGATCCAAACTCTTGATCAGGGGAAACCTCTGGATCTATAGGTTCCCCTTCGAATTCATCCTCCTCCTCCCCAAACACTTCCAGCACTTCTTGCCTTGCTTGGAGCTGAAGGAGGAACCTGGGCAGTTGGTGTAGGAACCGGGATTGCACCCTGTAGGGCTTGTAATACTTGTAATGCCTTAGCAATGTCCTCAGCCGCGAGGGCATAATATGCTTGTCTGCTGGGAGCTCCTTAGCCTACTCGTCCGGAGGTACAGCGACATGTTTTTCTTTACACTTTTTCTTTAATAGAACAGGTTCAGTGCCTGTTTCCACAGCCCTTTGTGTTTTACCTTGTTCAGATTTATCTGAACTCCTGTCAGGATCCTTGGTTTTACTTACATCCTTTTTGTGGGAGGAGGAAGAAGCAGAATTATCTCCAGAAACAGAAGCCATCTCTTCCAAAATTTTAGACCTTTTCTTTAATGTTTTTGGGCAAAAGGTCTTACAAATATCACAACTGGCAAATATGTGACTTATACCCAAACAAGAAATACAGACAGAATGTCTGTCTGCTTTTGCTCTAAGTTGCCCACAAGAGTCGCAACATTTAAATCCGGTGGGTCCTCTGCATTTTTTAGGTTTATCCAAATGGACCTTTTACATTTAAGCTAGGCAAAAAAAGATTATTTCAAAACACCATTATTTAAAGTAACTCGGAACCAGAGATTACTTTAAAATAACTACTGCTAGCAGTTCCTGGAACCGAGCGCTATTCGGTTCCTGAAGAAAAAGAAACCAAGAAAATTACTAAATTTGGACAAAACTAAAGCGGTTCAAGGAACCAATCACTAAATCACTCTAAATAATAATAATTTGAGATAAGAAATATTTAAAATAGACGAGGAACCCTCGGTTCCAAGGAACCATGAATATAAATAAAACACTACTAAAAGACTAATTTAGTATACTAAACAATGTTTCTAAGGCAGCAATTTAAAAATAAACTGAAAATAAGTACTTATCTACAGATAAATTTTAGTCAGAGACAGTTCAAGGAGAGCTCTCCGGGAAGTCCTTACTAGGCGGGCGGAGTAAAGAATCTGAAGCACTCAGAGTGCAGCAGTTGCTAGGGTAGCAGTTTGAAAGTGGCATGAGCCAACTGAGAGTTCCATAATTTACATAAAATTCCATCTCTGTGGGCAGTTCAACACAGGAGGCTGACTGCATTAAGTTTAATTATAATGAGTGATTCCTAGGGTTAGAATACTTCATTGTTTTATAATACTTTGTTACTTAATAGTTTAGCAGCTTTTCAGATTCGTAACCAAGACCCTACTGCCGGGGTACGCACCACCGAACATAGAGGCAATTTTAGGAGAAAACTTAATCCTTACGATTAAAGTCATAAACGTAATACACGTGACACATCTGATGTCACTGGTTCCATGGACACTGTTACTGGTGTTTTTTGTACAGCTATGTCCATCTGGAACAAGGCCGACATTGCTGCTATTAAATCACATTCTCAGAAATTCCAAACTGGTTTGGTAAATGATATAATACTCCCATTATTGCATGGTGTAGATGGCCTTAGTCAGGAAGGACGATACACTGTATACAATATGCGCAACATTGCTAAGGCATTTTCAGACTAAAGATAAGATTAACGTACTTACTGCACAAAACAATAAAGAAGCAGATAAGCAACATATTGCCCGTGAGATATTGTGCTCAGCCTGTGGCTCTTACATTATTACTACCATCCACAATCTCTTCAGAGATCTAGAATCTGGAAGAATCCCTGACATTATACATGATAGACGTACCTCTAAATGGTATTGTCCTCAGTGTAAATTATCTAACTGTATTGCCGTGTGTATGCTACAGACTTTAACTATTCCAACTTCTACTGCTAGGAATTTGGGTTTTGTGACCAGACATCCTAATACTGGTCCATGTTTTACCTCTAAGAAGTGTTCTATTAAGGATACTATGTTTGTCTCTTTCACTGTCTCTTTACCACGTTTTGATCCTTCTACAGCTATATTTGACAAACTCATATCTGTAAACTCCATTGGGCACCCTGATGAAGACATCTACAGAGAGCGCCTCGAGTTACCTCCTCTATCGGTTTTCCATCCTCTTCTGGAAGCGTGGGTCTCCCCGCACTCAAACTGCTGTGCGATGAAAGCGTATATTTATTTGTGTCAATTTGATGTTATTAAATCTGTATGTGGCTATTCCCCAGACAATACAGACTGGTCCTTTTCCACAGACGATGACATCACCACTAATAGGACAGAATACCAGGACTCAACATCTGCTCCAGATGACTCCAAGTTATACCAGTCTTGTCAACTGCCTGTCAACACATATTTCTAAAACAGACTTATACTTGCCCAGTACAGTTGCAAAAATGGAGACTGCCTACAGTGAAAATGCAACATAACTCGGACGGCGAGTACTGCGTCGTCAACAGCTTTAAATCTTACACTTATGGTCTTAAGACATGTTCTATTGATAGTCCTAATTTTTGTTTCGTACCCCACCAGAAGACAGTCACTGGAGACACAGGTATTACCCCTGTTCCCCTTATGGATGCTGACTTCACTGATGGTAACCCTGATTATCTCCTTACTCTTTCAAAGTATTTACTTTACTCTAATGTACACATTGATCCTCTCACTTTGACACTGAAATCCCTTTTAGATAGAAAAGATACCCATCTCATCCACATCAGCAATAATATATCCAAAGCTAATGAAGCTGTCCTTGCACTTATTAATGATGTGACATGAATAGAGCACTTATTAACACTTGGTTAGAGATTACCTTTAAAGGTTTTATTATAGAGGCATTTTTTATTTTTTTTTTCTGATTATTATGCTTTGCTGCCTATGGCGCACACTACGCCAACACTTTGAGCAGCTGGAGTGCCTTTACAAGGCTTGCGTGTTGGGTCTATAAATGACCCCTGCTCCCTATCCACTTTCTTACTCTTGCTGTGTTGCCCCTTGTGAGGCAACAAGGGGAGAAATGTTACACGACATCCCTGCACCCTAATTGGTACCCCCAGAGGTACACCATAGACAGCCAGCAGTTAGGCATATGTTATACTAACATATAGGGCTAATGTCATCTACCGTACAAGAGTAGATGTCAGGATATGCATGCATATTATTGCTATACACTTTACTTTCTAATATACACATGTATTTCTTGCTTACAACATGTTAGGACATCTGTGTCCTTGTAATGATTATGATATATGAGTTGGCATTGCCATCTTCTGATGATTTGTATTACTACATGGCTATGTACAAACTGTACCTCTTTTGTTCTCACAAAGTGATGACTACTACAAAATTGTATAACGTTATCTTGGACTGAGGAGCCACCTCTAATTTAGCCAACAGGGCTCATCTCTGTAACTAGAAATGCTTCTATCTTACAGTAACCATGGTAATTATCGTAGGTATGATAATGTAAGACAATAAGTCTTCTACCTCGGAGACCCCAAGAGACACGGAGAATCCTCGAGGTATAGGGAATGCTTAACATTGACTCCCAGTTCCTATTGGTAAGAACTGCTTTGGGCAACTGTAATTATCCTTTTGGTAGTAATAAAAGTACAGTTATGTAAGAACTTACCGTAACAGTAGATCTTCGAGAGAGGCTCTTGCAGTAGGTAATTACATATAGGACTGCGTCGACGGGCGGCAGGACCCTGGAAAAAATTTCAGCTAGCGGTCCCTGGCGGCCCCCGTCAGGTGACCGGCATCAGGAGCGTTGGTATGAAGGCGGTCCCTGATGCCCGCCTTCAGTTCTTTCCGCTACAAGCCAGAAGGCCGGACGAGGAAGGTGGATATTTCCATCACTGGAAAAGGAGCTGAAAAAGTCTAGAGGGATGGAGGGCGGGAAGGTATTACCTACTGCAAGAGCCTCTCTTGAAGATCTACTGTTACGGTAAGTTCTTACGTAACTGTACTATCTTACTTCGCGAGGGCTCTTGCAGTAATAATATCATATAGGACTGAATCCAAGCAGTTTGGAACAAAGAGAGCACCGGGAGGAGGAAAACTACTCCAAGAAGCAGTTCTAGCTGTGCAAGCCTCAAGATAAGAGGCGTTGCAGAACAGCCAGCCCGAAGCCTGCTCTACGGCGAGAGGCAACATCCAAACTGTACTGTTTAGTAAAAGTATGAACGGAAGTCCAGGTGGTGGCAGCGCAGATCTCTGCCGCAGACACATTTTTGAAACAAGCCGCTGAGGCAGCTACTCCTCTGGTGGAGTGGCCTCTTACCTGACCCGGGAGGTTCTTGTTGTATTTGTCATAACAGAAAATGATGTAATGAGCCAACCACTTAGATAGGCATTGCTTAGAAACAGCATTGCCTTCCCATTTGTGAGCAAAAGAGACTGACAATTGATCGGTCTTTCTGAGATCCTTCGTCCTATTGGTGTAGTATCTCAGAATCTGGTGAACATCCGTAGTATGGAGTAAGTACTCCCCTTGATTAGAGTACTGTGTGAAAAAGGCGGGTAACTCTATGGACTGATTTAGAGTAGACTCTGCTACTACTTTAGGGAGAAACTTAGGATTCATGCAAAGAGCAACCGTTCCTTGTAAAAAATCAAGTATGGAATTTTACACATCAGGGCCTGGAGCTTGGAAATTCTCCAAGCGGAAGTAATGGCCACCAGGAAGAGAGTCTTCCATGAAAGGAACTTCAAATCCGAAGAAGCTGCTGGTTCGAAGGGAGGCAGAGTAAGTTTCTCAAGAACAAAGTTCAAGTCCCAAGGGGGAGCAGGAGTACGGATAGGTGGTCTCAGATGGAGGACCCCTCTGAGCGAAAGTTTTGTCTGCAAAGAGGACATGGTAGGCCGAGATGGCCGCCATGTGTACCTTCAGAGAAGAATGACGGAGACCCAGGTCAAACAGATGATGTAGATACTCCAGCAGAAGCCCCGCTGAGCAGGAGAAAGGTTCCACGTTCTTGGAAGCAGCCCAGATAGTGAATCTTTTCCACTTCATGGCGTAAGTGGATCAAATGGAGGGTTTTCTGGCCTCCACTAAAATCTCCACCACTTTGGGAGACACCCCAAAACGGTACTGAGCTAAGTCAGCAGGAGCCATGCGTGCAGCTTAAGGGATTTGAGGCCTGGATGGACCAGGGTCCCCTGATCCTGGGTCAGTAAACCTCGAGATAGAGGAAGACGAAGAACCTCTGAGTATTGTTGTAGAAGAGAGAACCAAACTTGCCTGGGTCAGAAAGAAGCAATCAGAATCATTCGTGCTCCTTCTGAAGCTAGTTTCTGCAAAACTTGTGGGATAAGTGGAATTGGGGGAAAGGCATAGACGAATCTGTCCTTCCAGTCTAGAGACAGAGAGTCTCTCCAGAAAGTGCTTCGCTCTGGAACGAGCGAGCAGAAGATGGGAAGTTTTGCGTTTAGAGGGGATGCGAACAGGACGACCTGTGGTGTTTACTTAAAGTCGGAAGATATTGTCTAGGACCCCTTGGTCCAGTTCCCACTCGTGAGTCAGAGCAGAAGAGCGACTTAGCTTGTCTGCCAGGGTGTTGTCGATTCCCGGAACGTGAATTGCCATGAGGTGAAGGTCGTGTTGTGTTGCCCAATCCCAAACCCTCACTGCCCCCCTGGAAAGAGGGTAGGATCGAGTCCCTCCCTGTTTGTTGATGTACAAAACCATGCACATGTTGTCCATCTGGATGGCTAGGTGGCCGGGAAGGATGCATTGGTGAAGGGCTTGGAGAGTGTACAACACTGCCCGGAGCTCGAGCACATTGATGTGGAGAGCTTGTTCGAGCTTGGACAAGGAGCCCTGGGTCCGATGAGGGCCTAGATGGGCTCCCCAACCTTTGCCCAAGGCGTCTGTGGTTAGAGTCTGGAAGGGGGGAGGATGAAAGAAAGGAACTCCTCGAAACAGGTTCTCTCGAACCATCCACCATTGCAAGTCTCGAAGTATCGGCGAGGAGACCAGAACTGGGTGATCTAGGTCGTCCACTAACTGATCCCACTGGGAGAGTAGAGTCCACTGAGAGACTCATGTGGAGTCAAGTGTGAGGAACTGTCGGGATAGCAGCTGCTATGAGCCCAAGAAGGTGAAGGACCGGCCTGGCAGAGACCCGCCTGCGGCCGGACAACAGACTTATTTGAGTCTGAAGGGTGGATGCCCTGTCCGGTGGCAGTAAGGCCCTGCCCGTGGTCATATCGAGAATCGCCCCAATAAACTGTAGTCTCTGGGATGGGGTCAGGTGAGACTTGGAATGGTTGATGGTAATACCCAGGCAGGCAAAAACCTGGTGGGTAAGGGGGAGGCAGCGCAGGAGTTCCTCCCTGGACTAGGCCACCAGGAGCCAATCGTCCAGGTACGGGAAAACCTGCACCCCCCTAGTCACTGGAGTGGGCCGCCACCACTGCCAGGCATTTGGTATATACTCGGGGTGCCAAGGATAGGCCAAACGGAAGTGCCTTGAATTGGTAGTGGTCCCCCTTGAACGCAAAACGAAGGTATTTGCTGTGAGACGGGCGAATGGAAATGTGCAGGTAAGCATCCTGCATATCCAGGGCACACAGCCATTGACCTGACCGGAGGAGGGGCAGAAGGCTCTGCAAAGAGAGCATCCTGAACCTTCTGTATTCCACAAAATGATTCAGGGAACTGAGATCCAGAACTGGTCTGAGATCTCCTGTCTTCTTTGGGACCAGGAAGAAATGGGAATAGTAACATGACCCTTGCAGATGAAGGAGGACGGGTTCTACTGTCTGTTTCAGCAGTAGAGCTGAAATTTCCACCTGGACCAAGAGAAGATGTTCCCTTGAATACAACAACTTCAGAGGGGGGTGGCGAGGTGGTTTCTGAAGAAACTCTATCGAGTGTCCTTCTACGATGAGCTGGAGCACCCAAGAATCTGTTATCCTCTCCCAGCCCGGAAGAAGGAGGGAAAACATCTCTCCTACCGGTTCCTCCGGGGAGTCCGGGGGCTGTGAGAGAGGGAAGAAGTCAGGTGGTGTGGGGCAGCACCACAGCTGAAGCACCCGCTGCTTTTTTGGGCGGGGGGGCTTAGCAGCTGTGGGGGCCCAGCGTTTTGTGGCCCGGCTTCCCTGGAGTTTCGCCTTGGGCCGATTCCATCTGAGAAAGGGACGGCGCTGCTGCTGATGGGGGCGGTACATGGAATCGACAGACTTCAGTGCCATACCCTTCTCCTGCAAATCGGTGATGATGTCCTTGAAATCACCTCCAAAAAGCAACGACCCCCAGAAGGGCACTTCCAGGACCAACCCTGACACGTGGAGCCAAGCATGATGCCGTAGGCCTACAGCGAAAGCTGAGCTCCGACCAGCAGTGTCCACTGCATCGTATGTCGCATGAAGCATGCGTTGACTGGCTGAACGTGCAGAGCGGACAAGATTAGCCAACTCCTGCTTGACTCGGGAGTCTGGCAGGGAGTCCAATTTGGCTTCCACCCGAGTCAGAATGGCCTTCTGGTAGTCCCCCATATGGCCGACATAATTCAGGGCCCTAATCCCCAGCGTGGAAGAAGCAAAGATGTTCTTCCCATACTGGTCCAGAAGGCACGATTCTTTGTCAGGTGGCGATGAGCTGAGGTGTTTTGGGTTGGCCGACCGGCCGTGAGCGGCGCTAATCACAACTGAGTCAGCACGAGGGTGAGAATCTAGGAAATCAACGCCCTAGGGAGCCTGATATAGGCTCTTCGACTTCCTTGGAAGTGGGTCTAAAGCAGACGGCTGTTTCCATATGGCGGTGACGAGGTCGGCATGAGGATTTATCCAGGGTGGCACCAAGGTAGAAGCTGTCACGGGCAGATCCAGATGTTTAACGAGTTTCAAACGCTGCGGATCTGATTCCAAGGAGTGCCACTGATGAGCCTCCTGGATTTTTCTGAGCAACTCCGTAAAAGAAGGATCTTCCAGAGGAGACTTCGGAGGAGTCCATGGCCTGGGCTTCGACGGAGAGCGTGGCTCATCGTCCCTTTCGGAACAACCGTCAGAGGAATTCGAGGAGTCCGAGGGTGAAGAGGAGGAGGCAAAGGAAAAAAAGACTCCCTTTCCCGACCAGGGGGAGGCCCCATTGGGTAGCCCCCGGGGAAGCGTGTCCTGCCCCTCTCTGGACCCAGACGGAAGATCCCTGGAGTCCGGAGGTGGTGAGGGAGTGTGCCGCCTCGGACGTACTGGAACCTGAGATGGCACCGTCGTCAGTAGACGGCTCTTGACCTCCCTGGTGAGCTGAGCCTTGGCCTCAGCCCACTAGGAGCCCAGAGTCTCCTGCAAGTCCACCTGCGGCTGCGGGGGCGGTGGAGGAGAAGGAGGCGGGGGATAAGGATACGGGATGTACCCGTATGGAGAGTATCCAAAACCTGGCTGTGGAAAGCCTGGCATCGGGTACTGCGGCGTCGGAAAGACCGGCATCGGGTACTGCGGTGCCGGATACTGTGGTCCCGGGTACATCGGCGTCGGATAGGACGGAGGGTACCCGGGAGCCGGGGGAGCTGCCGGAGCAGATGGCCCGGCCGGTGGCCTCACAGGCGGATCCACGTTGGAAGGCCCGGAGGGCAGAAGGCCCAGCAGTGGGGGGACATCCGGAAGTGGGATGTTGGCGAGTCGGTGAACCGGGCCGGGCCAGCAGATCCAGGGAGCTAAGTCAGATCCGAAGCACTTCACATGGAACGGGTTCGATTTGAGGGAAGGTCCTCAACATCGCCTTAGGGATGGAGGGGAAAATCCCTAGGGTCGGGCTGGGGACTCTGGGTCCCCGGATGGCAGCGAGGCTGCGGAGAACCGGAGCAGACGGGCGTAGGGGTCCGTCGTCTGTTCCGATCGCCGACCGGGCATCAGATGAACCGGCGTGCGGCTTCGGCGAGCTCCGGTGGGCGCCGGAGGAGCCGGCGTCCGGCTTATGGGAGCCTTCACCGGAGGCAGACTGAGGAGAAGGATCAGCCTGGTCTGATGGAAAGAGGCCGTCACGCAGCCCCAAGGTTGTGCGTCTTACCGACCTCCAGTGACGGCGGCGGCCCAACTTACCGAGTCACCCATGCCAGTAGGCTCAGAGCCTGCGGCCGAACCAGGGGCGGAGGCCTCCCAATTGCCCGGAGGCACCTGAAAGGCCCGAGCGCGAGCCAGACGGGTGGGCCAACGCCCCCTCAGAAACCTCCGAGGCGGCCGTTGAGGAGCGGTCCCCTGGAGGGAGCGTTACCTGTGTCCCGGCGGCTCCCAAGGGAGATGCGGTAGAGGAGCCCTTGTCCCGGTGCCTCTCCTTATCCTTCTTCTTCCGATGGCCTTCGGGGGAAGTGGATGCCTGCCTTAAGTTTTTTGAGCTTCTTCTCCATCAAACTCATCTTTTTCTTCAAAATATGGGCTTCCAGGGATTGCTGCCGCCTTTTTCCGGGTAGCCGCGTTGAAACTGAGGCAGTGCCGGCACTTCTCGACCGGGTGATCAGGGCCTAGGCAGAACAGGCACAGGGAATGGCCGTCCTTGTGCGGTGGTTGGGCGCCGCACGAATCGTACTTATTTTTGTGCTCGGAGGGTGTAGGGGACGACATACACCAACAATGGTACCTAATGTTAGTCGAAAGAAACAAAGTACTTCGGTAAAACCGACGAAAATTGGGCTGACAGAGCATTAACTTTTCCGCGAGGCGCTGCATGATCTAACAGCGGGAAAGAACTGGAAGGCGGGTGTCAGGGACTGCCCCTTTATACCGACATCTCCTGACGCTGGTCACCTGACATGGGGGCGGTCCCTCGCCAGGGACTGCTAGCTAGAAATTCTTCCGTGGGGTCCTGCCGACGTCAGTCCTATATGTAATTACCTACTGCAAGAGCCCTCTCGAAGTAAGATCAACCTTTATTACTCTTATGTAACGTGTCTATGATTCCTTGTACGCCCATTATTGCCAAGAACCTGAGAGTGAGATTTAGACCTCCTGACAGTCTCAACCAAAGTCTTCACTCCCACCCACCCCACTTTGATACTGTGTTTACCAAGCCCACATATCTATGCCATCCATGTTTTACCCCTCCCCTCACTGTTTTTGCACAGACCACCTCTTTCAGTAGATTATTCCACCCTTCTCTCTTGAAAAGGGAAAGTTACTGGATATTTAGCTTGCTAACGGTAAGCCCAGGGGGGCTTGACTGAAAATATTTATTGGAGACCACTCCTCTGATTTACCAGTTCCTAACTTTGTGCATAAATTACTGTATAGTTGATTGCCTTTTTCCTTCCTCCAATTCCTGATTTTTGTGTTTTTCTTTTTCCATTTAGGTCCAATCTATGCTTATTAAAAGATGCCAGCTCTGACTGATTCCCGTTTCGACTCCAGAGAAATTTAATGGAAGAATCCTGTTCCAGGGTGCTCATGAAGGGGTACTTGTTTTTGAGTGGTCTCTTTCTCTTATCCGTTGTTTCTACTATGTCTATTAATAGTTACTAAATTACTGCAGAGCAACTTTATCATTATGGCTTTAATTAATTTCAAAATCCATGAGTTGAGGTCAACCTACCACACTGAATTATGCTAGGTTTTCGCATCTACAGATCATTTTAACTTAGCTTCTTCCTCAGGCTTCTCAACCCTGGAAAAACTCTGACTTGGTTTTGAATGACCTCCATGATACTGGTCCTCTCTTCTTGACCAGCAGACTGTAATCTCCACCCCCCCCCCCCCATTGCTTTACCCTGCTCCCTGCGCATCTAGACTTAAATGAATTCCACAGCTCTCCCTAACATTTTACTTATGTGGAATCCTGGCAGTTGATAATTACTTCCTCCCTGCTCATATCGACACCACCCTTCAGAGATGGAGACCCGGGTCTGACATATATACATCAATTCCTCGGCCAAAACGGAGTCCTCCTTTTTACACACTACAGCAGCAATATGGTCTTACTGGCTGTGAGCACTTCAGATACATTCAGGTATGAACCCATCTTTTGCACAAACTGACTGATTGAATTCATCTTACGACTCCGGCTCCACTGCTACTTAGTGTGACATTAGATGCCATAAGGGATGTCAGTTGGTCCCACCTGATAGGTAACCTATAGTGGGGCCTACAGGATCGTCTGGCAGACTCTACCCAATCAATCCTTGATTTGCTGGAACAGAGAGCTGAATACTTCTATTTCCCTCTCTACCTGGTTAAAATTTCAGAAGCAAGACACCCAGCAGAACTCAGCGTCGCTCCCCCCAGGGAGCCTGGTGAAGCCGGCAGCTGCACGGAGGTAATTAATCTACCTCATAAAGCAGCAGCAGCGTTTGAGAGGGAGTTAGCCGTCGACCGGCAGCGTGTTGACCGCCCGCCACCCTGGGTCGGCACTTTCTTATAGGCACTGGTCCTGACATCACTTCCTGTCTGCCTTTTTCTAACTCCCACTTTCTCATTTGCAGATTATATCAGCACACCATTAGAGGACCCACCGCTGTTGCTCTTCCTGTTGCCTTGCCTACCCTCCGGATTCCTCCTTCGCCTCCCTGGACCACTCCTCCAATACTCCCTCCTCTGCCCTATCCCCATCCTCACTTTCCCCTTTAGTCCTCCAAATGCCCTTCCACCCTTAGACCACCCCTCCTCCCTGTTACCTACACCCAGTGACCACTAGATGCTATACCACCCAATGAGGCCCATTTCCTAGCCGCATTGACCCCTAGACTACAGCTCTCCGCCCTCTCCCAAGCATTTTTTGTACTGCCCTGGCTGGGTTTTGAACCCCGTACCCTGTCCACCAGAGTCCGTGCCACTGCCACTAATCTAAAGTGGCAGCCACACTCTCTAGGAGGCAGTACTGCTATCTTAACTCCCTACACCACTGCCACCTGCTTTACCATGCTAGTTCACCTACTATTATACCCCCTCCCCGTCATCTTCCTCCTGGTTCCCCCCTTCCTCCAGCCGCCCATCCCCCCCAAGCTACAGGCAATCCCACCTTTAATTCCCACCAACTTAGTTCCTACTCACCCTACTATGTCCATGCACACTGACCTACAACTCCCATCTCCTTGCCACTCCACCTCCTCCCTCCCGGCGCTTTTCGAACAGCTCGCCATCCTTGCCCTCCCTGCCGTTAAATCCCTACCTATCCCCTGCTTCTCTATAATCACACTCCCAACTCCTCCTAGCCGCAGGCTTAACCTATACCGCCATGCCCTGGCCAGAATTGTTGTCCTCCTGCTACTCTTATCTGGCAATATCCACCCTAACCCTGGACCCACCAGGACCACCTCAACTGGAGGGTGTCCCGGACTGTTGATTGCCTCCATGAATATATGCAGCGTCCTGAAAAAATTCGACTCCCTCCAATGTTGGGTCGCACAGCGCAATCCTGACATCATTGCGCTGGTGGAAACGTGGCTATCTAATTCCACTCCTGACTCCCTTGTTACCCTCCCTGGCTACACCCTATATCGTGAGGATCGTGTAACCAAACGTGGGGGAGGCTGCGCTATCTACACCAGGAGCTCCCTCACCGGTCTCGCCCTCCCTGCACCGGTCCTTGTCAATGGGGCCCAAGCCCTCACCATTAAGCTTACCCTGGACCCCGCCAGATCCCCCCTTTACCTCACTTCTGCCTACATACCGCCCAGGTTCAAAAACCCAGCTCTACTATCCCTCACCGACTACCTTGCCACCCCTTCCCCTGCAGCTGACAAAATCATAGTGGGGACCTCAATGTGAACTGGCTGTGCCCTCCTCCTCCCCACTCGGGACTCCTTCACAGCTCTGGATCTAACCCAACTAGTCTCCCAACCCACGCGTGTGAACCCCAAAGAGGTACCTGCACCCTCCTTGATGTCATCATCACTAACCGCCCCCTAAAATCCTGGACATCCAAGTTCTCCCTGATTCCCTCAGTGACCACTCCCTGTACTCTTCAGCTGGTTGGCCCTACTGACCCACCTCTGGCCCGCGTTCCCACGGGCGCTTCAGACCCTATGGCCTAAAAACCTTAAACTTTTCCTTGAACAGCAAGACTGGTCCCAGAATTCTCCTTAGCCTGATATTGACACTGCTCTTGCCTTCTTTACCTCCACCTTTAATAAAGCCTGCGATCTCTTTGCTCCCCTCTCTGCCGTCCGCTCCAAAAGACCTAACCTGCCCTGGATTACCCCTGCACTCTCACAGCTGCTCAGACACAGGGACAACCTTTGGTACCGTGCCATAGAAACAAGGCGCCCAGCGGACAGACAGGCCTACAATGCTGCGGAATAAGTGTACATGGGCTATCAGGAAGGCCAAAGCCGACCACTATCAGGCCTCCCTCCACCACCCTCATGAAAGTGCGCCCGTACCTTCTGGGACAAGGTCAAACAACTGAATGGGAACTCTCGCTCCCCTCCCCCGTCCCAGATTACCACCAAACACCTCCAACACAGACCCCACCGACATTGCAAACCTCAACACCGCCTTTACAGACCTTAGCCCTATCCTCCCCAGTAACTTCTTTGATCAACCTCCCTCCCATCCTTCCCCTGCCCTCCACCGCCCTTGCTTCCACCTTCGCAGGGTAACTACCCAGGAAGCCAGACAGCACCTGACCCGTGCACTAAAAGGCAACAGTCCCAGTGACCTCTCCCTGGATCACAAAATTCTCCGGTTGGTCCTGGATCAAGTCCTCACCCTCTCACCTGCCTTTTAACAAATCCCTCTGCCTGGGACAATTCCCTCTCTCTTGGAAAACTGCAGCAGTTACTCCAATCCATAAAGGGGTGACAGGTCCTTAACTGGGAACTATCGCCCGATCTCCATTCTCCACCCTTTCCAAGGCGCTGGAAAAACTAGTAGCTGCACAAATAACTGAATACCTGACCAAATACAACATTCTCTGCCCTGAACAGCACGGCTTCCGCGCTGGACACAACACAACACTGCCTATATAGAATTCGCTTCCTTCACTCCTCTTTGGATGCCAGCACCCTGGCGGGCGTGTTCCTTGACCTATCAAAGGCCTTTGACACGGTCTCCACCCCTCTACTGAAGCCCTCTGTCACGCTGGTTTGCCTCTGGACCACTTGCTTGGTGCTCCAGCTACCTTTCGCCCGTTCTCAGCGTGTCAAAATTGGTGGCACTCTCTCTGACCCACCTTTCGATCCTCTCTGGGGTTCCTCAGGGCTCCATCCTGGGGCCCTTCTCTTCTCGCTATACCTTAACACCTGCCCAGTCGTGCCTGGGAAAATTCTTCTTCCTAGAGGATACCGTCCTCTTTGCCTCTGACCATAACCCGCTTCCTCAGGTTTCCCTACAAAGGGCCTATGGGCGCTGAAACCTGGCTTAAGGAACTACAGACTGATCATAAATCTTAAAAATCTAAAACCATGCTCTTAGCCACCCTCAAAACAAATCTTCCAACTCCCTCTCCATATCCTTTCCTGCTCTAAACTACAACTGGAGCAAGTCCACTCCTATAAGTATCTAAGTATCTATTTTTGACTCAGCCCTCTCCTACCATACCCACATCGATTCACTTTCGCTTCTGCTAGCCAACATACGAATTGGTATCCTGTACCGCTAAAATTGTCTCCCCGATGCCCTCAGGCTTGCAGTTACATCCTCCATTCTATCCCTGGTGGACTACGGGCTACCTGTCTATGGTGCTGCCAGCATGCGGCCCTCAACAAAATCCGCCTCCTCTAAATAACGCATGCAGGCTAATCACTGGGGCCCCCAGGCTCATCCATACCTGCCAACTCTACGACCTTGCTACAATGCTTGACCTCGACGAACGCCTGCTATACCAAACGTGCCTCATCTCAAAAAAAAAAAAAAACCTTACTAGGACTCTCCCCTCCCCGGCTGTCTTCCTCCCTCCTCCCTGCCCAGCCCCTAGTCAGCACCCGGACCTCCTGCAATGCCACCTTCCTTGTTCCTCGTGCTAGGACCTCACTTGGGCAGAGATCTTTCTGCCATAGAGCCCCTGCTTGGTACAACACTCTTCCTCGGGCCATCACTGAAATCCCATCCATCTCCACCTTCAAAAATGCCCTCAAAAGCGAGCTATTCAGCAAGCGCTGCTGCTCCTGTGCCTAACGGATGCTCAGTCCTCCCTGTACTGACAATGCCCACTGGGCTGCTCCATCTCCTCACTTCCTAACTTCTTACTTCTACACTACTCACGACCTCGCTGCCTACTGTATCTCGTGACCTGGCGTTCCATGTGATACTGCTTATGCTTATCTTATATTCCACCTATTCCGTGCAGATCATACCCCGTCTGTAATACTCCCCCCCCCTGCCCTACGCCTCCTGTAATCTGTTATCATTTGACCGGTTTAGACTGCTTATCGTTTACCTGTACTATCCCAGTATCATGCCCTATGTTCATTGTAACCTGACATTGTAGACCTGTTTGGCTGTTATCATTCTACAGTGACATACTGCTATTGCTCCTAAACCATGTAATCCCCTGTTGTCGATTATACCAGAATGTGCTCTGTATTACACTACCTATGTTTACTGTAACCATGTTGCCATTTATGTGTGCCTGTTTATACACATGCTCTTCTTTTGTATGTACCCTACTTCCTGTATTATATGTACCACCTATCTTTGTTCGACGAGGTACCTTTGGAAATGAGCCCCTGGCTCAAAGGTTGTAAACTGATTGCTATATAAATAATAAATAAAATAAAAATATGCTTTACCAGCTCTGAAGGTCACCTCCTCTACAGGTGGAGAGTATTTGCTTGGAAGTGTCGCTACCGTTTTTTCAGAACCCAAGCTGTGCTCATGAAATACACGCCACCAAGCTATGTGCACTGCTTGCAAGACTGTGGACAGATGTCAGTAGGCAACTCACACATTTTCTGGCCCTGCCTTGTTCACTCCATTTTCTGAGAGGAAACGACGGTCCAACTTGAGGACTTTTCATATTCTTGGTCTTTGGTTCCCCGTCCATGATCCTTCTTGTAATCCCCAACCCCAAATACTCATCCTCCGCCCAGATCCTTGTTAAATGTTGTCAACATCCGAAAATGCCAGCAGAAACAGGCCTCACAATCTACTGAGTCTGCAGCTAGCACCCTACATTGCTGCTGCCCTCCTCCCTCTTCATATCATTACCCTTCCCCTATCCCAAACCCCACTTGAAACTGTCCACAGTCTTGCAGGCCACTAGCTCACCCGGCAAGGTGTTCCACTTGCCCACCACTCTTTCTGTGAAGAAATGTCTCATCTCTGTCCTCTGAACCTACCCCCAATCTCAGTTGGTGACCTCTCGTGTCTCTCCCCTTTCTCCTCTGGAAAATCCCCTCCATTTTAGCTTTATTTATTCCCTTCAGGTACTTAAAGGTCTCAATCATATCTCCCCTATCCCTCCTCTCTTTCAGAGAGTATATATTCAACTCACCCAGCCTTTCCTCGTAGGTCTTACCCTCCAATCCCTGAATCATCTTTGTAGCGCTACGCTGTACCCCCGCCAACTATCTGATGTCCTTCTTCAGGAACAGGCACCAGTACTGCACGCAGTAATGGGGCCTTACCAGTGACCTATACAGGTGCAGGATAATCTCCCTATTTCTGGAGGAGATCCCTCTGGCTATACACCCCAACATTTTGCTGGATTTTGCTGCCACCTTTCTGCACTGTTTCATGCTGCCAGTTATGATCACCCCTAGATCCTTCTCCACTGTGGAACAACCCAAGTGTACCCCATTTAAGTGATAATCCCTCCCCTGGTTCTGGGCTCCGAAGTGCAGAACCTTGCACTCTTTGGTGTTGAACCTCAGCTGCTAGTTATCCACCTACTCCTGCAGTTTATTTAGGTCCTCCTGCAACCCCATCCCCTCCTCCGTGTCATCTACCACAGCTCCCATCTTGGTATTGTCTGCGAACAGACTGATTTTGCTCCGGATTCATTTGAGATATCAGCAATGAAGATCCCGAACAGTACTGGTCCCAGCACTGATCCTTATGGTACCCTGCTCATCACCGCTCTTGGTGATGAGTCCCCCACCCTTTGCTGTCTTCCCTCAGCCAGTTCCTGATCAGGTCACCATTTTTGGTCCTGCCCACATTCTCCAGCTTCCCCCCAATCTCCCATGTGGCACTGAATCAAAGGCTTTATTGAAGTCCAAGTACAGGACATCCACAGCATGGCCCTTGTCCAGTTCCCACGTCACCCAATCGTAGAATTCCACCAGGTTTGTCTGGCACGATCCGCCCATAACAAACCCATGCTGCCGGTTGTCATGGATACCATTTGCCTCCAAGAAGCTCATGAGCCTCTTCTTTAGGATGGTCTCCATGAGTTTGCCCACTATCGAGGTGAGGCTCACTGGCCTGTAATTCCCTGGTTCATCCTTTGGCCCACTCTTATGGATGGGCACCACATGGGACATTCTTCAGCCCTGTGGTACACATCCTGTGTCCAAGGAGGTACTGAACAGGTCTGCCAGTGGCCTTGCCAGGATCACTGCCAGCTCCCTCAGTACTCTAGGGTGGATGCCATCTGGTCCAAGCGCCCTGTCCACTTTTATTGCCTTCAACCCCTGCCTTCTAAACTTTTTTTTTTTGTTAATTTAACTTTCCTTACTGAGCACGATCGAGCTTCATGTCAAGACACAGCCGACTGTTGCACTAAAGCTGCAGACTCACACAGCGCCACATTTCAGAGCACAACAGAAAGAAAAAAACAGGTACCTGTGTTTAAATCCAGATACGCAAGCAACATTCCCCCGTTCTGACAAACTGCTGATCCAAGGAGCTAAAATAAATGGCTCTCCTCTCTGTTAGCGTGTGTGACTGAGGGAGGAGGGGGAGAAAAAGCGAGGTGACAAGCTCAAGAAGCAGCTCTCGTATCTGTGAGGGAGCAGGTGGAGAAACCGAGCAAGAGGACAAGCTCATGGGACACATACAGACACGGCAGCGCCCTCCTGCGGTGACTCCAGCAGTACAGGGA
The DNA here is from genome assembly GCA_016271365.2 of Neoceratodus forsteri. Taxonomy (NCBI): domain Eukaryota; kingdom Metazoa; phylum Chordata; order Ceratodontiformes; family Ceratodontidae; genus Neoceratodus; species Neoceratodus forsteri. Next base: position 1,221,893,589 of record CM057458.1, read on the forward strand.
TTACTTTACTAGAAAAGTTACCTTTTTTGTTTATTTTTATATGCAAATGTTTGTTATATATTTTTTCAAATAATTACACATATGGCCTGTTTCTGAGTGTAATAATACCCTCCAGGGTGGGTGTTATTGGGATATAATGGACCTCCCATGGGGTATAAGGCCCTCCGCCTGTGGTGTCTGGCCTCATTACGCTCCTGGGTGATCTGTTATATCCCAGTAACACCCACCCTGGTGGGTATTATTACTCACATAGTATATGGTATTGCCCTGTACTCCCCTCCCCCCCGTATCCTACTGGGACCTCCTTGCAAATGAGCTTGCTCAGTGGAGCTTTTTCTGGTGAATCAATAAACTAAAACTGAAGACCACATCCAGCGTCAGTTTTACAGATTTTGTTTCGTTTTGCAGTGTCCACATGGAGAGCTTAGACTCAGCGGCACTGCTTTTCATTCCACCCATCACCAGGCTATTAGTTTCATCCCCCAGCGCCAAACACACTTATAGCACACACACCCATACAGAATTTTATAGAAAAGGACCACTTGACCCACTCAGTCTGCCCAGATTGTCCCTGCCTAGTCTGTTCCCACAGATCCTAACTGGTCTCCGGCAACCCTCTTTCCTTCCTGCCTGTTTACTAATATTGCCCTATGTCTATCCCATGTATGTTTGTAGCCTGCTACTGTTTTTGCTTTCACTGCTTCTGCTGGCAGTCTGTTCAGGTGTCTATCACTTTTTCAGTGCAGCAGTACTTCCTCACATTTCTCATAATCTTTCTTCCCTCCAGCTTCATTGCATGCCCTCTGGTCCTGGTGCTCTTCCTCCTTTGAAACAGACTCCTTACCAGCACCCTGTTCGCTCCCGTGAGGTACCTGTAGATCTCGATCATGCCCCCTTTCACTCTTCTCTTCTCTCCTCCAGTGTGTACATGTTGAGATGTCAGTCTCTCCACATAGGGCTTTTTTTGGTTCAATCCCTGCATCGTTTTTGTTGCCCTCCTATGTACCGCCTCTGCTGTCTGTCCTTTCCGAGATGCGGCCTCCAGAACTGCACACAATACTCCAGCTGGCATCTCAACAGTGAATGATACAGTGGCAACATCACTACCTTCCTCCTGCTGGAGACATCCTTCCAGTGCATCTAAGTATCCTTCTGGCCCTACCCCCTGCTTTATCACAGGTTCCTATGCTCTAGGTGCATGATTTTGAACTTATATTTGATTTTGTGATGCAGTAGATACAAGCATAGCCCGGAGGACAGTGCACAGTGAAGATAAAAAACAGCCTGTGATAATACAGTATCTTTGGCACTCCTAGCTTGGTACAACATATGGAGGTTACCTAGACAATATATTCCTGAAATAGAAATTGGTTTGAGGGCTATTGCTGCCATGAGTGGGGAAATACTAAAATAAGCGTATTAATGACACCTAGAAAAACACCCTTTTAATAGGTGAAACATCCCGAACATCCTAAAATTGGAAGGATAAACTTAAAAGACAAGAACCCTCTCCAGGTGCCCGATTTTACACTTTTTGGCACTGAGCCCAACTACCATGCTTTTGACCACTCCTCAGGTTTTCCAAGATCTCTGTGCATTCTTTGCATCCCCTCCTGATTATCCACTCTATTACAGATTCTGGTATCTGCCAAACGGCATACCTTTCCTTCCAGTTTAGCTGCAGTGCCATATATAAAGACACTGAAGAGGACTAGACCCAGTACTGAGCCCTGTGGCACCCTGGCTGCTGGCCTTTCTCCCATCATTCGAATGAGTGCCTTTCACCACCTCCCTCTGTTGCCTGTCTGTTAGCCAGTTTATAATCCAGTTCACCACTTTGGATCCCACTTCTAAACTGCTCGTTGTCAGTCTCCTGTACGGAACAATGTTGAAGGCCTTGCTGAAGTCCAGGTAGGCTATATCCACTGCCCTCCCCTGATCTACAGTATTTCTCTGATCACCCGGTCAAAGAAATCAGTCAGATTTGTCTGGCATGACATCACTCCCCTCCGAATCTGTGCTGCCTTTGGTCTTGCACCCCACTGGATTCTAGATACTCTTCCAACCTTTCCTTTAACAGTGTTCCCATTAATTACGCTACCACTGAGGTGAGACTCAGTGGCGTGGCCTATAGCTGCTGGCCTCTTCTCTGCTTTCGCTCTTATATAGAGAAACATAGAATTTGACGACAGATAAGGACTGCTTGGCCCACCTAGTTTGCCCATTTTCCTACCTAACGGATAAGCTGCAGATCCTAGTTAACCAATAGCCTACTTCCTCTACCCCCCCACTAGAATTGCCTTATGTCTGTCCCATGCATTCTTGAATTCCCCCACTATTTTTGACTCTACGACCTCCTCAGGAAGGCTGATCCATGTATCCACAACCCTCTCTGTGAAGAAATACTTCCTCACATTACCTCTGAGCCATCCCCCCTCTATCTTTAAACTGTGCACCCTTGTTTTTGCACATATCTTTTTCTGAAAGATGCTACCCTCTTGGACTTTGTTTATTCCTTTGAGGTAACTGAAAGTTTCTATCATATCCCCCCTCTTCTTCCTTTTCTCGAGGCTATACATCTTTAGTTCCTTTAGTCTTTCTTCATATGTCTTCTGATGCAGACCCTGCGTCATTTTGGTTGCCCTCCTCTGGACAGCCTCCATCCTGTCTGTCTTTGTGAAGATGGGGTCTCCAGAACTGTACACAGTACTCCAGATGAGGTCTTACCAACTGTATGTACAGAGAGCCAACAACTTCCTGTTTTCTACTGGTGATGCCTCTCCCTATGCATCCCAGTATCCCCCCAGCCCTCCTTACTGCCTTCTCGCATTGCTGGCCCACCTTTAGGTAATCTGATATGACTACACCCAGGTCCCTTGTCATTTCTGTTGTTGTCTGTATCTCACCCCCCATTGTGTACTCTTCCCCTGGGTTTTTGTTTCCCAGGTGCATTACTTTGCACTTCTTTGCACTGAATCTAAGCTGCCATACATTTGACCATTCCTCCAACCTTGCCAAGTCCCTTTTCATCCTTTCCACCCCACCTTGTGCATCAACCCTGTTGCAGATCTTTGCGTCATCTGCAAAGATACATACTTTCCCTTCCAGTTCCTCTGCAATGTCACATATAAAGACATTAAAAAGACCGGCCCCAGTACTGAACCCTTCGGTACCCCACTAGTAACCCTCTTTTCTTCACTGTGGACTCCATTTACTATTACTAGCTGTGTCCTGTTGCCCAACCAGTGTTTTATCCAGGCTACCACCCTGGGACCCACTCCCAGGCTGGCTAATTTGTTTAGAGGGACCACATCTGCTGTAATGCTGTCTTCAGAACCATGCCAGATTCCAGTGAGCTCTTGAATAAAGCTGTTGGCAGGGCAGCTAGCACCTCCCTTAGGTATCCTATCTGGTCCCATAGCCTTGTCTTCTTTCAGACCTGCAAGTCCCTTCAGGATTGTTTCCTCTGAAAATGGACTTGAGTCTACACCCCCCACCCTACCCCCAGTTTGTTCTGCTGCATCGGTGGCCCCGACTTATACTGTGAAGACTGAGCAAAAGTAGTGCCAAGTTTTATTTTCCATTAGTCCAGGTAGGACACTGGACTGTTCAGGCAGTTGTTTGGGAGGGGGGGGGGAGACGGATGTTTTTTATTCCATGATGGACCAGGTTGGGCATCAGACCCATCGGGTAGTGTGGGCTCGGGGAAGGAGACAGATTTTTATTCCCTGACAATCCTGGGTGGGCTTGGGATTTGTCAGGTTATTGAGGGGAAGGCTATTTTATTTATTCCCTTATGAGACAGGTTTACCATCAAACTTGTCAGGTTGTTGAGGAGGATATATATATATATATATATATTTTTTTTTAATTTCTTGACATTTCAGGTTGTTGGGAGAGGGGGACAGTTTTATTCCCTGGAACGTGAGGATGGTAAACTGATGATGCAGACACCCTCTCTTTTTCCAAAATACTTTGCTTTTGATGAGCCCTGTTAGTCAGTTAGGTTGCTCAGGGCAGGTACCTCACTGCTCAGCATAGTGGGTTGGAGTGTGCATGGTAATAAGAGCCCTCCATGTGTGTTAGGAAGAGTGTCGCGAGAAGAAAAGACGGTGTGAGAGGGAGAGTAAGGCGATGAGCCAGGATTACATGCACTGAGGAATAAAGCCTCTGGCGTGTGCTGTCACCCCAACACTAGTGCACCACAAGCCAGAAGTGACATTGAGGCCCACATTCACTGGTAGGAGCAGCAGAGGAGGACAGATTTATTTTTTTTTTTTTTTTTGAGTCTTTGACAGACTGGGTAGGTTACTGGCTCTGTCAAGCAGATGGGTGAGAGCGACATTTTTTTTTTTTTTTTTTAGCTGAATTCCCTGATGGGGTTGGGCACTGGATCCATCAGGTTGTTGGTGGAGGACAGCAGATTTTTTTGTTATTCTCTAACAAGCTGGATTGAGCCCTGGACTCTTCAGGTAACTCGTCAGTGCTTCTTTTCATTCAGACAAGAAAACAGTCATTCTAGTCGAGGCCAGCTTGTAACTTCTTGCACAGGCAGCATGGCATCTGATAGGCTGCCAGTAATATATGTTCCTATAAGTAAGCATGCTGAAAGGGTAAGACTTTTTATGTTGATTGAGTGTTGTTTTGCATATTACCTCTCCTTGGCTCCCTGTTTGACACCCCCCCCCCCCGCAATTTGATTTCCCAGTCCCTGGCCAGATCACTTGGATTGACTGGAAGCTCCACTGTTTCTTCATTATATAGAGAGGCTGGGAGAGGTAATTCCTGTTTCTCACAAGCTTCAAATGGTTGTGCAGACTGACAGTTAACGTTCTTCCTCTGTGAGTTCACTCTTGTCATTACAGTGGGTGGTGGCTAGGCTAAGCATCCAGTGGGCTTCTTCAGCGTGTCACCTACTGTAGGTCAGCTGCACATTCACAAGACTTTAGTTACTTGCTCAACAGCTTCTCATGCACTTTTTTTTTTTTTTTTGAAGCTACTATTTTTCTCTCCTAACCCCGCCTGCCACTGCCGACCTTTCAGGAGAGACACGCTGCCATTCCACTGCCAGTAACCCTACCCGAATGGACCACGGGCCCCATGGAGCAGCGGTTACCCCCGTGCAGGGGCAGGCGGCGCATGTCTCCCGTAATTTACATTACGTCGGTCTGAGGTCAGCCGGGTGGGCCATGGCATATCGTGGGCACGGCTTGGTCTCCCCATCTTCCCGGTGATGGCAGGTTCTTTCCACATTTTCTCCCTCCCCGTACAGCGTGTGACATCCCCAGACATCATGGCACATTAGCACCGACGTTCACACTGTACAGTGGCCACATCCCTTCCCCCTAGTGGAGCCTGCAGTACTCCGAGCCTCTGCTCAGAATCATGCAAGTATCGGGCACCTGCCAGATCCCTCCCTGGAGAAGGTGAGCTGTCGTGGGATGCTCCAGCCTGTCTTCTCCACGGCCGACCCACTAGCGAGCCGACTCTGCTCCCGAACCTGGGTCGCTGGCGAGGTGTGGCGTCCAGTGCCTCAACCCTCTGCACCACCGGGCCGGTCCTCTCATGCACTTTTCTCCTTCTAGCCAATAGAAAGTTATCAAAGCATCACAGACAATTGATTTACTCTCTTCATATTATAGCTCCGTCATGTATTTGTTTTATTTTTTTATTATTTTGGTCTTTGGTAACCGGGTAAGGAACACTAGGCACAAGTGCCTGTTTTCAGTGGCGACCTGGGAGCACTGGGCGGTTAAGTGACTTGCTCAGAGTCACACAGTATGCAAGTGGAGGTTGTGAGAATCAAACTCAGGTCTGATCTGCTGGATGTATCAAGCTTGTTCACACCTTGTTCCTCTAACCTCTAGGCTATACTGCCAGCCCTAAGAGATTAGTTGACGTCCTTATTTCAATTGCATTCAATATTTTTTTGTATAATTTGCATTGTTTATTTTTTGTATAACCTCTGACGTGGAACCTATGTAATGAGCTTGTTCTCAAAGATGTTACTCCAAGATCATAAATCATAAATAAAAAAGTACAATGTGCAATAGCAAGGTACAACTCACAACAGCTACAAAAAGGTGTATCCCAGTCCCCCACTGCATTTCAGTGGGACAGTTGCAAAACATTTCCTGACTTTTATCCCAATAGGAACTGATCTACTGTAGACCAGTCCTGAAAAATACATGTGATGTCTGCATGCTTTGTCTCGCGAGTTGCTTAGCGCTCTGCCAGTAGATGGTGCTGTTGTGTAGAGCAAATGCAAAACCATAAGAGAACAGCGCAATTGGAGCAAGTTATATGGCAAGTGCAGAGAGACTCGAAGTACTGGGACTAGCTGTTTTCTTTGGGAGGGGGTCTGTGTTCTGCCTTTTTTGCACAATAAATTCACTTGCCATTTAACCCTGAGTGCACTGTTCTTTTGTGCTATCTGCATGCTTCACAAAGTCGTCTTTTTTTTAGGTCTGTAACCTGATGTTCCTGACACAAGCACATTATCTTTTTTATGCTGCACACCAAACTTTACATGTGAAAACATGCTTTTCTGGATCATGCACAAGCCATTTCAAAGTTTTGAACCACTCTTTTCATTTTTCTTGTTTTATCTCTTTCATGCTTTGTTTGCCTTTCAGAATTCTTCCCCTACTCTGCCTCAGGCACTTCAGAATCCTCTACTATGCTTTCATGAACTTGTTTGCCAAAATAATGTAAAATGCTAGCCATAGCTCTTTCCCTTCGAATGGTCCACCAACCTGTCTGTGCCGTAGCCCAACTGACTTCTCAGTCACATGGTGTAATAAAGTTCACAGCCACACAGGAAACATTTCTATTGTTAATTAGCTCAAACCAAAAAAGTAGCAGAGCAGGGCTGCAAATTTCACAGGGAAAGTGTCTGGCTAGAGTAGTATAATGGACTTGTTTTTTGTCAGAAATAACTTGCTGCTATGCTGCTGAATGTGTTCTCTGCATGGTGCAGGTGGTTGATTGCCTAGTGCAGCATTATTCCTACTTCGGGTTCTTCCACATCATGAACTGCAGGGTCACGTGTCTGGATGCTAGACTAGTGCTAAGCCTGCATTACCCCACACCAGCATGCCCGCTGTCAACTTCAGGACTTCTAGCTATCTTATTGGCTCCTGTGTTGGCATGCTGAGGAGGCAGTGGATGGAATAAGACTGGAGGCAGTAGTCTGAGCCACAAAAGGCTGTACTGAATTTATTTTTTTAAAAGGGACAGAGTAATTTTTCTTAAAGGGGACCCACACTGAGGTTGGCTACTTCAGTACTGCAAATAAGTTGATACTCCAAGGTAGTGGAAAAACTCATGGTAAATTGAACGAGCCAAGCAGACAAAAGATACAGCACTGAATAGTCCCAGTGCTTCAGGTCCAAATGAGACCCTTTGTCAGGGGCATGGCTGCCTGGGAGAATCACTACACTAATCCCTGTACACACTGGCAGTCTGTTCTCAAAACCATTTTTTAAAACTGTTTTAAACTTGCCACGGAAGTCCATTCACACTTCTTTGTATTCCTTCAGAACCGTGTTTAAACGTAGTCACACGTCGTCCATACTGTGGCCTTGTAATGGTTTAAGCAGCCCAGTGCCAGCATGGTCTCCAGCACGTATTTGTGCTGCTTCAGTGGAACATGGCTCAGTCTTCCATCCATACTACAAATTAAACCAGTCTAGGTTTGAAACTGTGTTTAAAACCAGTTTTAAGACACGGTCCCTTGCAGGGTTTAAACATGTTTTTTCAGTGCAGACACAAACTGTGTTTGGACTTGATAAAACATTTTAAGGGACTTAAAACATTTTAATGAGTCTAGTGTGTACAGGCCCTTAAATTCAAGTAAATATGAATATTCAGTAGATGCTGTCACCAGGTAGCCCGCAATGGATGCATACCAACACATCACATTTGCACAGTTCAAAAAATACAAAAAATAGTGTCCAAAAGTGAAAAAAGAAGTATGCATCAATAAATTATAAAATGGGCTTAAGATTTCGAACCCTCTGATTGGTTCATAGCCATGCACTGAAAATGTCTTACGCATGGCTAACATCAAATGCTGGCAGCCTGGACGCACTATTTAAAAAAACATATCGATGCATGTTTGAAATATTGTAAATGTGCCATTTCCCCATCAAAAACAGCATAATTCATTACATATTTCAAAATCATTTATTACTCTGATTTAATTTCACCCTGTTTTTCAGGTGTGATATCTCCCCCACCTGCCTGTTAATTCTCCAACCTGCCGGCCGCTTCCTCGCTCCCTTCCGCTCTCTGCTTCGGCAATCACTAACCAGTAGACATTTATTTACAGGTTCTGACTCTCTCTCTCTGACTCCTTAACTGATGTGCTGAGAGTCAACTGTGTTTATTTTATTTATTTATTTATTACAAGTTGGATTTACAACCTTTGAGTCAGAGACTCGTTTACAAAGGCACCTTGTCGCAGGGAGGGCAGACAATAAGACATACTGCAGGTTACAGCAGTGAACAACATTACAGTTGCAGTAGAAAGAAACATTTAACGTAGATACACTTAGGTTACATATTGTTGCAAATTGCATGTTACAATCATGGATGTAGTACTTGAGTATTGGATTTACAGACCTTTGAGTCAACGACTCATTTACAAAGGCATCTCATCATGGGACCAACACAACAAGTACAGTTCATACAGAAAAGCGGTTTAGAGAGTAACCAGTGTTACAGACATTCACTGGTGGTATGAGGGTAACAATAGTTAGGACACAGTAAACCTATCATAGGTATATAAGTACCACGTCGGGCAAAAAACCAAGAGGCAGCTTTATTACAGAAGACAAGAGAATGAGGCATTTACCACAAGACTCACAGCGAAGTCCACACAGTGCTCCCAAGAAGGCTACAAGTAGCCAGGGAGACCATGGCATGCCTGAGGGTGACTTGTCATGGGGGGGGGGTGCTATGTGCAATGGCAGCAGCAGGAGTTAGTCAGGTGGCTTCTGAGGGCAGCCTTGAAGGGACTTGGTGTAGTCAGCTATATTGACAGAGAGGGAAATGAATCAGGTGGGAGCTCTGTAGATGTAGGATCTCTGGGCCATGGCGGTCCTTACTCTTGGGACAGTAAGTGAAGTCTTGACAGTGCTACGGGTGGATACTGAGGGGGAGGCCCGTTGGAGGGAGGTAGAGCCGGGGGGGGGTGCCCTAGTAGGGTCTTTTTTACAAGGAGGCAGGTTTGGAAGCAAAGCCTTTCTTCTAGGATGAGCAAGTCGGTGGAGGAGTACAGCAGGCATGTGTGGGTGCGCCTTGGGGCACCTGTCAGAAGCCAGCAGGCCTTGTTTATGGAGAGCTGGATTTTAGTAAGGGCAGTATTGTCGGCAGTAGCATAGATGGGCAGATCATAGTCTACTAGCGACAGGACCGAGGAGGTGATTGCTAACCTGAGAGCCTCTTGAGGGAGGCAGTCCCTGTGCCGGTATAGTAGCCCAATCTGGACACTGGTGGCAGCAGAGAGGGCGCGGATGTGGGAATGGAAGGTGAGGGCTGACTCAAAGGTGATACCCAGGTACTTGTAGGAGGAAATCTGCTCAATGAGGTGTAGTGTGTTAGGTAGGATCACAAGGGGGGCACCACTGGCTTTGGTGATGTGAGAAGAGCATAGCATTGGTCTTTTTTAGGTTCAGGACCAATCTTCGGGCTGTGAACCAATGTTTTGCTTCTTGAAATGCATGTTGGAGGGTGATCTGGAGTGTGGTGGGATTGGGATCTGAGGTGAAAAGCACTGCATCATCCGCATATAGGAGGATCTTACTAGAGCAGGCAGGTGGGAGTGAATTAAGATAGAGGCTGAAGAGGAGGGGCCCTAAGATAGAGCCCTGGGGGACACCAGAGTGGACAGGACGTGTGTCAGATAAGATGCTGTTGATTATAAAGCATTAGGCTCTGGCAGAGGGGTAGCCGGTGAACCATGCTAGGGGACCGAGGGAGAAACCAAGGCATCTGAGGGAGTCACCTTTAGGTGCATGCCTTATAGCCGGAACCTTTCAGATCTTGAATCATCCACTAGATTTTTCCCCCTTCCTTGTTACTGCCCCTTAAATAAATCAGATCTAAATCGTTTTGAATTGAAACTGGTTGTGGTGTACCTCTGTACAAATAGCACGGAAATATAGTTGGTTTTTGTGATAAATCTTATTTTGCAGGGGGTCTCCAGGGCCAAGCCAGCTGAATCAGCCCTGGTGGTAAGTGCAACAAGTGTGAGGTTAAAACTGTTGTCAGGTGTCAGTTGCAATTGTACATTCTGTGAACCATCTAGGCCATTAGAGGGAAAAGAGGGGGTAACCATGTCCTGGAGGGCTGTACCCAGGTCAGCTACGCTACCACTAACCCTGTCCTCCAGGTGGAAGCACCAGTTTTCAGTACCCAGGCCCCTCAACCAGCACCTGGTCACGCAGGCAGCGGTAGTATTCTGGGGTAGCGCCACCTAGGGGTTCCACTCAGTCTCAAAAAATATGTAAATACTGCTAGCAAGACTACCCTTAATGAGCAGCTGACACCTTCAAGAGAACTTTAACAAAGCATAATGTTTAGATAAAGTTCAGCTTGTATTTCACATTAGTTCTTTATTCCTCCTCCCCGTTATTTATTGCTGAGGTCATCTGCATAAAAACAGGTTTTTTGCTCCTTAAGAGTTCATCTGTTTCTGTCTCCCTACCTGAGGTCATAATGCACAGCTTTTGACATTACAGTTACTCTCATGGCAACAGATTGTGATGTCACAACAGAGTATTATGACATGAAGTAGAGAGTAAGCTATAGAGGCAGATTAACTTTAAAGTAACTGCAAGGGATACAAATCATGTATTTATGCACATTTTCTCAGTAATAAATAATGTGGAGGGGAAATCTAGAATATATATGGAATACAAGCAGAATTTTACCTACATTTTCTTTGAGGCATCAGTTGCTCTTTCATGTTGTAAGAGTGGTCTCACTTACATTCTTAGGGTATCAGAGCTACTCACCTTTTGCCAGCCCACCAGTGCAGCGGTAGTGCTACTGCCTGTGACACCTACAACCTGGGTTCAGGAATGAGTCTGGGCTGCTGGAGGGTTGGCCGGGGGGGTGGATGGTTCAACATCTCATGGACGCTCGCCTCGTTAGGGCAGGGAGGTTTCCTAGTCTCCACTGCAACACTGCCACCTGGGTGACCACTGGTGCCAATGCCATGGAGCCACTGCACAGGGAGGGGAGCGTAGGTGTTCTGACGTCCCATCATCGAAGCAGTATCTCACGATACTTGGAGGAGGGGTAGGAAAAGCAATGGAAAAACCCCAACTGTGCAGGATGCTGACAACTGCTCTGATGCAGGTCCTGCACCACCGACTGTGATTCTTTCTCCTCAAGTGACACTTCATTACCTCTCGGGGGCAAGGGGTGTGAAACACTGTGAATCGAGCACTTACCGCCTCACTTATTTTCCAAGGACACCACACAGCTCCATTTGGTTGTAGTTTGAAACAATTATTGTAAAATAACAAACAGCACAGGTGCTGGGACACACCACCTATAAAAAGTGTTCCCACACCCCAGTGCCATTTGTTATTATACAATAAATGCATTTTGAACTACAACCAAATGGAGCTTTGTGGAGTCCTTGAAAATAAGTGAGGTGGTAAGTGTCTAATTCATAGTGTTGAGATATCGTTTACATCGTGAGCACCACCAGCCTTGTGCACACATTCCTGTACGAAAGGGAACACAGAGGAGTAGTCAGTCCCAGGGAAGGCAAGTGACGGAGCTGGGCAGGGTGGAGGGGCTGAAATGGGCTGGTTGGCGAAATGGGTAAAACTACAGTAAACTAAAAAAAAAAAAAAAAATATCGGTCAATAAAAGAACTACTCTCTTCCGGTTTGTGGTTCTTATACCCTGAGAATGTGCGTGACACCACTCTTACAACCATAAGGGTTGTCTCAGTGGCAGTGTAAACATACAGACAGAAATCAGCAGAACAGGTACAAATTCTGTGGGACAGTCAAAATGAATATTGCACCTGTCCATTGCACAGCCATCCACAAAAAAAAGTTTCTAGTCCTTGGCACACTGATATCTTTAATGGTTCCTGGAAACACTACCAGGCTCTCAGCGCTAGTTTACACTTCCAAGAAACGTGTTATAAACGTGCAGTAACAGCATGCACCCCCACCCCTGCTTCTGGTGCCAGTGAAGGCAAGACATCCCTGGTAGTTTAATGGTACACCCTCCTTCACCTCGTCTTGTTCTTATTAAATTCAACTCCTTGTTAGTCAAGTGGTAAACATGCTGTACCTTGCCTTCTGTAAAGCCTTCCACTACTAATCATGAGCCACAGGGATCAGTCCTGTAACCATTTGCCCCCTTGCTGCTTCCTGTGCATCATTCATTTTCAAATACTGGTTTGGTTGCTACCCTCTTTGGTAGTTGCACTCATCTGTCCTATTCCCTTTGTCTCATATTCTCTCCACTCTATGGAGCCTTGCTGCTTCTCCCTCTCCCAACCTAACTACTTTGCTGGGCAGTCAGCCTTCTTCTGTTGCCTTCCCTCCATCTAGAACCTCTTGAGCCCCTCCTCCCTCTGTATTTCACCCTCGCCCACTTTCCCTAGGCACCAGCTTAAACTCCAAACCACCCCTTCCTGCTCCTGTCAGCTCCTTACATCATCTGCCCCTGGTCCCCCATTTCTTTCCCAGCTATGGTCCTCCCTCCTGGAACTGGTCCATGATTCAAATACTGTTACATTTGTTCCTCCTGCTGTCCCAGTTCCATTGGGCTATGGTGCTGCTCATAGCTCTAGCTTCTGCTACCTGTTGTTATTTGCACTTGTACCATGTTGCTGTATCGCTGTTTGCACTTTACTTTTGTGGAATGCTTCAATACTGTTTTCATAGAGTCATAGAATCATTGGAGCTTGATGGCAGAAAAGGACCATACCGGCCCATCTAGTCTGCCCTTTTTTCCCCCTACACCTCCCCCTCCCTGCCAACCCCCGCCCTTCCCCGATACTCAGCCCCATATGCTTGTCCCGTGCCCGCATGAATTCTTCCACTGATTTAGCCCCCACCACTCCATCTGGTAGTCTGTTCCAGGGCTCCACCACCCTCTCCATGAAGAAATGCCCTCTCACAGTGCCCCAGTATCTTTTTCCTTGCAGTTAAGAGGCTGTGCCCTCTATTTTTGACCCTTCCTTCCTTCCTCTTAAGCAAACCCTCTTCTCCCACTTTATTGAGCCTCTTTACTTATTTAAAAGTTTCAGTCATGTCTCCCCTTTCCCTCGTCTCCAGCGTGTGCAGATCCAGCTCCTTACAACTCTGCTCATATGGCTTTCCCTGCATACCCTGCACATCTTGGCTGCCCTTCTCCGAGCCCTCTCCAATGCATCTATATCCTTGTATATTATTTATTTATTTAGGAAATCGGAATTACAGCCCTTTTTGAGTCATAGACTCATTTCCAAAGGCTCCACATCAGAGTAAAACATAGACATTCATACAGTACATACATAGAATAAATGTGGGTAAGCAATCATACAGAGTATAAGTACAATGAGCACGGGTTAATGCCTATACATCTGGTAGCTAAAACAGGCAGAGCTATCAACATATTTACCTAATGAGTGGTTAAGACCTATACAGTTGGTAGCTAAAGCAGTGCGTGATATGAGCTGGTAGTAAACCACCTCAGGGAGGCCTTGTCTTATACATAATACAATGTATTCATAGTCCAGTGCAACTATATGGTAACTGAGGGAGGTGAGGAGCTTGTAGGCTAGAAATAGTGAAGGTATCCTCTTTCCCTTTCTACAGGTTGCACCTGGAGACGAGTTTTTGCTCAGTATGCCTTTCCCAGTTACCAATCTTCAATTTCATTAAATAACTAACTAACTAACTAACTAACTGAGACACCTTCACTTGCAACATTGGTGTAGGGATACAGGGCAAGATATGCCCCTTTGCAGATGCTACTAAAATCTGTGGCTGGGCAGATAGTGAGGATGGGTTCAGAATTATGAAAGAAGACTTGAGTAAATTAGAGAAATCTTTAAAAGTATGGCAGTCAAAACGTAATGCCAAGAAGTGCAGGGCGATGCACACAGAGGTATAAATAAATAAATAAATCTGAAATCTGAATGCAGAATGGGGCAGGTAGTAGTGAAAAGCACAGCAGAAGAGAGGGACTTGGGGTAATAATTTTGGATAGTCTGAAGACAGCAATATAATAGGGCAGAGGGAAGGGCAGATAGGATGTTGAGCTGCGTAGGAAGTGGGCTGCATAGGAAGGGGATGTATCAGTAGCATGAGAAAAGTGGTGCATCTGCCACTGTATGGGTAATTGGTTCATCGTTGCCTGAAATACGGAATGCAGTTTTGGAGACTAAATTTGAACAGCAGCTGATACGTAGTGGGGGGTAACCAAGACCATTGTGGGACAGCAGGAAATAATGAGGAGAGGTTGAAGGACCTAAACGTATACACCCTGGAGGTAAGAAGGGAGATACATCCACAGTGTAAGCAATGTAACCAGCGGGGAATTGTTCAAACTGAGAGGGAACAAGAGCATGAGGGTTAACTCCATGAAGCTGAAGGGTGGGGGTGCAAATTTATTTCTTTATTGCAGAGAATCAGAAATACCTTTGAGTCATAGACTCCTTTACAAATGTTCCACATCACATATAATAGATCCAGATACACAAATACAGTTAGTACAGATACAAATACAGTGATTGTTACAGAGTAAAGTTATGTTATAACAGGAAAGTTAGGCTAACATTCAGGAACTAGTGCAGTTTGAGACAGTTAAAAAGAGACTGGGAACTTAACATCCCTGAGATGGCGGAGTTAGGAGCTGTATGCAGAGGCAGGCCAGGGGCCATTGTCAGTAGTGGAGGGACAGGGGGCACCAGTTCACGTACAGTCGCAGTCACTTGAGGACCGAAGATGGGCCCTAAGGTGCATTTTGAAATGACCAATTCTTTGATCTAAACACAAGGAGGAGGGTAGGTTATTCATCCACAAGGGTGCCCTGTAGCAAAAGGATCTTTGGAATTGAGTTGTGCGACAGGAAGGGATGGAGAAACGATGGGTGTCTGAGCTACAGGTGTGCTTAACTTTAGAGCCTGTGGTGATTAAGGAGGAGAGTGCTGCGGGGGAGAGGCCAAGGGTGATTTTTTTTGCTAAGACGCAAGTGTGGAATTTGATTCTGTTGTCAAGGTTAAGCCAACTGGTGTCCTTATATAGCACACAGGTATGGGTGAATCTGTCAACACCCTAATAAAAGACGACAGGCCTTGTTTAGCACAAGTCTAAGACTACCAAGGGCTGAAGGGCTTGCCCCTCCAAAAGTCAGAAGGCCATAGTCTAGCAGGGAGAGTACAGAGGAGGAGATAGCAAGCTTAAGGGCCTCGGGGGTAAGGCAGTGTTTATAGCGGTGCAAGAGCCCTAGGCTAATGTTTAGGGCCTTGGATAATTGACATATATGCTCATGGTAGGTAAGGCCAGTGTCCAAAGTGATGCCCAGGTATTTAAAGGAATGCACAAATTCCAGGGGGGTCTGGGATGCTGATAATATTTGAGGAAAAAGCCCTTTCCTGGAATTCTGCAGATGTGCGAAAAGCATACCTTTGTTTTTTTTATAGTTAATAATAAGGCGTTGTGAGGCGAACCAGCTTTCAACAGCTTTGAAGGAGGACTGGAAGGAGTGGTGGAGTTGAGCGGGGTCTGGGCTGGAGGAGAAGATGACAGCATCATCTGCATACAATAATAAGTTGGAGGTGTAGGATGCGGGGAGGGAGTTTAGGAAGAGGCTGAAAAAGAGGGGACCCAAAATGGACCCTTGTGGGACCCCTGAGAGGACAGGAGATTTGGAGGATAGGGTATTGCCAATTTTAACTTGAAGGGTCTAATTGGCAAGAACGTCTGCGAACCATCCCACTGCTTCCTGTGAGAGACACAGGTTGAGCAAGGAGGTTTGGAGTAGTGAGTGGTGGATGGTATCAAAGGCCTTAGTGAGGTCAATGAAGATCGCACCCGTGATGTGGCCATTATCTAGTGCAGTACGGATGTGTGATGTTCACTCAAGCAAGGCAGTAGTCGTGCTGTGTCCTTTGCGGAAACCATCTTGTTGTTTGCAGAGTAGGTCATATTTATTGAGGTGGTCAGTGAGCTGATCCAAAACTATCCTCTCTAAGGCCTTGGAGAGGGAGGGAAGTATGGAGATAGGGCAGTAATTGTTAGCAAAGGAGCGGTCACCACCGTTAAATATGGGCGTGATAGGGGCGGATTTCCAAGTGGTAGGGAATTTACCTAGTGAGAGGGGGAGGTTTAAAATGTGGGGAAGAGGAGCAAGGACTTCCTTAAGGGAGAGCCGAAGAATTCTGAGATCAAGGGAGTCTGCGTTGGAGGAGGCGTGACTCAGGGCAGCAGTAAGCTATGGTTCAGCTGACTTAGGAGAGATGCAGTGAAAGTAAAAGGGGGGGGGGCCCCGAGGTGTGGTATGGGTGTGCTAGGAGCTGGTGGATCATAGAAGTTTGGGGGGGAGAACATGGCTAAGGTTGGAGAAGGCATCACTGAAAACTGCAGCAATGTGAGTGGGGTCAGAGGTCAAGCACCCATTTGACATGACTTGGGAGGGGACCAAGTTGGGGACCTTACTGCATATTTCCTTAATGTTGTTCCAGAACTTGCGGCCAGAGCCCCAGGATGAGGTTAAGGTGGATTTATAGTATTCTGCTTTTGCCCTGCAAATGGCCCAAGTGCACTTGTTCCGGGCCATTCTATAATTCTGTCTATCATGGGGGAGTCCGGACTCAACGGAGAGATGCCATAATGAGTCTCTAGTTCGCATTAAAGTCTTCAGCCATTCAGTGAACCAAGGTACGTGATTGCCTTTAACCATTCTTTTCGTGAAAGGTGCACAGAGGTCACATATATTATTGAAGGACCGGGTAAATGGGTCCAGGGCACTGTCTGGGTTTACAGTGTTCAAAATGAAGGACCAATCCATGACCCTGCTGTGCGCTTTTAGTTGTACCAATTTACAAGGACCAAGTTTACGTTGCACAATTATTTTGGGAGGGGATCTTGGGATTTTACAGAACCAGGAGCAGAAAACTGGTGAGTGGTCGCTGAGGGAATTTGGAAGGACGGAAACATTGGTGATCTTTCCCGGGTGATTGGAGAAGATGAGGTCCCGTAGGGAGGAGGATCCAGTACAAGGATCCAAACGTGTGGAGGAAGTGACCAGCCGAGTTAGGTCTTGGGCTGTGACGAGATCAATGTGTGGGGTGGCATCCTTACTTAGCCAATTGATATTAAAATCACCAAGTACAAGTAGTTCAGACTGTGATGGTAGTGTGTCCAGATATTACAGCAATGCTTGGAAAGCTGATTTTTGGTCCCTTGGGGGAATGTATACTGTTATGTATAAAGTGTTTTGGGCTCTTCCCAGAGCCAGTTTGACAGCGAGGGCCTGTGTGCCAGCCCCCAACTGAGGGGAGTGGAGTAGGTGACCTTGTAAGGTATCCTAGTGTAGAGGGCACAGCCTCCCCAAAGCTACCGTGTCGATCTACCCGCAGTAAAGGTAAACCCGGGCAGTGATACAGAGGAATCTGGGGTCCGAGAGGTGAGCCAGGTTTCACACACTGCTGTGACATCCGCATATTGCATCATAGGGCAGCAAACACCTAATGGAATTTAAAGCAGCATTACTTTTCTTAGTCACCTTATGGATTTTTCAACAGTAATGTTTTTCTGGCAAAAATACAAATACACCCATTTTCTTTTTGCTTTCTTTCATTCCTGGACTAAGATATGGGATTTTGTAGCTTCTTAATTTTCCTCTTCCCGTGCCATGCCTGTCACGAAAAAGCTTAATATCTTGGGTCCAGTGCTTTGCTTTTTACCATCAGAAACGCATGCTGTCACCATCCTAATACAGCCACAGTATGAACTCAGTATGTACATCCAGCAGGTAGCCTCAGCAGGAGAGATGTTTTAAAATGGCGAGTGGTGACCATCTTTAAGGACATGAGTCATTATTTACAAAATAAGTTAAGAAAAGCTGTTTTAAAAATATCTAAGAAAACTAAAAATACACAAAGGATAAAATCTTAGGATGTCAGAAATATAATTTTTGCTAAACAACTATATGATGATTTTGCTTTGCTAACAAATACTGCTGCTTTAAGAGGGATATCAGAAAGTAATTTTTATGGAAAGGGTGGAGGAGGGGTGCAAACACATAATGGAATTGCAGTCAGGGGACTGAAGATGCGGTCACCAAAATATGCTGCAATGTCTCATGTTTTAATTCATAGGGCACATCAGTGACTCCAGTACAGCAGGACTGCAGCAAAGCTTTACAGCAGATTTAGTACATGCATAAATACAGTACTGAGCATGCCCAGCTAACTTACAGTAAATGCTGGTGGACATGACCCAAACTGCCCTGGCACTTCGCTTGTGAGAACTACGTCAGGGGCGAGGCTAACGAGACTGCACACCACTATAAGTATCATAGGGCTGCCCATGTAACAGCAGCGGCATCACATATTTATCTTAAACGTGATCTGCAACGAAGCACTGCAGCCCCCTCCCGTTCTCACATACCTTACAGTACTGTTGTGGGAGTCCAGGGCTTCAATTGGCATCATTTTTCACATCCTGATTCAATTTGAATAAAGCACCAACCTTTTTGGCCGAACGCGGAAGTGTGGAGGGGACCCGACTGAGCCAGCACAAGTGTTCATGGATAGTACACCCATTTAGTGACGTTGCTCCCACCACTACCCTTATAATAGCAGCATTAGCAGGTGCTTATTATGCTGATTTTAATGCTTCCCCAAGGGTCTTGACACCCTAAATATTTTACTGCAACACCTGGACAGACTGTTGCAGTAGAAGTTATATTGTAGATGTCATCGAAACAGTAAAATCAACATAATATGTCACTGCTAATATAAAGGCCAGTAGTGGGAGGCGTGTCAATAAATGGAGTGTACTAACATGCGCTTGGCTCAGTTGGGTCCCATCCCCACTTCCACATTCGGCTGAAAATGTTGGCGCTTTATTCAAATTAAACTAGGATGTGACAAATTATGTCGACTGCAGCCCCGGACTCCTGCAACAGTACTGTAAGGTATATGAGAACAGGAAGGGGGCTACAAAGCTTCATTGCAGATCACTTTTAAAGAAATTCAATCATTCATTAAAAAAAAAAAAAAGAAAATTGTAGTTACTACAGATACCCACACAAGAAAAAATGCTGAAAACTAGCCAAAGTTCTTAACATGATAAATTTGCAAAGCACAACTCATGGATTTTTTTAAGTTTATTGAAGCCAGAGACAGTACAAATGCTGACAGGGGGCGTGGCCTAGCAGCAGAGCGAGGTGGCAGCATAAAGTTAGAGCTCTGCAACCTTCCCTTGCAGTCTCCTCTAATTTTAACTAATTTCCCCAATTCTGATACTTAAACAGAACAATGACGTAGTGCTGATGTCGTCCTTGCAAAAAACAGGGAGAAAGCAATCTAAGACAGGCTTTAAATCGGCTCTTCAGAATCCTTCAGCCAAAGGCCCAACGCGGCCAGATAACACACCGGGAAACTCGCAGTCGCCCCAGCCAGAAAGGTCTCTTCAACCAGCAGAAGGAATCCTCGGGAGAGAGAATCCGGAATCAAACTCTTTTCAAGCAATGGCTGAGGGTTACCAGCAATTAGAGAAGCTCATCAAAGACCTGAAATATGATTTGGGGTTTAGAATGGAGGCAGGCTTTAAGAACATAATGGACCAAATTCAGCATTTGCAGCAGGCCGTTAATGCCACCTTGGAACAAGTTGAGACACATGAACGGCGCTTGGTAGACTTAGAACAACGCCGTAGTGACCAAGAAGACAAATCCACCTTTCAAGCGATCAAACTGGTTAAAGCTTTGAAGGAGACAGAATATCTAAAGCATTCAATAGACGAACATGAAAATCGAAAGCGCCGATGCAACATTCACATTATCGGCCTCCCGGAGGGTGCTGAGGGGAAAAATTGTATTACTTTTAAACAAGACTGGCTTAAAAATACTTTAAAGTTCCCGCAAGATACTACGCTGGATATTCAGAGGGCCCATAGAATTCTGGGGCCAAAACCACCCCCAGACCAGAAGCGTAGACACATCATAGTTACATTTCTACGTTACCAAGACAGGGTGCTAGTCCTGGAAGCAGCGAGGAAAGTTGGCGTTATCCTTGTGCAGCAAAGGCGCGTTAAGTCTCTAGCCAGACTACTCCTGACTCCTTCACACAGCACCAAGCATTTGCTGAGGTCCGCTCAGTGCTCCACTCCATTGACTGTCCTTTTTCACTGCTCTACCTGTCTCGACTGATTGTGTGCCCCATGGGGGTAACTGAAGGCCTTCACTGACCCAATGGCAGCCATGGAATTTGTTAGGGAATTGGAGAAACAGAAGGCCGCATGATTTTATTTCTGCGACTAGTCTTGGCCTAAAGTACAGTCTTTCCTTGACCGTGGGGGGGGGCGATTCTCTGGTCCATAACTCCATCAGGGGCCTATAAGGGCTGGATTTGAGGGTTCCCCCTTCCTCTCCCTCTCAGTTTGTACAAGAAGACCTTCGATTCGAAGGGTGGAGACGTTGGGACAGTTCACGACTTACTGACAGTATGAAAAGTAACATCTTCAAGTGGTGGATGGCTGTTTTTTCAACTACTGTGTTTGTTAAACTATAAGTGATGAGGGAATGAAGTTCAATTCACCAGACTCTATACTGATATAGAATATAACTTACAAAGATATGTAGGTTTCTACTTTGTGCTTATGGGGAAATGAGTACTAATTGAAGCGGGGGGGTACCTGGGCTGGAATTATTGTGTTTCTTTAGCCCTGGTGGTAAGGGCTTGGAAGGGAGGATCGATCTTTAATTATTTTTTCAAGTAACAGCACTTGGGATAATGCTGAAATATCCATAGTTTTGAGCCCTCCTGCCCCTATTTCGCTTTCAGTAGGGGGCGAAGGGTCTCAGGGATTCTCCTCAAACAACAAGGCAATTTAATTATTTTCTCCATGTAGCCCAGGATTGGTGTATTGAAGTACATATTAGTCTATATTCCCCTCCACTGAGTATTGCCTTTTTTATTTATTTTCTGTTATATAACAGGGTTTTACCAAGCTCTGATATTTAATAACTATTTTAGTGCTCAAGGTTTGCAAAGGATGGATGCCCAATCCACGTGAAGTAGAGGGTAGTTCTTAGTTGGGGTTCTATTATGGGGTTTGGGAGGAGATTTGGGGTATCTTATCTATTTAGTCAGTTTGGTGGTTGGGAAGGGGGAATGGGGTATTTTGTTATTGTTCATAAACAATGGTGTTACTTGGGGTTTGGGAATAAGTAGTTTAGTTCAATGGTTTTATGGAAAAGTTAAAAATGTTTTTCTGCAGTGGAAGGAAGGATGTAATATGTCATATGTGAAGGGCTGGCTATGTCTAACAATCCATCTTCAAACTCCAAATGGCTAAAATTGTGTTAATATCTTGGAATGTTAATGGGCTACGTACGGTGACAAAAAGGAAAAGGGTTTACACCCAAATCAAACATAAAGTGTAAAAATACTATGTCCCCTTACAACAGCTGCACTCTACCAGCGATGAACTAGAAGGTTTACGTTACGCGTGGTGGGGGGGTACGTTGATTGCTTCCCCGTTCACCTCTAAAGCCCATGTGTCGCTGTTTGGATTAGACCTGGATTCCCTCATAAAATTCTGTCCTCAGTGACTGATCCCCAGGGGAGATACATGGTGGTGGTGGCGGTAGATTTGGGAGGTACCCCTACTACACTGGTTTCGATTTATGGCCCGAATATAGACTCCCCAGATTTTTTCACCCACCTAGGAACTACCCTGGGCTCCGTTTCCAAATCATATAATTTTTTGGGGAGAGACATGAAATACATATTGGGACACACTCTTAGATTATTCCGGTATGAGGAAAGGTCCCTATCCTAAAAGTGTCAAAACCCTACACCGAATGATGAATGGGAGGTCACTGCAAGAGGCGTGGACATTCTACCATCCCTTCTCTAGAGAATACTCCTTTTATTCTCATGCTTATAGGCTCTATACAAGGCTGGACTATGTCTTTCTTACCAAGTCTAAGCTGGGATGAGTCATGGAAGCTGAATATGGTCCGTTACTGATTTTAGACCATGCCCCTTTGAGAGTGATTTTGGAGGAGGGGAGGAAACCTGAGAGAGTCCCCATGTGGCGTATGGACCCTAATCTCTTGGGGGACTTGGACTTTCTCCGTCAGCTAAAACGACACATCTCAGCTTTTCTTCAGGTAAATCAAAGGGGAGACACAGATATTAGGACAATCTGGGAGACTCTTAAGGCTAGTATTCAGGGTGAGACCATTTCGTATGCCTCTTACAAAAAGAAAATGATTCTGGAACGGGAATTGGAGGCCCAAATTTTGAAACTAGAGAAAGATTTGATGGCTATACCAGATCAATCTAAACATTTAGAACTAAAAGCTTTAAAATGTGAGTTAAACCAAATTTCTACTCAGTATATGGAGAACGCTCTAAATTTGACCAAATCATACTCATATTTTGAAGGGGACAAGGCTGGTAAGTGGTTGGCGGGTTTGGTTAAACATCATAGAGTGGGGAGGACTGTTCTGAGGGTGGAAGTGGAAGGAGATGGGATTACCTATGACCAACGGAAAATAAACTATGCCTTTAAAGCCTATTACTCCCAATTATATTCCTCTGTGTATCCTCAGGGAGCTGACCCGGAGGAGTTTCTGAATTATATTACTCTACCCGTAGTGGGCAATCTAGACCTTGATAAATTAGATACCCCTATAACTTTAGGGGAATTGAAGGAGGTGGTCTGGAAAATTAAGAGGGGAAAGCACCGGGGCCTGATGGCATTCCGGCCGAGATTTATAAGTTGCTATGGGAGGAACTGGGACCTTTAATGAGGGATATGATACAGGAAGCTCTAGAGGAAGGAGTTCTTCCTCCCTCGCAGGAGTTAGCCACAATTGCTATTTTACCCAAAGAAAGGAAAAAAAACCTCTGGTGCTCCTCGTACCACCCAATTTCTCTACTCAATGCTGATTATAAGATTGTAGCAAAGCTGTTGGCCAATAGGCTGGAAGGTATTTTTCCCCAAGTTGGTCCACCTTGATCAAGGGGGTTTTGTTCGTGGAAGGCAGGTTAAGCATAATATTAGGTGGGTCCTCAGTATAGTTAAATTATGGCCAAAGGAAGGGGGGGCCTACTATCACTCGACACAGAGAAGGCCTTTGATCGTGTCGAATGGCCCTTCATGATGGCAGTTTTGCAGAAATTCGGTCTGGGCCCTAGAATGATGAAATGGCTGGGAGTATTGTATAGATCCCCAAGAGCCCAAATACTTACTAATAATATTATTTCGTCCCCCTTTGCACTGACGAGAGGAACCAGACAGGGGTGCCCCCTCTATCCCCTTTAATATATATGTCCTCTCTATTGAAGCTCTCGTACAAAGCATTAGATCTCATCCTAGAATCAAAGTTCTTACATGGAAGGGAAAGGAACATGTGATTTCATGCTTTGCCGATGACGTCCTTCTCTTTTTGGATTCTCCGGGAGAGGCGACGTTGGCATTATCCCAACTTTTTGATAAGTACGGTCCTCTCTCTGGACATAAGATCAATTGGGACAAGAGTGAATGGCTGCCAGTGGGGAAGGATGGGGTCCAATTTTGATAGCTCAACATGTAATTCAGCCAGTTAAATCATTAAAATATCTGGATATTCAAATCCCTTCTAAACGCTCCTCAATGATTGCAATTAACATGAAAGGGTTGATAAATAAAATAGATTTGCCTCTTGTGGAGGGCCTTGCCTTTGACCTTGCTAGGGAGGGTGAACTTGATAAAAATGTCAGTTTTGCCCCAATTTTTATATTTTTTTCAGGTGATCCCCTTGAAGGTTCCTCAAAATATTTTAATAGTATTGAAGGTGCTATTACACAACTCCTTTGGAATAACAAGAGACCTAGGATTAACAAATCACTTTTGTGGAAGCCCCAAAGAACAGGTGGTTTGGGCCTCCCCAGCGTGAGACATTACTGGGTGGCGGCTCAGGTCGCCCATGTCCAGGACATGTTGAAGAGTCTAGAGGTCCAGCCGGCTTGGGTGAGGATGGAGAGTACGGGGGACTCCTCGCTGTACCACCACTTCCTCGCACTTTGTGGCGAGGTGGAGTCCTTGTCCTACCCTGCCAATCCCTTCAAAAGGAATACGGTGAAAGCATGGAAGCTTGCTCATGATATGATAGGGGTGGAGGTTAGCTTGTCCCCTGAGGTTTCTCTTACCCAGCTTTTACAGCAGGGAGGGGGAAGGTCCATTTGGGATTATCTAGTCCTGAGAAGGTGGGCTATTGGGTGATTTCTCAGATTCAGCATATTCTACAAGATGGTAGATTATGCTCTTTTGAATATCTGTTGAAAAACAATTTTATCAATTAATCGCACCTTCCCCAATATGTTAAAATTAAGGAGGCATATGAGGTGTTGAGTGGCAGAGTGGGTCAACGAGGGGTGGCATGCTCCCTGCTAAAGGAATTATTCTGGGGGCAATCAGACCAGCCTTCGTTCAAACCCCTAAGACAAACATATAAATTATTAATAGGGGCTCTACCGGATTATATGGAGGCTACCAAGGCCAAAAGGGAATCTGACTTTTTACCTGATGGTTTAACTGGAAGGGAATGGATCACTATTTTAAGCAACAGTCTTAAATGTTAAGTAAATAACAGAGCTAAAGCCATTTAATTTAATGTATTACACAGAACATATCATACTCCGTGGCTGGCGCACATAATTAATCGACAGGACTCCCCCCTCTGCCCTAAATGCCAGATCCACAATGGGGTATTTTTTCATATGATTTGGCAATGTAATCAGGTCCAAAACTTTTGGATGGGATTACAGGAAATACTCTGCAAACTAGTTAAAGCCCCTCTCATGCTTGACCCAGTGGAGATACTCCTTGGCTTGCCCCCGGTAGAGCCAGATGGGAAGAAAACCTATACAAAACCCGGTTTTACTCTATGGAGGTTAGGAAATGTGATGGGGTTGAAGGTATTGGCTATGCACTGGAGGCTTAAATCCATTCCAACTATAGCCGAGTGGACTAATGCATTTTTAGACTGCACGAAGTAAGAAAGAATTCAATACTCTGTTAGAGGACAATCGAGTACTTTTAATGAGATATGGTTCCCAGTGGAGAAGGCAATGTCGCAAACCTGGTTTCCTGCCTTTTGAGGAGTACAGATGAAGCTAGAGGAAGAGTACAAGAGAAATATTGACTGGCTTTTGCTCTGCTCGCATTTAATTGTTTATAAAGTATTATTTATAATATCCGTGGTAGCTCTATAATATGCCATTAAAACGTTTAGCTGGGGAAAATCCCTTGTAATTAAAGAAATGGATGGGGGGGGGGTTTTAAGTATGACACGAAGCCTGTAAACTCAAATGACTTACTTTTTATTTTTTAATCATAGATTGTGTCTGTATTCCTATGTACTGCTGAAAGTTGTTTAAATAAAGTGTACAAAAAAAATGCTGACAACACATGCATTTGTTCTATGAGGCATTCATTACAGACAGAAAAACAATAGTACAGCTGCAGGACTCCAGGGCTAAACTCTGATCCCTCAAAGCAAAAGATCTAATAATCCCGTTACAGTCTGAGACCAAACCCAGAGCTTATACAGCAGCAGTGTTATAGTAAAAAAAAAAGTTATCATTATTCTGTGCCAGAACATGGCGGAAAAGTGTGTGTGTGTGGGGGCTGTAGTAATTACAAAAGAGACTATAACTGCTACCCTTCCGACGTTGCATGCATTAAAGGGCACTTTGAATGCTTATGGACAAAGTGTGTGTGGGGGGGCTGCCGCCACCCCTCGTCCACAGGTTCTGGCACCTGGGTCTGTAGGAGAAATGTACAGCACCCAGTGTTGCATCTAGTTTGGAACTGAGAAGCTCTGTCATGGAGTGCTGCAGTCAGTCATTTCATGATCTAGATGTCCCATGCTGTCGTATGCCAAGTTTGTATAGAAGGGACAGCTGACTGCATACACAGTCAAGCTATTACCTTCTTAGCAGCGGTCAGATATGCAAGCAAGCAGGGAGGGGTAGGGCGTACTTAAGCTGGGAATGGAGAGGTATATTTCAACAAGGGTGGATTTAAACTAGAAAGGAGTGTGGCGAGGGGACTGCTGTTAGGGACAGTGGACAGAAAGGGGAGCATAGGGTGGTCACTCCACAGGTATAGGCGAAGGCAGTGGGAAGGGGGCTCAGAGAGGGTCAAGGGACGGGGAAGAGGAATGGTAAGGTAGGGGAGGCAACAGGCTGGAAGGTGTTCTCACTACATGCAAGAAGCCTAAGGTACAGAACAGCAGAGTTACAGGATCTCTTGACTGTGGAATTAGTGGACATAGCAGCCATCACAGAAACATGGACCACTTAGCACCGGGACTGGGTTATGATAATCCCAGGGTACAGGCTATTTAAAAGGATAGGAAATGGGGGGGTGATCTATGTAAGGGAGGGGATTAAGTGCACAAGGGAGGAAGGGGAGGAGGGCAGGACAGAAGTTCTGTGGCTGCAGTTCCAGGATGTGAGGAATAGGACACTGAGGATGGGGTAGTGTACAGGCCACCAACACAGGGGTGTAACCTGGACTGGGAACTAGCAAATCAAATTTAAAGGGTAAGCAGGAAGGGAAGCACAGTGGTGGTGGGGGATTTCAACCTACTGGGGGTGGATTGGAACACACCTGTGCTGTCTCCACAAGTGCAAGAGAGGGAGTCCTGTTGAAAGCTTTTCAGGACAGCTTCCTGACACAGCTGGTACTGGGGCCAACATGGTTAGAGAGGATCTCAGACTGGATAATGGGGAAGCTGTAAGGAACCGCTTGCTGAGAGTGACCACTACTCGGTGTGGTTCACACTGAACATGGGGGTTGGGGACACAGGGGGCACGGGTAAAAAGATGGCTAAGTTTAGGGGGGTGGACTTTAGGATGATGGGAGAAATTCTGAGCAAGCACCTGGCAGACATCCAACATCACATGGATGCAGACCAGAAATGGAACATAATTAAGGGAGGGCTGGCAGAGGCAACAGAGACCTATACTAGGAAAAAAAACAAGAAGGGCAGGGCAAAGAAACCCAGTTAGCTGACACCGGAGGTCAGGGAAGGGGTGAGAGCCAAGAGGGCACCATTTTGGAAGTACAGAAAAATGGGGATGGGGCGGGGGGTAAAGATATATACAGGGATAAGTCGAGGGAGGGCACCAGACTGGTCAGGGGGGCCAGAGCATCCAAAGAGCTGAGACTAGCGCAAGGGATCAAAAGGCAAGGAAAAAACTTCTTTCAATACATGGGAGAGAAAAGGAGATGCAAGGACCACCTAGTGAGGATCAAGAAGGATGGGGTGGGTGGAGAAGGGGGCAGAGCAGGCAGAAGCACTGAATGAGTACTTCTGCTCTGTGTTCTCACAGGAGAGGGTGCAGATACCTCAGGCAATTGGGAGGGTGGGTATTGGGGGGAAGAGGATGACAGATGCAGGGATTACTATTGTTGCAGGTTTTTTTCCAGTGTCCTGTGACAGTGTCCACGGAAGTTTGTCTCGCTAAGTGGGTGGAGGAAAAATGGCAGCTGGCAGGTTTTGAAATTCGGGGTGCCCAAGGATACTCTTAGTATCAGGGCACTCCCAATTGGAACTTGTTTTTCACCAGGCGTTGTTAAGAAATAAGAACACCGGTGCCAGGCTGTTTCAGTCAATCAGGATGCAAGTTTTGCGGTACCCATTTTCTAAGTAAGCATTAATCACTGCCAGCTGAGGGCTCTGCCAGTGGATTAATGCCGATGGGGACTGGTGCCCAAGGCAGCCGAGGTCAATGCCCGGTGGCATTAATCACGGCAGGCCTCAAGGCTGAAAGCGATGTCTTGTATAACTATAGGCTCACTGCGGACAGCCTATGTTACTAGCATCACCCTAGCTGCTGTGCAACTGCAGCGGAGCGCGAGGATTCGCCGAAGGGCCACAGCTGCCTGCAGCCGAACGGGTATAAAGCCACAGGTAACGCCCGCTCGGTCAGTACCAGCTGTGGCCATGGAGGCACCCGAGGGTAGCAGCCCGCTCCATTCCTGCGAGCCCCCCGCTGTCTGTGCAGTTCCGTGGGAAAGGCAGGGAAGACCTGACAGCTGCCTATCTGGAACACAATCTGTTCTGCCACCGTTTGCTTCAAAACGGCCCTCACTTACAACAGTGTCTTCTGCACCCTTCTCACCTGTTCCCTGCCTGTCCCACGGTACTGCACTCGCATAACAGCGGCGGCTCGAAATCACGGAGCGGGCTGATACCCTCGGGAGCCTCCATGGCCACAGCTGGTACTTACCGAGCGGGCGTTATGTCTGGCTTAATACCCGCTCGGTTTCAGTCAGCTGTGGCCAGTCCGCCAATCCTCGCGCTTGTTTCCAGAGCCCCAGTGAGAGCTGTGTTACAATTACATTTGTAACACGGCTCTCAGTCGGGCGGCGGAAAGGAGCGCGGCGATTGGCCGAATGGCCACAGCTGACTGCAACCGAGCGGGTATTAAGCCACATATAACGCCCGCTCGGTCAGTACCAGCTGTGGCCATGGAGGCACCCGAGGGTAGCAGCCCGCTGGGGCAGTACCCAGAGTGGCCAGGAGGCAGAGGGTGCAGCACTAAGCAGGCAAGAAACAGCCCGGAGATGCCATCGGGAGCGCGCGGGGGAGCAGCGGCAGAGAGGGACACCAGTACTAGCTGTGGGACCCGCCCACTCAGTCACCCCCTCACGCCACCCGTGGCGCTCGCGAGCCACAGCCTGCTAGTGCTCGCCTGCCAGGTGCCACGCCGTAACCAGTGGGCGACAGAGGCGAGCCACGGAGAGTCCCATGAGTAGCCACAACTGAAGTGTAGCACATCAAGGAGAAAGCGGCAGCTGCTTTCAGATGCACAACAGGACGGTGCATGGCCCGGTAACGTTCTCCTGCCTCCCGCAGGACAGCTGGCCTCTGTCAGGAAGAGAACAGCATGATGTCGTCACCAGACTGACGCAGCGCCGCATAGCCCTGGAACCCGCCTACCACCAAGAAATCTACATCCCTCGCACCCGACAGCTGCAAGCGCCGTGAATCTGTGCGCTACACAGCCACCCTGCACCGTTTTGACAGCTCGGATGTCACCGGGACCCCGGCACTGCGGTCATTCAAGGATGCCGGACGAAGCGCTGTAACCGACTGTGCTCTCTGCTGTCACAGTAAGTCTAATACACTCCTGTCGGCCAGCAAACTCTCTCCTTGTCCCTGTGTCTGCAGGCTTACGGCTGCAAAGGTGCACACACCGGTAACACAGACTTGCCGCGCGCGGCAGCCTATGTTACAAAGCGCGTAATCACCTTCAGCCTCGGGCTCTACCGGTGATTAATGCCGCTGGGGGCGCCCTCGTGCACGAACCCCTCAGCGGCATTAATCCACCGTGTAGAGCCCTCAACTGGCGGTGATTAATGCTTACATAATGTACAGACGTGTAAGGGCTAGGTCAGTAATGCAGCTATGAACATTAAAATGCAACCATATGTACAAACAGTGCAGTTGCCGTATTGGTCCTAGTACGAAAAGATCCAGAAGCAAATGGTTTGATACCTTTTACTGGACCAACATAGATGCTACAACAAAAGAAGAAAGTGCTCTAAGCTGGTTGGTCCGAAAGCTTGAGCACTTTGTTCTTTTGTTGTAACATATACAGTATGTTGGTCCAATAAAAGGTATCAAACCATTTGTTTCTGGAACCATATGCACAATAAATACACCTTACATGTACTGATATATATCATATAGCTACACACGTAATTCTTAAGACATTTATAACTATAGCAATATTATAACAGTGAGACAGTAAGGTCAAGATAACATAAAAAAAAGAAGACCAGCCTTCCTGGCACCAGCCAAATGTTTTTCTCATTTGTTTTTGTTGGCAGGAAAGTGATTTTTTTGGGGGGCTGGCCTGGTAGAAATGTTGTTTTGTGACTGAGCATTATTTATTACACCCTTGCAGGAAGGCTGAACGGCTACAACTGATGAAAAACAACTTCAGAATGCAACCTGCAAGGGCTACAGCAAAGATCCGGTGATTGCTCAGTTTCAAACCATTTATATGGTGGGCAAAGGACAGGTTACAATCTGAAAACTGAGACCACTGATAAACCATGTAGTCATTAGAAAATGGGCTTTTTATTTCCTGGAATCTGACTGGCCAGCACCCATGTCGTTTGGGTTACATTAACTTTCAATAGGTGCCCAGGAAATAAAAAGTGCCAGCCCAGCCTGCCTCAGTATCAAAGTGGTATCACTGTGCCACTTTGGATTTCCAATGTAACAACTGACATTTTGACCACTGCTTAGCGGTGACCCCCAACACCAGCTCTAAGCACACAAACAGAGTATTGGTAATTTCCCACTCTGTACGAAAAACATCCACAAAACACTTTCCACTGTCTTTTAGAACAGTTTGGGAAGCCACACACTTTTTTTTTTTTTTTTTTTTAAACTGCGCGCTTGAGCAGCGCATCATACATTTCCTATCCAACTGCCCCCACCCCCACCCACCGCACTCTGTACTACACAGAAAACTACCATTCATTTTTTCCCATAACAAAAATAAGAGAAAAAAAAAGGTTTCTTCCCTTCCAAATTGCAGCGGTAGCAGGTTGCGTGTTCACAGTGAGAGAAAAACAGTCACTACTGACTTGTGGTAGATTGCGATCCACAGAACTAATCATGTTCTTTTTTTTTTTTTTTTATAATTCAAAAATCAAAAGTACTTCATGCAACAGCGTTATACAGCTGCCTGCCATTCCACCCTCGTCTCAGACATTGTTAAATGGTCTCCCTGTAGTCCAGATGCCCGCCCACTGTCGACTGCACGAGAAGCCACCAGCAAACCTCCCTCTGCCGGCATAAAAATGAAGACGGTAGCAGTGGTCTCTTTATCAAGCCACAAGTACAGAAATGAACAAGGCAGATCGCAGTGAGGACAACAAGGAAACAAAACAGGTGCAGGGGCTTGACATCATAAAAGAAACCTATGGGTGGGGGGGGGGATGTATTTCAGAGACAAAATACCTAGCAAACACTACAGAGTCCTCTACTGGCAAATACAGTGAATACTGGGACTACTTTACCAAACAAAAGAATATAAATTCAACCGTAGTAATTTTTATAGTATAACTTTAGGTTTTTTGGTAAGCCTATAAAAAAAATGACACATGTAACCCATTTTCTAAGTGTAACAGTACCTCCAGGGTGGGTGGTATGGGCAATACCGGACCTTCCAGGGGCAATAAGCCCACCGCCTGCAGCAGCAGGCCTCATTACACCTCTGGGTGGCCCAGTGTTGCCCAATACTGCCCACTCTGTCAGATATTATTGCATACACAATCAATCAGGCTGAGGACTGGTAAATCAATTTACAAAGACAGTATCAGATTTGGATTTATTTTATTTTAGGGAGGTGAAGTTTTAAAGCCACTGTACAAAGAAGAAGCCGAAACCTACATGATTCAATGGACGACTTCTATAAATCCATTGCAGATGTTACTGACAGCGACACTGTGCCTTTAGAGCTACACCATTTAAACGGACACTGTCAGCTTTTGTTGTTTTTTTTTATACCAACTATAAACTGGTGCTTCTTGCCATCTATATGAGCAGTGACGGGATATCTGGTACAAGAATTACCAATATATGCATTAGTACTAATTTTATTTTTTAATACAAATTTATGTACCATTCACCCAAAACTTACTTCCCTAGTCCGCCACTCCCATGCATCCTTGAGAACAAATGCACAGGCAATGTGCATGATCGAGTTACTTATTTTCTAAACGGATCGTGTTTAATTACAAATATGAAAGTCCATTCCTTAGCCCCCATTTATTCAAACTTATATATGGGACCACAGGGAAGAACTACGGTAGACAATCCATATTTGAATCTTACTTTCACTATATTAATTGTAAATCGTCATTTTATTGACAGTTTTTGACCTGGAAAGATACAGAAATACAAATGGGGCCAGTCCACCTGCTCAGGGGTTGGATTTCTGCCTGCAACAGCAACACCCCGAGTTTGAATCCAAACTCGGGATGTTGGAGGGCCAGCAGGGGGAGGGCAGGATTGAGCATCCTAGTTACTGCTCTCCTCCTCCGGGGTGTGTGTGTGTGGTGTGTGTGTGTGTGTGTGTGTGTGTGTGACAGGCGCATCATTAACCCCTGGAGGAGGCATGGGGGAATACAGGTAACAGCACCTGTTCTAGTTGGGAGGCATGTCAGACGTTCAGTGTGTCAACCTTAATGTCATTGCACAACATGCCTCCTGGGGAGAAAACTTGAAAATCGGAGGTTCCACCTCCACAAGATGACATCCAGCCCACATAGCAGACCTCGCACTGTTGCTCGGGTTCTTGCTCCTGTGCTGCCTATTCGAATCCATCAAGGGGAATGCGCCTCCCCCTTAACGGCCTGCCCCTGGGGGGTAAGCCAGGGGGTGTTCAGGGGTAGGGTCTGTCCCACGATGAAGGGTGCGGGGTATAGCATGCAGGTGGCCAATGGCTGGCAGACGCTGAGCCGAGCAAAATAAATAAATACAAATGGAGGAGTTTGTCTGCTATTTACATAACTCTAACTCTAATCTACAGTTCACAGTAAAATATGACAAACTGACCATGTAACTGTCAGTAAGGGGACAGGTGGGAATATGGTGACTGATCTGTTTAGGAAAAGCACAGATATAAACCCTCTCCTACAAGCATCTAGCTGCCATCCGGCCCATTTTATAAAATAATATCCCGGGGGGTGAATCTCTTTCTGTACGTCATAACTGTAGTGACACCACGACTTTTGATAGTAGCCAGGGCTGAAGAAATGGCAGCAAGATTCAAGGAGAAAGGTTATAAGGGCAAAGGCAAACATATTGAACAAGCCAAAGAATGGGCAAAGTATTTGAATGTAAGGGATATATCGATACCTAGGGAGCACAACAAAGACACAGAGCTAGAACAGAGTCAAAGTCATCACTACATACACTATACAAACGAAGGAGATTGGGGATGCAACACATATAGAAGTGGCATATTAACCAGGCTGACCCAATCCTTCACAAACGCACAAAGGATCCCCCTAATGGTAATTTGCAGGAAAGCTAGAAATCGGGGATATTTCAGTCCATTCATTACAGCCCGCTTTGAAAGAAAGAGTCTAATACCTGGCTGGGATCCACAGCTAGAGCTAGTTTTCCCTGTGGTCGCGGCAAATACTGTAGGCATACGACGAAAGCTGAAACCTTCATAAGCAAGACTACAGTAAGACAGCTCATCACCTGAGATTCAGCGGGTGTAGTCTACATGGCAGAATGTATATACAGGGATCATTATACTGGAAAAACTATATGTCCACTAAAGCAGAGGATGGGCGAACATATTGGAAATACAGAACAGGAGAACATACAAAATGTAACAGCAGCCCATATCAAGTTTAGTGAAGGCAAGGGAATGCTGTGGTCTTGTTTTGGTACTGAGAAAATTTCACTTGGCCCTTGGGGCGGTAATCTGGATGCAGCCTTACTCAAAAGAGAGGTGTTTTGGATAGACACACTGGGAAGCTTGCTTGCTTGCACCAGGACTTGTCTCTGTGCAATAATTATCAAGTGGCTCTCAGGAGTACTATTTAATACATTTAGCATAGAAACATGCATGTCTCGGGTTTGGACTGAGGCTCGTTTGGGTTTATTAACTGCCCCCCTCTCCCCAACACTCTCTTTAGTACTGCTCTAGCTCTTTTCAAAATGCATCTATTTTATTGGACACACACTATTTCTGTAGAAATATGATATATTATGGAGATATTTTTACAACAATTCTCCTACTGAGGAACACTATGCAGTTGTTTAACTTCTAATCTTTATTTGTTTGATGTATTTATTTATTTAAGTAGAATATCAGGAATTCATCTGTGTGCAAACCTGTCTTTGACTGTCTCGAAGTATCATGTCACTGAATATCTTGGGAAAGAAGAAAAGTTTGACCTGCTATAGCATGTAAGTTCGAATCCCACCACTGAAGATGGCCGACTTTGTGCTCACTGTTCTTGGCAAAAAGACTTTTCAAATCTTAAAGCAATCAATACAGCCAGCACTGCTAGCACTTTTTAGAATTTGTAAGTAATAAAGCTTTTTTAAACTTACTATTTTGGTCTGAGCCTTATCCGATTTGAGGGGTATTTGGCAAGTGTGGGGTTTCTTGGCTTCGTAGATTGCATCAGACTGATTCTGTTGATTTGCAAGCCGACATCTTCTGTAACTACAAATCACAGAATTTCCTACAGATAACAGACAAGGGCTGTAGCAGTAGGAGATTTCAAGTTCAAGTTTATTAAACAGGAAAAACTCAATTGAGCAAGCTCATTTACAAGGAGGTCCTGAGAGGGACACTTAAGGTACATACAACCTACGTCATACAGGAGTACAACAATGAACAGGATGGATAATAACACTGTAAGCATATCAAACCATTTAAATCAATTGTACAATATATACAATCCCCTTGAATTCAGGTACAAGTACGGGGACCAAAGTGCATGATATTTACAAATAACCCCCTACTCAAGAATAGTGGAAGCATTTAGCAATAGAATAAATCACAGGGATGGTGTGTGAGATAGCCTGCAATGCATGTTGGAGCTTTCATAAGCTCCAATCAGATGTTTGTCGATCCCGCTGTTTTCCTAGGGTTAAGTACAGTCCTCTGTAACTGTATTTAGGGAGGACAGCAGGATCAGCCAAAAAAAAAAAAATCAGAGTCTTTAACATGCACTGCAAGCTAATTACTCTCCCACTACTGCATTCCTTCTCTGATGTCAGCTGCAGAGGATGCTGGATTTGTAGTTGCAGAAGATGTCAGTTTGCAAGTTAGCAGAATCTGTTTGATACAATCTACTATACTGCAGTAAAATAAAAGTAAAAACAAATGTTTTTACACACAAAGTGCAATATGGGACCAGCCCCACACTTGTTCCCCTTTAAGACAGTGAGACATTCTTTAAAAAAAAAACAAAAAAACTGCTAATTCAAGGGAAACTGCTCTATTGGCAACAACAGAAGTACTGGTGCCAAATGGCCAAACACTAGAAACTCAACTCTTATTTACTTCGTCAAGCCACAGTGAACTGTTTTTTTAATGTAACAGAAACTGCATAATAAGAAAATTCTCTCTACTGACACTGTCTTAGAAGTATTGGCGCCAAATGGCAGAAAGACTAGTATGATTATGTTAAATGTCTTTTTACTTGAAACAAGTCATAGTGATCTTTTTTTACCGTAACACAAATCTGCATTTAAGAAAAACTCCTCTAATATATGTTGGAAGTCTCGGGGCCAAATAGCAAATTAAGTTATCTTGAAGCAACATACAGGTTAATACTAATATACTTCACTGGTGTAAAGACTTGTGTATTAAGTCTTTACTCTGTAATTAATGAAAATAATTATGAGTAGTTTTGCACTACAGTGCTGCAGAACGTGTTCTTCCTCCCGTGTAAGCAAAAGCTGAACAACATGCTGCCACTATGTGCACTAAAAATACAACAAACCCAGATTAGACACACACTGATTAAATATACAGTGTGGGATAAATATACTGGACAGTTTTTTTTTTCTTTTGTTGCAATGGTGCTAATTTTATGTTTTTCATTCTGGCTAGCAAATCTCCAATGTCGCTAAAAAATCCAGGGGGTGGAGGTGATCACATTGGCTAATGCTTTTTAGGCCCCACAATAGCTATTGATTTTTAGGCCATAGTGCTCACCCAGCTAATAAACTAAGTCTCATTCTCTCTGGTACAGTTAGTCCGGTTCTCCCTGTTCTCATATTGAAGCACCTTTGGCTAAGAAAATTAAAACAAAACACTTAAACATAATTCACAAGACAAATCTAAATTTAAATACCTGTAAATTTTCTTTCTCTGAATGCTGGTCACAGGGCTTTAGACAGCTGAGATACACAACAGCAGTAAGATAAGTGAATCCCAGGGTGGGAAGAATGTAGAAAGGAAGGAAGTTATGAGTCCACAATGGCCTGTAGAACCTTGTGTTCAAAAGAAGCTGCAGTCAAGGCAGCCACATCAAGCTTGTAAAATTTGGTGAAGGTGTGCAGAAAGGACCAGGTAGAAGCTCGCAATGTCAACCGGGGAGGCGTCTTGGAACTCCACCCATGAGGTGGCCATGGCGCTAGTAGAGTGGGCCTTGATCGGGCCTGGGAGAGGAACTCCAGCTTGTTCGTAGAAGAGCCTGATGGTTGAGCAGAGCCATCTGGCAATAAGAGTCTCTAGAAGCCTTTTTGCCCAAATCTGGCCCCACCGTGACAATGAAAAGGCTTGACTTCTTTCACAGCAACTCAGTTCATCAGAGGTATAATTTCAAAGCCCATCTAGGATCCAGAGTATGCAAGTCTCTTTCCTTGTCATTGCTGGGGTTGGGGCAGAAAGAAGGGAGTATCCATTCCTGATTGCAGTGGAATACAGATGTTACCTTAGGTAAGAAGCTTGGGTCTGTTCAGTGAACAACTGAATCCTGGTGAGAAACAGTATTGGGTTCCTTGGTAGCTAGCAAGCTGAACTCACTGGTTCATCCGGTGACAGCAATGAGGAAGAGGACGTTTACTGTGAGATGGAGCAGGGAAGAGGCTCTAAGTGTGCCCTGGTGAGAGCCTTGAGAACCAGACTGAGGTGCCATGGAGGGCCAATGGACTTCACTGGCAGACACCTTAGGGTGGCCACCCTCAGGGAGCACTTGATGTGAGGATGAGATGCCAGGGACTCCCCCATTTCCACCACCAACAACAAAGAATTGTATTGGTAGGCATTAGCTATTACATTATAAAAGTGCAAGATTAAAAAACATAGGCCATTTGGGCCACAAAGTTTATAGACATGAAGTGAGATCACAATTATTAAAACTTTGTACAGAATCAAGGTTATTACATCAACAGCTCCGATAACAGATACATTCATACAATATCTTTGTTATAAAGTGCATTTTAAGGCAAAAAACAAGAAATGTTCTAAATACGAGTCATCATTAAAAATCTAGACACTTGTTCTTGAACATCAATATCTTGTGTGGTAAATAGGTGAAATAATATTTTGTCAGGAGGGAGATCGAGATCACCCAACAGCTCCCCTAGCCAAAGTTACCGGTTTTTCCCCAAACAGCAGACACATGAGGACCACATGTTTGACATTATCATATGTCTTGGTTCCACATTTACAATAAGGAACCAGTACATTTGGTCTTTTTTGTCTATAGTGAACAAACTGAGCATTATAAGACTTCCAATCTGAACCTAGTATAAACTCTGCACATTTTGTGATTTATTAATTTGGTTAAATAATCTTCATAACCCCATTGAGTTTTGAATTGTTTGTACCAGCCATGCAGTTTTAAGGTAGATAACTGAGCTAAAAGAAAACTGGAATCCAAGTCTCTCAGCCTTATCTTTACTGAGGAAACTATTTCCTCCCATGGTCTAATATAAATAGTGTACAGAAAATGACCAAGACCTATTGGGAGGAGGGTCTTTTTAATTAGCTGACTGGATGGATAAACGTATCCCATGGATGAAAGCCTAATTTCCTCCTCAAGGCACATTTTTAGGTATCGAATGTCTGGAAGAAGAAGAAAGGACTTTAAAAAAAATATTATTTGACTAGGGAAGTCATGGAATACTGTCCTAATTCAAGTTTAAAAATACAAGATGGTGTCCCAGGAGGTGTCATGAGAATATACTTACAGTATATAGTTTATTAATAATTTCTATATTGGCCAGGTTATATGAGCCTCATACTTCAGAAGCATATAAAATGCTTGCTTTTATTTTTGCAATAATGACCTTCAAACTGGCCTTAACAGTAGTCTTTCCCAATTTTGTATTGAAGACTTTAAGGGCATTGGAAGCAGTATTCATTTAGTTTGAATCAGTTTTATATGTTTACTCCATGATAAATTTTGCATAAATCTGGCGCCTAGATAATCATAATTGTCAACAATTTCTATTTATCCTCATCTAGCCAAAACTTTGGTATAATTTTGGTCTTATTTCCAAAAATAATAATTTTGGTTTTAAGTTCATTTTAATTTTTTTGTTTTACACAGCATGAAATGTTTAAATTTTCTTTTTAAGTCCTAATGCGAATATCATCAGCGTAAGTAAGACTATCAGTTCTTTGTTCCGAGAAATTTTGGAGCATGAAAATCAGGACTAACAATGCCCTCCAAAATACTGTTGATATAAATATTAAATAAAATCAGGGCTATGAAACATCCTTGCCTAACTCCTAAATTTCTTCAGAAGGATGAAGTAACATGTCCATATTGGTCGTATTGAATTGCCACCCATGTTTTATCATGCAGTCTAATCAGAATATCTAGGAGAGCACTGTCAAGTCCGAGACCCTCTAATATTTCCCAAAGGATTTTCCTACTTATGCTATCAAAAGCTGCTGAAAAATCAATAAAGCAGCAATATAATTTGCCTTTCCTTATTTTTGTATATTTCCATATTAGGTGATGTAAAACATCGCAATGTTGTATGGTGGATCTACATTTCCTACAGCCATTTTGAGATTCATTTATTATGGAATGTTCCTCTAGCCAGTCCGTGAGTCTACCCAGAATTATTTGAGAAAATTTTTTGGGTTACATCAATCAGGATAATCAGCCTGTACATTTTTCAGATCATTTGGAGTCTCTTTTTTATAAATAGGAAATATGACACTACCTTGCCAGCTAGAGGGAATTCCTGGATCTCAACAAAGGCATTAAAAAGTTTCATGCAGAATTGGGGTCCACCATTCAGGAAAATATTTTAAAGGCGTCCCCAATGATTTTATTCAGCCCAGGAGCCTTATTGGAAGCCAACAAATATTTCCTCTTTACGTGATGAACATGGGGACTAAGAGTCCAAAGGCCCAGTCCTTCAGATTTTATTTCAAAGATTTCCTCTTCTTCAGAATAATACAATCCGAAGTAAGAGACCCATATTTGCGGAATAATAGAGATTCTACCCTGGTTTGAGATCTGCTATAACCTTGGGCAGCAATATTCCAGAATAGTTTTCCATCTTTGCTCAGTACTGACTTCCTCAGTTTTTCCCATAACATTGCTGAGTGTTTCCGACGTTCGTTCTCTAGAGTCTTTTTGTATTTTACTCTTTCCTTTTTAAATATTTTAAGATATGTTTTATTTTGTGGCCCTCCCTTTTTACAGTCTAAGTACTTTGTTTAGATTTAGTTTGGCCATCTTACATTTACTGTTGAGTTTTAAAATGTAAAGTTATTAGTTGGTTAGTAAAGCAATGGGGTCTCAATAAAGTGTAAATATTATATC
Organism: Neoceratodus forsteri; assembly: GCA_016271365.2. Lineage (NCBI taxonomy): Eukaryota > Metazoa > Chordata > Ceratodontiformes > Ceratodontidae > Neoceratodus > Neoceratodus forsteri. Next base: position 1,221,933,140 of record CM057458.1, read on the forward strand.
ATTTTTCCATCAAGTCTTGCAACTTGAACTCCTCTAGAATTTGTGAGTATAACTTGTATATTTCTCCAATATTTAGTATCTCTTGAAAGTGAGCAAAGTGTGTGTATCCCCATTTAATTCTTTTTTCATTTATTATCTCAATACCTGTGTCAATATGTGTATCCATCCACCATGATGTACTAAACTGTAAGGATAAAGTAACTGGAAAATGAGCAGTCTCAGAATGTTCGATTATATTTATTTATTGAATAGAATCGGAATTACAATCCTTTGAGTCATAGACTCGTTTGCAAAGGCTCCACGTCCAATAAAAGTGAAAAAATACAGATAAAAGTAAAGATTCAGAATAAACATACACAAAAAAAATGTATATACAGGTATCACAACTATACAATTGCACTGTAATAATACAAGGTTCGATAGACATGGACTCTGCTTATATTGGGGATTACATCAACTGGGAGCACATAGAAAGTCTGTGCCAGTGCTAAGACAGGATACAGTATCCTAGGATCTTGAAGGACCCCCAAGTCGTAATATCTGGATGGGGGGGACACAGGAGGGGATCTGGCATAAGACTAACCATATGCTATAGGATAGTGCTGCGTAGCATTTGTCTCTAAAGTGATAGTGGGGGAGGTGGGAATAGTATGTATGTGGGACTAATTACACTCACAGGTTGCTGAGTCAAGGAGCAGGGTTTTGAGACTTGATTTAGCAGGGTTTTGAGACTTGATTTAAATAGGCTGAGAAAATGGATCGAGGAGATGGAGGATGGTAGACTGTTCAGCCATAGGGGGGGCCCGGTGGCAGAAGGATCTTTGTCCAGGCAAGGTTCTACAGTGGGGAACTAGTAGGGTAGGATTAGCTGTGTGCCTTTGGGTCCGTCTATGGGGCCGTGTGCATAAGCGGGTGGAGGCCGATGGGGCTTGCTGTTGTATCTGTTGACGAGGAGGCAGGTAAAGTACTTAAGTCTGCCTAGGAACTTTAGCCAGCCTGTCTGATTATAAAGCTCATGTGTGTGTTAACCTGTCACATCTAGAGACTAGTCGGCAAGCTTTGTTATGGGCGAGGTTGATGCTGTGTAGGTCAGTTTGATCCGCTGATCCATATATTATTCCACAGTCCACCAAGGATAGGACAGATGAGGACACAGCGAGATGCATGGTCTGGGGGGTAGGCAGTGTTAATGCCTGTAAAGGATCCCTAGTCTAGTGTTAACAGAGGAGGAGACCAGTTGTATGTGAGTGTGGTAGGAGAGGAGGTGTCTAAGGTGACCCCAAGATATTTGAAACATAGGACCTGCTCTGAGAGTGGAGCCATGGGTGTTTTTACAACTAGAGGTGTCAACAGTGGGGGCTTTGACGGTGAGCAAAGATCATGGTCTTTGTTTTCTTGAAGTTGATTATAGGACGGTGTTCAGAGAACCAGGTTTCTATCTCCCCAAAGTGGCCCTGTAGAGCTCATTGAAGGAAATCGGGATGAGGAGGTTTCTAAAAAACTACCGCATCATTGGCATATAGCATTATGCGGCCACTGCAGGATTTAGGGAGGGAGGAAGGAGTTGAGGAACAGGGTGAAGAGTAGGGGGCCAAGTACAGACCCTGCAGGACTCAATCTGCGAACTGGTTTGCAAGTGGAGCTAGAAGTATTTATTTTGACTTGTGTTCAATTAGAGAGGTAATCTTTGACAAGGCGGTGACTTCGGAGCAAAGTTAAGGATGGAAGGTGTGGAGTAGGAGCTCGTGACTGACAGTATCAAATGCTTTGGCCAAATCAGCGTACATAGCCCCTACCATGGAGCCTTGCTCTAGGGCCTCATGAATAAAGGTAGTGAGTTCAATGAGTGCTGTGGAGGTCTGTGGCCCTCCGAAACCATGTTGCTCATGGCAGAGCAGGTCGTGGTTTGGATAGGTAATCAGTCAGTTGATCCAGTACTATTTTTCCAAGGGTCTTAGAGAGGGGTGGGAGGATTGATAGGCCTATAATTGCTAGCGGCTGTGGGATCGCCACTCTTCAGGATGGGCGTGATTACTGCTCTCTTCCAAGCTGAGGAGAATTGGCTAAGGCATAAGGACAGGTTGAGGATTTTTGTCAGATGAGGTAGTGTCACATCCAGTGAAAGCCGAATGAGTTTGAGGTCCAGGGAATCACTGCTGTAATGAGAGCTCGCCAGAGCTTTGGTGAGATAGCGTTTTGCCTCGTTACAAGAGATGACTCTTAAAGGGGGTAGGGATGTAGGTGGCCGATGTGACGTAAGGGTGAGTGGGTGTTGGGGTCAAAGACGTGAGGTGGGAGAATATGGGAGAGGTCAGAGAAGGAGGTGTTGAGGGCATCGGCGATAGCTATGGAGTCATGAGTAGTAGCCCCGTTTACTGTAAGCTGAGCAGGGGTAGGGGAAACAGTTTTCCCACAGAGATTCTTTATATTGCTCCAGAATTTTTTCCCAGGGCCCCAAGATGCGGTGAGGGTATGTTTATAGTATGCGGTTTTGGCTTGCTTGGTGGCCCATGTACATTTGTTACGGGCCTCCCTGTACCGTTGCCGATCCTGTGGGAGCTGAGAGTCAAGGGCCTTATGCTATAGGTTATCCCTCTGGTGCATTTGATCAAGTAAAGCTTGGAAGAGCCAAGGGGTGTTTCTTTTCTTTAATATTTGTTTGGAGAAGGGTGCGAATATGTTGCAGGCCTTATTGAAGAGGTCAATAAAGTAGGTGAGTGCAGCGTCCACTGACTGGGCTGTGTGAATAGGGGACCAGTTGCAGGAGGCAAGGTGAGACTTGAAATGTGCTAGGGTTTCCTTTTTTAAGGCGTCTATACATAGTGACATTTAGGGGGGTTTGAAGACCATACACAGGTCACAGGGGAATGATCACTAATCGAGTCTGGGAACACAGTGACTTGGGAGATGTTCTTGGGCCCGTTGGTGAAGATAAGGTCGATGAGGGTTGAGGTCCCCGTTCTAGTGTCCAGCCTGGTCGGAGAGTTAACGACCTGGGTGAGGTCACAAGCTAAGGCCGAGTCTTTGCTATGGAACGAGGCAGATGACAGCCAGTTGACATTGAAGTCACCCAGTAAGACGACTTCACTCCTAGGTGGGAGATACTGTCCAGAACTGAATCAAAAGCGAGCTTTTGGTTGCTGGGGGAGAAAATATATATACATATATATATATATATATATATATATATATATATATACATATACATATACACACACACACACACATTTTTTTTACACTTATTTTATTGCATTTTTCTTTTTTCTATAATATATGTTTAAAACATCACTTCATCATACAGATGCTTTTGCTCCTTAGTTCCGAGCATCAGGTAACATTGATATTTGTACAGCATTTAGAAAGTGCAGTTTTCCAACTACAAATGTAGATTAAAATACAAAAAAAAAAAAAAAAAAAGAAATTATACATACATAACTAAATACATATAAAATCAACCATGTCAGCAATTGTGTCTTTTTTTATCTTAAAAGTAAATTAAGATCCTGTTTATGGAGCATGACTTTTCCTTTACTATTTGTCTTATTTAGTAAAACTTCTAGAGCATTTTATAATTTCTCAATTTTTTTTTTTTTTTCTTTCTTAGGGGGTCCAAGAGGTATATTTAGAAAGAGATAATTTCTCAGCTTCCCCCTAAGGGGAAATACCTCTTAATTTATTTATTTATTATTTATTGAATTTTGATGACCGGGTAGGCCCACTGGGCCGTTAGAGGTCCCTTTTTCAGGGGCCGACCCGGGTGCAACAACAACATACAGGTAACATTTCAGTACAGGCTGGAGAGTAGAATAGTATTTAAAAATAGAAGTACATATCTTTGCAGACACAAAAGCATGGAAAGCATGAAGGTAACAAATAGTGAGCACGTTAAGCATTCTGCATCCTAAATAGTGGATTAGATACCAGGTCCATGAGAAATAGTGGGCAGCGCCTGTAGCCCTATGGTTAGTTGATAAGTACACAGGGTTGGAGGGGGAAAAGTTAGGGACCTAAGTGCACCCCTTCAAAAAGAAGAGGACCAAATGTCCTTCCAAGATGGCTGTTGGGAGGGCAAGTGAGCTGCTCAAGAGGCTGAGCTAGGTCAGGTACTGTGGCATAGACATATGCTCCTATTGAGCAGATGTCCCTTCAGCAGCGTCTGGAAGCTAGAAACCGTCTCCGCCTCCCGGATCTCCAAGGGGAGGTTGTTCCAGGTGGAAGGCGGCGTCACGAAGGACCTAGACCCGGCTTTGGACCTAATCTTGGGACCTCGAGGAGAGATTGGCCTGATGAGCGAAGGCACCGTGGATTGGGTTTTGCCCTGACGAGCCCAACCAGGCTAGGGGGAGAGGGACCAAGTATCTTGTAAGTAAGGCAGAGGGAAGGGTAGGCAAGACGAGCATCAAGCGACGGCCACCTGAGCCTGGATTGGGCCTCACAGTGGTGAGTCCTAGGGTGAGACAATGTGGCAAACTGGACTATCTTATTGTACAGAGTCTGCAGCCTTCCTAATTCCATCATGGCTACACCCTGGAGGATCGGGGCCCCGAATGTGAGCTTTGGGAGAATGCGGCTTGTGGCGATGGCTGCCCTAGCTTCAGGAATGATTTGGTCCTTTAGTCTATATAGAGGATGCCTAATTTCACATGTATGGCTTTTGTGATTAGATCTACATGATTCTTTAGGGTAAAACCTTGGTCCAGGGTAAGGCCAGGTATCTGGTAGAGGAGACCACCTCAAGTTTTACACCGCCCTGGAATAGAGTTGTAGGTGGTGAGACCTCTCTGTTCCCAGGGATCTAGGCCAAAGAGCATTACCTTTGTTTTGCTAGTGTTTAGAACCATTTTGTTCTGAGTTAGCCAGTCCTCCATCAGGTGGATGTCTTCTTGGAGGGCTGTCTGCCTTTATCTGCAGGGTTTGCTTATTTCCCCTTAACTCTCAACTTAGGTCACTTGTTGAGGTACCATCTGGTCCATTGGTTCTGATATAATGCAGCCCTGTCCTGTAAGTTATGCATTAGCTGTTCTATATGTTGTATATATGCTGCTATTTCTTGCCATTCTAGTAAGGCTGGGGGTTTAGGAAGCAGACACTTTTTAGTAATAGCTTTATAAGCTGCAGCTACACATATAGCCCAGAGATACAAGGTATCTCTGTCTTTTAGGGTTTTATGAGGTATGCCCAACAGAAGATTTTGAGTAGTCAAGGTTTCCTGTGTGGTCATTATTTTAGATATTTGGTGGGTGATTGCTTGCCAGAATGGCTTAATCACTGGACAGTTAAAAAATATATGGGCATGGGAAGCCTCTAGTGTCCCACACTGTCTCCAGCAGGATGAAGATGCTTCAGGGTTACGCTTTGCTTGGAACAAGGGTACTAAAAAGTACCTAGTGCGGACCTTCCAAACATACTCCCTCCAGCTGGGGGACAAAGTTGTGGACCATGTTGATTGCCACACCTTCTGCCAACATTGTTCTAGTAGGGGGATATCCAAGTCCTTCTCCCATCTCCTTTTTATTAAGTCAGTTAGATGATTCTGGAAGTTGTTAAGGAATTGGTATAACAGTGATATGGCATGGTCTTTTCCAGAAATTGTCCATATGCGAACAAAGGGACTACAGTCCTCTTCTTGTAATGATCTAGAGTTTTGGATTTTTATTTACATATTTATCCAATCTCTCATCTGTAAGTAGTAAATATAATCACTGGAAACCAGACCATACCTTATTTGTGCTTCTGTGAAAGATATTGTGGAAGAATTTTAAGTATTTACAAGACGCCACAAAAGCCTTTAGTGGCCTGACCAGCATACCATTTATATTCTTGTGCTGGTAGAAAAGCAGGATTCACAGAGCAGAACAATATTTCCAAGTGCGGTTAGAGAACTGCTTTTGTGGGTAGCCCCTCCTCCAACCCTCCAGGATTGTTCCTGTACTATTTGGTAATAGTCCTTGAAGTTGTCTCATCAGAGAGAGGGCAAAAAGGGTCGCCGGGTAAGGGTGGGGCAAAACTCTACAAAGATCAATTTGCTTCCAGTGTGCCATATAATGGGTGTTTCCCCATAACAATGCCAATCGCATCTGGGAGACATTCCAATAATGTAAATTAGGAAGTGCTATTCCTCCTAGGTTTTTGGAAAGCAGCAATACTTGGAATTTAAGACGGGGTTTTTTGCCTTGCCAAAGGAACTTCAAAAATGCTCGTTGCCAAGTGTTCAAAGATTGTAAGGGCACTATACTAGGTACAGATTGAAACAAGTATAATAATCTTGGCAGGGCATCATTTTGAGTGCTTGATTTCATAGAAGGATAGAGGTATCACTGTCCAACGGTTAAAATCTGTCTTCAGGGTCTGTATTAAGGAGTCGTAGTTTTGGTTGTATAGTAATCCAAGGTCAGCTGGAATATTAACTCCTAAGTATCGTATTGTTTGGTAATTCCATTTAAACTGGAATTTTTCCTGAAGTTGTCTAGAGGGTTATAGTTAAAGGCCAAGAAATCAGTTTTGTTAGTATTTAAGGACTATCCAGCCAAGGATGAAAATAAAGTTAGTTTTAAAATAGAAATGGAAGAGAGTTATTGGGTTTGCTAAATATATCAAAACATCATCAGCAAATAATGCTATTTTGTGTTCCATTCAAGCAAGTTAATACCAGGAAGATTTAGATCTTGTCGAATCATTTGGGCTAAAGGTTAGGCTGTAAAAGGCGAACAGAAGGAGATAGGTCATCCCTGCCTGGTTCCCTATGCAGGTGGAATTTATGAGACAAATGGCCATTAGATCTAATATAAGCTTGAGGGGTCTGATAAAATTTAAATATGGTGGTTATAAATTGCTGTGGAATTTTAAAAGTATTCAGTACTTCCCTTAAAAAGGGCCATACAACCTTATCAAAGGCCTTTTCAGCATCTAGACTAAGAAGAAGGGTCAGGGTTTGTGCTTTTGGATATGCTCAATTAGGTATACTGTTCTAATATTGTCATGGGCTTGATGACCTTGAATAAACCCGATTGATCCTGCTGAATTAAAATGGGGCTAATTTGGCTAGTCACTAGCACTATAGATGCCACAATTTAGTAGTCAGTATTCAGAATGGAAATAGGGAGATAGGAACCAGGCAGGGATGGGTCCTTCCCAGGATTTTGGATTACTGAGATAACTGCATATTGCCAGGATGGAGGAATAAGAGTTTCAGGGGGGGTTATATTTCTAAACAAGCGGTGTAGTATAGGGGTTATGTCTTGTTTAAAAACTTTATAGAATTCTCCTGGCAGACCGTCTGTCCATGGACATTTATTAGTTTTTAGATTTCCCACTTCTCCTTCCAGCTCTTTGATTGAGATCTGGGCCAATAATGTTTCCGCTAGAGCTTTAGAAAGGGTTGGGAGGTTTAGGGTTTGTAGAAAGTCTCTGATTTTTGTTGCTGTAGGTTGTGGCTGGGGTGTTGCATAGAGTTCCATATAATATTCAACAAATATATTTGACATATTAGCTATAGTGTGTTGGGGTGGGTACTTAGGCGAAGGTCTCAACGTGGTGATCATGGCTCTAGCCTATTGTCTTCTTAGCCGTCCCGACAGGAGTTTCAGCAAGCGGAGGCCACCTTCGAAATACCTCTGTCTGAGGAATAACAGGTTTTGTTCAACATAATAATCTAATAGAGGGTTAAGCTCTTGTTTCAGTATCTTTAATTGCTTAGTAGCTTCTGATGTTATTTTCGTATTTTGTTGTTCCTCAAGAGTTTTTATCTGAGCAAGTAAAGTATTTCTTTTCTGGTCTCTTAGTTTTTTTTTTTGTTTGTTTTTATGTGCTGCCACTGCAATAAATAGACTTTCGAAATAGATCATTTCTGAAACAGAGACACTGTGGGGCATGGTCAGAAGGACAAAGTCGCCTTGCCAGGCTTTGAGTGACATTTGAGTATGTTCCCACGAGACCAGAAAATAATCAATTGATGAATAACTTTGGTGGGCTTGTGAAAAAAAGTGTTATGGATACTAGTGCCATTGTGATATCGCCATGAATCTGCCAATCCCAGTTCCCTGATCAGCTTTACTACGTTCCTTGCCTGTCTAGAAACTTTTTGATTTTGTGTAATTGGGTCATATAGCGGAGATAGGTTCAAATTAAAATCTCCCCCACAGACAATTGGGCCTTCTGCTCATTGTATTAATTTCAACAGAATCGACCTATAGGTTGTAAGGTCAGAGTTAGGTGGAAAATACAGTGATGCCATCGTGATCATTTTGCCATTTAATTCCCCTTTAATAGGACATACCTTCCTTCTTTGTCAATTATTTGGTCCATAGCTTGAAATGGGACCCTATTTTTTTTATTTAGTTGTTTAACCAGGTATAGCACACTAAGCTGAAAGCTTTTACAGGAAGCGACCTAGGAGCACAAGGAGGATAAGTGACTTGCTCAGGGTCACACAGTATGCAAGTGGAAGCTGTGGATTCAAACCCAGGACTGGTCTGCTGGATGTCACCAGATTTGCAGCTCAGAGCCTTAGACCACTGCGCTATACTGCCTCCCATTTTATTTGGATTTAGTATAACAGTTCCCCTTCTTCGTCCTCCCTTAAAAGAAGAGGCATAGACCTGTGCAAACCCCAATCGCTCAAACTTTTGATGCTCTACTTTTGACAAGTGCATTTCCTAAAGTATCAGAATGTCAGCACCAGCTCACTTAAGTGAAGCTAAGATTTTTGTTCGCTTCATGGGACTAGTCAGTCCATGTACATTATATGTGCAAAAAGTGTAACTCATCGTGTTGCCTTAAAATATTTACCATTAAGCTTATCAGATTTCTCTCAAGAAAAACTCTCATGCTTCAGAAAATTTTCCCAGACAAAATAGTTATACTCCCATAATTGTAATACCAGGATTGCATTAAAACGGAATGTATAAAGACACGCTGACTTTAACAACAAAAAACTTCGTGGTGCCAATTGGGCACCTAACTGGATACCTTGTTTGAACTTCCAAGGTAGGAGGTCCACTATCTTAAGTGACCTCTGTACCCACCCTGATGTTGTACGTTTTAGGCTGAAGAGGAATTTACTCCTTCTGGGTGGAAGGACCTCTTCAAGGGTCTGTACCAGACTAGACCCTTCAAACATGCTACTGTGTTGCATAGTACAGCTTCAATCCCAGACTGCTCAATATAATTTGTTCAAAAATAACATAAAAGGAGGAAAATGGTTTATATTACAATAATACAGTATCCGGTGGTGGGGGGGCAAAAGGAAAAAGTTGACTTAAAAGGCTCAGTACTTTAACTATCTTATTTCCCATCGCTCCTTATCCCACCCTGTTCATTTTATATCCCCAGGGTTCTGTAGTAAATAACTTCTCTTACAATAACACAAGTATCATTTCAACTATTTATGTAGGTCTCTTTAAATCCAACAGCCCCTGACCTTCTCCAAGTACATTAGAATTCTTTCAGGGTCTTAGTCGGGGTTCCTGTGAGTTATTCTAGTGCATCTAGTCAAGGAAAAAAGGGACTATCCCATAGCACATCCATTGCTACTTACTGCGTAGCCTCTGACACTATAAAGATCTAATCTATGTGTTTAGCTCTTCCTTCAATCTGCAGCAGGTCTTGCCGCCTGATATCGGAGAGCTGGGGGGGGGGGCCAGGGCTGAAAATTAACATAATGGGTTCAGTACTATAACTAACTTGTTCCCCCTCGTTCCTTATCCCACCCTATTCATTTTCCTTCTCCAGGCTCTTATATTAAGCGACTTGTCTTACTGTAACATAAATGTTATTTCAACTAGTTGTTAAACATGTATAGACTGGCTTTGTACAGTATGTCTCTTCGCATTAGCCAGCCCTGTATGCGAGTCTCCTTAAGTCCAAAAGCTCTTCTGAGTCATCCGGATACTTTAACATTTTTTCAGGGGCCTAGACGACACTTCCCCTTGGATCGTTCTATTGAGTCTAGTCAAAGAAAAAAGGCTATCTCACAACACAGCCATTGCTACTCACTGCATAGCGTCCATCGGTATGAATATCTCTTCAGGATGTTTGACTCAGCCTTCAATTTGGAGTAGATATTGCTCCATGATACCAGGGAGCTTTTTAAGTAAGTCTCTGAAGAGGGAGATAGTGTTCGAGGTTACAGCATTATTCTGGTTTCTCTTGGGTGGAATAGTCTGCCACGTTTCATCTTGATCTCGTAGTTTCTGGCTCGTCTTCACTGGTTGTTCCGGTAGTTCAGTTCCCTTTTTGATCATAGCTTGCCTCGCTTCTTGCAAAGTATTATATCTCTCAGTCCCTTCTTCACAAAATACCCTTAGTCTGGAGGGGGATGGTGTTTGAATGTGTAGATTTTCCCTTCGGAATGCCTTTGTAAGGGGGGCATATTCCTGTCGCTGTTTCTGGATTGTGGGTGGATAGTCTTGATTGAAAAAAAGGTGAGATTCAAGATATCTGACCTCTTCTTGTTGTCAAGCCCTTTTTAGGATATCCTCTTTGGTTTTAAAGTTGTGAAATTTGATAATCACTGAGTGCAGCCTAGCAGTTGGATATTTTAGGTTTCAGAATCAGGGCTCTATCAATTTTAATTTTAAAGTCATGAGGAAGATTCAGTACGTCCCAGAGCATATCCACCAAAAACTCTGACATTTCACCCTCCTCCGCCCCCTCCGTCAGACCATACAAACGTAGATTGTTCCTCCTGGACCTACTCTCGAGGTCTAAGTATTTCTGCTCTGTAGAAATTGCATGTAGGCAAAGGGCTGAGACTGTTCACCCAATATGCTGCAGGCCGTCTTCAGTTGTACTTATTCGTTCTTCTGCCTCCTGCATTCGATTCTCCACCGTAGATAGCTTTTGATTTAATTGTTTGAATTCGTTTTTGTTTTCTGCCCTCGTATCTTTCAGTTCCCTCATCAAAGTCTCAAATCTTGTTTTGAAAAGCTGACCGTTTCCTCGTCGGTATCACAGCTTGGGGCCAAGCTGTTATTGCGTACGGAAGTAGCTAGGCCTCATGTGGGAGAGTTCGATCGTGATCCTTGGGTTTCTTTTTCACCCAGCGGGTATGGAGTCGCAGGTTCTTGTCCCTCTGTCCTTCTGCAATCCTCGTTTGCCACTGCATTTGGTTTCAGTTAGTTTAATCTTTCAGATAAGGAGAATTAGTTAGCAGTTCGGGCAGGCGGTTCTTTTAGCTGCTGATTAAGCCATAGTGGAACAGAAGTCCGAGGGGATATAAACGCCATAATGTAAAGGGTTTTACCTGGGTTGCCCAGGCTGAGCTTGACTGTTGGGGTCTGGGCTCCATGCAAGGTGGCGGTGTGTGGACCTCCAGGGATCAAGGGAGGATCTTACGTGAACAAGCACAGTCGCCCCCTCTTGCTAATCCTGTCAGCTTGGTAGAGGGTGTAGTCACTAAGGCGATAGTTCCGCTGGGTATTTTATCCGAGCCAAGTCTCTGACAGGGCCAAGACACTGGGTGAGTGCTGGGCAATCCAGCCCTGTGAGGGTGAGCTTTTAGGAAGCTGCAGAAGTTAAGGGTAGCCAGCAGGAGACCTTCTTGTTTGCCGTTGGTGGAGACAGTGGGGAGGGGTCCAGGGTTGGGAGTATATTACCTGATAGCAGCAGAAGGAGGAGAGCATGTCGTAGAAGTGCTAACCTGCACAGTTTTGGTGAAGTATGTTTAGGCTGGTTATTAGTGGGTCTTTTATCATGTGTGATAGGGATTGGGAGGGTGTGTAGGAGGTGGGTTATCATGGTGACAAGTGGTTGGGTACCAGGTTGGACGGTAACAGGATGTGTAGGGGGCTGTAGTCTGAGGGGTAACAGAGTAGTCGTACAGCGAGAGTGGCATGCGTGGGGGGTTGGAAACAGGCGCTGGGAAGGAGTATGTGCATGTGTGGTCACGTGACAGGGAGTAGGAGGGCTTGGGGTTGTGCAATTTGGGGTCATACCAGGTAATTATGTGGTGGCCAGCAGTGTATCCGTTGTACAGAGGTAGTTCCTTGCGGGGGGGGGGTCATAGAGGCCATGAGGATAGGTATCACGAGAAGTGGGAGCATATTTACTGAAAAAATGGTTTGGTATTACGGAATGAGATGAGTGGCCACTAGTGGTGAACTGGTATAAGCTGCTGCTGGAGAAGTGGGCTGAAAGGTTAATTTCAAGAGCACGCGTGATGCATACTGCCTATATAAGAGAGGGCAGACCAAGGGTGGTGGTGGGGTGGTGGGGTGCCGAATGTGCAGCGTTGGCAGGGCAATCCTCCATTGGAGCTGAGCAGCAGGGTCACGATTAGGCGAGCAGGGCGAACAGCTCGCAGTGAAGAAATTCAGTACCTGGGCAAGTTTTCCATTTGTGGCTGTGGGGGAGGGCTGAATCCAAGCCATCACAACCTCTTTTTTCTTCGGGGGGTTGGCTATGGAGGAAGGAGAGGGAGAGAGAGACACGGTTGAATCAGGAGGGGAGAATACTGAAGGGGGCTGGTCTGTATCGGGATTTAAGCATGGCTAAGTTGCCGAAATAAAGTGTTTGCAGCTAAAGGTAGATATCGGGCCAGAAATAAAGTAAAATGAATTGCCAGAAATTACTTCCACTGTTGCCAGGAAAACATTATAAGCAAACTCAAATATTTAAGGTACCATGCAATAAATGCTAAACAAGCCGAATTCTGTAGGAGTGATTTCCTTAAGGTGAAATATTTAAGGTAACTTGCAATAAATGTTAAACAAGCTGGATTCTTCAGGAGTTATTAAGGTAACATGCTGTACATAATACGGACTTAAGCTCAGAGTGACAAAAAGCTGGATAAATAAACTATCTCCACTTGCACACCGAGAATTAATTGTCTAAGAATAAAGGCGCCAAGTAGGAGATTTTGAATCCTCCATTGGAGCTGAGCAGCAGAGCCGTGAGCAAGGCGAACAGCTCGCAGAAGAAATTCAGTACCTGGGCAAGTTTTCGGTTTGTGGCTGTTGGGGAGGGCTGAATCCAAAGCCTCACGATCTCCTTGTTCCTCGGGAGGTCGGCTGGGCAGGTTTTCCATTTGTGGCTGTGGGGAGTGCTGAATCCAAGCCCTCACGATCTACTTGTTCCTTGGGGGTCGGCTGGGCAAGTTTTCCATTTGTGGCTGTGGGGAGGGCTGAATCCAGCGCTCATGACCTCCTTGTTCCTCAGGGGTCAGCTGGGCAAGTTTTCCTTTTGTGGCAGTGTGGGAGGCTGAATCCAAGCCCTCACGATCTCCTTGTTCCTCGGGGGTCAGCTGGGTAAGTTTCCCATTTGTGGCTGTGGGAGGGCTGAATCCAGCCCTCCTGACCTCCTGCTCCTGGGGGTTGGCTGGGCAAGTTTTCCGTTTGTGGCTGTGGGGGAGGGCTTAATCCAGACCCTCACGACCTCCTTGTTCCTCGGGGGTCGGCTGGGCAAGTTTTCCGTTTGTGGTTGTGGGGGAGGGCTGAATCCAAGCCCTCACGACCTCCTTGTTCCTCAGGGGGTTGGCTGGGCAAGTTTTCAGTTTATGGCTGTGGGAGAAGGCTGAATTCAATCCCTCACGACCTCCTTGTTCCTCGGGGGTCGGCTGTGGAATGCCAGTCATGTAGCCTCCAAACTGGCCCACACCAAGTCTATGGTGGCGGAGCCAATACGTACAGTATCTGTTAATTTACCTGGTATGTCGCCATGGAGTCTCCCGTTTAAGACACAGAAATTCCTGTCTAAGAAGTAGTTCGATAATTCTTTCTCTCTAGGATTACTATTCTGATTATTAACTTTTCTTTTAGCGTTTATTCGAGAGTTAATAAAAGGGAAATAAGGTATAAAGCCAGGCTGTTTTCTATTTACTGAGCCAGAACAGGAAGTCTAGCATTAAAATCTCCCTACACAATAGTAGGAGTGTTTGCTTCTGTATCTACCATATGATCTAAAATAAGTTTCAGGTGATCGATGAAAGGGTCTAGAAGACCTTGAGCTCTTGATTTATGTGGAAAATATGCATTTAAAATTATAAGTCTTTGCGTGGCCTTTTCATTTGCCATTTTAATCATTACAATACTATCTGCTTTTAACTCTTGTTTTAAGATCTGAAAATTTAAGACCACACATATCAATAAACCACTCTTATGCCTCCCATATCTTTTGTCCCTGGAAGCAGGACATTTAAAACTGGTATATCCAGGAATTCCCATTTCCACCAGAAGCAGGGCTCCCAAAGCGGAGACCTGGACTCTTAAGGTCACCAGTTGCAGACCTATATCAAAATCCTCCTGAAGGAATTGAAGGAGGTTTGGTAAGGAAGCCGTATGATCAACCAGCTGCCTGGATTGGAGCCAGAACAAAAACTTACGCCAAATTCTATAGAACACCTTAGATGAAGAATGAGATCTAGACTGTATGATTATCTCAATCACTGTTGTGGAATACCCCACCACGTTCTTGAGTCTCCCGCTCAATCTACAAGCTGAGAGGGACAGACTTCAGAGATTCAAATACATTATAGGACCTTGATGAAGAAGATCTGGGCTTATTTGAAAGATGAGTGGCGGATCTCTTGACATGTGGTCAAGATGTGAGAACAACAGGCGCAGAGGCCAACCGGGAGCAAAACAAGATTTGTTCAGCCTGGTTTTGAGCCTCCTTGTGTAGCACTCTGGGTAGAAGAGGAATGGGAGGGAAGGCGTACAGCAAACTGCATTGACCCCAGTGGAGGGAGAAAGGCATCTTGAGCCACTGCCAGCTCATCCTTGGCTAGGGAGCAGGACTGTCGAACCTTGGCGTTCCTTCTGGAAGTGAATAGATCCACCTGAGGAGAGCCCCAGCGAAGGGTGAGGAGCTGAAAAGCACTGTTCTTCAGTTCCCATTCCCCTGGCAGAATGTCCTTGCGACTGAGCCAGTCCACCACCGCGTTATTCTGTCCTGGGATGTAAGCAGTGGCTAGACTGGAAAGATGACATTCGGCCCAGTGAAGCAATAAGAGGATCTCTTTTAGCATGAAGGTACTTCTTGTGCCCCCTCCCCCCGCCAGTTGATGTATGCCATTGTGGTCCTGTTGTCTGTAAGGATCATAACATCTTGTTTGAGAACATAGCCTCTGAAATGTTGGGCAACCAGACGGACTGCTCACATTTCTAATACACTGATGCTGAGGCAGGATTCCAGCAAGGACCACTTGCCTTGAACAAAGAGAAGATTCAGATGGGCACCCCATCCTCTGAGGCTGGCGTCGGTAGCGATTCTCACCTGATGTGGATGGCCCAGTTTGCGTCCCCTCATCACCGAAGATTATACTCCATATGGTGCAGAATGGTCACTTTGTGGTTCCGGCTGAGTCTGTGTGGGGCCCATTGTTTGAAGAGGGTCACTTGAGTTGGACGCATGTGACATGGAACCATATCTGCCAAGGAAACAATTGTCTCTATGAGCTGCATGAACATCTAAGCTGGAAGCTGAGAGGCATACTGAAACTTTTGAATGGGGGATTGTAAGACCCAAAATTTCACCGAGGTTGGAAAACTCTTGCCGTGGAGCATTATTAAGTCTGTCCCCAGATGATTCGGGGTCTGCGCCAGAAACAGGGAGCTCTTTTGCCTGTTGACAAAACCATGTGCAAAAGCAACGAACAATCTCCACCATCTTTTGCAAGGTCAGCTTGAATCGAGAACTCGTATCAGGATGTCGTGCAAATACAGAAAGAGTCGGATCCTTTGGCGTGCAGGTGAGCAATCACTGCCACTAGGACCTTGGAAAGACTCTTGGGACAGCGTCTCAATCTTGAAAGATCTGCTGTGGACAAAGTGATACAGGAACTTGAGGTCTTACACTGGTGGAAACACCCTGTGCATTTTGGGAAGAAAAGAGGAGTAAATGCCTCTGTTGAGCTCTGGGAGGAGAACAGGTTCTATGGCCCCTTTCTGTAGTAAGTCTGTTATTACCTGGAGCAGCTGCTCGTCTTTTAGTGGGGTCAGTCGAAGAGAGAGGAGCGACACAAGGCAATGGAGGCTTTGTGTCAAATTCAATTAGTACCCCATGTTGACAGTGTCCAGGACCCATCTGTTGTACTATGGACCCATTCCCAAAGAAATTGGAAAGTCTGCCCCTATGGATGGGTCCAGATTGTCTCACTGGGAAATTTCTTTGTAAAAGCTCTGGTGTCACAGTTGCCACTTTCTCTGCTTCTGTTGTTGCATTGTTTACAAGAGAAAACCAGGGTCGTTTGCTTGAAAACTCCTGTTCTGTCCTTTGTTGTAGGACTGGCACAAAAGGCTTCTGGGATTTGCCAAACCACGATTTGTCCCTAGATTTTGTTTGGGGCTTGCATACCTTAGTCGTTTCTCTGGATTCCATCACTGCTTCTTTAACAGTGGAACCAAACAGAAGGGTGCCTTCCTATGGGGCATTTACCAGATGAACTTTCGAGGGTCTGTCTGCCTGCCAGGCCCACAACCAGTGGTTACATCTAGCTGAGGTCTAGTAGAACATATTCCTGGCAGCACAATGAACCGAATCCGCTGAAACATCCACAGAATAAGCAGAGGCGAGGCCCATATGCTGGAGTTGCTGAAGTGCCACCTTATTCTTTTCTGAATCTTCTGCCAGCTGAAAAGCCAATTCCGTCGCCCAGGACAGAGCGGCCCTAGTAGAAAACAGATTAGTTGTCACTGCCTTTAGAGAAGCTGCTGAGGCTTGGAAGGCCTTCTTTTTTATGCATTATATTTTTATTAAGCTTTTAGCAAGATATCACTCACAGAAAGCAAACAGTCACAGGTGGATCTTATAAATAGATTACAATAACAGTGAATACTGTACAGTTAACATGAATCACCCGTATTAAACTCTCCCACATGGAGGAATTATCCATTTTCATACCATAAGCAAGTCCAAAAAGTCTACAGCCCAGGGAAAACCCCAGAGGGAAACAAACATCAATCAGTTCCTCTCCAGGAACCAACCAGTGTGTGGGCCAGCCCACAACTCTCTTTGTAGGGTATTAAACATGTAGGATAAAGCAGCTCCAATACAAATTAACATTTGCCACTTGTACTACAGCCATATACCCCGTTCTCCCAACTCCAAGTCTAGAGATTATACCAAAGACATGGCAAAACTTACTGAAACCCTAAAACCCCTTCAACAACAAACAGTATTATTACTAGTAATTCAGATGGTACATGGACTACGTAGTAGAAAAAAGGCAGGCAGGGTTCTATGTATACACCCTTCAGTTATGAGGAACAGTTCAAGTCCACATTTAGCAGTTCAGATTGAGTTCCAAATAATATGTCAACAATCACACGCCAGGTTGTAAAATGCATATGCCCCCCCCCACCCCACCCCCACTGCCCATTATGCCAACAATGCAAAAATATACACCACCCTGAATTAGCTACTGAGTTAAACTTGAATCCTCTAGACAGAACTATAAGAGAAGGTAACACGTTACAAATGCTGATAACATTACAGACAGCAGTCACTCTCCTGTCTCATCTTCATTCTCTTGTAATCCCTCCTGCTCAATAGTGCCCAGGATCTTTCAGCATCCCTCGGATCACTGAACTGGTAAATGTTATCTTTCCAAGACACGCGAGTCTGGCCAGGTACAAGGGTTGGTGCTAAACCTTCAGGTTGTCTCAGATGAGCCTGGGTCCCACTGAACAACTTGTGCTACCTGGTGCCAGATGACAAGTCGGGAAAGATGTACAAGTCCAATTCCCTGTATTTAAACTGTCTTCACTGACGCACAGCAGCCAGTATTAGGTCCCTATCACCCACGACAGAACAAAACACAACCAGCGTACAGGGACTGGTGTTTCCTTTCTGCACCCTGCAAGGAGTGAGCCTATAGGCCCTCTCCAGGGACAACGGCGGCTCCCCCTCAGTAAGTCCAAGTAGTTCTGGAAGACAGGTACAGGCAAAGTCCAGAAGGTCTCCCCCCTCAGCCAATTCCAGGTGACCCAAGATTCTGATGTTCCCCTCCCGTACCCGATTTTCAAAAACTTCTAAGCACAGGCATAGCCAAGTGGTATCCCCGATCAATTTTGTGGAAACATCCATAATTTTATTTAAGTTGCCCCCCAGTTTGGCTATCGATTGTTTATTTAGATCCATTTGCGTCTCCAAAGTTGCAACCCTCTGTGTTAACTGATCAAACTTACGGTCCAACTCTTGTACTGTACGTACCAGCTGCAACAGAGTAGCGTTGACCGTAGCCAGGGACACAGTTTCAGGTTCTTCAGGATTAGAGGTCCCTGCCACTCTGCGGCGAGCAGGCTTGCCATCCCTCCCACCTTGTGGTTGGAAACAATTCGCAGAAGCGGACGCTGATCCTTCAGTTTTGCCCATTTTGTTTTCAGGAAGAGTTAAGGAGCTTGTCTGAAGCTAAGGAGCCGGGACAAACGCAATAGATTCAACTTTTATTATGCAAATATTTAGTAAGAGGCGGAGCCTCTGAAAATTGCTGTCACCCTTGGCTACTCAACAGCCCCCAACCCGAGAGGCCTTCTTTAAAGGCCGAATCCACTTTGCAGTCTACTGGGTCCTGAAAGGTGGCCCGCCATCAGCAAGAATGATCATCTTTTTCATTAGGGATGATATCAGAGGGTCAGTTTTGGGCAAGTTCAGCCATGTTTCCAATTGTTTCTTGTCAAATTTCAACAGTTTGTTAACCCATTGTGGTACAGGGTAAGTTTTTACCAGGCCCTGACACTCTTCTTTAAGCAGGTCCTCAATCACCAATGGTATAGGGAATGCTGTTGATGGTTTAGAAGAGGTTGACAGCTTGAAGGCCGGTTTGTTTGGCTTAGCAGTGGCAGGTGAGGTGCCTAGGTGTATCTCTGCCATGACGTTCTTAATGAAGTCCAGGTCGTCCAGATCAAAGAGCCAGGCAGACTCCATGTCTGAATCTGAGGAACTGCTCTGAAGCTCCCCTCCTCAGGTGAGGAGGAACTGAAGTCTGATGAAGACAGTGCTATAGCCCGGCACTTCTTCCTTTTGTGATGACTGAGATTGTCGTTTGTTATGTCCCTAGAACGAGGGGAGTTGGCCAGTTTCTTTTTCTTGCTGTGGTAACACACAGGAGGTCCTCCTTGTCTGGTGAGGGAGACAGAGTGCGTTTTTGTGTGGCTTTCTTGTGGGCACGGGCTGTAGGGGATGCAGGGGGCTGAAAATTGAAACAGGCTGGATCTAAGACAAATGCTCTGTTTAACTTTTGATTTAACTTTGAGCCAGTTGTAGATGGGTGATCAGATGAAGCAACCACCTCTTCTGTGGTGGCAGAGTCCAAATTGGGTGACCTCACACTTTAAACACAGGGACCCAGTAAGCGTTTCCAAAGGGATTTGCATTTGGTGCATTTTCTGCCCCGGATGACTTGTCTGCAGACTTGCCAAGTGCCTTTTCAGACGACATTCCTGATTCTGAAGTGTAGGGCACTCTGAAAAAGGGGGGTGTTGGCACAAGAAGCTTGGTGCACTGCTAAAGGGGGAACATGCAGGGGTCCGAGGCAAAACGCAGGTTGTCCAGCTGCCGCCCCTTAGCTGAGAAGATCGTAAGTCCCAAAAAAAAAAAAAAGGGGGCCAACCATGTTACTCCCCTTGGGAAGGCTTTCACTGGAAAGACGGTCACTGCTAAACAAACCCCAAGTACCTTAAGCTGGGGAAACTGTCTGAATGGCTAGCTTAGAGAACAAGCTCCCCAAAGTGTCTGTGAGCTGGGGATAAAGTCAGGCAAAATCCCAAAGTGGTTGGTTATGTGTGAAGGAGAAAAGCACGGTAAGCCACAGGAAGTACTATACAAAATGGCCACTGGTGTGATTTTTCCAGCGCTTTTGGCTTTGGCGGCAGATATGTATTCTCCCAGTGTCATCTGTAGAGTTTCTGTCAGCATGCAAATGCTTCATGGGCCCCCTAGGCAGCTGATGTAAGCCCCTGTGCTCCTGTTGTCAATAAGGATCAGCACGTCCTGTTTGTTTGATGCTTCTGAATTTTACGCCAGGCATGCTGCTCGCATTTCTGGCACACTTATACTAGTAGGGACACCAACAATGTCTACTTGCTTTGAATAGAGAGATGGTTCAGGTGGGAAACTCATCCTCTGAGTCTGGCATCTGTGGTTATTCATACCTGATGTGGACGGTCCAACTTGCGACCCTAAATTAAGTATGATCTCACTGTCCACCAAAGTAGACTGATCATCTGTGGTGGGAGTGTCACTGTGTGGCGATCACTGTTTCAGCAGGGTCGCAAGAGTTGGCTGCATGTAAATCGCGGCCCATGGAACCATGTCAGCCAGAGACACCATCGTCCCTGTGAGGTACGTAAACACCTGGGCTGGAAGTGGAGTGGTGTGCTGTATCTCCTGGAATTTTGCGTAAGTTGGAAAAAACTGTTCCCTGGCAAGTTTTGAAGTCTGCCCCAGATGATTCAGAGTTTGTGCTATAAACGGGGGACACTTTTGCACGTAGACAGCCAACCCGGGTGCAGAAAGGCAGCAAATAATGGCCATCACCACTTGTAATACCAACTAGCATGGAAGCGCTTGGAGCTGGATGTCATCCAACTACAGGAAGAGACAGATCCCCTGGCTGCATAGGTGTGCAATGACTGTCACTAGGACCTTGGAGAAGATTCTTGGGGCAGAGGCTCGACTGAAGGGTTTTGAATTGGAAGTGGCTGTCCTGTACCTTAAACCTGAGATATTGCCTGTGAGAGAGTCTCTGATGAGAATGTGTAACCGTCCTGCAAGCCGAGGGAGGCAAGGAAGTCTCACTGGTGCCCACTCTCCCCAAAAGATGGACGATAGTGCCTCCATCTTGAAGGATCTGTTGCAGACAAAGTGATTCAGAAATTTTAGGCCTAACACTGGCCAAAACCCCTTGTGCATTTTGGAAGAACAAAGAAGAAGGAGTAAACACCCCTGTTCATCTCTGGGAGGTACAGGTTCTATGGTCCCATTCTGAAGTAAGTCTGTTATCACTTGGAATATTGTCAGTTGTGTGGTGGGGCTGGTCTATAGAGGAGAGGGAATGACAGGAGGAAATGAAGGCTCTGAGTCCAATTCATGTAGGTACCCTTGCTGAAGATGCCCAGGAACCATCTGTCTGTTATTGTATGGACTCACCCCCTTCCCCCACCAAGAAACTAGAAAGTCTGCCTCCTACGCAGGGATGGGCATGGACAGTCTCACTGGAAAAACCTTTTTTCACAAGTCCTGGAGTCACAGTTGCCACTTCCTCCACCTCTGTTGTGGCGCTGGTTAGGAAAGGTAAACCAGGGTAGTTTGCTAGGGAAGCCCTTAGTCTGGTTTCTGATATAGGACTGGACACGAAAATGCTGCTGGGATCTGGCAAATCAAGATTTGTCACTAGATTTTGATTGTGGGCTTTGGACCTTCACCATTTCTCCAGATTCCTTCACTGCCTCTTTAAAGCGGAACCCGCATGGGACATTGACAAGATGAACTTTGGAGGAAGCATATGCCTGCCAGGCCCAAAACCAGAGGTTTCATCTCGCAGATGACTGACAGAACATCGTTTGTGCAGCACAGCAGACCACATCCTCGGAAATATCTGCTGAGTAAAAGGAGAAGAGGCCTGGCTACACGCTGCAGCTACTGGATCATAGCCTTGTTCTTCTTGGAGTCCTCCACCAGCTGGAATGCCAATTCTGTGGCCCAGGAAAGAGCAGCCCTGGCCAAGCACAGAGCAGCTAGTTGCCACCATTAAGGAGGCCGCTCAAGCCTGGAAGGCCTTCTTTAAGGAAAAATCCACTTAGTGGTCGATTGTGTCTCAGAAAGTGCCCCCAAAGTCTGCTGAAATTATTGTCTTCTTCGTTAGGGATGAAATCATGGGGTCACTTCTGGGCACAGTCGCCATATTTCCAACTATTTCTTAGTGGATGCTGACAGACTGAAGGTCAGTTTGTCCTGTTTAGAAGTGGCAGGTGTGATTCCTAGGACTATTTCTGTCATGACATTTCGAATGAAAAATTCCAGGTCATCTAGATCAACGTGTCTTGTACACTCTGGCTCTGATTCAGTGGAGCTGCTATGAATCTCCCCCTCCTGGAGAGAAGAAGAACTAGAGTCTGACAAAGAAGTTGACCTAGCATGAAGTTTTTTTTTCCATTTGTGGTGACTGAAGCAGTCGTCTGCCATATCCCGGGAGCAAGAAGGGCAGGCATGCCTCCTTTTCATGTTGTGGTGGTGTATGTGGTGTTCTTCCTCATCCGATGAGGGTGACGGAGTTAGTTTTTGAGTGGCTTTCATGTGAGTATGAGTCTGAAGGGATGCAGGAGGCTGCAAATCAAAGCTGGCTGGGTCCAAGGCAAAGTTCATGTTTAATTAAGTCTATGGCCAGCTGCAGGGTGGGCTGCTGTCTACCTCCTTGATATGTGATGAGGAGGTGGCATTTTGGTAAGGAAAACTTCAGCTCTGTCCCCCAGAATAGAGCACTGCTGCAAGGGCCTGCTTGTATGAAGGCAGAAGTAGACAAGCTCCTCCCACCAAGAATTGAGCCAATGTCCCACTGCTGCAGCTTTAGTTTCCTGCCTATTGCTTAGCACAGGAAAGAGATCCCAGTCGTCCAAGAGCCATGCGACCAGCACAAGGAGAAAGACAAAAATAAATTCTGATCGAAGACAAACTTCAGCTCTGCCACTTAGTGACAGAGCGCTGCTGCGAGAAGCATGCTACAAGAGAGGCATGAAGTAAAATGTCTCAGTCCTCGAGGGCAGGAGATGATGTCATGCTCAACTTCGGCTTCCTGCTTTTATTTATGTATGCATGCATGTATGTATGTCTTTGATAACCGGGTAGATGCACTGATCCAAGGAACCGTTTTCAGGCACAACCCATGCCATGTAATGGCACAGGAGCATACAATACACTAAAGGAGCAATCTAACAGGACTGGCAGCAACACATAATGCCGTGCAACAGAGACAAAACACAGCAAGGTGGATGTCCATTTACAGTAGCTGATTAACAGATCCTCCTCACAGCAAACAGTATGGCACAGATACATAAAGCAATTACAGACAAAAGCAAAATACAGTAACAGATAGAAATTGCGAGCAATCAATGGTACAGCAGGTGGTCGTCCATATCAACAGTTGATTAACAGATACTCCTCGCACAGGCAGGTAGATTCTTTATGTATACAGGCCACAGATAAGAGCAATAGGTAAGGGCCTGCAGAGGTGTGCTCCCTGGGAGAAGCACATTCTTGGGACAAGTAGGAATACCGGGGGTTACCACAGCAAGTAATGGCAGCTCAGTTCAGCCAAAGCCGGGCTTTAAAGTGGGATTTAAACAAGAGATGTGTGTTCAATGAGCAGATAGGTACATGGACACCATTCCACAGTGATGGGGCAGCGACAGACAGCGCTCTCCCTCCCATGTTGGTAAAGACACGGGGAACCTCTAGGGGAGGGACAGCAGAGGAGTGGAGACTCCTAGGAATAGCTTTAGATTCGAGAAGGGATAAGAACAGGGACACATGCTCATTTCGGATGGCATCCACGATGCAGCCAAGGGAAAAGTCAAAGCGCCCTTGAAGAGGAAGCCATCCTAGGATCTGGTAGAGGACACAGTGATGGGCTGAGAACGAGGCCAGGAGATCAAAGCAGCAGGCACTGTTATAGGCTGTGGAAAGTCTGGCACGAAGGGCAGAGGACACCTGAGAATAGATGGGGGAACAGTAATCAAAGATGGGGAGCAGATTGCCTTGGACAACTGCTAGGTAGGCCTTGGGGGTGAGGTAGTGCTGTGTGCAGTAGGCAGCCTCTAGTTTTTGATGTACCCGAAGAACTATTAGGTTGATGTGCTTGGAGGAGGAGAGGGAGGGGTTGAGCATAACACCCAGGTATTTCAATGTGGCCACATTTTCAAGGGCCTGACCATTGGGAAAGCACACAGTGAGGGAGAAATCGGACTTATTGGTTTTGGTGAGGTAGGGCTTAGACCCAAACAGCATGGTCTCCCCGCCCCCCCCCCACTGACCAAGAGCAGGTTGGATGCGAACCAATTGTGAGAGAAGCCATAGCTCTGGGTGAGGACAGAGGTAATACAAGAGAGTGACTTGTCACTATGAAATAGGACAAGATCATCCGCATATAGGAGGGAGTTGCAGCTGAGGCTATCAGAAGGGAGGGATTTGACAAATATAGAGAAAAGAACTGTTCCTTCAGAACAGGATGGAGATCCCAGCTGTCTAGAGACCTGTCACCAGCACAAGGAGGGAGAACAGAAATATTACAATGCAAATGCAAAAATGGCAAATAAGAAAATGGCTCCATAAGGCCAATAATTCTGATCGACCATATGTTATATTAATAAAGGCAATCTCATTTTTTTTTTTTTTTTTTTAAGAGGGCTGAACATTAATCTCAGTGCTGCAGGCAGGTGTTTCCATGCCACTGGTATAATATTCACAGGATCTGCTAATCTGCTATTGACATAAATGGAATCAATAGCCTTTTGTGCATAAAAACTATATCTGTACTTCTACCAAGTTAACAAGAGACTAAGCAAACACTGATTGAGAAATAAACAGAAAAAAGACTTTGATTTTCAAAACCAAAGACTACAGTGGAAACTTTAAGCTGGACATAGACAGGGTGGAGGCTGTTCAGAGGAGGGCAACCAAAATGGTGCAGGGTCTGCACCAGAAGACATACGAGGAGAGACTAAAGCAGCTTAATATGTATACCCTTGAGGAAAGGAGGAGATGGGGACATGATAGAAACTTTCAAATATCTCAAGGGAATTAAAGTACAAAGAGGGTAGCATCTTTCAGAAAAAGATGTGCAAGAACAAAGGGGCACAATCTGAAGATAGAGGGGACTGACTCCAGAGGTAATGTTAGAAAGTATTTTTCACAGAGAGGATGTGGATAACTTGTCTGTAGCTACCTACACCTCCACTGTCTCTCCACCACCCACAGGATATCAAGGTAACAACAGCATTTTAAACAGGCAAACAGTAAACATTATTAAACCACAAAATGAAAATTTTGGTGACGAGCTTTGCTAGGTTAACTGCACTCAATTTGCAGATCTTCCAGAAGACGGCAACGGTAGCTTATCTGCACTGGAGTTCTAAAAGCCATTCTTCAGAATGTTGCTGTTTACATGTTTTAAAGGGAAAGGAACTGTAAATCTTTGCTCGCAGCCCACACCTGACCCTTCCTGGTCCCGAAAGGGCAATGCTCAGCCCTTGTGCTGCCCTGCACGCCAACGTTTTGTGAGGTACTAGCCTGTAGAGCACTAAGGCTGCTCCATTGCTCTGAATGCGACCATAGTTTAAAATATACTTTTTTAGTGTTTTAGAGGGCCTCTGGGGTCTTATCAGAGCCACTGATTAACTAACAGGGCTCTTCTTAGTTGATTGGGGGCTCTGATAGGACCCCAGTAGGGGCGTGTGGCTTAGCTTTTGAAAGGGACAGACACACCTAACAGGTCCCAAGAGAAAGATCGCTTTATTCAACTAAATTACCTACCGTTTGTGAGATACTGATACTGTTAAACATTAGAAATGGTAGCGAGCATCTGATACTAAAAAATGAATAAATCCCAAAATGCTGCTCCACCTGGGGACTTTTCTGCACCAAAGAAACCACAGAAGGAGGGAAGGCCCGATCATCATGAGGCACCATCTAGCTCGGGAGAGCTTTCCAGCAGCGAGGCCACCCTCACCACAGTAAACACCACCCTGGGGCAACTGGTTAAATCTGTTTAGAAATGGACCACAAGCTGGGCAATTTAGCTCCTAGAGTCACCATCCTTGGAATGCGTGTGGATGCAATTGAACAAACAGTGCAGAGGATTGAAACGACCACTATGAAAACCCAGGATACTACAGCAACCCTCATCAAAGAGGACACGCACTTGAGACAACAGTTATAGACTCTGGAGAACCAAGCCCGGGAGCGTAATCTCTAGGTTGTTGGACTACCAGAATCGGTGGAGAGAGATGACACCCTAGAATTTGCTAATATGTCTCTACCTGGTCTCCTTGAACTTAGGGACGGAGACCCATCATTTTCCTTGGATCGCTGACCCCTAGGCATGCAACGAAAGACCCCACTGCTCCCCGGACCTCTGTTATTGTTTGTATGGGGATAGGGAATTGTGATAGAGTCCTGGTGCTAGAGAGGAAGAAGCACAATTTTAAATATGGTGAAGTTGACGCCTCAGTTTCCCTCACCTTTCCTATAACACCAGATTACATGAAAGTCTTTCAACCGAATCCACAGCTCTCAGAATCTTCTTCTACCTGTCTGTCTTGTGTGTGATGTGGAACAGACAAGTGTATCTTTTTAATGACCCTTGGGAGGCAGGCAAGTTGGTGCCAAGAACTGAGGCCGAGCTCAGCCTGGCAGAAAGCGCCAAATTGGAGGTGTCTTGAATTACTCCTTTGACAGGATGCAGGTGAACTCAGTTAATGCTGCAGTATGCCTACTGGGACTCAAGCATGTTAATAATAATAATAATAATAATAATAATTTTTATTTATATTGAGCCTTTCGAGTACCAAGGCGCATTCCAATAAAATAAGATACAAGCAAGGTATACAAACAGTAATACAAAAACAGTTAAAAACAAATACAATAATCAATCAGAATCACCATAGGCCCTTTCCCATAAAAAGGATTTGAGAGCTAATTTAAAACTCCCCACGGTCGTACACTCCCTTGTCTGATGGGGTAGAGATTTCCAAAGGGATGGGGCCACAAACATAAAAGCCCGGGCCCCATCTGATTTTAATATAACCCTAGGAATCTCTAGCAACCCCTCGTCGGTTGAGTGGAGTGGCCTCACAGGGCAGTAAGGAATCAAGAGTTCTTTCAGGTAGGGCCCAGCTCATGCAGGGCTTTAAAAGTCAGTAATCCAACTTTGAAGGTGATCCGCCACTGAACTGGCAGCCAGTGCAGTTCCCACAGCACCCGAGTAATAGAGAAGATCTGGAGTACCTGTAAGTACTGGGCTGCGAATTCTGCACCAGCTGCAGCGGCGGATATCAACCCCCGGAAGCCCAAGGTAAAGCGAGTTACAGTAGTCCAGGCGTGAGGTCACAAAGGCATGGATCAGAGTTGGCAGATTGCTGGACGGAATGAGGTGCTTGATTCTGACGATGTTTCTCAGATGATAAAAAGAAGATTTCACCACTGCTGACACCTGAGATCGCAGAGTCAGCCCCACATCTAAGATCACCCCCAGATCTCGCACCCGTTCAGAGACCAGTAGCTCGACATCCCCACAAAACACCCCAGAAGGGGAGCTGGCCACAGGTCCCCCTATCCGGCGATCCGGATCCAAAACCAACACCTCAGTCTTCCCAGAATTCAACTTCAACCAACTGGACCTCATCCAATCCTGGATTTCATTTAGGCAGCTATTAAATACCGAGATAGCTCCTTCCTGGTCGGGTGCAAAAGACAGGTACAGTTGGGTATCGTCTGCATAACAGTGAAATCCCAACCCATACCGTCTCACAATGTCTCCGAGGGGAAGCATATATACCGCAAACAACATGGGGGACAATATAGAGCCCTGAGGAACCCCACAACATAGAGAGATGTGATGTTGCCAACTGTAGATTTAAGATACGGTGAGTTTTGTATGCTGATGTTCCCATTTTGTGGGGCTGCCTACAGTGATTTGGGGTGGGGAATTTCGCTGCTGGTAAATCATTTAATTGTACTTCAGACTGCCTTAAAATCAATGCTAAGCTGTTTATTTGTTACTGCGTAGGTAAGATGGTGTTTTTTCCCCCTCCTACTGCTTCTTCATCCCTTACTGAACTACGGAATGCACGTCCCAACATTAATTTCTTAACAATCATACTGCTCGATGCCCTTAACTGCGATGCTGTAATAAACTATGGATTGACTTTAATTTTAATTTCACCGGGCAACAGTGCGGGACTACTGTATTCTTATGCATTTTGTGGCTCAGTCTGCTATTTTGTAATTAATATGATGTTTGGATATCTTGTCAATATGTGCTGAATCAGTTTCTATCGATTCGTATCGCTATAGTGAGTTTGTAATTACCCTATTTTAGAGATCTTTATTGGGAAAGTCCTGTTTTATATAGTCTGTTCCTTTTTTATATGAGAGAAAATTTGGGGCAAAAAGCCC
This sequence comes from Neoceratodus forsteri, assembly GCA_016271365.2. Taxonomy (NCBI): domain Eukaryota; kingdom Metazoa; phylum Chordata; order Ceratodontiformes; family Ceratodontidae; genus Neoceratodus; species Neoceratodus forsteri. The sequence continues at coordinate 1,221,961,244 of CM057458.1, forward strand.
TTGATGGTAAAAGGTTATTTTTCTTTACGGTTTCACTATTTCTCTTTAGAGTCTCTAGAAGTATGCCTATTAATTATATCATGGCTCAATGTTATACATAATGCAGTACATGTACTTCCCCCTATGTGTTTCTTGAGGGAAGATGTTATTTCTATCCTCGATAAGTAGGAAAAGAGTCTGTTACAATGCTGGTATGCTTCCATGGATTATCTATTGTAAGATTTCTTGCACAATGATAAATAAAAGTTACAAAAAAAATATGATAAGACCCCCACTGGTCCACTGAAATATAAAAAGATTGTCCAGCCCGGTGTTGCTGAGGGTTGAGGCGCTGGATGCCACACCTCGCGCTACGCCGGCGACCTAGGTTCGGAAGCAAGCCTGGGTTGCCGGGGGTCGGCAGGGGAGGTAGAGGACTGAGCGTCCTGAGGACAGCTCTCCTCTCCTGGGAGGGAGGGGTCCGGATGTGTGCGAAGGCCAGGGCACTGCAGTCAACGTCGGGGACGGGGAGTGGCGGCGCCCGGCAGTGATGCCTTGGCATGGGGTGCGTGCCTCCTCCAGTTAGCAGCGGCTGCAGATGCGGGAGACAGAGCGCTGGAGTGTGCCTCCTATATGCCTTTGCCTGCCTGACTACCCCTGATCTGACACTACTTACAGTTTCGGGGTGTTTGCTGCCCCACCTTGAGCCCGCTCGGGGGGGGGCCACAGTTCCATGGGGACCGAGGGTAAATATAGGGCAGGGCAAGTGAGGCAGGAGGATGACTCCTAGGCACTCCCGATGGGTCGGCACCCGCAGGACATAGGCGAAGATAAATAATTTAAAAAAAACAAAAAAAATATAAAAAGATTGATTTTAAACTAAACTAGTCTCCCATTCAGAACAATGGAACACACCCCTGCACTGTACAAACTAATATCTCACAAAATGGCGGAGCACGGGTACAGCATGAGGGCGGAGCATTGCTCAGCTGGAACTAGGACGTGACCAGGCTACGAGCAAGAATTTACAATCTCTTCCCCTTCAAAATATGCAAACAGCAACATTCTAAAAACTGGCTTTTACCACTCCGGTGCAGGTAAGCTACCAGTGGGGGCTTCAGGAAAGCATAAAAAATGGTGCGCTTTAAAATAGTATTAGCAACAGAAAAACTAGCCAAATTCAGTTCAGTCTGCCTCAGAGTCAGAGTTGTGTTTGTCCGCTCTGGTGGAGAATTCCTTATGGATCTTCTCCACTAGCCGCCCTACCTCTATCGGGTTCGAAAATAGATGGATGTTACTCCCATAGTGAATTCTGAGGCAAGTGGGAAGAAGAAGGTAATGACTAACCCCAAGTTCCCTTAGCGCTGATCGGACCCCACCAGATCCCCACCATTAATGGCATGTACTGTATCTAAGTTCCAGGAACATTTTAATAATGAGAGTCCCCAAATCGAATCCCAGCAGCCCGCTTCATAGCAAGCAGAGGAAGGGCATCTCTCTCCTCAATGCTTGCCAAAAACACGAGAATTGTTCTGCCAGCATACTCTGCAGTCAGTCCCTGCCTGGGGTTTATTCAGTATGCCAGTTTGATGTTGATCCCATTGGTTTGCTGCAGCACCCTGGTACTAGGTCTTTAAGAAAATCTCTCAAGCTGTCCTTCGAAGCTTCAGGTAGGCCTAGTATTCTGACAGTGGTCGCTCGAGAAAAGATTTTTAATTGCTTGACATGAGCCCAAAGAACAGAGGTCTCTTTAATGAGGCCAGTACAAGTTACCAAGACCTTCTCTGCAGTTTCCCCGGCTTTGGTACAGTCTACTTGGGATGCATCCACTTTCTCTTCAAGTAATGCCATGCAAGCATTATAATCTTCCATTCTGTTGTAGAATGTTTGTATTTCTGCCAGCAAAAAAGCTAAGGAGGGCTCCCCCGGTTGTGCTGCTGGAAGTGTAGGCCCTGCCATCTTTGCAGACTGGGCCTTGGATTCCAGTGCTTCTGCCAGACTGCCCCTGGTTGAGATTTCTGCCATTTCCCCATCGTTATTGGTGTTGTGAAGCAAAAAGCATCCACTCACCGGATGCACCAGTAATGTCCACAACACCCGATCCAAAAATAAAACAGCAAAGAATGGCAAAAACTTCAATAGAGCAAAGTGCTATGACTCCTCTTCACTTGGCAGTCAGGCCACACACCCCAGCAACCTATCTTTCCAAAGGAGTGGACTCAGTTCACAATCCACACAATGGCAGACTACGGTATGACCACTCCTTCGGGAGGTGGGGGCAAGGCGCCCACCTATACTTGATGAACAGAGATTGGAGGACAGAGGACCCAAAAGCAGCATCCCAATGATTCATGTCAATACTGTAGTAACAGATGAGGGTGTGCATATCACTCCAGGTTGCAGCCCTGCATATCTCTACAATGGAGATATTCCTAGAAGCAGCCACCAGGGCAGCATTGTGTCTGTTGGAATGAACCCTAAGCCCCCTGGGAAACTCCCTACAGAAAACCTACAGCAGAAGTTGATGCAGGATGTGATCCACCTGACAATCGTCCACTTTGCTGTCAGTCTGCCAGGTACAGCTTCAGCATACGTGACGAACAGCTGGTGAGCCTCTTCCCTAACTCCAGCCGTGCGTTCCTGGTAATAAGAAAGCACCCAGCACAGATCCAAGCAATGAAACCTGAGAACGGCATCCGAGGCTGAACTGGTGAAATACACCAGAAGGTTAATCACCTGGCCAAGATGAAACTCAGACACGAGCTTTGGAAGGAACTATGAGCTGGGATGTAGAACCACCTTGCCCTTATGGAAGGACAAGTAAGCAGACTCCAATGAGGGTATTTGGCTGGCAGGAGAGCCACCAGGAAGGCAGTCTTCCATGACAATTGTGATATCTCACACTTGTGCATAGGCTCAAATGGCATACAGACATTTCATCACAGCAATTTTTGCCACGGACACACTGTTGCGGACACACCGAAAATCCATGATGCTGCCAGTATAGAGGTCACAGTCATTATCTAAATACAGCAACCTAATACCGATGGCGTTACGACAACCTTTGCATCCCATCACTGTACCAAACCAATTCTTGTAGTGGTTCACTTAGGATGCAGCACTGTTCAGTTTACAGTCAGTTCCTCTTCTATTCATCTTTAACTACTGACAATTAAAACAAAATATAAGCTCACTAATGCTCACCCTTCTCCCTTCATCTGTCTACTTGTATTTGCTCTGCCCTAGCACATCCGTCTCTGTCAGTCTGCACCTCGTTGTGTCTCCATGTTGATGATGCCATTGGAGTCAGTGAAAGGCTAACCTTCTTAAAGGCACACAACATGGTTAATTACTGTAACCGACATTAAGTTGTTATAACAGGTGTTGCACCTGTATGGGAATACATAAGGTGAATGAGGAAATACCATCTCATTCACGCTTTGTAAGACATGGAGTATGTGCAGTCGCAGAAGGGGAACCAGAAGCTGTGCTTTCATAATTACCTTTACACAGCAGAGAAGGATGGTACTGCAGGAAAGATAACACGGCGCTGTGAACAGCACACCTGCAGAGCACGAATGCACACTGTTGGGGATAATACTGCACAGAAGCCCACTGACCACAATCATGCTCCACAACATGGTCATGTGGAGGTCATTAAAGCTCGGACAACCATGAAGTGTACAGCATGAGAGTCCGAGCAATCGACTAGAAATCATTTCCACCAAGCATTGCAAGATGTGGCTATTAGCCATGCACACCTGTTGCCCACATAGGAAACTCTGTGGCGTATGTGAGAAGACATAGATGGCATGGTGGCCCAAATGACAATAAAACTGCATAATACTTACATACTGCGAGTCAGGAGCCATTTCTAAGAGTCCAAGATGATGATGTAATCATTTTTGCTAGTGACTCGGATCTACAGGTGTTGAGTGATCAACCACACTGGTTTTGTGATGGGACATTCAGTGTGGCACCAAGAGAGGACAATCAAATGTACACTGTACATTTTTTTTTAATTATTTAAAATTTGATGACAGGGAAAGGCACACTGAGCCGAGGCTCGTTTCCAGGTGCGACCCAGGTACAGAGTGTATAGTGAAGAGAAAGAGTAACAAATCGTGACGGATACAAACAGCATGTACAGACACATTATTTTTACAAGGAATATAATACATTATCCATAAATAAACAGTTAATTAGCGTGCAGAGTAACTGAATGGAATGGGACAGGGTTACAGTAGGGGTTAGGGTTGGTGAGTGGAGACTGTGAGGGACCTCTGCTGTGTGTGGGACCATTGGTACATTTAGGTCATTGGGGGGGCGCGGGGCAGGAGCCTGAGGAGTTGTGAAAGGCGGAAAGAGAAGGCCAGGTGGAGTTCGGAGGGGAGGCTGTTCCAGAGGAGAGGGAGACAGTATGAAAAGCCAGCTTGGACGGTGAGAGAGAGTGGAGGTCAGGGCAGATGGAAAGTGCGTGGTCTCGGGTAGTTTAGGAGGTAGCTGGTGTGAGGTGGGAGTGGGGTGGCGGGGAGGGAACCAAACCAAAATGTTGCTGTGAATGAGGCACTGTGGATGGCTCTCCTGTGGGAGAGCGAAGCAAGGATGAGTGCAGAGTAGAGAAGGCAGTGGTGAGTGAGTGAGTGGGGGAGGCAGTGGCGGAGCGGCAGAAAGAGTTGAGAAGGATATCTAGTCTGGAGAGAGAGAGGATGCGGGCATTACGTGAACTATGTCAGCATATTCTAGGAGCCAGGCATGATAGTTTATGTCTGACTCGCGCACGGGTGGGGATAGGCAGGCTGGCTTTGTGGCGACAGAGGATGGCGAGTTTGAAGTGAGTTTGATGCAGATGGCCTCAACGTGAGTGGAGAAGTTAAAGTGGTTGTCCAGCCAAACACCCAGGTACTTGAAAGCAGGGACTAGCTCCAGAGATGAGCCATCCAAGGTGGTGATCACTAGGGGTGCAGGGAGTGTAGCACATTTTGCCTGGAACCAAAGGCCATGGTGACAGGTTTTTGCACTAGTGTAAGTAGGTTGTCAAGAAACCAGGATTGGACTCTGTTGAAGTCATTCTGGAGGTTGGGGAGGACACTGTCATAGGAGGGGCCGAGGCAAAGATGATCGTTTCATCTGCATATGGATGCACACTGGAGAAGAGGCAGGTGGAGGAAGGTTGTTAATGAAGAGAGAGACGGATGGGACCAAGTATAGAGCCCTGGGGACACCTGATAAGATAGGGAGAGGAGAGGAGATAACATCACCAATTTGAACAGATTGTTGTCCATTATGGAGATACGAGTGGAACCAGGCGATAGAAGGTTGGGCAATGCCAAAGGAACTAAGTTTGCGGAGTAGCAGTGGGTGGGAGACAGAGACGAAGGCTTTAGCCATGTCAATGAATATGGCAGCTGTGATTTGGCTATTGTCCATGGCAGAGAGGATGGAGTCAGTCACATGTAGGAGGGCGTGATGGTGGAGTGGTATTTTCTGAAACCTGACTGTACGGATGAGAGGGAGCTGTTGGAAGAGAGAAAGACTGACAATTTGGAGAATATGAGGGATTCCTGGACTTTGGGAAGGGTAGGGATGATTGAAATAGGCCTGTAGTTTCCCGGGTGTGAGGGATCACCGCCTTTGCGCAGAGGGATGATTCTGGCCAATTTCCAGGCTTTGGGGACAGTGGCTGTGTACAGAGAGAGATTTAGTATGCGAGTCAAGGGGGCCACAATAGCGGAGGCAGAGACACGGAGAGTTTGGGGTGAATACTGTCAGGGCTGGATTTAGTCGTGTTAAGGGAGGATTAATGCGTTGTATACTTCCAGCGGTAAGAGGGGTGGCAAGAGGAAGCCAGAGGGTGGAGAGGATGGTTCGGATGAGTTGGGGAGGGAGGGGGGAGTTGCAGAGGGCACAGGAGACTAAGAACTTATTGAAGAGCTCGGTCACGGAAGCAGGATCCGTGATGGTGCTGCCGTCAATATTAGGGGCCGGGCATGCCTGTTTAGTTGGGGGTCAAGAAGGGAATTAATCACCTTCCAGAAGGACTCATGGGGGTTTTGGTTCTGCGTGAATTGCTCTTTAAAGTTTAAAGACTTAGACTTGACGAATGGTTTATGTACATTTATTTCTAAGATGTCTGTAGGATTGTAGATCCTGTGAAGCATGGAAGGCTTTATACAGCCACCATGCCTTGTCCCTGGAACGACACAGGTGATGAGGTTTGGGTGTAATCCAGGGGAGGTGGCAGCGTTTTACCCTGACTTTCCTAAGGGGTGCATGTAGGTCCCAGATACACCAGAAGATACCGCAGAACTGAGATAGAGCGATGTCTACATCAGACACGGAAAGGACTGGAAGCCAATCTGAATTAGCGAGGTCTTGCTGCAAGGCATATTCATTTAGGAGGTGTAGTGGGTGAGACCAGATGAATTTGGGATGGGAGAGCGGGGAGTGGATTTTGCCGATGCAATAAGTAACACAGAGGTCGCTAAGGGCATCTGAGAAAATTCCTGAGGCAGATATACAGTGGGGATGGGAGGATAGGATCCAGTCCAGAAGGATGTGGTTTTGGGACCGATGGTTTAGTCAGGTAGGTTCCCAGATTAGATGGGAGAGGTTCAGGGCTTGATCTTTAGGGCAGTGTGTTTGGTGGAGAAAGACAGCCAGTCAAGATTGAAGTCACCTAGAAGCACAAATTTGCCTTTTGAAGTTCTGGAGGAGATCGACGAGATGGCCTTAACAACAGAGTCGGGCAAGGTCTTTGGTGGGGCATAAAGAGCTCCAATGTAGAGGGGGGTGGAGGAGGGCAAGGATAAGTGTGCACAAATGGATTTGTGGGAAGAGTGGCACAATACAACGAAAATGATAAAGCACGGGAAGGACTGCCTGACATATAGTGCCACACCCCCTCCTCGCTTGCCTCGGTCCTGGCGAAATAAGTTGTAGTCAGGAATGGCAAGAGAGGAGTTAGGGATTTTGGCAGATAGCCATGATTCTGGGATGCAGAGAATGTCAGGGTGGTACTGGGAGACCCACACAGTTAGGGCATCCAATTTGGTGAGGAAGCTCCTGGTGTTGAGATGGAAAATGAGAAGACCCTTAGGGAGCGAGTCCGGTGAGAGGCAAGAGGGTAGGCCAGGCGAGGTGGAGGGTGAGTTAGGGATTCGCCTGGACACAGAGAGGCCAAGGTTGGGATGCATGTCACTCGCCAGAAGCAAGAGCAGGACGGAGTATGTGAGGAGAGGAGAGTGCCTGGATGCTCCGGAGCAGCGCTTGGAGGGTGGGGCTCGGAGGTTCAAGCATCATAGTAGAGCCTGCAGGTTAAGGAGGGGGGAGTGGAGCAGAAAGGGGTGAGTGCAAGGGGAGAACAGGAAGGGATGGAAAGGTAGGAGAGATGGTGGGGAGAATGGGAGAGGGAGGAGAAGGGTTAGCATTGGGGTGGGTGGGAGAAAGAGGGGGTGACTCCTGGGGAATGAAAAGAGGAAGATATGGGGCGGGGGAGGAGCGATTTATAAAAAGAGTGTTAATGGGGGGTGCAGGTGCTGAGAAGAGGATTGTTTGTAAGAGAAGGCATTGCAGTAGAGGCGTCAGCATTTTGGCTCAGATACTGCTAGGATTCAGCTAAGTGAAGCTGCAGTAGCGGCCACTAGGGGGCATAAGCAGGTAAGCTGCAGAGGGAATCTAGGCTGACAAAGCAGGTTTTGGTGGTTAGCAGCCACTAGAGGCAAGAGTGGATAATCTGCAGATGGGGAAAGCGCCTGATCAATGTTGCAGCCATTAAAGTCAGAGTCAACCAAGGGTGGTGGTGGGGTAGCCCAACGCAGCGCATCAGTGGGGTCTTTCCTAGCCATTTCAGATGGCGAAGAGCTCTGCTAGCTCCTGGTTCGTACCTTAGTGGAAGCTGGGGGGGAGGGCTGTGTTCTCCTGCCCTTGTGACCCCTCGGGGGAGCCGTATACAATCTGTGGAGAGAAAGGAGGAAGGAATTTTCTTAAATGCAGGTACGTTTTGAAGGTGTGGTTGAACAGAAGAGGAGAAGGGGTGAGAGTCGCGATAGACTGCCATACAAGTTCTTCTCTGAGGTTAATGGACAGACTCTGGGGAATGCTGATTGGTTTCTGAGATGAGTTACTATTTAAGCAAATATTGGGGAATGCTGCCTGTTACTGAAAAGTTAAAATGTAAGCCAATATACAGAAAAGCAACTTGTTGCTGAAATGAGTTTGGGAGCACAGTGCTGCAAGCTGTTTAAACAATTCAAACTTAACTAGCGGCACTAGAAGGCAGACTGTTTCACTTAGGGGAATCCATTTAAGTACACATAGCAATTAACCTGGCTATAGTTCTAACAATTGTATCTCATGAGGAAGGCAGTAAGTTAAAACGAACTTTAGCGACAGTAGAAGGCAGTCTGAATTCACTTTAGGGATTCACATAAAAGTGCACAAACCATTAAATAGACTAAAAACAAAAATGCTAGCATGAGTATATCTTAAGGTTACTGCTAAATTGGCATAGAAACAATCCATTAGGCTAAAAACTAGCTGCATAGAAACTAACTTCAGTTGTACAGGGATATAAAACGGAAGCTTTTCAAAAAAGGCGCCAAAACAGTCTCTCCTCCTAGCCGTTTCAGATGAGCGCAAAAGAGCTCCTGCTAGCTCCTGGTTCGTACCTTAATGGAAGCTGTGGGGGAAGGCTGCGTTCTCCTGCCCCTGTGACCCCACGGGGGAGCCATGTACAGTCTTAGTGGAAGCTGTGGGGAGAGACTGCGTTCTCCTGCCTACGTATTGGGGAGCCGTGTACAATCTTAGTGGAAGCTGTTGGGGAGGCTGCGTTCTCCTGCCTTGCGAAACCCCTTGGGGGAGCAGTGTACAATCTTAGTGGAAGCTGTGGGGGTGGGCTCGTTCTCCTGCCCTCACCCCTGGGAAGCCGTGTACAATCTGGGGCCCAAGTGTAGGTGTTAACAGGCCGTATTTTATGCATTTTACCTGGTAGAAGTGAGAACATATACAGAAAGTTCTTTTGGCCACCTTAAAAACCTTCTAGGTGGCAAGATGAGTCCTGCCACTGTAATGACCGATTTTGAAATTGCAGCAATAAATATACTTAGACAGATGGTGCCCACAGCAGAATTGACAGACTACAATTTCCATCTTGGGCAGCCCTGCGCAACATGAAGGGCTTCAACAGCGCTATGTATGTGATGAACAGTTTGCCCATAAAGTGTTTTGCCTATCGGTGTTGGCATTTGTGCCTGAAGAAATTGTTCATTGTTACTTTGAAACGCTGCAAGAGCGATGAAGAGTTCGCTGACCTTGAATGCTTAATTGACTACTTTGAGGACAGTTATACAGGTTGCTTGTCCAGAAACCGCAAAAGCAGGAGACAGCCACGATTTAGTATTAGCTTTTGGAACCAGCATGCCAGAGTGATGAATGACCTATCAAGAAGCAACAATGTGACTGAGGCATGGCATTGTGCATTTTTCAAGAACTGAGTGCATAAGCCATCCAACCTGTGCAAAGCTGGCACGAAAGTTATGACAGGAGCAGCATGCTGTGGCACTGCAGAGGTGCCAGCTGCAGCTGGGCCAGCAGCCACCTAGAAAAATAGTAAATACTGCAGAGTAAACAAAGTTTTTAAAGCAATTTGTCAGGATTTTGAAAAAAACAGCCAAAGCAGTATCTGCTTGACATAGCTGCTGTGATCCAAATAAATGTAGCCTAATGAATTTTTGTAGTTATAGCAGTACCGATTCTGCACCTTTACTGTAGCTATAGCAGTACCGATTCAACACCTTTTATGCACTTTATAATTCTGCTCTATTCTGCATTAGTTCTGCACCTGTTATGCACCTTAAAATTCAGCCCATTTTATGTACCTATTATGCCATTTCTATGAGTCCAAGATGATGATTTTTATGCACCTTATATTTCCTGCGCATTTAATTTTAAAGAACAAATTTTTAACCAGTTTTAGAACTTTTAATGCCTTAAACAAAATAAATTGTTTATTTTCCTCAGCAGTTGATGGCTCCATCTTTACACAGTAGCACAGGCTTTTCCCATCATGTCTACACACACACTTCCAAGCTTGTACTGGCAACCATTTGTCCGATAAGTTATTTCTTTCTCTTCTAATTGTCTGGCATCGCAACATACTGGCAACGAATTTGGTAACAATAATTTGTCCATGCGCATAATGTCCACAATATTTCGTCCGCAATCTTATGTCTGGGGACGTAAGGTCCATACATGGCTCAAATGGCTTGTGCATAAGCATAGCCAGCACCAGCAGTAATTCCCACGGATCCAGTGGTTCATGTACCGGAGGGGCAGGTGAGCCACACCTCTGAAAAAGTGCAGACCACCTTTCCTGGGCCACCGTCAGCATACTATTCCACATCTGGTACACAGAGATAGCTACCAGGTGCAACTTCCAGGTGCGTCTTGCAGTACCAACTGAGACAGGGACCAGCGGTAGACAAGGATGTTCGTTACTGGATTAGTAATGGGCTTACTCTCCCTCCCCTGGCACCAGATTGAGAACCTCTTCTATTTAAATGCATAGTATCTGTGAATAGATTCCTTACAGGACACCTCCACGACATAGAGGACATCTTCCAAAAGGCCCAAAAACTGGAACTTTAGCCACTCAGGAACCAGGCTGAGAGGTGCAGGGACTGAAGTTACGGGTGCAGGACCATACTCTGCTGTCTGAAGCAACCCTCACGGCAGTCTGCTGCTGAGGTCATCCAGATACAGTGCAACCCGCTTTTATCGGACTACTCAGTACATGGCCGAATGTGGCGATATAACAGAGTGTCCGTCTTTATCGCAGTGCACTTTTGCTTTTGGGGGGGTGGGGGACAACTTTTTCTGTGTCTGCGGTTATGCTGTTATGATTTGCCACATGGTAGCTGGGTGTACTCCAGGGTGTTTACTATGAGGGGTGATTTGTGCTGAATTGCCAGTTCTCTCATAGACGTCTTTCGCATGTCATCAATCTATTTTAAAATGCTCATTTTGCTTGCCAGAGTAAGAGTGTTACGCTTCAACACTGTGCAGGCTTACAATTAATATCACCTTTCTGAATCACAGCAGCAGAGCAACAGCAGAGGAAAGGCAGGCTGGCTACAAGCAGGTATACACACAAAGTCTCCAGACATACTAACAAGCTCCAGTAGCGTGGATAAGTCAGTGTATAACTGTAAGCTCTTAAATAGCTGTCAGTGACCGCTAATCGCTGCGAAGTGTTAGAAGCCAGACCAACAATTAATGCTTTCAATGCTGTCTACTGCCCTAGGTATATCCGATTCAGACGGCAGCTATAAGTCAGTTTATCAACATGTTTCAGTGCTAATTTCTATGGGCATGGTTTGGGATTCAAGAAAATGTCTGATATAACCAAAAAAAAAAGGTATATCCATGTCCGATTTAGCTGGGTTGGACTGTACCATAACTGCCTGGGCCAGTCTGGTGTTATCAGGACCATCTGCACTTTGTCCTTCCAGGCCTTGATCACTACCTTGTAAACCAAGGGAAGGGAAGGAAGGCATACCAGAGGTCCAGAGTCCATGGCCTTGAAAAGGCATCCCCTGCAGTGTCCTATACTGAGGGGAGCAGGCACAGAACAGCCTCAGTTTTCTGTTCTCCCATGAGGTTAACAGAACCACCAGAGGGTTGCCCCACTGGGAGAACAGGCAGTCTACCAACTGATTCAGGGATCACTCATCCAACATCTCTCTGACCTAGCATACAGCATCTGTCAGCTGGTTTTCTGTCACAACAGGAAACATCAAAAGATCTACCTGTAGGCTGAACATGAGGGTCCAAGTGCAGAAAAGCTTCTGACACAAGGGAAAGGAGCAAGTCCCCCCCTCCTGTTCAGGTAGAACATGACGGTCATGTTCTCTGGCTGAATCTGGATGACCTGACCCCGAATCAATGAAGCATATTTTATCAGAGCCAGATGCACTGCATGGAACTCCAACAGGCTGATGTGGTACCGGGACTCCCAGTGTGACCAGAATATGTGGGTTCTCTGGACTCCCAGGTGAGCTCTCCACTCCACCAGACACATGTCCATTGAGACATGGTTTAAGGGGCAGTCCCCAAACCCCACCTCAGTTCTTCCGCCGGAGACCTGTGAAAAGGAGCAAAAGGAGACGGAGGGGGTTCCTGGAGACACAGAAAAGGCCAATATGAGTGAAAAGAGGATGGAGGAGGGTGAAAAACATGCCTACTGCAAGAGCTCCTCTTGAACATCTACTGTTACAGTAAGTTCTTACATAATTGTACTATCTACTCAGGGAGCTCTTAACAGTAGAAAACACTGTTAGACAGAGTCCCAAGCAGCCAAAAAAACAGGCAGAGACAACACTCAAAAGGTGGAGAGAGGTCTGCCAAAGGAAAGTAGGACAGGAGGCCCTGAAGGACTGCTAGTCCAAGCTCTGCACCAAAAAGTAATGTCCAGCCAGCCCAGCCTGATAAAGAGCCAATAGAGCTGGCGATGTGCAGCAACATGTGGCAGGCATGGCCCTCAGACAGGCTGCAGACAGGGTCATCTTCCCAGTGGAGTGGCTCCGAACAACCCCAGGAAGGGACCAGTTGTGGTGCAGATAGCCAGATGAGATGCAGTATGCAATCCCCTGCGACTGACATCAGAAAAGCACCGAAGCACCTGTCATCAAAGGAGCAAAGGAAATTAAGAAAATACAGGACTGCCAAAGAGAACCTATGCTCAAGAGAACAGGCTCTCTGGAAGCAGCACTGATCAAGTTACAGAGAGAGAACCCCCGATGAGAAAGTATGGGACAATGCACCGAGGATGTGTGATCCGGTTTAGAGGAAACCCAGACACTACCGATGGTAGGAACTGAGTAAAGGATTATAAAGTCCCTTTTTCTAGTGAGAGGGTGCATAAAAGCCCCCAGTCCAATAGGGTGTGGGATTTGGAAATACTTTGAGAAGAAGCAACGCCAGATAGGAAGGAAGACATGAGGAATGTTCCCCAGAAAATGGCAGGAGATTCCCAGAAGAGCCGAGGCTCCACTTCCCACCAGGAAATGATAGGCGGAAAGGCAAATGTACTGATAACTGGCAAGGACCAAGGCGCAAGCCCAACATGGATGGAAATCATCCAGAAGCTGGTGGACTGGACAAAAGAAAGGGTCTCATCCCTGGAAGCCGACTAGAGCGACTGTGACTTCTTCTTCAAAATGTATATGGGTCTGGGGGACAGCATGCTGACCCCATGAGAGCCCAACAGATCCTGAGGGAGGCCTCTAATAAAGAAATGGCTAGGTCGCAAGGAGCCATTTGAGAAGAAGAAGAGACTTTGGAACCCTATGGAGCAAGTTGCTCCAGACCAGGAAGGACAAGACGAAACAGAGGGGAAAAGGAATGAGAGCGTCCACTGCCCAATAGGAAGTAGAGGGGAACATGCCTGGCGCAGCCAACATGGTACTATAATGATCACTCCTACCCCCTCTAACTGCAGTTGGAGAGGAACCCTCTGGAAAAGCAGGAAAAAGGAAGTGGGGACAGGAGGGGCCCCCCTTCCCAAGGAAAAGGAAAAATGCATCTCTAGGAACACCAAGTCTCTGGATGGGCAAACTGGACAGGTCGATATCAGAAGGTGACCAAACAGAGATAAGGTTGGTCACCCCACCCATCAAAGCACAGACGTGTGCAGATGATGCCTGTGAGGCCGAGCCGTGTATGGCAGAGAATGGCCTTCAGGAAGATCTGAACACCAGGCACCTACTCCGCCGGAGTTGAAGGTCATGCTGCATGGTATACTCCCTCACCTGCCTGACCTCTCAGTAACGGTGAAGGGTGAGCAACACTGCATTCATTCTAGACACCTAGATGTGTAGAAAGAGCCCTGTCCAAGACCAGGTACCTCAGAGGAGATGCCATTTGACTGGTTGGAATCAAATACCGAAAGATTGGAGTGTCTCAACCCTGCGATACCCTTGGACTCACAAGGTCCACCACGGAAATTCCTGGGAGCATGGCCAGGAGAACCATAGGGGGATGACACTGTCAAGAGGCTCAGTGGCCCCAGGAAGGAGCCAGCTGGAAGCCAACAATGGAAGACAACTCATCGAGCTTGTCCTTCGGGGATCTCTGTCCTGTCAGGAAAAGGAAGAGCTGGTCCCCTAGTGAAACTCCACAATGCCATAAGATAGCAGAGTCAGTGGCATGAGGGCAGGAGGCACATAGGGTAGGCCATGACGATCCCAAAGGAAGGAGCAACTGCAGGGTATAGTCCAGGATTAGTGTCAGATGTGCCTTAGATGAGGGCATAAGGCACCAATCATCAAGGCCAGGGGCCATGAAAGATCCCTGCCATCCCCGGGCCACGGCGAACCCTGTGCAGCAGCTAGCTGAGACTTTGGGGTCCAAAGACAGGTCAAAGGAGGAGGGGGGATTCAAATGGTAGCATCCCTCCCGAAAACAAAGGTGGAGAAAACAGCAAGAAACATGATTAGCAACAGAAGTAGGGATGTTTCCCGCAGTGGAGAAGCACAAAGCCCACTCCTGGGAGGATCCGTAATAGGGGCTCCAGGAAAGCCACCATGCAGAGGTGTGTGCACCCCGGGGACTGGCTCAAAAGACCTAGGCCCCAAAATGGCTGGAGATCCCCTATGTCCTGCAGCCCGGGGAGACCGGAAAGGAACTGCGCCTGATCTGTCCCGTGAAAAGGTCTCTGTGGTATGTATTCGGGGGAAAACTGGGCTACTACCTAAGAAAACAGCCCCTGAGGATAAGCAGGTGGCCACCTGAAAAAGAGCTAGAGTGTGACCCTAGGGAACAACTGAAGAGTCCACATGAGAAGAAAAAGTTATCCTCCATCCATCTGAGTGGAAGGCAGGAACCCCTAACAACCCACTAGCGTCTAGATGAAAAGGGGGGTAATGCCACGAGTCAAGGGGCAGCGAAGACGCAGGACATGCAGCCGCCTTGACTCGGGTGAGCTAGGGGCAGGGAGGCCCGACTTGCCTACACTGAGGGAGGATGTGGTGGGCGGGCGCTGCGCTGGGCATCGAAGAAAGACGGGTGCGCCTGGCCCTGGTGGGCGGAAAGAGGGGGTGTCCTGACCACAGGACCCTGCCAGAGTTGTGTAGAGTAGGAGCATGTCTTGACTTTGCTGCCAGAAACAGCAGAGCCCCAGAACAGGGTGTCCACAATGGCGGACTGAACTCCCTGGTGAGAAGTCCCAAAAGGGGGAAGCCAGGCATGGCGTCGGAGACAAAGCTGTCGCCGCTCCAGGCTGAGGCGCCACTGTGTCATAGGTGGCATGGAGGATGTGGAAACTCACTTTGGAGGCAGACTGGAATAGCTGCTCTAATTAAGCCTTAGAGGAGTAGTCCGGGAGGGCTTCTAGAATGGCAGTAGCCTAGCCCAGGAGAGACTACTGATGAACCACCATGTGCACCAAGTAATTTTGGGCGCGAAGGGCTAAAACGGAATAAGCGTTCACCCACTGACTGAAGTAGTCCAGTTGCTGAGAATCCTCATCCAAAGAGAAGCCACCCAGACACTTAGGTTTTGTAGCCCTGGCGTGGGCTGCCATTAGTACAGTGGGGTCAGCCTTAGGTTGGGTCCCATAATGGGGCCAATCATTTGGGCCATGGTAGAGCTGATCTGTTTTCTTAGGCAAGGGAGGGACAGATGCCGGCTGCTGCCAAAAAGTTGTGGTAATAGCATCATGAGGCACCACAAGGGGAGGGGTGACCACCAAGGTGAACTCTGAGGCACAGGTGCTCTGCCGAATGGTGTCGCTGAGGGTCCTGTTCCTCCACTTGCCAATCCTGTGATGTCAATGAGCCTCATCACCTCCAGAAAGGAAGGGTCTTCTGGGGGGGCGGTAGTTAGGAGTCTTCCTGAGCCACATTTCCTTGAGAGAGGAGTGAGAAGGGGAGTCTGGAGACACGACGGAGTCAGACTCAGAATCCTCTGACTAGTCAGAGCCTGGCGCCAGGCATATGGCTGGGCATGGGTCAGTATTGGCACCCGCCTTAATGTCAGGTGGAGTCTCTAGCCGAGGAAGAGAAGCCCTAGGAGCAGGCTAAGGAGGATCCAGCATCAGTGCAGGGGCCGACTTGGGTGCCATCAGGGCTGGCATCTGGTGCTAGGTGTACGTCCACCAGGAGTTAAATAAAGCACCATAATCAGCTGGCGATGGCGGAGGAGATGTCGGCAGAAGAGAGGGCCCCGCAGGGGGTTATGCGTCAGGTAACCATGGGAAGTCCTGGACGGTGGTCCCGAGGGACTGGGCAACAGCCAGAAAGACATCAATGGGCAGCCTGGAGTTGCTCTGGAAGAAGGTGGAGGGCCAGGCTGTGGACTCAAAGGGCAGCCAGGGGCTGGGCCCAAAGGCAGTTGAGGCAGAGGACCCAGCAGGTTCGAGGGGGAGTCCTGAAGTGGACACCTGGAGTCCTGTAGAGGGGTCCAGTCTCAGCAGGCTCGGAGGCACCGGGTCCAAAGAAAGAGGACCAGTGGGTCCTTGTGTTGGCTGGAAGCCCTGCAGGCACCGAGTGGGAAGGTCCTGGAGCAGGGACCACCGGCGGCTGAGAGGCAGGAGGCGCCGGGGGGGCCCCCTGGGTGAAGGCTGTGACTGCAAAGGAGCGTGTGACAGTGGACACTGGTCCAAATGACCATCAGACCTGAGAAGAGGATCCGCAAAGGCACTGGGGATGGGCGGGCATCAGTGGAGGTACTGACGTCCTTAGAACCGGCCGAGCTCCCTGGCTGAGGACCCTGAGGGGTGAAGGGTCTGAGCGACAGGGGTGGCGGGACGGAGGAAGAGTCCCCCGAACCCCCACACATGCTGCCTGACACTGTAATCAGAGCGGGCAGCGGGCCAGAGGCAGCCTGGAGTAAGACAGGGCTGGTGTGGCTGGAGGAGCCAACCCCCTGTGGGGGGAAGACTCAGTATTGACCATGACCCCTAGAGGCGACTGCGGCCTAGAGGCGGACCTTTCCCAGTCCCAATGCCTGTCCCGCTTGTGCTTCTTCACAGAAGGAGGAGTGGAGGTCTCTGACAAGGCTCCCAGGGAGGAAGATGCACTCCAGGTCTGCAGCTTTTTCCATAGTGGCCAGTTTCTGCTGAAGGCGACTGGCTTCCAGTACCTCTGGCGTTGTCTCTGTGTGGCCTGGTTAAATTTCAGGCAGGCCTGGCAGGCTTCAGTGTCGTGATCGGGTCGAGGCAGATAAACGCAGGAGGAATAGCTGTCCTTGTCTGGAATCTGTCTGCCACTGGCACACTTGGATTGGGACTCAACAAAAGAATTCAGCAAAGGCATGCACCTAACGGTAAAACGATGAAACACTGTTGAAAAGAAAGCTGGAAAGGTGGTCGACTGAAGCAACATTCCACCAGGTCCAATAAGTACAGGTCGATGGCAGGAAAAGAACTGAGGTGGGGCTGGGGGACCACCCCCTTTATACCATAAGGGGACATCGGCATGCTGACATTGGGGGCAGACCCCCCTCTGCAGACCGTTAGAAGTTTTCGGTGTGGTCCTAACACCTGGTGGCTTAATCCTAACAGTGTTGCCTACTTGCAAGATCCCCCTTGAAATAAGATACAAAGGTACCTGCTACAGACAGATGGACGGCAATGATGAAGAAGGCAACCTTGAGGTCCAGGGAGCAGAACAACCATTCCCTGCTCGAATGATGGTATTATCTGCTTTACCATGGCCATCAGGAAAGTACAGTTACGTAAGAACTTACCATAACAGTAGATCTTCGAGAGAAGCTCTTGCGGCAGGTAATTACTTATAGGACTGGCGCCACCTGGTGGCAGATCATGGCAACACTTTCTAGCAGTACCTAGGGATCACCACCTCATGTCGGCTCCACCCCCGACATCCCATGCAGTATATAGGAGGAGGCGGTCCCCTCGTGCTCCAGTTCTTGGATGCTGGAACGGCACATTTTGCATGAGGTTGCAGCCAAAAGGAAGAAAAATGGTCTACACTTCCCTTTGCCAGAGGAGTCTGCATGGCCAATGCAGTAAGAGCCTAATCCTCGGTGGGGAAAAGTTATACCTGTTGCAAGAGCTTCTCTCAGATCTACTGTTCGAATGAGTTCTTATGTAACTGTACTATCTTACTTCAAGAGGAAGCTCTTGCAGCAAGTAATGACATATAGGACCGATTTCCAAGCAATATAAAACTAAAGACAACTACTTGGGAGAAGGACAGGAAAAGGCAAGGAACAGAATGTCAGGGGAAATCCCTCAGGAGATCAGGCCCTCCAAATCCGCTAGGCTGAAACCAGCTCTGCATCTGGAGTCTATATCCAGACTGTAATGCCTGACGAAGGTATGAACAGTGTGCCATGTAGCTGCATCACAGATGTCCACTGTTGATATCCTCTTAAGAGCTGCGAATGATGCTGCTACTGCTCTAGTGGAGTGAGCCTTCATCAGGCCCCATAGGGTCTTGCCATGTTTCTGGTAACAGGAAGTGATGCAATGCACCAACCAATGCAAAAGCATCTGTTTGGTAACTGGGCAGCCTAAGGACCTGGAAGCAAAGGACAGAAACAACAACTAGTCGGATTTCCTGACCTCCTTGGTTCTGGACAAATAAAACTGTAGAGCTCTGTGAACATCTGGAGTGTTGAGAAGAGCCTCCCCTTTATTAGAATAATTCAGGTAGCACACAGGGCGCTGAATCCTAATTCTCTAGTACCTGCTTTCCTTATCGGAGTCAGGTTTGTTACACCTCCATTAAGCTAGGATTAGTGCGCAGGTCTACCCTATCCTTGTGAAAAATCAGGTAGGGCTCCTTTTACACGAGCGCCTGAGATTCAAAATTCCTCTGAGCGGAAGTAACACCAACTAAAAACAGCATTTCCCAAGAGAGAAAATGCAGCTCACAATCCATGGCTGGTTCAAAGGGGAGGAAGCGTCAGCTTCTCCAACACAAAAAGTAGATCCCAACGAGGAACAGGATCCCGGATTGGGGGGTTTTATGTGCAGGATACATCTGAGAAAGGCTTCGACACCTTCAATTGAGCCACTGATCTGCCTTGGACAGGGGCGTGGTAGACAGAAAGCATGGCCAGGTGTACCTTAATGGAGGCGTAACAAACCTGACTCCGATAAGGAAAGCAGGTACTCAAGAATTGTATTGATCGGACAGACCAATGGATCCAAATATCTTGCTGTGGCCCAAAGACAGAAACGTTTCCATTTCATAGCGTAAGTAGCTCTCATGAAGGGTTTCCTTGCCTCCACCAGGACTTGTACCACCTTATCAGAGACTCCAAACCAATGCTTAACTAGGTCCTGAGGAGCCAGGCATGCAGGTGGAGGGAATGCAGGTTCGGATAAACCAGGGACAGACTGTCCTGAGAGAGATGATGTGTTGAGACTGGTAAGGGTACAGGAGGTTCCGTGAAAGATGCTGTAGCAAGGGAACCATATCTGACGAGGCCACAGTGGAGTGATCACGATCATAGTAGTTCCTTCTGACTGCACTTTGAGGAGAACCCCTACAAAAGTGGGATGGGAGGGAAGGCATAAAGGAACCCTCGTCTTGCCAAAAACACCAGGCCCTGGATCTAGCGAGCAGAAACTGGGCAGCTTTATGTTGGATCGAGATGTAAAAGGTCCAGATCTGGGGTCCCCAACCTGGTGAACAAGGCGTCTGCCATGGTTTGGAGGAGAGACCATTCGTGGGCCTGCAACTCTGACCTGCTGAGAGTGTCCACTAATACATTCTGGATCCCCAGAATGTGAATGGTGGAAACGACCAAATGATGATTGGTGGCCCAATCCCAAACTTTCATGGCCTCTCGACAGAGAGGATAAGAGTGGGTGCCTCTTTGTTTGTTGATGTAAAAGACCACCAAAGTGTTCTCCATCTGGATAAGGAGGTGACCCAGAAGGATAACAGAGTCCAGTGCCCGCAGTGCATATAGAACTGCTCTCAAGTCAAGGACATTTATGTGTAGATTCTCCTCTGACAGGGACCAGGAACCTTGAGTCCTGTGATCCCCAAATGCGCGCCCCATCCCATGTTTGAAGCATCCATAGACATCATCTGTGAAGGGCCTCCCAGCTGAAAGGGAACTCCTTCCAGGAGCGTCGAGGATGACATCCACCAGCGCAGTTCCCAGCGGACTGGCTCCGTGACTCTGACTTGGCCAATGAGGTCATCCCGATTCAGGGCCCACTGGACCTTGAGGGTCCAACTGAATAGTTCTCATCCGCAACCTGGCGAAGGTAACAGAGACCATGGCTACTGCCATGTGGCCTAGTACCTGGCATTAGTCTGGCCGGTACTATAAAGGCTGAAAGTATGATGCGGCTATAGCCTGGATGTGCTCTACCCGTCCACTGGCAAGAACACTTTCCCTCAACAGTGTTCAATAATGCCCCTATGAACTGCAGATTTTGAGGGAGTAAGAAAGATTTGCAGTCTGGATTTTTCTGAACAGATCAATTGGCTGTTGGAAGAGATCAACAAGGAGTCAGTCACCAGACCCTGGCTCCTCCTGTCTTCACCAGAGGATAAAAGACTGGTTAGAACCCCACCCAGGTTGCCTCAGGAGCTGCCTCCAACAGCGGCTGTGCCTTCTGCACCAGTTTTGGTCTCACTGCCCAAGCAGGGGTATTTTCAGACCCTCTGGAGGTCACTTGACATTAATCCTCTAACCAGTAGTCGAGGTGCTGCTGGCACTCTCAGTCTCACTTGACTGGGAGGCGGCGTTGTCTATGCTTCTCAACCTCCTCATCCTCGGTGAGGAGAGGCATTGAAGCTGGATGTGTCAACACTATAAGGAGCTCAAATGGTAGCAGTGGACCACTGCAGGTAGGGGGTAGGGTGCTGTCTTCAGGAGCAGTGGTCCCTTGGCTTCCTCATGCTGTTTCTGTGCTGGTCTAGCAGACCACTCCATCTGTGTAGCGTGTACAGGGCCTGAATGTCTAGTTAACTTCTTAACAGAAATACTGAAGCTATTCATGCCAAGCTGGGTGCACTGTACAGAAACAAAACCTGTACTCTTTCCCAGCTCATCATGAGACTGGTTTTGATCTTCCATACATTTGACTCTGGTGATAGAATGTATGTGCCACCACCAATTCCAAGCAGGAAGAGTGCCACCAGGCCTGATCTTAGAATCTATGCGCCACGCGGACTGATCTTAGAGAACCCTTCGCATGACCAGGACAGAAAGGGTTTTATGAATAAGTTACAGGCTATCTACAGGAGGTATCCACAAAAATGATAGCAATGATCCTGGATGACGGCAAAAATATACTAGTCAAGCTCACTTAAGAGCTAAAAGCAGAAAGAGGAGAGTACTGCACAGTTCAGCTGGGACCAGGAATTCAAAGAGTAGAATTAATCAATCATCAACAGGGCTGGATTAAGGCAAAGGCAACATATGCACTGGCCTAGGGCCCTCACTTGCTAGGGGACCCCAGCAATCCCCAAAATATATTTACTACATACCTTTTCTTTCTGCCTGAGCTGCATTTTTTGTAATGGACGGGCTGCTATGCAAGGCAGAAGCTAAACTGTTATGTGAATCTCACATTTCCTGATTAGGTGTTAAGTACAGTTGATAGCTTTAGGGGCTTCAGCCAGACTGATCTTTAAAAGGAAGCTGTTCGTTTGCAGGGCTCCTGCCCCTGCAAACCTTACCCTGCAGTTTAGCTTTTCACAGAAAAGCACCTTTTTTCTTTCCCCGGAAAGTAGTTTAATTTAATAACAAAAAGTCCGCTACCTGGAAGTATGGTGGAGTATGGGGCGGCTCCATTAACTAAAGGTGTGGCGCAGCCTGTGTGTTTCAATGCGTTTGTATTGAAATGCTAGTCTGATGCCACACCTTTACAGTTAATGGAGCCTCCCACAGTCCACCATACTTCGGGTAGCGGACTTTCGTTATTAAATTAAACTCTTCCAGGGAAAGAAAAAGGCACTTTCTTAGAAAAAGCTAAACAGGAGGGCAGGTTTGAGGGCGGAGCCCTTGCAAATGACAGCTTCTCTTTAAAGTGTAAACTGCCCAGTTTCTTTGCTTTTGTCACCTACTCTCCTGGTATCTCAAGTGAGAAGTGGCTAGAAAGA
Organism: Neoceratodus forsteri; assembly: GCA_016271365.2. Taxonomy (NCBI): domain Eukaryota; kingdom Metazoa; phylum Chordata; order Ceratodontiformes; family Ceratodontidae; genus Neoceratodus; species Neoceratodus forsteri. Next base: position 1,221,983,317 of record CM057458.1, read on the forward strand.
TCTCTGCCCCCAGCCACCCCTGTTGATGTTCCTGATAGGAGAGTGACTGATTCAAAGCTTAAAGGGGCCCTGTAGTGGTTTGTCCATTACTTGCCTCATCTTGTGCATTTCAGGGGGCCCCTACTCATTCATACTGCAGGGACTGGAGAGCCAGCAGACCCTGCATATTGGAGAGCCTGTTCCAAGTTACAGGTGCCTCTTATCAGCACACAGATGTTCTGTGACTTGCCCTGGCCCTGAGTCAGTATGCAAGTAGAGACTGTTCACAAATCCAAGTGTTCAGAGTCTTCATGTTTTCCAGATTCTTGGCTTGGGGCTGTAGCTGAAGCTATACTGCCTAATGTATTAATTTTTACACTCCTTGACTGTAAGAAGATTATTATTGTCACATGCAATTCTCTCACGGAAAATAAGCAGAAGGGTTCCTGGAAGAGTTTGGGTTGAGACGATCAGTGTCACGAAAATGATCATCAAAGTTATAAAAAAAAAAAAAAAAAAAGGGAACTGAATTTTCTAAGTCCTTTAACAATACTATATTGCAATTCACAAATGGTATGACTGGGCCTGCTCTTTAACACCAACCACAAAACCATATTTTAATGCAACAAAGTAGTGAAGAGGCTACAGTGCTACAGATACACTTACAAGTACCAGGGCAGCAGTGGCTTTTAGATCATATTTGTTTACTTTGCAGGCAACTCCATATACAATACTACCCCTCATTATGTACAACTGCCTGTAAAGTAAACAAAGAGCATCTGAAGGCCACTGCTAACCCTGACCATTATAAGTCCGTCTGTAACACTGCAACCACTGACCATTGTAAGTCTATCTGTAACACTGCAACCACTTCCCTATGCGGTGTGGATCAGAAAGTAAGACTGTACTTGCAGGAAGTTAAGCAGCATAAGAAAGGTGGCAATCATGTATGCCGAGACCAGTCTTGCAAACAGTGATCCCTCGATTATCTATTAAATGTTTTTACAAAATGTTAGCTATTCCATTGCCCCTTATTATCCACCCAATTCTGCTTATAGAAAATGAGGAGATACTCAAGGGTGCACTGTAGATTATCAGACTGAAATCAAACAGTGTGTGACACTTTGGGAAAAGGAGAAGAGAGAATGGTGTTGCGCTGTCGCTAATATGATTTTGAGAGAGAGGAACAGAAGGGTAGGAATCTTGATTTGTATTCTGTTGCCTGTAGCTCTTTACATACAGACTGTATCCTAACATGGGATACAGTTTGTGTGTAAATGGATTCCCAAGGTGCCTTACAGTCTGTGACAGGGTCTCTCTGCAGCCAAGGGGCATGGTTGTGACGAGAGGGACCCCAGATTTCCCTTAGGCCAGGGGCCCTAGGGTTGCCTTAATCAACAGCATATCCTCCAACTGTGATCCAGACATCAGTGCCTACCTCTTTGCTCGACGAAAAGAATTGTGGCAGCAAAAGACACACTGAAGAAGAAGAATGTCCATGTTTCGCTCATGCCCCGGGTTGCGGATTACTGTGGCAGGCAAACTGTCTTTTTACGGACCCAGAGAAGGCTCGGGAATACGCGAACAGATCTAGTGGCACAAAACGGACCGCATACAAAGCAAAGGAACAGAGAGCTGCCTCAGATGGAAAGCAGTGCAACCCCACAATGGACTTAATATGGAATTTAAGAGAAGGAAAGAGAGACCAGACGGAAGAGCGTAAAATAAAGTACAGTTACGTAAGAACTTACCGTAACAGGAGATCTTTGAAGAGGCTCTTGCAGTAGGTAATTACAAATAGGACTGACAAATAGGACAAATGAGCGCCAGCAGGCATCAGGACCCCACGGAAAAGTTCTAGCTAGCAGTCTCTGGCGGGGGACCGCCCCACATCAGGTGACCAATGCCAGTATCAAGAGGTCCCCACTCTACCACTTTCCAGTTCTTTTCCCACCAAAGGCATAAAAAAGGCGAGACGAGAGAGAAGCGGATGTTTCCTTCACAGGAAAAGGAGCTGAAAAAGCTTAGGGGGATGGAGGGTGGAAAGGTATTACCTACTGCAAGAGTCTCTCTCGAAGATCTACTCTTACTGTAAGTTCTTACGTAACTGTACTATCTTACTTCGAGAGGGCTCTTGCAGTAGGTAATTACAAATAGGACTGAGTCCCAAGCAGTCTGGAACAAGAAGAAGCAAACAGGAGGAGGAAACTACCCAAAAGTAGACCCTCTGGCTGTGAAGGTCTTAGGAAAGAAGACCTTGCAGAACAGCCAACCCGAAGCCCGCTCTAACAGAGAGGCAATGTCCACACTGTAATGTTTTGTAAAGGTATAGACTGAAGTCCAAGTTGCGGGTGCAGAGATGTCTGCCGCTGACGATTCTTAAACAAGAAGCAGAGGCAGCGACTCCTCTGGTGGAGTGGCCTCTGACTTGACCCGCAGGGTTTTGTTGTACTTGTTGTCACAGAAAGTGATACAATGAGCCAACCATTTAGATAGGCATTGCTTAGAAACAGCACTGCCTTCTCTTATGAGCAACAGAGACAAACAGTTGATCACTCATTCCGAGATCCTTCGTCCCTGATGGTGTAGTATCTCAGAATTTGGTGAACATCCAAAGTATGCAAGAGGTACCCTTGATTGGAGTGTTGTAAAGAAAGCAGGCAGCTCCATGGATTGATTCAGCGTAGATTCCACTGCCACCTTGGGAAGAAACTTAGGGTTGGTACGCAGAGCCACACGTTCCTTGTGAAAAATCAAATATGGGATTTTGCATGAGGGCCTGGAACTCTGAAATCCTTCGAGCGGAAGTAATGGCCACAAGGAAGAGAGTCTTCCATGAAAGGAACTTTAGGTCTGCTGAGGCTGCCGGCTCGAAAGGAGGCAGAGTAAGCTTCTCAAGGATAAAATTCAAAATTCCAAGGAGAGGCAGGAACCCAATTGGAAGTCTCCAGTGAGGAACCCTCTAAGAAAGTCTTGAGACTCCAGCTGCGCAAAAGTCCTGTCTCAAAAGGGACATGGTAAGCCAAGATGGCCACCATGTGAACCTTCAGAGAGGAATGACTGAGACCCAGATCAAACAGGTGTCGCAGTAACCCAAAAGCTGCCCAACAGAGCACGAGAATGGCTCAAATCTTTGAAGCTGCCCAAATAAAGAATCAAGCTTCCATTTCATGGCATAGGTAGATCTAGTGGAGGGCTTTCTGGCCTCCACCAGAATCTCAGCCACCAGCAGGGAAACCCCGAATCGAGCTTGAGCTATGTCTGCAGGAGCCACACGTGCAACTGAAGGGACTTGAGGCCTGGATGGACCAAGGTCCCCTGATCCTGGGTCAGCAAAAGATGCGACAGAGGAAGAGGAAGCGGAGGTTCCTCTGAATCCTGTTGCAGAAGAGAGAACCAAACTTGCCTGGGCCAGAAAATACAGGTTACTCACCTGTAACAGGAGTTCTAAGAGTGGTATATGTTGTTCATCCACACTTACTGGCAGGTTCCTTGCCGCTTTAAATCTTGCCGGAAGGTCTTCAAGCTGGCTCCTCCCACTCATCCGGGTGGTAAAACTCTCAACTCCGCCTCATGACACCAGATCTAGCCCGGCTGAGCCAGGCTGCGCGTCGAAGCCGGGGAGGTCGGGTGGGTTGTGTGGATGAACAACATAACAACATATACCACTCCTAGAACTCCTGTTACAGGTGAGTAACCTGTATTTCTAGGGTCGTGGATATGTTGTTCAATCCACACTTACTGGCAGACTCCTAGCAGTTCTCCGGGAGGAGGGAGGAAGCAGCACTCTACTTGGAAATAAGGACTGGAGAACTGAGGTCCCAAAACCAGCATCCCGGCGTGACTCAAGGTCGAAGTGGTAGTGGGTAATGAAGGTGTGTGCTGACTTCCAGGTAGCAGCCCTGCAGGTTTCCTGGATAGGGACATCCCTGGAAGCAGCCACTGAAGCTGCGTGCACGGCGGGGTAGAATGAGCGCTTATCCCTTGGGAGGCTCCATGCCCAGCCTATAGCAGGAGATCTATGCAGGAGGTGACCCACCTGCCAGGTGCGACTTCAGCGTAGGTGACAAACAGCTGCTAACCTCTCCTGATCTTCAGCCATCCGCCTCCTAATAAGAGAGCACTCTTCTAGTGTCCAGAGTATGGAGCCTATATTCGCCCCAAGGTGCGAGATAGAACACCGCTGAGTCAACACCTGGTAAAGGTGAAACTCCGACACCACCTTCGGAAGGAATTTCAGGTGGGGGCGCAGGACAACCTTGGTCTGTGGAAGACCAGATAAAGAGACTCTATGGAAAGCCCCTGGAGCTCTTCCATCCTTCTGGCTGATGTGATAGCCACCAAGAAGGCAGTCTTCCATGACAGGTGAGAGATATCACACCTGTGCATCAGTTCAAACGGCTTGCCCTTGAGCTTAGCCAATACCAGCAGTAGATCCCATGGAGGTGGAGGTTCTTGCACCGGAGGGGATATGTGATCAAAGCCTTCGAAAAAGCGCCCGACCACCTTCTCCTGCGCGACCGACTGCTTCCTGGCTGGCGTCCGGTAAGCAGAGATGGCTGCCAGGTGAACCTTAAGGGTCGTCGACCGAAGCCCTAGCTGAGAAAGGGACCACAGGTGGTCCAGAATGCTAGCCAAAGAACAGGAGGAAGGTTCCAACCCTTTATCCTGACACCAAATGGAGAATCTCTTCCATTTGAAGGTATAACATTTTCTGGTTGACTCCTTACGGGATGCCTCAACAACGTTAAGGACCTCGCTAAAAGACCCAAGGCCTGTAACTCTGGCAGCTCAGGAACCAGGCCGTCAAATGCAGGGATTGAAGGTCCAGGTGAGTACCTTCCCTTGTTGACTGAGATCAGGTCCGGGTGGGCTGGAAGCCACCTCGGGAGCCTGGAGCTGAGGCTGAGGAGATCTAGGCCAGTCTGGGGCTACTAGAATCACCTGCGCCTTGTCCTCTTCGCCTTAAGAAGCACCTTGTGGATCAAGGGAATGGAGGGAAGGCGAGAAGACGCCAGGGTCCACGGCCTCAAGAAGGCATCCCCCTGCAGCGAGCCCTGCTGAGGGGGGCAGGCATGAAACAGCCTCAGATTCGCATTCTCCCTGAAGGTAAGCAGGTCCACCTGAGGAGTGCCCCAGTGGAAGAACAGATCTTGTACTACCTCCGGCAGGAGGGACCACTCGTGAGATGCAGCACCTATCCGGCTGAGGGCATCGGCCAGAGTGTTGGATGCTCCTGCCACATGGATGGCAAGGAGATCCGCCTCCAGGCTGCTCACAAGAGACCAAGTGCGGAAAGCCTCCTTGCACAGAGGCGAGGAGTGCGTCCCGCCCTGACGGTTTAGGTAGTACATGGTCGTGGTGTTGTACGTGGACCTGGACCACTCCGTACAAATGAAGCAAAGGCAGTGAGGGCAAGTCGGACCGCCCAAAGCTCCAGCAGGTTGATGTGGCATCGAGACTCCTGAGGGACCAGAGGCCGTGGCCTGAGCTCCCCAGATGGGCACCCCAACCCATCAGAGAGGCATCAGTCGTCAGAGTGACCGTCAGCTCGGGCGGACAAATGGCTACCCTCCTGCAGATGAGCTGAAACGAGCCACCACTGAGAGGCCATTCTACATCTCCTGGGTCACTGTCACTGGCTGGTCCAGAGAACCGGAGCGCTGTGACCACTGGCAGGCCAGCCCCCATTGCAGGGGACGCATATGCCAGCGGGCCCAATGGACCACACTGGTGCAGGTCACCATGAGGTCCAGAAGGCACAGAAAGTCCCAGGCAGGGTGCAATTGCCCAACCAGAAATGACTGGGCAAAGTAGGAAAGGACTTCGGCCCTGTCCTCCGGAGCCATGCTCTGGCTTGAAGAGAATCGAGCTCTGCTCCGATTAACTGAATCACCTGCGATGGCACGAGTTCCGATTTAGGCTCGCTGATGAGGAGGCCAATCTGAAAGCAGACCTGGAGGGCCAGATCCCTGGACTGCTCCACCTCCAACCTGGAGGGGGCTGCAATCAGCCAGTCATCCAGGTAAGGGTACACCTGGACCCCTCGGTGCCGCAGGAATGCTGTCATCACTGCTATGCAGTTGGTGAAGACCCTGGGAGCTGGAGAGAGGCCGAAGGGCATGGCCCGGAACTCGTAAAGGGATCCTTCTGCCCTGAAGCAGAGGAATCGCTGATGAGACGGATGGATTGGGATGTAAAAGAACATGTCCTGAAGGTCCAGAGAACAGAACCACACGCCTCGTTCCAAGGATGGAATGATCTGAGCCAGAGTGACTATCCTGAAGGTGCGAAACCTTAGGAACTTGTTCAGGTAGTGAAGGTCGAGAATGCAGTGCCAGCCCCCCCATCCGTTTTGGGACCAGGAAGTACCTGGACACAAACCCTGGGTCTGGAGGAGGGTCCGCCACCTCCCTGATCACCTCCTTCTGGAGAAGCAGGGCAATGTTGGCTCGACGAGCCAGAAGAGAGGCTGCGGAACCCATAGCCCCCGTGGGGCGAAGGCTCGATAGGGTGGGGACTGTTCCCGATCCCAGAGGCAGACCCTGCTGACCATCCTTCAACACCCAGCGGTCCATGGTGATAACGGACCAGGCAGAAAGGAAGTGGTGGAGCCGTCCCTCAGAGGGGAATCCGGGGAGGAGTGACAAGTTTGGGGGCGACACCCCTCAACCCATCACTGGGCAGGCTTGGAGGAAAGGTCAGCCAAGTAGCCGCCTGGACCTTTCCCTCCCAGCTTCCTGCTGGAGGAAGCAGCAGGCTTGGCTTTGGGGTTCCAAGTGTGAGCCCGCTGGTCCTGATGCTGGTGTTGCTGGGCCGGATGTGCCGCAGGGCATGAAGGATGAAAGGGCTTATGCTGCTGCTGGCGGCCTTTGTCCTTCTGGGCAGACATGACAGAGTCAAAGGTGGCACTGGACTTCTCGATCTGTTGAAGATGACCCTCCACCCCGGTACCGAACAAGCTGGTACCCAGGAAAGGAACGTCTGCCAGCTTGTGCTGGGTATCTGCCGTAAAGGTGGAGATCCGCAGCCAAGCTCTGCAGCGCATGGCCACTGTGGCCACTACTGAACGGGCACACAAGTCAGTGATGTCCAAGGAAGTTTGGAGCTGCTGTTTGGCCACCACTCTTCCCTGATCCCACACTTGCTTGACCGTCATTTGAAGGTCAGCTGGGAGATGAGGAATCACCTCATCCAGGGAGCCCAAGAGGGTGTGTGAAAAGTGTGGCATCAGGACAGCCGAGCTAGCCTGACGAAGGCCTATGGAGGAAGCAGCATAGACTTTCCGCCCAGAGTAGTCCAATTTCTTGGACTCCTTATCGGGTGGCTTCTCCACATCCTGAGCATTCCCGGAACGCTGGAAAATGCTGTCAGTCACTAACCCCTCCATAGAGGGATGCTCCAAGAAACCGGAGAGTGAACCAGAAGGGACAGCATACTTCCGAGCCATCCTGGTCGAAGGTGCTGGACAAGAAGCTGGCCGCTGCCACAGCTGCAGGGCCGGGCAAACAATGGCATCGGGAAGGCCTCTGTAGGAGAATCCCCTCGGTCCAGTATCTCCGTGAGGGGATACTTGGCCCATTTTGAAACGGGTTCAAGCTTCATCCCAGTGGACTCAGATGAGTCGAGGCATTCTAAGGAACGAGGATGGGCTCTCCTCCACCAACTGACCCCCAGTGGACTCCAAGTCAAGCAGCCTGGAGAACAACGAGGAGTCTGCGAACTGCTGCCAAGCGCCTGAGCCACCCTCCACCTGCCGAGGATGATTGGGAGTGAAGGTGGCCGACAACCTATGGGGCAAATCCTGACCCGACTGAGAATCCTTGGTTGGGGTCGGAGTCTTTGGTTGTGGAGGCGGAGGTTCCACCACAATGGGTGGCGCAGCCGGTTTCAGCCGAACAGCTGGTGCCGGCTTCGGCTCCTCAACTACTACGAGGGGTTGTTTCGGCCGCTCCAGTGACAGCCATTTAAAGGTCGGAGAAGGCGACGGAGTTGGCTTATTCCCGGACAATAACAGCTACTGCCACATTAAATCCTCGTAGCGCTGATACAACTTGCGCCAGAGCCTATCCTCCAAAGAGGATGAAGAGGATGACCGGTGCCGCCGCTTTCCATGGTGCTGAGACCGCAGACATCGGCGGGACTGGCTGGACCTGGAAGAGGTCCGAGACCTTCGGGAATTCCGAGGGTGGGTCAGAGAGGGGGAGGGGAAAACCCACTCCTCCCTCGGTTCAGGGACCTTAACTGGGGACTTCAGCACAGGAGGAACAGGCAAGTCCTCGGTTTCCACCGGGCAACCGGTGAAGAAGGGCTGTCAGCTTCTCCAGTGGAGCAAACAGTCAGGCGAGTTAGAGAAAAGCGACCGGCGTCGGCGGTGTTTCTCGGCGGCTGACCTGATGGGGACACCTGATGGCCAGCGGCCTTAGCTGCAACCTTGACCGGGTTGAGTGTTGACTATCTGGGAAGGGGACCTCCCGCCCCCACGTAACATCGACAATGGGACTTACCTTTGGAGTCCTTCTTCTTGGACCGAGAGGAATGTCCCGATGGCCCTTCTCCCTTGGTGGAGAGGGACTGGCAAAGCTCCTTAAAAGAAGCTATATAGGAAGAGCCCAAGGAGAGCGGGATAAATGCTGTGACGAAGGAAGAGGATGATGTGGTCTGGGCTGCCTCCTCCGGGAGGGCGATCATCTGCTCCAGCTGTTCTGCCGAGCCCGCCGCCGGACACCGCCCAACGGGCCTCTTTCGACTTGACCGGAGGATAACGCTTCTCAGGTCGCCCCAACAGCAATCAGGCAGCACGGTCCTCCAAGACCGAAGCCGAAAAGGATCTGCATAACTCACAAGCCTGTGAGTCATGGCCGAGTCCAAGGCAATAAACGCACATGGAGTGCGGATCAGTCCGGGACATCTTCTGCCCACAGGGGCACCAACGAAATCCCGGAGTCGATTTGTCCATCGCAGCCGCGAGGGAAAAGGAAGACAGAAGTCTTTTAAACTTTAGAATAAATTTCAGTTTGACCGCAGAGTTTGGATCCAGGCCTAAAACACAGAGCGTTAAGGAGGGAACCAGAGCTTCCAAGTGGTAAGGAAGATCTGGCATCATGGGGCAGAGCCGAGAGTTTTACCACCCGGGTGGGTGGGAGGAGCCAGTTTGAAGACCTTCCGGCAAGATTTAAAGTGGCAAGGAACGTGCCAGTAAGTGTGGCTTTAACAACATATCCACGTCCCTAGAAGGCGCGATTAGGCTCATGCGAGCTCCTTCTGAGACAAGTTTCTGTAAAACCCTCGGAATCAAGAGAATCGGGGGTGGGGGGGAACATAGACGAATCTGCCCTTCCAGTCTAGAGATAGAGCGTCTCTCAAAAAATCGGCGCCCTGGGCGGCGGCAGAAGTCAGGAAGTTCCTGCGTTGTGAGGAGACGTGAACAGGTCTACCCGTGGTGTTCCCAACGAGAAAGATATCATCTGCTAACCCCCGGATCAAGTTCCCACTTGAGCGGACGACCGACTGAGGTGGTCTGCCAATGTGTTCTCGACCCTGGGACGTGAACTGCCGTGAAGTGAAGGTTGTGCTGCACTGCCCAATCCCAAACTCGCATTGCCTCCCTGCAGAGAGGGTAGGAGCGAGTTCCTCCCAGTTTGTTGATGTACCAGACCACAAACATGTTGTCCGTCTAGACAGCCAGATTCCCGGGAGGCAGATACAGATGCAGAGCCTGAAGAGCATACAGCACGGCCTGAAGCTCAAGCACATTGATGTGGAGAGTTTTCTCGAGCCTGGACAAAGAGCCCTGGGTCCTGTGAGACCCCAAATGGGCTTCCCAACCCTCGCCCGAGGCATCTGTAGTCAGCGTCTGGGAGGGGGGAGCAAGGCAGAAGGGAACTCCCCAGCAAAGGTTCTCCTGAACCATCCACCATTTCAAGTCCCAAGCCATGGGATTGGAGACCAGAACTAGTTGATCTAGGTCGTCCACCAACGGATCCCACTGAGACCAAAGCGTCCACAGAGAGATTCTCATGTGGAGCCGAGCGAAAGGGACTGTTGGAAGGGCAGCCGCCATGAGCCCGAGGAGGCGAAGGACTGACCTGGCGCTGACCCACCTGCAGCTGGATAACAGGCTGACCTGAGCCTGGAGTGTGGCTGCCCTGTCCAGTGGCAGGAATGCCATGCCGGAGGTCATATCCAGGATCGCCCCGATAAACTGTAGCCTCTGGGACAGGATCAGATGGGACTTGGCCTGGTTGATGGTACTACCCAGATCTGGTGAAAACCTTCAGGGTAAAGGAAAGGAAGCGCAGCAGCTCCTCCCTGGACGAGGCTGCCAGAAGCTAGTCATCCAGATATGGGAAAACCTGAGCCTCCTGGGTACGCAGGTAGGCAGCTACCACCGAAAGGCATTTGGTGAATACTCGGAGCACCGAGGAAAGACCAAATGGGAGGGCCTTGAACTGGTAGTGGTCCCCTGGAATGAAAAATGCAGGTATCTGTGGTGGGAAGGGTGAATAAGGATATGCAGGTAAGCATCCTGCATGTCCAGAGCACACAGCCACTGTCCCGGCCGAAGAAGGGGCAGAAGACTCTGCTGGGAGAGCATCCTGAACCTTTTGTACTCCACAAACAAGTTCAGGGAGCTGAGGTCGAGAATCGGCCTCACATCTACTGACTTCTTTGGGACCAGGAAGAAATGGGAGTAGTAACCCATCCCCGAAGACGGGGTGGGACGGGCTCCACTGCCTCCTTCTAAAAAGAGGAGAGAATATTTCCTCCCAGACCAGCAGATGATAATCTGGGGAGTAAGACGACCCTTCTCCTGCAGATCAGTGATGATGTCCTTGACATCACCACCGAACAACACTGAACCCCTGAAGGGCGTGTCCTGAAGCACCTCCAGGACCAAACCTGACACCCAGAGCCAGGCATGACACCCGCAAACCCACGGCGAAAGCCAAGCTCCGACCAGCAGCATCCATTGCATCATACGTGGCACGAAGCATGTGCTGACTGGCCGAACACGCAGAACGGACTAGATCAGCCACTTCCTGCTTCGTCCGAGTCTAAGGAAGGGAGTCCAATTTAGCTTCCACCTCGCTAAGGATTGCCTTCTGGTAATCCCCCATATGAGCAACGTAATTCAGGGCCCTTATATCCAGCGTGGAAGATGCATAGACCTTCCTCCCGTACTGGTCCAGAAGGCAGGATTCCTTGTCGGGTGGAGACAAGCTCAAGTGCTTAGGGTTAGGGTTAGGCGTCCGGCCATGAGTGGTGCTAATCACGACCAAATCAGCTCGAGGGTGTGAATTTAAAGAGTCAACACCCTCCGTAGCCTGATAAAGCCTGTCCGACTTCCTAGCAAGGGGGGGGGCTAATGCTGATGGTCGCTTACAAATAGTGGAAACAAGGTCGGCATGAGGCTCAATCCAGGGTGGCACCAGGGTAGGAGCGGTCTCGGGCAGATCCAAGTGCGCAGTGAGCTTCTTCCGCTGTGGATCCAGCTCCAAGGAATGCCACTGATGAACTGCCTGGATTTTACGCAGCAACTCCGTAAAGGAAGGATCCTCCGGAAGAGACTTCAGAGGAGTCTTTGGCCTGGGATTGTCCGGAGTGCGTGGCTCATTGTCCAGATCGGAACGACCGTCGGAGTCATCTGAGGTCTCAAAGGAGTATGAAGAGAAGAAGAAGATTCCTCCTCCAGCGGGGAGGAATAGACCCTGTGGGAAGCCCTTGAGGAGCGATCCTGCCCTGCCCTGGAACTGGAGGCTCCGCCTGGTATCTAGAGGGGGCCCCGCCTCGACGTAGGGGTCTGGAACCAGGACCGCATCGGAAGACGGCTCTCTACCTCCCTGGTGAGCTGAGCCCTCTCCTTCAGGTCCACCAGCGGCTTAGGGAGTGGTGGAGGAGGAGGAGACGGGAGGTACGGATACTGTGGGTATCCGTAAGGCACATATCCGTATTCTGATGTCGGGAAGCCTGGCATCGGGTACTGTGGTGATGGATACTGCGGGCCTGGGTAGGATGGCGTCGGATAAGACTGGGTCGGATACCCAGGTACCGGCGAGGTTTGCAGGAGCAGAGGGCCCCAGAAACGGCCCAGCGAGCGGCCCAGAACAGGAGGCCCGGCGAGTGGCAGGTCCGGCGTAGGGGCGGTGTCCGCAATGGGATATTGTTGGGTGTTGGATAGGCTAGCGTCGGCAGATCTGGCGTAGGTCATCCGCCCAGTGAGGGAAGACTGACGGCAGCATACCCACTCTCTCCATATTACCTGGGGAAGAAGGGTTACCATCCCCAGGGTCCAGCAAAGGAGATGCTGGTGCCTCGGAATGCAACGAGTGTTGCGGCGAGCTCGGGACGGAGAGGCCCGAAAGGTCCGGTGTTAGCTCTAACACTGAGCAGACGTTGGAGGAGCCAACGTTCATCTTATCGTCGGGATCCGGGCAGACGGAGGAGCCGGCGACCCACTTATCGGACCCAGCGCCCGACAAAGGCCGCGAAGGAAGGGCAGCCTTGGTGGGCGCTTTGGAGGCCGTGCGCAGTCCCGGAGGGTCGGGTGTCTTAACAGCCTTACCCGGGAGGGCATCGGAGGAGCAGACGTCTGACTTATCGGGGCCACTCGAACCAGAAGGCCGCACGGTGGGGTTGACGCCGCCTTGGAAGCATCCAAGACGGCCGCCACGGAACTGCCTCCGGGGAGTTACCGCAGCAATCGTGACCCCAGCTGAGGCCGCGGCGACCGATGAGGAGTCCCGGTCCTGGAGCTTCTTCTTGTGGTGGCCCTCCGGAGAAGTTGAAGCCCACCGGAGTTTTTTCAGTTCCTTTTCCATGGAGGTAATATTGAGTTTAAAAATGTGGGCCTCTAGGGACTGCTGCCTCTGCTTTCGGGTGGCCGCGTTAAACTGCTGGCAGAGCTGGCACTTCTTGATGGGATGATCAGGGCCTAGACAAAAAAGGTACTGGGAATGTCCGTCCTTCTGCGGGAGCTGGGCGCCACAAGAATCGCACTTGTTTTTGTGCTCAGAGGGAGTCGGGGATGACATACATGGCAGCTGTATGTAAAGCCGAATGAAAATCGTGAAAAAAGCTGAAAACAAGGCGAGTAAAACTACCTGGCAATGACATGGAAGCAGTGAACTTAACTGCAGACGCTGCAACGAGCTAACGGCGGAAAAGAACTGGAAGGCGGGCGTGGGGACCGCCCCATTTATACTCGACGCTGTTCGATATCGTCACCTGACGGGGCGGTCCTCGCCAGAGACTGCTAGCTAGAAATTTTTCCATGGGGTCCTGATGCCTGCCAGCTTCAGTCCTATTTGTAATTATCTACTGCAAGAGCCCTCTTGAAGCAAGATCTATACCTGCGAACTAGCCCTTCATTGACTGCTCTACCTTAACTGCATAAGGACATCAAACCAGGACAAAAACAGAAACAGTAACTCAACTCAGAGAAGAAAGGAATGGTAAAGCTGGAGGGGATGGGGAAGGGGAGCACCAGAGAAACACGGGCTGTAGGGTGGGGGCCAGACCTGGAGCTTCAACTTAGTGCCAGACATTCTACACCAGAGGGGAGCAAAATACAGTCATGACTTGAGATGGCAGTGGGGTGTGGAAGGAACAGACATCAGGAGAGTACGAGGGATAACACAGGGGTGATGCATCATGGAACAGGGAGTGGGGAGGAGTAGGGAATTGAGGGAAGCTAACAAAGCAGCCATGAAAGGGGAAGGAGTTGGGGGGATAGTGGTGCATGCCGCTACATAAAACACAGAATTTGGCAGATAAGGACCGCTGGCCCACCAGTCTGCCCATTTCACTTACTGATAAGCTGCAGATCCTAGTTAACCAGCAGCCTACTTCTTCCTACCCCCAACCCCTAGAATGGCCTTATGACTGTCCCATGCATGCTTGAATTCCACCACTGATTTTGACTCCACAACCTCCTCCGGAAGGCCGTTCCATGCATCCACAACCCTCTCTGTGAAAAAATACTTCCTTAAATTACCTCTGAGCCGCCCCCCCTCTATCTTCAAATTGTGCCCTCTTGTTTTTGCACACCTCGTTTTTTTAAAGATGCTACCCTCTTGGACTTTGTTGATTCCCTTGAGGTACTTGAACGTTTCTATCATGTCCCCCCTCTCCCTCCTTTGCTCGAGGCTATACATATTAAGCTCCTTAAGTCTCTCTTCATATGTCTTCCGGTGCAGACCCTGCACCATTTTAGTTGCCCTCCTCTGGACAGCTTCCATCCTGTCTATGTCTTTGCGGAGATTGGGTCTCCAGAACCGCACACAGTACTCCAGATGGGGTCTCACCAGCTGTCTGTACAGAGGGATAACAACTTCCTGTTTTCTACTGGTGATGCCTCTCCCTGTGTATCCCAGTATCCCCCCAGCCCTCCTTGCTGCCCTCTCACATTGCTTGCCCACCTTTAGGTCATCTGATATGACTACCCCCAGGTCCCTTTCCATTTTTGTTGTTGTTAATATCTCACCCCCCATTGTGAACTCTTCTACTGGGTTTTTGTTTCCCAGGTGCACTACCTTGCACTTCTTAGCATTGAATCTAAGCTGCCATACATTTGACCATTCCTCTAACCTTGCCAAGTCCCTTCTCATCCTTTCCACCCCACCCTGTGCATCAACTCTGTTTCAGATCTTTGTGTCATCTGCAAAGAGACATACTTTTCCTTCCAGTCCCTCTGCAATGACGCTTATAAAGACACTGAAGAGGACCGGTCCTAATACTGAACCCTGCGGTACCCCACTGCGGTACGTTGGGACAGGAGGGGATTAGAAGGGAAGTGATGAGGAGAGGGGAGGGTGAAACCTGTGCCTGGAGGGAGCTAAGGATTACCACTGGGATGCATGATGGAGATGGCCTCATGTCTCGTGACCTGTTCCCTTCCTTTCTTGGATTTCTCCTTCTCTATCGGCTTAATGTAAGGCTGATAGGGAGGTGCAGAGCACAAAGAGTCACAGTGGATGGAAGGGGTATAGGCACTCACAGGCTTCAACAATGAGAGGATAGCATACAGAGCTAGGAGGGGACCAGAGAGAGGACCTGGAGAAAGAAGAGATATGTGGAGGAGGGGACTTAGAAGGTTACTGGGGGTATTCCCACTCTTTTCCTCTTCTATATTTTTTTTATCCCCCAGTAAAAACACCAAGGTCAGTCAGAATAAACTTCTGAATGGGGACATGTGCATGAAAAGGAAAGGCGATTTAACGATTCCATGATTTTGCTAAAATGGACATGCTCTGAGAAGCTGATGAAACGATAAGGGGGTAGAAAATCACATGTTAAATAATAGCTGCAGTCCGATATGGAGATCTTTTAAGCAACATGAAGGAGAGGGAGTGGGGGGGGACAAGCAAGTGGACAACAGCCTGGGGGACATCCGGTATACATTCTAGTGCAAGGTATTCCAGGTCACTGACTGAAAACAGCCCCGTGGATGCTACTGTCAGAGGGTGTGCCAAATGGTGCCTCCTGGTTAACACTACTCCTACCAGAATGTGGGGAATATGCAACTGACTTAGTAGAGAATGCAGAAAATGAACACGGTCAAACTGAGGCACAAGTTTGTTTACATAAGCCCTCCACAGATTAGAGAACCAGGCACCCTTTACACACTATGGAGGTGCTCAGGAGCTTACAGCTGTGCGAGGCCACAGCCACTCATCTAGTTGGGGACACAACAGAACAAGAAACGTTTAGCCTACATTAGAGCAAACACAGGCTAACTCAACAAGGGGTGGAGAGCAGCAGGACACACACAAGGACCTGTACCAGAGCTCACATTCCCATATCACAACTACTGTGGAAATTGCAGTCTAAACAAAGATGAAGGTACTTTGTCTTTATAACCTTTTTTTATTATTATTATTCTTGACCTAAATGTAACTATTTACTATTACTCTTTACTATCTCAACAATGTTTTATCTCTAACAATGAGAAACACCAAACCTACAAAGAACTTGAAACCAATGTGGAAAATATGATGGTTAACTTAATTGTACGGCAAGGCATATGTTCGTGTGGGGAATGTTGGGCTGGGGGGCCAAAGACCGGGATAAATAGGGACCCAGGGCACGGATACTGATATCCCCTGCTAGGGACACCAACCATAAGACAGCCATGATTAGCACCTTTGAACCCAAATAAAGCACATGCTTAAGCCAGTAAATATCACTACATGGAATGTCAAAGGGTTTAACCACCCCATTAAAAGGAAAAAATCCTGGGGCATCTGAAGAAACATCAGACCACCACAGCATACCTGCAAGAAACGCATCTTACTAATGCAGGACACACTAGGCTGAGAAGAGACTGGGTTGGGCAAGTATTCTACTCATCATGTACTTTCACATGCCAGAGGAGTAGCCATGAACAGCTGCCATTCAAGCACATCTTCACCCAGGCAGACATGCAAGGCAGATGGGTGTTAGTGCAGGGAACTGTATGGAAAAACTAATGTTACTGAACGTCTATGGCCCAAACTTCAACAATCAACAACTTATGCAGGACCTAGCGCTCACACTCTCGTCCCTGCAGGGGGACGTCCTGTTGGGGGGGAGGGGGTGACTTCAACTTTGTGTTAGACCCCTGTTTAGACAAATCATCCATGCACCCATACCAGACCACAAAAAAAAAAAAAAAAAATCAGCTAACCTGCTACTCAACCAAATGGGCACACTGGGCCTGGTGGATGCATGGAGGGCACTACACCCACCAAGTGGGATTACTCCTACCTCACATGTACACCAGTCACATACCCATACAGATATGCTACTGCCAGGGGCTCATGCACGGTGGTGTTGGGGATTACCTGCCGATATTGTCTCGGATCATGCCCTTAGAATAAACTGGGTTCGCGGACGGACACCAGCAGGACCAGGGCCTGGAGGATGGACCCAACCATCCTTAATGACAAGGAATTTTTAACCAAGTTGGGGAACAAGATTACAGAATCTGGTCATTCAGTGGGCTCAATAGAAAACATGGGGCTGGTATGGACTCCCTAAAAGCGTTCATCAGGGGATGCACAATGGCATATGCTAGCCACTCCAAAAAACATAGGGAAAAGCAAATGGAAGATCTACATACACAAATCATAAACCTAGAGCAAAAACACAGGGTAACTAGGGATCCGGAAACCTACAGGGCCCTGACTACCCTACAGGAGCAGTATAATGAACTTTATACTAAAACAATTGAAAGGGCACTAACCTATCAGAAATACAGAATTTACGAGCACAGTGACAAATGTGGCAAACTCCTGGCATATCAGCTAAAACAAGAACAGGCCCAACGCCACATAAGTAAAATAATTTCAGCAACAGGGGAGCATTTTGTTCCCAAAAAGGAATCAACCACCAATTACAGACTACTACGCAGGTATATACACTGGGGAGGCGCAACCCCACCATCAGGCCTGACCTGATGCAAACAAGTTCCACAGAGGTCTAACACAAATAGAAGAGGGGCACAGAGCCTCACTGGAAGCAGACATCAGCAAAGCTGAGCTTCTGAGGGCAGTGAGCCAGCTGCCGCACGGAAACTCTCCCGGGCCAAATGGCATTACCAGTGAAGCTGTATAAGAGCCTCGGTGCCACCACAACGGATCCTCTATATGGTACCTTAAAATACGCAATAGAGAAACATCAGTCACCACCATCCTTCTGCCAGGCACAAATATCAATCCTTCCAAAACCGGGGAAAACCCCAGGCCAAGACGGCATCCTACAGGCAGATATCCCTCCTAAATTCAGACTACAAGATATACACCAAACTGCTAGCAAATAGGTTTGGAGGGTCCCTGCCCAAAAATTTTACATGAAGACCAGGCGGGATTCGTGAAGAAGAGAACCAGGAAGCGGCTTCAAACATCGGACACTGGTCAGGTCATAGCCAGTGGGCAGAGGGACAACGGGACTGTCCAATGGTGGTCTCAATGGATGCAGAAAAGCGTTCGACAGGATGGAATGGGACCATTTGTGGTGCACAATGGGAAAATGGGGTTTGAAACAAATTCATAAAATGGTCCAAACGATGTATTCCAACCCAACTACCACAGTGCAGACAAATGGCCTGACTTCACCCCCCCCCCCCATCTAGGGAAACATACAAGTTGACGGCAGATAAGGACCGCAAGGCCCATCCAGTCTGCCCCCTATCGCCACTCTTTGACATAGCCTCTGAGCCCCTTGCACAGACACTGAGACACCAACGAAACATACGTGGAGTCATACTGGGGGAGGTAACGGCCAAGGTGTCACTTTATGCAGATGATTTATTAATGAAATGAAATCGGAGATGTCCCTCCCAGCCATGTTTGCAGTCCCAAGAGATTTGGGGGCTATCTCCGGATACAAAGTAAATCTGGGGAAAACAATGATACTACCCCTTGGCAGCTGCGGGCATGACCAACTTAAGCAGCAGTTGCCATTTGCATGGGTAGAGGAGGGTTTAGATACCTGGGGATTAACATTAAAAGTCAAACAAGAGAACTATATGAGGCCAACTACTCGCAGCTTCTAAAGGCGACCAAAGAACTGCTCTAGATGGCGGGATCTGCAGCTGTCCCTTCTGGGACGGGCCAACATCTTGAAGATGGCCCTCTTGCCAAAGTTCCTGTACTTGTTTCAGACCCTGCCGATCCCTGTCCCGGACAGCTTTTTCAGACAACTCTAAGCACTGGCTTCCCCCTGGTTATGGAACTTAAAAAACCCAGAATAAAATACGAGCAACTAACACAAGACCCGGGAAAGGGGAGGATAGGAGTGCCGCACTTCAAGAATTACTACCATGCAGCCCAGCTGGTGGCAGTCGGGGAATGGTTTAAGCCAAACACCCAAAATGTGGGTGTTGGACTCGAAAGAGAGTGGATGGGAACCACTTGCCCAGCATGCCTAGTATACAGCTTTAATAGCAGAAACTTGACCGTCGCCAAGCACAAGCCCATAGTACAGCACCTACTACAGGTGTGGCACAAAACCTACTCCCAGATGGAAACCCAGGCTGAGCTCACTCACCTGACCCCCATGTGGGACAATCCTACACTACCTAAATTTTTGTCAGATCCAGGTTTCTCGGTCTGGGCGTTATGTCATATCAGATTGCTGGGGCACCTATATGAGGGGAAAACACACTGCGGTCCTTCAAAGAACTGTCCCAAACATATGGTCTCCCACACAATCAATTCTTCAGATACCTCCAGCTACGGCAGTACTTAGCAGGAGCCCTGGGACCCGGTTTCACCCTCCACACACCATCTGAAATAACTCAGATGCTGATAGGGAGGAGGACACAAAAGCTTTGATCACTCAACTATACAAAATATTAATGCAATAGGTGCTAAACAATACAGACTATCACAGACCCAAGTGGGAGAACACCCTAGCAGAACCAATAACGGAGAAGGAATGGAGGGACATACTGGAGGAGGGGTGGACACTTTCAATACAAAGCAAATGCAAGTATGTACATTACATGACCACCCAAGGGGCTTATTATACCCCAGCTAGACTAGCTAAATTTAATCCAGACTCAGATGGAAAATACCCCAGGTGCGCCGCTCCAGCAGCGGATCTGGTCCACATGATGCACAACTGTCCAGAACTGGGCCCCTCATGGGGACAAATCAACCAAACCCTGACAGCTAGCATGGGGAAACCAATAGCCCTATCGGTCACACAAGTCCTGCTTGGCGACCTCAGGGAGGAAGCATGGGAAAATAAGAAACTCCTACTAAACGCAATAAATGCAGCGAAGGTGGGAATCCTGAGGGAGAGGAAGCAGTCTGCCCCTCCCTCCTTCAGGAGCTGGATAAATACAATGGAGAGTTGCCAAATCCTGGAGAAGCTCATGTACCAATCCAGACAGTAAGGCCACATATATGCCAAAGTGCGGGACAAATTCATCCCAGGCCACTCACTCAGAGGAATAAGAGGGACCAGCGGGAACCTCAACCTATCGCCAGGACAGCTAGGGACAGATAATAACCAGTGGGGAGGACCTGTCCGGAGGGGGGGGGCACCAGCCCGACACAGGCAATGTAAAAAGAGGGAAAATGTGCACAGTAAAAGCAATGAAAAGTATAAAGACTCTGCTGCTATTACATATATTAATTGATGGAACTAAATGGAAGATAGTTTATAAAGTTACAACATATTACAGAACAATGAAGTGTCTCTTTAAACTCTCAAAACATTTAAAAAAAAAAAATTGAGAACTGATCTGCTGATGGCCAGTGGGCTAGTAAATGGATTGCCCTGGCTAGTGACACAAGCACTGGACAGCCAGTGTATAACTGCACTGCCTGAGTTGCCTGTGATGATTTATAAGTAATTGTGATTTTATTTCAATAGACAATCGCTCCTGAAAGAAAGTAAGTATTGCTGCTCTGAAAAGATGCAAGCAGAGTAGCAGCTGCAGGTGCAACTGGTGCCAAAACACAGGTTACTCACCAGTAACAGTAGTTCTAGGAGTGGTATATGTTGTTCGTCCACATGGACCCAGCCGACCTCCCCAGGCTCAGGCACGCAACCTCTGCTTCCAGCGGGCAAGATCTGGTGTCATGGGGCAGAGCTGAGGGATATATCACCCGGGTAGGTGGGAGGAGCCAGCTTGATGACTTTCCAGCACATCTTAAAGGGAAAAGACACTGCCAGTAAGTGTGGATGAACAACTTATACCACTCCTAGAATTACTGTTACAGGTGAGTAACCTGTGTTTCTAGGGATGTGGATATGTTGTTCTACCCACACTTACTGGCAGACTCTTAGCAGTTCTCCGGGAGAAGGGAGGCAAGGCGCACACTTCCTACTTAGGGAACAGAGACTGGAGAACTGAAGCCCCCAAACCAGCATCCCGGTGTGACTTGAGGTCAATATGGTAATGGGAAATGAAGGTGTGTGCTGACTTCCAGGTAGCAGCCCTGAAGATTTCCTGGATAGGGACGTCCCTAGAAGCAGCCACAGACACTGCGGTATGGCGGGGTGAATGAGCCCTTAGCCCTCCGGGAGGCTCCCTACCCTCCAACCTATAGCAGAGATCAATGCAGGATGTGATCCACCTGCCAATCATACACTTGGCTGCAGATCTGCCAGGTGTGGTTTCAGCGTAGGTGACAAACAGCTGGTGAACCTCTTCCCAAACTCCAGCCATGCACTCTTTATATTAGGCAAGCGCGAGCCTCAGGTCCAGAGTATGGAGACTGTGTTTGGCCTCCAAGGTGTGATCTGGGAAGAATACCGAAGAGTCATCACCTGATTAAGGTGAAACTCCGACACAACCTTCGGGGATAACTTCGGGTTGGGGCACAGGACAACCTTGTCCCTGTGGAAGACCAGGTAAGAAGACTCCACCAAGAGCACCTGGAGCCAAGTGATCCTTCTGGCTGATGTGATGGCCACCAAGAAGGTGGCCTTCTACAACAGGTGAGACATGTCACACCTGTGCATCGGTTCGAATGGCTTGCCCGTGACCTTTGCCAAAACCAGCAATAAGTCCCACGGTGGTAGTGGTTCACGACTGGAGAGGAAATGTGATCCAAGCCTTTAAAGAGTGCCAGACCACCTTTCTGCAGCACTACTATTCTGCTGACCAACCCACACCCGTAAGCAGAGATGGTTGCCAGGTGCACCTTAAGGGTCGCCGACCAAAGTCCCCCTTTGGAGTGTGACCATAGGTAGTCCAAAATGCTGGCCACCAGACAGGAGAAAGGGTCCAGCCCTTTGCCCCAACACCAAAGGAAGAATCTCTTCCACTTGAAGGCATAGCATTTTCTAATCGATTCCTTTCTAGATACCTCCACCATGGTAAGGACATCTTCAGAGAGACCCAAAGCCTGGAACTCTAGCCATTCAGGAACCAGACTGTTAGGTGCAGGGATTGAAGGTCTGAGTGGAGTACCTTCCCCTGATTAATGGAGAGCAGGTCCGGGTGTAGTGGAAGATGCCTCGGGATTCTGTTGGTGAGGCTGAGGAGATTGGGGTACCAAAACTGGTGTGGCCAGTCCGGAACCACCAGGATCACCTGTGCCTTGTCCCTCCTGACCTTGAGCAGCACCTTGTGGATCAAGGGAAGTGGAGGGAAGGCACAGAAGAGGCCTGGGGTCCAAGGCCCTCGAAGGCATTCCCTGCAACGAGCCCGGCTGAGAGGGGCGGGGCACAGGAATAGTTCAGCTTTGTGTTCTCCCTGGAGGCGAACAAGTCCACCTGAGGGTGCCCCACTGGGAGAACAGACTGTGAGCTACCTCCAGATGGTGAGCACACTTGTGAGATGCCTCGCCCACCTGGCTGAGGGCATCCGCCAGCTGACTGGACACTTCTGCCACACGGATGGCTAAGAGATCCACTTCCAGGCTGTGCACGAGAATCCATATGTGGAGAGCTCCCTTGCACAAAGGCAGGGAGTGTGTCTCACCCTGCTTGTTGAGGTAGTACATGGTTGTGGTGTTGTCCGTCTGGACTTGGAACACTTGACCCTGAACATACGGAGCGAATGCAGTCAGCGCCAGCCGAACTGCCCAAAGATCCAGCAGGTTGATGTGCCATCAGGACTCCTCAGGTGTCCAGAACCCATGGACTCTGTGTTCCCCAGATGGGCACCCAGCCTGTGAGAGAGGTGTCTGTCATCAGGATGACCGCCCGCTTGGAGGCGGACAAACAGGATACCTTCCTGCAGATGCTCTGGGACTAGCCACCACTGGAGGCGTCCCATCTTCTGGGTCACAGTGACCAGCTGGTCAAAGTGACACTGCTTCCTGAGACCATTGGCTGGCCAGCTCCCAGTGCAGGGAGCACATATTCCAATGGGCCACGCTGCGCAGGCCACCACGCAACCCAGAAGGCACAGGAAGTCCCGGACTGGGCGCACTGCCCAACCCAAAATGATCAGGGCAAAGGAGGAGAGAACCTCCGCCCTGTCCACCAGGAGCTGGCCTCTGATCTGCAAGAGTCTAGCTCTGCCCTGATGAAGGTGGATCACCTGCGAGGGCACATGTTCCAACTTTGCCTCATTAAGCAGGAGGCCAAGGGAGGTGCAGGTCTGGAGGGCTAGGTCCCTGGACTGCTCCACCTCCTGCCTGGAGAGACCTACAATCGGCCAGTCATCCAGGTAGGGGTACACCTGGACCCCTCGGCACCTCAGGTAAGCTGCCACCACTGCTATGCATTTGGTGAAGACGCTGGGGGCCAAGGAGAGGCCAAATGGCATGGCCTGGAACTCGTAGAGGGTTCCCTCGGCTAGAAAGCAGAGGAAACTTTGGTGTGATGGATGGATTGGGCGTGAAAGAACATGTTCTGAAGATCCAGAGAGCAGAACCACATGTCCTGCTCTAGAGATGGTATGTGCATGACCTCAGGAACTTGTTCAGGTCGTACAGATCTAGAATGGGGTGCCAGCTCCTCCCCACCGTCTGCTTTGGCATCAGAAAGCACCTGGAGACAAACCCTGGGTATTCTGGAGGATTTGCTACTCTGACCACGACCTCCTTGTGAAGGAGCTGGGCTATGTCATCTCGAACAGCCGACTGAGTGTCTGCAGATACCAAGTCCTCCTGAGGAGCACGGGCTTGACTTGGAGGGTACTGTTTCAAATTCCAGAGGCAGACCCTGACCGACCACTTCCAGAACCTACCTGTCTGTGGTGACAGCAGACCAGGCAGAAAGGAAGTGGCGGAGCCGGCCCCCCACAGGAGGACCCAGGGGAGGCATGATGGGCATGAGGGTGGCAACTCCCATCCCATCACTGAGCAGACTTGGAAGAAGAGGACCTGGCTGAGGAGCCACCAGATACCTTCTCTCCAGGCGTACAGACCACCGAGGCCACTGACCTGGGCCTGGGTCACCAAGACTGAGCCTGCTGATGCTGGACTGGTTTTGCCACAGGAGTGGAGGACTGAAATGACTTATTCAAATGCTGCCCGGAGCCCTTGGGATCCTCCTGTGCGGATGTTACAGAGTCCAAGGTGGCACTGGACTTCGATACACCGGAGGTGACCCCTCCACACCAGGCCCAAACAGGTTGGTGCCCAGGAATGGAACATCCTCCAGCTTGTGCCGCGTGTCTGCCGTAAAGGTCAAGATCTGCAGCCAAGCCCTATGGCGCACAGCAACTGCGGCCTCCACAGAGTGGGCACAGGAATCCACCAGATCCAGAGCTGTCTGAAGTTGCTTGCTACACAGCCTGGACCTGATCTCAGACCTGGAGGTCCACAGGCAAATGAGGGACCATCTCATCCAAAGAGCCTAAGAGGGCCTGGAAGAAGTGTGCCATGATGACAGCTGCACTCGCCTGGCAGAGGCCGAGCAACGAGGCATCACAGAATTCAGTCGCATAGTCCAATTTCTTGGACTCCTTGTCTGGTGGCTTGTCTATGTCCCCGGTACTGCCTGAGCACCGAAACAGAGTCTGCCACCAGCCCCTCAGCTGAGGGATGCCCATGAAACCAGAGATGGCACCAGTGGGCACCGCATATTTGTGGGCCACCCAGGCAGAGGGTGCAGGGCAGGACATGGGGTGCTGCCAAAGCTCCAGGGCTGGGGCAGACAATAGCCTCAGCCACTGGGAAAGCCTCCGGACAGTCCCTTTGTCCAAAATCTCTCTGAGGGGGATAGTGAGCCCACTTCTCGACAGGCTCCAGTTTCATCCCCATGGACTCTGAGATCGGGCGGAGAATGCCCGCGAAGGTAGTGGGCCCTTCCTCCGTCAAGAGATCCCCCACGGACTCCACACTGACCGGATGGGAGTACAGTGAGGAATCCTCAGACTCAGAGGAGTCCGCATAAAGCGGCTGATGGCCCGAGTCACCCTCAACCCTCCACGGACGGTCAGGTGTGAGAGTGACTGACAGCCAACGGGGAAGTCCCTTGGCTGGCCAATACTCCTTGGTCAGAGCGCCGGTCGGTGGCTGCTTGGGCAGCAGCTCCACCACAAATCGGTGGAGAGGCCGGCTTTGGTCGAACCAAGACGGTCTTGACCGGCTCTGCTGGGAGAGGGCTGGTCTCAACCAATCCCAAAGGGGGAGTTGGTGCTGGCCTGTCGGGCGACAGCCAAGTGACTGTTGGTGTGGGAGCCAGGGTCAGCTTTGGACCAGCCAACATCAACTGTTGCCACATGAGGTCTTCGTAGTGTTGATGCAACCTGCGCTGAAGTCTCTCCTCACCTGAGGAGGATGAAGAACAGTGGCAGTGCCGCTTCCCGTGGTGTAGACAGTGGGAGTGCCGATGACAGAGGAAGCTGCTCGACCCACTGGAGGAGGAGGAGGACTGAGACCTCGACTTTGGCCACTGGGGGATCTTGGAGGGAGCTGGAGAGTGCTGCAGCCCTCCTTGTCTGGGTCAGTGAATGGAGGGTACTGCTCAGCGGAATGAGCAGCCCTTCTGAGGTAAAGGGCAGGACCAGAGTCCTGAAAAGAGAACTGTCTGCCCTTCAGATGACAACCGGTCGACAGGGTCAAGAAAATCTCGGCGACATCATCGGCCGTGTCTCCACCAAATGGCTTGACGAGGTCTCCATGAAGAAGAAAAATAGTTTGAGCTGAGTAGATTTTAAAATAAGTGAGTTGCTAACCTTTGAAGGGTGAGTGGTCCTTGGTGAAGCAAATCCATGCAGGCGGTTACACTAGAGGTGAAACTTAGCATGAGAAAATGCATAACAAACAGTGGTGATTGCTTAAGTATACCATTACACGCACCGTGTGTCACTGCGTGGTAGCAGTATACATGTTATTCAATGGGCACCAGCGTTGCACGCGATGGCGGTATGCAGCTACCGGTGCTCTTTAACGTGATCACCACTGAATGTCAGAGAAAAAACTTGTTGTGATAAGCACAATTAAAGGGAAAATACTATTTTGACAGGAAAAGCATAGGAAAGTGTTCAGAAGTCATTAAGTGTTTCATTGTCAAAATAATAGAAGTCTCAGCGACTCCGCTTTCCTAAGGGTACCGTGAACAGAAAGAATTCAGCAGAAAGCTTAGGAATTCAGCTGTTCAACCATTATAGTGGGAAAGTGGTTGACCCTCGAGAAAATGTTTGTTTTGAGTGACAAAGAAATTCTATTTTAAAATTACCAAAAGTAGAAAAAAAACAGGAAGCCTTAGAATGTTCAGGAGGGCAACTGAGCTTCAAAACTGAGAATTCCATTGTGGCTTATGCTGCTGCAGGGACGAATTTGATTGATGCTGAGCTGCTGGACAGGTCAGTGTCCACAGATTTAAATATATAATAAGATTTTACCTATAAAAAGAGCTGTACAGCTAGTGTGCAGTCAGTCTAAGCAGGGAGAGACTACTAACAAGGAAGGTGCCTATACCAAGGGGTGTCTGTCTGAAGAGGCCTACTAAAGAAAGAAAGCATGACAGAACCTGTTTAGTTTAATTACGGTGTAAGGAGAGGGGATCACCTGTATCCCAGAATAGAGACAGTACAGGGCAGTGAGTGAGACCAGGGCCTAGTGTACAAAGCCTGTTGCTTAGTTCAAGTGCCTGCTGTTCCTGTGTAACCGTCTTTTTCACAGAAAAGCATCTGCAAATCTGAAGAAATCATCTTTCTCCTCAACACATCTGTACTCTGCTGACTCAAAAGAGGGCCGTCCAACTACATCAAGCTGCACCATCTCTACAGAATGTCTTCAGTATTTCCAAAGGAGTGTGGTATAGTAAAACCTTGTCGATACAAATTGGGACTATTTTAAAAGCCACAGTGACACTGTTTTACAGAGAATTTACCTCAGTCCTTCTGATTTTAAGAGACTCTGTCAAAGTGAAGGACTGAGGGGATTCTGTCACAACTTTTTATGTACCAGTATGCAACACTGTTCAATGCCATTACTTAGTTCAAATGCGTCTAGAAATGAATGTGTGAAAATGTTAACCAATTTTAAATGAGTCCCGTGTGAACAGGTAGGGCAGTAGAGGAATTATTACAGATTCTAACAGACTGAGACCTGTTTGAGAGATAACTATGGAACCAAGCAGCAGTTCCCGGGGAGCAGCCAAAATGAAGTAGGGTGGAGTGGGAGGAGGTGGTGGTCAACAAGGTTGAAAGTCTTGGATAAGTCAACAAATACAGCACCTGTGGCTTTGCCCATGTCCATGTTTCTTAGAACATGGTTGGAGAAGAAGGTCATAGATGAGGAGTACTGTGATGCTTACAGAAACCATGTTGGCGGGGACGGAGGTTATACTTTACTAGGTGTTCTGATAGCTGGAAGTGCACAATTTTTTGCAGCAGTTTAGTTAGGTGTGGGAGGAGGGAGATGGACCTGTGGTTTTCAGGGCAAGGGATCACCAGCTTTGAAAATTGTAACCACATGTGCATGTTTCCAGGAGTCAGGTACAATGGATGTAGAGAGGGTGAGGTTGAATATGAAAGTGAGGGGTTTAATGATAGCTGAGAGATAAAGTTTTAGAAATGCGGGTACAGTCCATCACTGTCAGGGCTTCCTTTGGCCTGGAGAGATTTCAGGAGTTTGGTGGTGGCATTCTGCCCAACAGCTCTTCTAAAGTAGAGAGGGGGCGGGTGGGGTGTTGGAGGAGGAGCTACTAGCTTTGTTGTTCAGACCTGGGTGAGTCGGTGGGGGGGGGGGGTGGAGTTTGCTGAGATATGAGGACAAGTCAGTGAATTGTGTGTTAAAAGTGGCCAGTGGGGATGAGAATGGGTTTTTTGTCTGCTGGTCTTGAGGTTTAGAAGGGACCCAATGGAGGCCCAGAAAATACAGGTTACTCACCTGTAACAGGAGTTCTAGGAATGGTATATGTTGTTCATCCACACTCATTGGCAGTATCCTTGCCGCTTTAAATCTTGCCGGAAGGTCTTCAAGCTTGCTCTCCCACCCACCGGGTGGTATAACTCCTCGGCTCGCCCATGACGCCAGATCTGGCCCGCTGGAAGCTCAGGGTTGTGCGTCGGGCCGGAGGTAGGGAATGGTGGATGAACAACATATACCATTCCTAGAACTCCTGTTACAGGTGAGCAACCTGTATTCTAGGGACATGGATATGTTGTTCATCCACACTCATTGGCAGACTCCTAGCAGTTCTCCGGGAGGAGGGAGGCAAGACGACACCCCAATACTTACTTGGGAAAGAGAGACTGAGAACCGAGGCCCCAAACCAGCATCCCGGCGTGACTCAAGGTCGATGTGGTAGTGGGTAATGAAGGTGTTTGCTGACTTCAGGTAGCAGCCCTGCAGATTTCCTGGATAGGGGCGCCCCTGGAAGCAGCCACCGTTGCAGTATGGCGGGTAGAATGAGCTCTTATCCTCTGGGAGGCTCCATGCCCGCTAACTTATAGCAGAGATCTATGCAGGAGGTTACCCACCTGCTTATCGTCCGCTTGGCTGCAGGTCTGCCAGATGCGCTTCAGCGTAGGTGACAAACAGCTGGCGAACTCTCCCCGACTTGAAATGCGGCGCCTCTCCTCCTTATAAGCTTTGTGCCCTTCTAGGATCCAGGAGTATGGAGCCTATATTCGCCCTCCGAGGTGTGATTTGGGTAGAACACCAGCAGAGTCAACACCTGGTTAAGGTGAAACTCCGACACCACCTTCGGAAGGAATTTCGGGTGGGAACGTAGGACAACCTTGTCCCTGTGGAAGACCAGATAAGGAGACTCTATGGAGCGCCTGGAGCTCTCCCATCCTTCTGGCTGACGTGATAGCCACCAAGAAGGGGTCTTCCGACAGGTGAGAGAGGCACACCTGTGCATGGGTTCGAATGGCTTGCCCATGAGCTTTGCCAGTACAGCAGTAGATCCCACGGAGGTGGGGGTCCCTGCACTGGAGGGCAATGTGATCAAGGCCTTTGAAGCAGCCAGACCACCTTCTCCTGCGCCACGACTGCTTCCCGGCCCGCGCCTCGTAAGCAGAGATGGCTGCCAGGTGCACCCTTAGGGTCGCCGACCTAAGCCCTTGACTAGAAAGGACCATAAATAGTCCAAGATGCTTGCCAAGGAACAGGAGGAAGGGTCCAAGCCCTTGTTCTGACACCAAATGGAAAACCTTTTCCATTTGAAGGCATAGCATTTTCTGGTCGACTTTCACGGGAGCCCCACCACATTGAGGACCTCGTCGGAAAGACCCAAAGCCTGGAACTCTACGCCAGGAACCAGGCCGCCAGGTGCAGGGATTGAAGGTCCGGATGGAACACCTCCGATTGACTGAGGAGCAGGTCCGGGCGAGCTGGAAGCTGCCGTGAGTCCTGGAGCTGAGACTGAGGAGATCTGGGTACCAGAACTGGCGAGGCCAGTCTGGGGCTATCAGAATCACCTGCGCCTTGTCCCTCCTCGCCTTGAGAAGCACCTTGTGGATCAAGGGAAATGGGGGAAAGGCGTAAGAGGCCCGGGGTCCATTGCCTCGAGAAGGCATCCCCCTGCAGCGAGCCCTGCTGAGGGGGGCCGGCATGGAACAGACTCAGCTTCGCGTTCTCCCTGGAGGCAAACAGGTCCACCTGAGGTGTGCCCCAAAGGGAGAACAGATGCTGTACTACCTCCGGCAGGAGAGACCACTCGTGGGATGCAGCCCCATCCGGCTCAGGGCATCGGCCAGGGTGTTGGAGGCTCCTGCCACGTGAATGGCTAGGAGATCCGCCTCCAGGCTGCGCACGAGTGACCAAATGCGGAGAGCTTCCTTGCATAGAAGCATGGAGCGCGTCCCGCCCTGGCGGTTTAGATAGTACATGGTCGTGGTATTGTCCGTCTGGACTCGGACCACTTGACCCCGGAGGAACGGAGCAAAGGCGGTGAGAGCTAGGCGGACCGCTCGGA
This sequence comes from Neoceratodus forsteri, assembly GCA_016271365.2. Taxonomy (NCBI): domain Eukaryota; kingdom Metazoa; phylum Chordata; order Ceratodontiformes; family Ceratodontidae; genus Neoceratodus; species Neoceratodus forsteri. The sequence goes on from CM057458.1 coordinate 1,222,013,065, forward strand.
GCTCCAGCAGGTTGATGTGGCATCGGGACTCCCGCGGGGACCAGAGGCCATGAGCCCGGTGTTCCCCCAGATGGGCACCCCAACCCATCAGAGAGGCATCGGTCGACAGAGAGACCGTCGGCTCGGGGCGGACGAACGGGATGCCCTCCTGCAAATGATCTGGAACGGTCCACCACTGGAGAGCGTTCCACATCCCCTGTGTCACCGACACAAGCTGGTCCAAGGGATCGCAGCGTTGTGACCACTGGCTGGCCAGTCCCCACTGAAGGGGACGCATGTTCCAGCGGGCCCAACGGACCACGCTGGTACAGGCCGCCATGAGACCCAGGAGGCGCAGGAAGTCCCGGGCAGGGCGCAATTGCCCAACCAGAAATGATCGGGCAAAGGAGGAAAGAACCTCGGCCCTGTCCGCCGGAGCCGCGCTTTGGCTCAGAGAGTCGAGCTGCCCCGATGAATAAAATCACCTGCTTCGCTCGAGTTCACTTGGCCCGCTTGATAAGGAGGCCCAGTTGAGAGCAGACCTGGAGGGCCAGATCTCTGGACCACTCCGCCTCCTTCCTGGAGGGAGCTGCTAAGCCAGTCGTCCAGGTAAGGGCACACCGGACCCCTCGCGCCATGAGGAATGCTGTCACCACTGCCATGCATTTGGTGAAGACCCTGGGAGCTGGAGACAAGCCGAAGGGCATGGCTTGGAACTCGAGAGAGATCCTTCTGCTCGGAGGCGAAGGAATCTCTGGTGAGGAGCAGACGGATAGGGACGTGAAAAAAGCTGCGTCCTGCAAGTCCAGAGAGCAGAACCACACGCCCGCGTTCAAGGATGGTATTATCTGAGCCAGAGTGACCATCCTGAAGGTTCGAGACCTTAGGAACTTGTTTAGGTCGGTAGGTTCGAGAATGGGCGCCAGCCCCCGTCTGCTTCGGAACCAGGAAGTACCTGGACACAAACCCTGGGTCTGAAAGAGGGTCCACCACCTCTCTTACCACCTCCTTCTGGAGGAGGAGAGTGATGTCGGCTCGACGAGCCGCCAGTGAGGCTGGGGATCCCGAAGCGCCCCGAGGGGCGACGGCTCTGAAGGGTGGTGCCTGCTCGAATTCCAGAGGCAGGCCTCTTCCCACCACCTCCAAGACCCACCTGTCCGTGGTAACAGCGGACCAGGCGGAACGGAAGTGCCGGAGCCGTCCCCCCACGGGGGGACCCAGGGGTAAGGTGACGGGGATGGGGGCGACACCCCTCAGCCCGTCACTGGGCAGGCTTGGAGGAGGGACCGGCCGAGGGACCTCCTGGGCCCTTTCCTCCCTGCCTCCTGTTAGAGGAAGCCGGTGGCTTGGGTTTGGGATGCCAAGGCCGAGCCTGCTGGCCCTGACGTTGCTGGGCCGGAGCGCTGGGGCACAGAAGGACGAAAGGGCTTAGGGCTGTGGTTTGCGCTTTGTCCTTCTGAGCCGAAGAGACCGAGTCCAAGTGGCATTGACTTCTCGATCCTCTGCAGGTGACCTTCCACCCCAGGGCCGAAGAGGTCAGTCCCCAAAAGGGAACATCCGCCAACTTGTGCTGGGTATCCGAGTAAAGGTGGATATCCTCAGCCAAGCCCACCGACGACAGCCACTGCGCCGCCACCGATCTAGCACATGAGTTCCCTACATCCAAAGCAGTCTGGAGCTGCTGTTTGGCCACTGCCCTGCTCTGGTCCCGCACCTGCTTAACCGTAGTCTGCAGATCGGGCGGAAGATGAGGGATGACCTCATCCAGGAGCCCAACAGGGCATGAGAAAATGTGCCATGAGGACGGCCGAACTGGCCTGGCGTGAGGCCGAGAGAGGACGAAGCGTAGACTTTTGCCCGACATAGTCCAATTTCTTGGACCCTTGTCAGGAGGTTTGTCCACATCCCTGGCGCTGCCGGGCGCTACCGGAAAACGCTGTCGGTAACCAACCCCTCAGCAGAGGGGTGTTCCGAAAAACCGGACAAGGAACCGGTAGGGACCGCAGACTTCCTGGCCATCCTGGCCGAAGGCGCAGGGCAGGAAGCAGGGCGCTGCCAAAGTTCCAGTGCCGGACCCACTATGGCCTCGGCCACCGGAAAGGCCTCCGTCGGAGAATCCCCTCGGTCCAGAATCTCCGTGAGGGGATACCTGGCCCGTTTGGAAACGGGTTCGAGCTCCATCCCGGTAGACTCCGAGATGAGCCGAAGAAGTCCTAGGAAGGACGACGGGCTATCGTCCATTGACTGACCTCCTGAAGACTCCAAGTCCAGTCGCTTGGAGAAGAAGGAGGAATCGCCTTCGACTCGAAGAGTCCTCGAAGAGCTGCCTCTGGCCTGAGCCACCCTTCACCTGCCGAGGTCGGTCGGGAGTGAGGGTAACTGACAGCCGATGGGTAAACCCTTAGCCGACCGAGAATCCTTGGTCGGAGCCCCATTGGTGGCTGTGGAGGCGGAGGTTCCACCGGAATCGGTGGAGCAGCTGGTTTTGGCCGAGCAACCGGCCTGGGTATAGGCTCCTCGGACAAGTCGAGGGGTTGTGTCGGCCGTTCCGGTGACAGCCACTTAATGGCCGGGGAAGGCGCCGGAGTCGGCTTATTCCCGGCCAGGAGGAGCTGTTGCAACATAAGGTCCTCGTACCGTCGACGTAATTTACGCCGAAGCCTCCCCTCATCCGAGGAGGAGGACGAGGACGAGCGGCGACGCCGCTTACCGCGGTGCCGAGACCGAGACCGCCTATGACGGTGGGAACGGCTGGACCGCGAAGAGGTCCGAGACCGAGACCGAGAGTCCCGGAATTTCCGGGGTCGGTGCGGGGAGGTGTCGGCCGGAACCGGCACTCCCTTCGGCTCGGAAGGTCCATCCGAGGGCTCCGGAACCGGAGGCACAGGCGAGCCCACGGGATCCCAACCTCCCCGGGAACCGGGAGAGGGGAATCTGGCGCAAAGGCGACAGCCCGGTCCAATGCGTTCGCAGAAAATCTCGACTTCATCAGTGGGAGTCTCGTCAACTGACCTGACGGGACACCGTGAGGCCAGTGGCCGGCCGAGCGGTCAACCGAGCCGACGGTCGACGTCTGGAGAGGGACCTTCCCCCCTAAGAGCGCCGACGGAGGGACTTTACCCTTGTCCTCTTTTGGACCGAGAATAAGGTCCAGCAGACGAGGCCCTTCCCTATAGTGGAGAGGGACAGACAAAGCTCTTAAAGGAAGCCGTAGGAAGAACCCAGAGAGAGCGGGATAAATGCCGCAGCCGAGGAAGATACGGCCCGCGCCGCCTCTCTTCGAGGGCGTACCATCCGGCCGAGCTGATCCGCCGAGTCTGGCCACCGCTGACACCGCTTAACCGGCCTCCTTGACTTCACCGAGGGAAACGCTTTCGGGACGGCCTAGCGTAATCGGGCAGCACGGTCTTCGAGGACGAAGCCGAGAAAGATGAGCACAGGTCGCAGCCTGCGGGTCGTGCTCAAGGCCTAAGCAGTAGACACACGGAGTGTGGATCCGCCCGAGATATCTTCTGCCCGCACGGCATCTCCGGAACCGGAGTCGATTTGTCCATCGCAGCTGAGGGATCAAGACTGGAAGTCTTTTGCAAAATATTATTTTTAAACCGCAACGGAGAAATAGGAACTAGTCGCAAACGCAGAGCGTTAAGGAGGGAACCTGAGCTTCCAAGCGGTAAGGAAGATCTGGCGTCATGGGGCGGAGCCGAGAGTTATACCACCCGGGTGGGTGGGAGGAGCAAGCTTGAAGACCTTCCGGCAAGATTTAAAGCGGCAAGGATACTGCCAATGAGTGTGGATGAACAACATATCCATGTCCCTAGAACTATGGGAATTGCCAAGGTTATTTCTTTGCTGGTTAAGATCCAGAAGCAAATGATTTGATACCTTTTATTGGACCAACACTTACGAAGGACTTGTTGGCCCGAAAGCAGAAGCACTTTGTTCTTTTTGTTACATCTATGTTGGTCCAATAAAAGGCATCAAATCATTTGCTTCTGGATTGGATCTGTTCTTATAAGCACCAATACAGCAAATACTAAATCTAGATTTTTGCCAGTCAAGGTAATACTTGCATTTTAGCGATCTGGTAGTCTGTTTGCAAGTACTGCGCAGTCCCCTATAGGCGTTCCAGAATTGGGGGGGAGGGGGACACCTTGTATGCTTTCCATTTACTATCCCCATCTTTCATTAGTGCCAGTAGTTCCCTGGTTAGCCAGCGGGTACAGCCCCCTCTTACCCTTCTGGTTGTGAGAAGGAAATTTATGTCCTGTAGTTGTTAGAGGGTAGCGGTAAAGAAAGAAACCACGGATGTAGCGTCGTTGTGTAGATAGAGGGCGGACCAATTTTCAGTTAACTTTTACCTTTTTGCTCATCTACCCAAGTGTCAGATTCCTTACTTGTAGTACCATTGGCTCATATTCCTGAAGGTCTCAAGGTAAGTCCGGTGCAGATTTCCCTACTCTCGGCAGCTTTCCGCTACTCCAGTACTGCACTCGGGTACTACCCAACTGGGAAAGGGTTGTCACAGGGGAAGGAACAAAGAATCCTTGATGTCATCCATTTCTGTGTGGAATGGTCCCACCTGTGGCAAGAGGTTGATATAGTGGGTGGGTCATCATAATACAGATAACATTTTAAAAAATGCAAATTTGGTCGGCCCAGTGGTGCTGAGGTCTGTGGCGCTGGACACCACACCTCTTGCTACGCCAGCGACCCACATTTGGGAATGCACGCTGGCTGGCAGGGAGGAGATGGACTGAGCGTCCGATGGACAGCTCTCCATCTCCGGGGAGAGGGAGATAACCTGTGGGTCAGCACATGTCTGACCCCTGGTGGAGGCTGGGGCTCGGCACTATGCTGCCACAAAACAAGTAGGGTGGGAGCACAGCAGATGCTTGGTGGGGTCACACGTGCGAGCCCACCGCAGGCGTCATTGCATGGGGAAGAAAAAATTAGGAAAATAAAGACCCTGGTGGCTGGTCGTTGCAGCTTGATGGCCGTTCCTGTTGTGCTCCATTTCTGGAGGCAACGCCCCAAAACTGGATCCTGTCAGCAGGTGGGGATCCCTGCTGCCCCACCATGGGAGTAAGCTGTGGGGGTTACAGGGGTGAAGGCCTGAAGGAATGGAGGCGATGGATGGCAGCTGGATGAGGGCCGATCAGGGCCAGGGGTGAGGCAGAAATAAGAAGCCAAATAAATAAAAAATACAAATTTGAAAGCGACCCTCAGTATTATGAAAACCAATGGGTTTTTAATTGGAAACAACAATGAAAGGGCAACCCTAAATCAATATGAAAAATCTTGAATCTAACCCCACTGGATAACAGCATCTGTGCCAGTGACAGATAGTGCATAATCAAGAAGGAGACTTTTTTTTTTTTTTTTTTAAAGACACGTCACAGTGGCACTTACAGCATTACGACATCCAAGCAGAGTGACACAATTCCAGGATTAAACAGGATGTGGTGGTCCAGACCCTCTCCACCCAGCAATGTGCCTAAAGTGACCTGGACAAAACTGCTGTGCCTGAGACACGAGAGCTGCCTTCACGCCTTTGCCTGTACCTCTTTGAACTGTCTGAACATAGCAGTTGTAGTACTTAAGGTAAGAGGTCTACCCTACATCCTCTCCAAGAGGTCTTATGAGAATGTTTGTTTTTCTCTTCCCTCAGGGAAGCTCTTGTAAGAGGACTTCTACTCATCCACTTTTTGCAAGTAAGCTTCATCAAAAAGGGAACCTAGAAGGGAAATTAACTGGTTTATTCAGAGTATTCTGGGTTAGGTTTGCTGTCCTTAGCCAGGAGAATCTCCACAGAGACACTAAATGTGCGCTAGCATGCTGTGTCATTAGCACCCACTGCCATATGAAATTATCCATGTAAGCTGCTCTGTCTTAACTTTAAGGTGGCGGTTGTACAGACTTTCCTTGCTATTCGATCCAGCTTTTCTGAATCCTTTCTGGTGGGCAGGTTGCTAAGGACACCCTGGCCTACTCAGCAGCAGCAGTAGCTTGTACCGCCCCTCAAAATAAGGATGGGCATACAGGTGCCTTATCTACTGCCACGCCAGCTACCCATGCTCGCAGTGTGGGCAGGTCACCAGGGGTGGGCCAGGGAGAGAAGAGGATCGAATGCCGAGGACAGCTCTCCTCTCCCGGGAGGGTGGGATCAGTGACCAGCATTTGCCCAACACCTTGCAGTGGCTGGGTGTTGGCTCGCTGGTCCCACACACAGGGGAGGTGGAACGGACACCCGGTATGCAGCATGTGGAAGCATACGCTGCTCGGCTACTGGCGTCACTGAACGCTACCGCAGTTGCGCTCACAGCTGGGGGGGGGGCCAAAATGGAAAACAAACAAACAAAAACACTGCCACCAATGACAGAATCCCAGGTGGGGAACTGGATCACTTGAACGTCTGCCACGAAGCCCAGGCAGTGGGGGCGCCACGAATAAATACACACACGCAAAAAAAAAAAAAAAAAAAGGATGGGCATACATGTACTCCACCCCTGTTCATCAGCAGCAGAGAAAGGGGTTGCTGTGATTCTGGATGTATGGCACCAGCCGCTGGGCGCGGGCAGCAAGACATCCGCATCTGGCCGACATCAGGTTCAGGAATGGACCCGGGGTCAGAGGGCCAGCTGGGAAGAAGGATCGAGCACCGGTGGCTCTCCTTTTCTGGGGAGGGAAGCAGTTGAGTGTATGGCGCATTAGTGACCCCTGGTGGAGGCCAGGATCATGACGACTGGTGCCTAACTCAGTCAGGCGGGACAGATGTCGAAGCTCGTCAGAGGGCGTGACTGCGTCCACGCCTCCAAGGGCTTCAGAGCATTTATAAAATCAGCCCCAGCTGTGATGCCCTGCTCTGCCTCCGTCTCCATTAGCCTCGTTGTCTGCTGGCGGGGGGGCAGGGCAAGATTCCATGTGACCTTTGGGAGGGGGTGCCCGACTAGCAGCCCCGCCCGGAGGGGGGGCGGGGGTTAAGACTATGCATGGTGGGAACAGTGTGCTGGGCAGGTGGAGAGCTGGGTGCGGGCCAAAAAAAGATAAATAAACAAAAACTCTGGATATGGCTTTTTGGAGTGATTTATGTATGGGTAATGACAGTCTCCTCGTGGATGTAAGCCCCAGCAGCATGCTCATACATTCTGCTTCCTCCATATCCTCCTCAGTTCCTGAAGTGGGTATACCGAGGGTGTCTACCTTCTGACATACAATGGCAGAATTGGTGGCAAAATCTTCATTCTCTTTTGGTGGAAGTTCTGGGGACACCTCAGGAACTCTCGGTTCTCCTTCCTCCACCTCACCCAAGACATGTACTGGCTGCACGACCTGAACCTTGTGGGGATGACTAGCATCAGTGAACAAGTTCCACATAGCTTGGAAAGCTCAGAGGGAGTGACATCTTTTTCCTCTATCTTCTTCTGACCCTTGTTGGGGGAAGTGTCAGGTGTTTTTCTCTTCTACTTTTTACGGTCATTGTGAACAACTGCTGGTCAGAAGCTCATTTCGTCTTGCTGCCATCCACAGCATCAGAGTTCCCCTATCAGACACCCTGTGCTCCTTACTGGGATCCAGGATGACTTGGCAGCTTTTTCAGTCTCCTCTGGCAGAGATAGCTGCTGGCTGCATTTTTCATCCACTTTTGAATTCAGTGGCCACTGCGAAGGCGAGTAACCTGCCAATACAAGCTTTCCACTATCAGTGGTAACCTCCTCTATTTACAGCATTTCACAGGAGAGCTTTGAACATGGAAGCAGACTAAGGATCTGAAAATGCTTCCCTAAATTTAATCCTTTTAGGGAAAATATGCATTAAAAAAAAAATCAAAAATCACAATTTTTAAAATAATGATCAAAGTCAAGACATTTAAAACGGAGCTCGTGGCAGACTGCTCTGGCCAGGAGCTTCTGACAGAATTTACTATTTTTATGTTTGCTTGCACACATGTGCAAGAAACATAGTGCCCTCATCCGAGTTTTCAGAGGTGTGGCAGCCCTCTTCCAATTCAGTCAGTGTGTTTGCAGGCGCGGCCGCAGTTCTCCAATGCCTGCTCGAGCTGTCTATGACAGCTCCAAAATGCAGTGGCCTACAGTTGAAAGGGGGAGCTACGCTTCAGTGAGCAGCGATAAGATATCGCCTGCTCATGTGCGCTTCCCCTACCTACACACACACACACACACACACACACACACACACACACACCGCATACTGCGTGCTGCCTCCCACGCACACACTGTGCCAGCCGACAGAGTGCCCAATCCCCGCCCGGCTGTGCTGCAGCCCCGCCCCAAAACAGTGTTCCATATGCCACACTGGGTGCCCACCCCAGCGTGCAGACACATCGATAGCCGGCGTAGCCCAATCCTCGCCGGCTCCATTGGTTCCACACCCCAGAATAAAGGGTGCCACGCTGGAAGCCCACCCCAGTGTAGCAACATATGCTATCGCCGACGGGGTGCCCAATCCCCATTGGCTCCACGCCCCTGCCCCACCAGCCATCCTTGTGCCACGCTGAGAGCCCACCCCAGCGTGGCAAACATCCCGCGTCATCATTTTTAAAAAAGGAAAAAACCTGAAACTGAAAAATGGTCCCTCGCAGTCTCTGCCCCCATCCGCGCCCACCCACTGCGCACCCTGCCTCCCCACACCCCCCTCACCCCCTACTTACCTCCGGACTCCGGCGCCATGATCTTCGTGGACCAGGAACGCCTGAACTCTTCAAAGCCGACCGCAAACTGAAGAAATGCGTAAGCTGTATAATGGGATAGATAGGGGTTTTCAACTTTGCTGCATATCTCAGGCATTTTTGGAATTTTGCATCAAATTTTCAACATGGGGTTTCTGGGACCCCTTCTCATGAATGCTCTCACTGTCATGGCGTTAATCAGGCCCGAAGATGATTTCACGAGTCACTGCAAAAATCACCTTTCAGGACCGAGTAACAAAACGACATTGCCACTGTTCATAAGGTGGGCTCTCAAAAGCCTATGTTGAAAATTTGGTGAAAAATTCTAAAAATGACTGTTTCACGTGTGCGCTAGCTAGTTCCTACGCAGCACGCCGTAAGTTTAATTTTCAATATTTTCACTCCAGATTTAACATCAGCATTTTACCACCTCCTTATGAGCAGTACAGCTGTCATTTTTCACATCCTGTTCAGAATGTGTTTTTGCACTAATGGTGTTAAATGCTGTAATTAAGCAATGCATAAGCAGCTTTATCTTTCAAACTCATATTGCCACTGTTCATGAGGTGGGGTTACAAAAACATGTTGAAAATTTGGAGTGAAAATACCAAATGTAATGCCTGAGGTGTTAGGGTTTCCAACCATAACGCCCCACCCTGTAGAGAATGACAGGCATCAGGTGTGTGACTTGGGATTCTTGCCTGTAATGCTCATACCATTCCACACCCTGCAGCCAGTGAGAGGCATCGAGGTATGCCTTGGACTCTTCAGCCCCAAAGTTCACCCTATTCTCCTATACCGCACCCATCTCACCATATTTCCTGATGCAATGGGGTGCGCATAAGGGCCAAAGACCCCAAGGCACACCGTGACACTTGTCAGTGTCTGCAGGTTATGGTGTGGTGAAATGGCATAGCAGTTATGCCTGACGACCCAAAGGCACACCCCAATGCCTGTCACTCTCTGCAGGGCGGTGGTGGGGTTGGCTTCAATTCAATACTTCACTGCCATTTCTATTATGCAGCTCTGTAAATTCTACACTACCAATGTCATGCCAGCAAGCAAACATTCGGCATTGACAAATGCTTGTTTAAATCCCAAAGGCCCAGTTTTTTTCCTTAGGCCGATTAGTCATGCAAAACTGACTGGAGAAACTTTAATTTATATAATTCAGTTCTTGTAGTAATTGTGGTAAAAAAAAAAACAAACACTAACAAAATTACTTAAAATAAGGTTATTTTATACAATACACAACTTAAAGAAGTATTTATGGTTCCCAAACAGAAGACAGCAATCACTTTGGATCATGATTTTTCCTGTTCCTGGAACCAACCAGGAACCGGAGAAAAACTTGGCAATTTACAAAAAATAAATAAATAAAACTAAGTTAACAAAACACAAGGTGTCACCAAATTAACACAGAATTCTAAATAACACTAACACTTTCCATAACAAAACTTAGCCTCGAGGCTAGAAAAGGACTCCGAGACGCCTGCTCACTCCAATAGAGAAAACAAATCTGACTAGTGGGAGCGCTACACCAGTGGAGGGCCAGAAACCAGATTTCACCCTTCAGAATCCTAACTTCAGTCTCTTGGACAACACCCCCTCGCTGGAGACGATATAACCCCTCAAGACTCCTGTTAGGAAATAAAATTCCACAGAGGCTTAAGTTGGGGTCCAGAACTAGAACACAGCCGAGCTCAGGATCTTGTTGAGGTTCAGAGAACGTAAACATGTTTTGGCACACCCCCTCCCAAATGGGGAAGAAGAGCTGAAGATCAGTCTCTCTATAACGTATCCGAGTCAGGTTCCAAGGAAGCAAGTAGGCCCCCAAGTAGTGCCAAAGGCTAAGGGCGGAAAGAAGCATGCCATCAATGCACGTACAATGGACAGGGTCTCAAAAAGGTGGTGATTAATGTCATCAATATTTCTACATAGAAACATAGAATTTGACGGCAGATAAGGACCGCTTGGCCCACCCAGTCTGCCCATTTCCCTACCTACTGGATAAGCTGCAGATCCTAGTTAACCAGCAGCCTACTTCTTTCTACCCCCACCCCCCAGAATTGCCTTATGACTATCCCATGCATGCTTGAATTCACCACTGATTTTGACTCCACAACCTTCCTCCGAAGGCCATTCCATGCATCCACAACCCTCTCTGTGAAAAAATACTTCCTTAAATTACCTCTCAGGCCGCCCCCTCTATCTTCAAATTGTGCCCTCTTGTTCTTTCACCTCTTTTTGAAAGATGCTACCCTCTTGGACTTTGTTGATTCCCTTGAGGTACTTGAAAGTTTCTATCATGTCCCCCCTCTCCCTCCTTTCCTCGAGGCTATACATATTAAGCTCCTTAAGTCTCTCTTCATATGTCCTCCGGTGCAGACCCTGCACCATTTTAGTTGCCCTCCTCTGGACAGCTTCCATCCTGTCTATGTCTTTGCAGAGATTGGGTCTCCAGAACTGCACACAGTACTCCAGATGGGGTCTCACCAGCTGTCTGTACAGAGGGATAATACATATGAAGTAAATACAACAGAGGTATAGCTCTTAAATAAAGGTCACTTTTGTCACCATGACAAGCATGGACCTTATTCCACTCTACCATATCAAACAAATATCTCCTACTATGAAAATAGACTTTATTTAGATTTCCTTAACAACATCCTAAATAACAGGTCCTGTTATCTAAGTACCTTAAAAATCGACAATGCTGGTTACTTAATCTGTGTATTATGGAAAGTTTACAGCTATTGTGGGAGAAAAAGATAAGACACTAGAGCACTTCTGCAATAAAGATAGAGAACCAAGGCATTTAAATGCATTACATAATTCTGTAGACCATGCTCACTGATCTTTGGACTGGCAAAAGTTACTCAATTCTAGCTCAGGCTGGATGACTTCATCAGAGTCAAGTGCTATCATGTGCTCAGTTAGAACAGCATATTCTTTAATGCAAGGTGTTTTTTTTTTTTCCTAATTCATCTTTCCCAGCTTGTTTAGTTTATATGGATTGATTTACTGCAACCTGGGGGAAGGGAACAGAGAAGCAAATACACAGTGTAGACACAGTACAGTTAAATGCAACTGCATAGCATTGACACAGTTCATAGATACAGTAAAGTGGAATAAAAGTACATGATTAAAACAGAAGTACAATGAGAGCAAGCACCAAAAAGCAGGCAATTCAGCCACACCTACACCAGGGTAGGAGGCAAACGTAAAGGGGGAAAGCAGGCAAAAGGAGAACAGGCATGCGAGTTTCAGCTGGTACGCAAGAGAAACTGGAGGTAGTGAAATGAAGGGAGAATGGGAGTGGGTTCCAGAGTGAAGGGAGACAACAGAAGGCTGACCGCTCAGCAGAAGAGCGGAGATGAGGAATGGCGACAGTGAGAGTATCCCTGGAGCGGAGGAAACATATATAATGGTTATATCACACTGCTACATCCTAAAAAAATTAAACTGATGTATGCAGTTTGCCAATTTCAGTCTCTGCTGAGCATCTGCAAACACCCCCCAACCCCCGTAAAAAGAATCTAAAGAAGCATCCCTTGGACCCAGGGTTTCAACACAGCCTGGTCCTTGAAAGAGTTCTCTGGTGCCGCCACAAAATAAAAGGGGACCTGTGATTGGTGGCGGGCGAAATGACCTTTTGAAATCTGATCTGAGGAACGATGCAAGCGGTCTGATGTTTCCAAATATGAAGGCATTCTTCCTAGCAATGCAGATCCATCCAGTGGTAGCTTGACTAAAAGGAAAATCTGACAACAGGCTGGACAGGAGAGGAGCAGGATCAGCTACTGGGCCTCAATCTAAAATTTGCACCCCTCCTTCCACTTCAAGAACTGGGAAAACCAATGCCCTCTAATATCCTGGTGCACTGCTCCCCACAGAGCTGGTTACAGTTTAAGAGTAAAGTGAGAGGGGAATGTTAAGGAATAGGCAGAATAATACCTAACAGCAAAAATGCAGCATTTCCCCCAGCTATTGCAGAAAGGAGATTCCAGCATTTGCGGGTGTGGGGTATCTGTTCTCTGAGCTATGTTAGATCAGGGTACAATCATATGATCCTTTATGCAGCTCAGGAACAAATCTGGACAGGATCAATGCGACTTTACATGTAATTACAGAGCTGGGGAGATCTAAACAGTTGAGGTCCAAGATGAACGGAAAACAAAGCCAATCATATAGGAGAAATACATCAGTGCAGTAGCAGAACTAAACTGGACCTCAGAATCGCAGTAGATTTCACCCTTATAACAAGCATTTCCTCTGACAGGTGTTAGTCTGCCTAGGGAGCACGGGATGGATGGGACAGAACCCCATATGCACAATAGGCCCTGTGGCAGATAGGGAATTATAGGTAGACTGGATGAACCCTTAGACTTTTTCTACTGTCATTTTTTTTGTTTCTATGCTGTAACTACATAAACCTTTTCATTTACAAGGATATGGTGTGCACATATATGGAACCCAAACAGAAGAGAGAAATAAGTGCTTTAGCTGGGGATTTGAACCCAGGCCGCCCGGAATACCCTTCCAAATGCACTATCAGCTGCACCACCAAGGCAACTGGAAACCTGGAACTCCTACAAGCACAATACTCTTTCTCCAATGCACAAAATGTATTTGTATATACTTGAATCAGTATTTCTAATGACTAATTCTGAATCATTGATGTATTCATCCTTATGTAAAACCAATAAACGATCTAGGTTTTTTTTTTTTTTTACACAGAGAATTCCTCCAATCTGGAATACATTGCCTAGTAATATTATAAACAGCGAAAACACAGAACAATTTAAGAGAAACCTTGATAAATATATGGGTGACAAGAAAATTTTCCTTCCACTGCTAATTTAGCTGGTGGCGAGTTCATAAATGGGCATGTGCCTTCTGAACTTGTATCAATGTATGACTATGAATCGTAACTGTTGTTCTACCTTGCTGCTGTAATGTCCCCCTAGCACCCTATCAGAAACTAAGTACTTTACCTTAATGAGACTACCCTGAGCTGTGCAAATAAAAATAAACAACACAATATAAAAATCTTGTCTCAAATAATTTTTTCTTCCCAACAAGTCTTAGGCCCCCTATTTTCCTAGTATTGGAAAAAATTGCACATAAAATAATTCAGCTAATTGACTGGAGGCAGAGCTGAATCAGGTTTGTGGTGTTGGCTGCTTTGTCTTCCCAGAAGGAACTGGAAGGGGACAGGATCAGTTGTGTTCCAGGACAGTAGCTGCTTCTTGTTGTTTTCACAGGGTTCTTATGGATTTTACTTGGTAGAAGGTTATTTCTTTTCTTTCTTACTTCTAAGGGGCTAGCAGGGTATTGTTTTGGGGGCTGTTGGAAGTTTGAAAACTGGTTTGGTGGCTGTAAGTGGGCTCATTTGTTGGATGTTTCACTGTGTAACAGGCTGCGCTGATGGAGGCCTATTTCTTCTGATTTAAAACCTATTTGGTGGGATTTGCTTGGGCCTGGTTCTTTGGCTGCTGGGCTTGGAGGTGAGACACAGGGCTGATACACTCTCTCTCTCTCTCTCTCTCTCTCGTCAGGTGTCTGCCTAAAACCCACCCTCCCCACTCCTCCCTCCCCAGAGTTCTGCTAATTTATAGGGAACACCTGCCCTGCAGTGGAGGAAAAGGCTGCATGTGCAGCTCATGTAATTCTAGCCGCTGGGGGTTGGATTTAAAGGCTGGGAGAGAGGGGCTTAGGGAGTTGTTCATTTCCCTTATAAGTTTACTGTGTTGTACTGCATCTAGTAACAGGGTTACCGGTGTACTGTGGGACTGTATCTAAGATTAGTGGGTGACCTGATTAGGCAGTAGGGGTGTATCTTGGACTGGGATGGAACCACACGGCATTAGGGCTGGCATCTTTGGGAGGGTGGTGGGATGCACAGGGTGTGGAGCAGCCATGATACTGGACTGGACTGGGCTTGGAAGTTTGGTGGTTGCCTAGTGTGCTACCAGCTGGCACAGCTTAGGGAGGAGGTTGCGGGGATTAGGAGACAGCTGGGGGAGGTATGGTAGGGGAAGGGGGCAGGGGATCTCCCACGGGGTTGCACCAAGCACTGGGGGCGGCCGTATAGGGAAAGGAGTGCAGGAGAATACTCAGGGGTCACATAGGGACCCTTGCAGAGGGGGTCCAAAAGGACACTACCAAGGAAGCAGGCAGGTAACTGGGGACCTTCACAAAGGAGGAACAGAGGGACAACATTCTCATGGAAGTAGGCAGATGGCCAGGGCTGGACAGAAGGAAGTAAGGCGGGGAGGTGGATCAGACCTTACACTCAGTAACCACTTCAATTCTCTTCTTCTGCTCGAGGATGAGGGGGGTGATGTAGCCACGACAGGGGTGGTTAGAGACTGAAAGGAGTGGGGGCAAAAGGCAGGGCCAGATAGCAGGAAGAATGGGGGGGAACCTGGAATGCAGGAAAATGGGGGGAGCAGTGAATCAGAGCAGGAGGGGCAGGGGGAAGAAGGAGGAAAGCGCAAGGAGAAGGACCAATTTGGAGGAAATGTAAAGGAGAAGGACCAGAAGTACAAGGAGGATTCAGTAAAAGGAGCTGAGGGTTTAGGCCAGGAGAGCACGACAAGCAAGGAGGGACTAAATGGAGACAGCAAGGAAGGGAGGATGAGCCAGGCTAGTTTAGCAGATGGGGGAGAAGGACCAGTTGCGAGCAGTGAGGGGGGGAGTTAGCAAGGTACAGAAGGATACTCAGGAGGAGGAGGAGAGGCATAGGATCGGAGGGGAGGGGGTGGCCAGGGTAAATAAGGAGGGGGTGGCATGTGGCACCCAGATAGGGGGAGGAACAAGGAGCCGGCTGGGTGGAGAGGCCAGTAGAAAGGATGAGGGACATGGAAGGGGGGGAAGGAGAGGTCAGAGTGCTCCTGTTGGGGGATTCTATGATCAGGGGTATCAAATGGAATAGGGAGGGAGAAGCCTGGCCAGTTAGAACAAAATGCTTCCCTGGACTAACGGTGCACAGGGCTAAGCACGAGGTATATCAGCTGGCAAAGGATTGTGGGGGTTCCTCGGACATACTGGTCCACCTGGGTGCAAATGACATTGAGGGAAATAGTGAGCTAGAGATACAGGCAAGATTCAGGGAGCTTGCCAGGGTCTGTCATGACATAGGATGCACAGTTTCCTTCTCAGAAATCCTGCCAGTGCCAAGGGCTAGTGGGGAGCACAAAAGGAAGATTAGGGAGATAAACCAGTGGCTCAGGGAGTGGTGTGAGGCCAGAGGGTATGGGTTGATGGGGGATTGGGGAGACCTGGGAGGATAAGGAGCTGTATGTTAGAGATGGACTCCCCATGAGCCGGCCCGTCGGCGCAGCAGTTGGATTGCTGGCTTACGGCGCGGCAACCCAGGTCGAAACGGACTCGGCGCCGGAGGGCTGGTCGGGGGAGAAGGACTCCGAGCGGCCCCACGCACTGCCTCCTTCTCCGGGAGGGCTGGTATAGTCGGCGCCAAGGGAATGCCAGCGGAGGCTAGGGATCACCCACGCGGCCGTGTTTAAGTCAGGGGAGGGAGTGAGGCAGGGCAGACGCCAGCCGCCATTGCACGCCCCGCCTCCCCCAGGGAGTGGGCTAATGGGGTAAAACCACGCCCAGCGCCTATATGACACTTTATCCGGGGCCCTGATTGGTCACCGGAGCCGTTCCCCGACCAGTTACTAGTTCCGCGGTCCAATATCGGGGGTCGGAAACACGGCCCCACTCTCTGGAGGGGAAGCCAGGGATGACTGGGGAGTCGGCAATGTCCGGTGACCGGGGATCCTGAGTCCGTGACCAGGCTTGAGGACGGACGTGAGTGGAAATAAAAGAGCAAAAATAAAAAAGAGATGGACTCCATCTCAATTTGGAGGGAGGGAATCCTTAAGTTGAAAATAGAGGGGTTCATTGGTGAAAAGTGGGGTTTAAACTTCTGAAGGGGGGAGGGATGGGAGAAAAGGCTATCAAGGGGGTGCCGATAAAGGAGGGACTCTGTCTCCACCCCTGGGGAGCTGGAGGATTGCGGGAAAAGGCCGACTGGTAAAGTGCAGACCAGGGGAAAACAGAATCCCCATGGGAACACGAGCAGGGGAAATGGAAGTATAGGGAAAGGGTGGAAGGTAGTCCTGCTAAATGCCAGGAGCTTGGGAAATAAAATGCCTGAGCTCCAGGCAATGCTAACTGAGGGAGCAGTGGATGTGGCAGCGGTCACCGAGACCTGGGCCACTGCAGGACACGACTGGGACCTGAACCTGGAGGGTTACACTATGTTCAGGGAGGGAAGGGGAGGAGGGGTAGCAATGATAGTCAAAAACTGCATTGGCAAAGGGGAGTAGAGGAGGCGGAGGGAACCGTGGAGGCGATTTGGGTCACCTTGATAACAAGGGGGGGCAAGACAGTAAAAACAGGAGTGGTGTATAGACCCCCTGCCCTGGCGGAGGAGCTGGAGGAGAGTCTAGTGGCAGATGTTGGGAGACACTGCAGACTGGGCAGAGGAACGGTAGTGGTGTTGGGGGACTTAAACATGCCAGGAACTGACTGGGAGACTATGACATCCTCTGTGCCCAGGAACAGAGGTTGTTGGATGTCTTTCAAGATGCTCCTAACTCAGCAGGTGGGGAACCGACCAGGAGGCGGTACTGGATGTGGTCCTGGCAGACAGTGACCAGATTAGGGGCCTGGAGGTAAAGGACCCGTTGGCGGGGAGTGACCATGCCACAGTCTGGTTCTGCCTGGACCTAGGAGGGCTAGAAGGCTGCACAAAGACGGAGGTAACCGACTTCAGGGGAACGGATTTTAAGGAAATGGGAAGGATCTTTAAGGAGCATTTGGATGTGATTGGGTCAGACATGGATGCTGATAGTAGGTGGGAAATCATCAGGAGAGGGGTGCAAGATGCTACCAGCACCTGTGCAAGAGTAAGACGAAAATGCGGTAGGGCCCGAAAACCCTGCTGGTGGACCAGGGAGGTCCAGGAGGTGGTCCTTGGGAAGAAGGCAGCCTATAGGCAATTCAAGTGCTCAAGGAGTGAAAGGGATCGAGGGAGTATGAGCTGATGGCTAGAAGGCCACTAGGGGTGGTGGAGGGCGGCTAAGGCAAGAAGGAGCAGAACCTGGCCAGGGAAATTAGGAAAGGAACAAGGGTTCTTTAGATACATTGGGGAAAAACGAAGGGTGAAGGGCAGATTAGCAGGATTAAATCAGGAGAGATGGGCACAAGACCCGGGGAGCAGGCTGAGGTACTAAATGAGTACTTCACCTCAGTTTTCACCAAGGAAAATAGGGTGCTGCATCAACATGGGAGGAGACAGAGGTACTGAGGAGGGGACCCTCACCGATCGGCGGGTCTGGGGAGAGGGGAGGCATCACTGGCAGGAGGGGAGGGCTAAGCAGGAGAAGAGGTACCAGAAGTGGAAATCACAGCAGAGAGAGTGAGGGAAGCCCTCAGCTCCCTTAAGACGGAGAAAGCACCAGGGCCGGATAAATTACATCCCAGAGTGCTGAAGGAACTTGCGGATGTCCTGGCGAAACCCCTGGCGGAGCTTTTCACCATCTCTCTGAGGACAGGGTGGGTGCCCCAGGACTGGAAGGTGGCACATATAGTGCCTATCCACAAGGGGGGGATCAAGGGAAGTGGCAGAGAACTACAGGCCTGTCAGCGTGACATTGGTGGTGGGCAAGGTGATGGAGGGCATTGTCAAGGAGAGGCTGGAGGGGACCTGGAAAAGTCAGGGTGCCTGGACGATAGACAGCATGGATTTGTCCTGGGGAAATCGTGTCAGACAAACCTTGTGGAGTTCTATGACTGGGTGACGAGTGCCTTGGACCTGGGTAGACCAGTGGACGTCCTCTTTCTAGACTTCAGCAAGGCATTTGACTCTGTTCCTCACATGGGCCTGTTGGATAAGCTGGGAGAAATGGCGGTGGGGAACCAGATGATCAGATGGATAGGCAATTGGCTCCAGGACCGGACCCAGAGGGTTGTTGTTGGCGGGATAGTCTCATCCCCAAGGAGGGTCATTAGTGGGGTCCCACAGGGATCAGTCCTTGGGCCCCTCCTGTTCAACGCCTTACGTCTCTGACATAAGGACAGGAATCAGGAGTGAGATGAGTCTCTTTGCGGATGACTCAAAACTGGGGGCGGTGGTGGATAAGGAGGAGGGGAAGGTGGCCCTACAGGGGGACCTGGAGGCTCTGGAAAGATGGTCTAGAAAGTGGAAGCCGAGGTTCAATGCAGGGAAATGCAAGGTACTCCACCTGGGGGCCAGAAACCCAGGCCAAGTGTACACCCTGGGGGGGGGAATGCTACAAGTCTCGATGGCTGAGAGGGACCTGGGGTGGTGGTGGATGTCAAAATGAACAAATCGAGACTTGTAGGAGGGCAGCAGCCAAGGCCAACAGGATGCTGGGATGCATCGCTAGGGGATCACCTCCAGAAGGAGGAAGGATACTCCTCTGTATAACTGCTTGGTGAGGCCACACCTTGAGTACTGCGTGCAGTTTGGAGGCCACACTTAAAGAGGGACATTAAACCCTGGAGAGGGTCCAGAGGAGGGCAACCAAAATGATTTGGGGCTTGGGGACAGGACCTATGAGGAGAGGCTCAAGAGCTAAATATGTACACATTGGAAGAGAGAAGGGACCGGGAGACATGATAGAGGTCTTCAGGTACATAAAGAGGGTAAATAGGGAGGAACAGTCAGGGTGCTTCAAAGGAAGGAGGAGGGGGCCACTAGAGGCATGGGTGGTTGCTGGAGGGGGGAAGATTCAGGGGAGACAGGAGGAGGTGCTACTTCACTGAGAGGGTGGTGGAGCAATGGAATGCACTGCCTAGGGGGCTGGTGGAGGCAGAGATGGTGGAGGGGTTCAAGAGGGGGTGGGAGAGGTACAGGGGAAGGGTTCTGGAAGCTCAATCCAATGCAGCAAGAATATCCGGAACTGGGAAGGGAGAAGCCAGAGAAGGCAAGAGGGGCAGCAAGGTCAGCACTCAGGGTGGGGGCTGACCAATCGAAAGACCGTTAGGCCTATTCTGCTGGCATTTTAGTATGTTAGTATGTTAGCAATTCTCTAATTTTTCTGTTCCGTAGTTCCTGAAACTGCTGTTTAGTTTACTGACAGCAGGCAGTGTGGTCTACTGGCTATAGTGCAGTCTGGAAACCAGAAGTATGTTCAAATCCAAACACAGCCAATGGGTCGCTATGTAACCCTGAGCAAATCACTGTCTCCAAATACTTCAAATCAACCCAGAGAGAGAACTGAGTAAAAGCAGGACCCCCAATTTAAAAGGCTTTCCTGGATACCTTTTTTTTTTTTTAAGTTGGCATTCCAATATGTCTTCTCATGACACTGGTGACCAGGGTTCGGAAACTAGAGTCGCCTGTTGAAGTGCTGGCTGGAGAAGGAGGATTAAGTGTCCCAGATGATGCTCTCCTCCAGAGAGAGAGAGAGAGAGAGAGAGAGAGAGAGCCACTGCATCACTGCGGTGCTGACAGCTGGGTGACCAGGGGTGGTAGCGCAGTATAAGGCAGAGTAGGAGGGTGGTCTTCAGCTGGCTCACAGCCAGCACACCATTCTGCGCAACCCCAGAAACACTATAAATGGCCCCAACACAGCGACGACAAACCCCAGTACATGTGAGCTCTGCAGAATGGCTGGCGGCACCTCTTGATGATAAAGTGACTCAAGAGAGAGGTAACTCCTTCCATCATTCCATCCCCACTTTGAGGAGAAACCAACGTTTCATTGAGAGCAGCGCTCACTTGTAGGTGTCTAGTGGGTTGGGTGTGCCGTGGGTGCTCCTGAGGGAAACAGGTGCTGGAGATTAGATGGGCCATATATAAAAAGTAAAAAAATAGCTTCTAAGCAAAAATATATAATAGCACTGCCAAAAGCTCTAAGCAGAAGCTGCGTGAGCAAGTCGTTTTGAATTCCTAT
This sequence comes from Neoceratodus forsteri, assembly GCA_016271365.2. Classification (NCBI taxonomy): domain Eukaryota; kingdom Metazoa; phylum Chordata; order Ceratodontiformes; family Ceratodontidae; genus Neoceratodus; species Neoceratodus forsteri. The sequence continues at coordinate 1,222,033,672 of CM057458.1, forward strand.
ACATCTTCCCTGTTGAGAAAGTGACCTTAACTTGATTTTAGCAATTAAGTACAGTAATTAAAATAGCCATTGTGTGTGATAAAGGGTGCAATAAACTGAGGGAAAACCTCACCAGCTCCAAGAGAGGTAATCTGTTGATTTCCATATGGACAGCGGATCTGGACAGTAGGTATGACCAGCTGCACGCACAAGTAGAATGGTGTAGGGCTACAAGTTGACTGGAGAGGGGGTGACATTCTGGGCTCTAACCATTGATTCTGGTTGCTTCTGTTGTCCGATATTCACTCTTACTGGTGTTACAATATGAACATTGTGCTCTGTTTGAATGAACCATAATATTAAATGCAGAAAACAAAGTATTGCTGTATGTTCTTGCGCTCTTATTACTCCGTTCCTGAAGTAGAATATGGCATGTACAAGGGATCTGGGTGATAAATATGCTCATATCTACAATGGGAGAGGGGTGCGGCAAAGAGGCACTAAAGAGCACTAAAGGGTTCTGGACTTACAAATTTTACTTTTTTAGCTACACTACGTGCATCTCCAGAAGAAAAAGTGTAAAGTATAGCTTACTTGTCAGCCACCGGTCTTTTGTGCTCTGAAGGCAAAATACAGTTGGATCCAAATACATAATGAGCACAGAATTGTAGACACAATACTTACAGGAAAAGCAAACAAACTATGCTAGTCCTCATGAAACGCACTCCCTGTTATATGTCCCCTTCCTGCTCCCTTTCTTTGGTTAACATTTCCCTGGTGCCCCAGATGCCCACCCTCCCAGTCCTGGTGACCACATACTGCACCCCTCAACACAGTCCACGTAACCTGAGAAATTAGGTAGAAGCTCAAATCCACTGGAAATGAGAGACCAATCACCTACCCACCACCATAGTATCCCTTCCAACTCAATGCACTGCACTACCACTTGTTACATTTATGTCTTTACCTCACTAACCCTACCTACTGCACTACCAAAACATGCAAACAAACATTAAGGAACTGATCAATGTCCATTTCTACCTCAGATACTTTTCAGCACAAGTTTCAGTGGATTTCAAAATACATTTCTACAAAATGAGGTAACCCGTTTTATGGTACATAAATTTAAGAAACTCCTAATGTTGATAATCGGGCAGATTCTTTTATTTCGTGTGTTCTGAGACATCCAGAGCTCTCGAGCACCCATGATCAGTAATAAAAATCAGCCCATTCACACATTTGTTATACTCATTTACATAACAAGGTTCTCCTAACTTGGACTTTGTGTTATGTACTGCCCAAATCTAGGAACTAGTTTACCACGTGCAGTTTGTGTGTGCACTAAACCTCCATAAAAGTCAGATTCTTAAAAAAAAAAAAAAAAAAAATTCAAGGTTAGTTTAATTTTTCTACATAAAAAAAACACAAGGGTGATTTGCCATTTTATTATTCTGGGTTTTTACTGGATTCTCAGGGATTTGTGAAAAACTGCAACTGTTCAGTCTCTGAACAATAACAGACATGAAGGGCATGATTTTCCATCGTAACCTGAAGCAGCACGAAATAAATCTTCCTTCCTCCAGCACATTAACTGTTTTCGTCTCGAACAAGTAGGATGTAAGTAGCAACAGTGCAATCCCCATACATGTGGTGGGATAGAGCTTGAGATGAAGAAATAGCAGTTACTTAAGAACTTACCGTAACAGTAGATCTTCAAGAGAGGTTCCTGCCATAAATCTTCACATATAGGACTGCGCCCCCTGGCGTCAGGTTCCAATGGCAAACTTGTAGTTAGCAATCATCAGTGGGGACTGCCCTCGATGTCAGGTGACATGAAGTCAGCCTGACTATAAAGTGGGGGGGTTCCGTGCCCGCCCTCCAGTTCTTTTCCACCCGAGACCTAAAGAAAGTTAAGTAGAAAGGAAGGAGTAACAACTCTTGGGACCTTGTGCCATATCTAGACCTGTGGGCTTAGCAGAAAGGAAAGGAAAGGAAAGAATTCCTGGAGCTGGGGGAAGGTGGGTGGGAAACTAGACCTACTGCAGGAACCTCTCTCGAAGATCTACTGTTACGGTAAGTTCTTACGAAACTGTTATATCTTACTTCGAGAGGGTTACTGCAGTTGGTCTTCACATACAGGACCGAATACCAAGCAGTCCGAAGAGGAGTCGTCAGACGAGGTTCTGAAAGGAAGAAAATGTCCGCCAATTGAGGTCCTGCCTTAGGATAGAAGACTATGCAAAATAGCAAGGCCAAAACCAGTTCTACGCCTAGAGGCAATGTCCAGACTGTAGTTTTTAGTGAAGGTGTGGACAGAAGACCAAGTGGCCACTACACAGATCTCTGCAGTTGACACATTCCTGAAGAAAGCAGTAGACGGGTCACGCTTCTGGTGAAGTGGCCTTTGACCACCCCTGGAAAGGTCTTTCCATGTTTCTGATAAGTGTAGTGAATGCAGTTAGCCAGCCACCTAGAGACAGTCTGCTGTGAGATGGCCTTGCCCTGGCACTGGGGGCAAAGGCAACAAAAAATTGGTTCACTTTACGAACCTCCTTAGTCCGGGAGGTGTAGTACCCGAGGATCTGGTGCACATCTAAGGTGTGCAACAGATATTATACCATGGACATAAGTAAACAGCCAATGAAATCGTCAGACTGGCAGTTTACCACCGGTGTAAATCCTCTGATAATCAACGGCTGTTGATGAGCAAATAATCCTACAAATCATCTGCAGCATAGGAATAAATACAATAAAAATAAAAAAAAAATTAAAAAACTTCTTTAATATTTGTATTTTATTATAGTAAAAAATAAAATAAATAAATAACCTTGAGTATCAATTAGGTTACTGAGGATGTGGGTTATCGGGAATGTGCCAATGGCTGGCGAGGATTTACTGACTCACACTGTGGCAAATTACTCCAGCGCAGTAAACCCCCTGATAACCCACACCCCCTTGTGGCTTATTGCTCAATTCCCCCCTGTTGGAATGCTAAGGATAACAGACCAGCAGTTCGACACTCTGGTTGAGAGTTGTCTCCGAAACCACTTTCAGAAGAAAGGAAGGATTAGTCCTAAGGACCACCCGGTCCGTGTGAAAAATCAAATAAGGCTCTCTGCACACAAAGGCCTGAAGCTCTGAAACTTTTCAAGCTGAAATAACGGCAAATAAAAATAAAGTCTTCCATGACAAGAAGCACCTATCGCAACTTGCTGCCAGTTTCTCCAACATAAATTTGAGATCCCAGGGAGGATAGGGGTTCCGAACTGGAGGTTTAATATGAAGAATGCCCTTCAAGAAAGTTTTTGAAACCTCTAGCTGTGCTACAGTTTTGCCCTCCACCGGGAGGTGGTAGGCCAACACCACAGAAAGATGGACCTTAATGGAGGAGTAACTAAGGCCCAACTCAGAAAGATGTACGAGGTACTCTAACACCTGGGAGGCTGAGCAAGAAAAGGATCCAAGCATCTAGCTGTGGCCAAGATGGAAAATCTCTTCCACTTCATGGCACAGGGAGATATGGTAGAAGGTTTTCTGGCTTCTACCAGGACCCGAGTGACCTGGGAAGAAACCCCATAACGGGAAACCACTATGTCCACAGGTGCCACACATGGAGGTGGAGAGACTGAAGGCTCGGATGTACCAGGGTACCCTGCTCCTGAGACAGAAGGTCATGAGATAACGGCAAAAGGACCGGTGGTTCTAGAGCCAGCTGTTGTAACAGCGGGAACCAAATCTGCAGAGGGTACAGAGGGGCGATCAAGATTAAGTCGGCCCCTTCCGCCTGAAGTTTCAACAGAACCTTCTGAATAAGAGGAAAGGGAGGAAACGCATATAGAAACCTCCCTGTCCAACATTGCATCTCGCCAAAAAGCACCATGCCCAGGAACGAGCAAGCAAAATCTGGGTAGTTTTGCGTTGAATGGGGAGGTGAACAGATCTAGGTCTGGCCGGCCCCATCGAAGAAACAGGCATTTGACCATGTCCTGCTTTAATTCCCACTTGTGAACCCTGGCTACTGATCAGCTTAGACTGTCAGCCAGAACACTGCGCATGGCTGGGACATGGACTGCTGTCAGAAACAGACCATGCTGAATTGCCCAGTAACATACTCTCACTGCTTCCCTGCACAGAGGGTACGACCGGGTTCCTCCCTGTTTGTTGAGATACCAGACAGTCGCCATGTTGTCTGGATCAGATGTGTTCCCGGGAGGAGTAATGACTGGAAGGCCTGAGGAGCACAGAGTACAGCTCTGGTCTCCAGGACGTTGATATGGAACTGCTGCTCCTGGGGGGTCTACTAACCTTGGGTTTTCTGGACCCCAGATGGGCTCCCCAACTCATATCGGAGGCGTCCGATGTGAGGGTCTGGGTAGGGGCCCCGAGAGTGGAAAGGAGCTCCCACTAACAGGCTGGTGAGATCCTGTCACCAAAGAAGATCCTTCTGCAGGCTGTTGGAGATCATGACCAATTGGTTCATGTCGTCCAACCGTTGGTCCCACTGGATTCGAACAGACCACTGGGTGACCCTCATGTGCAGTCTGGCCATGGGAACAGTAGGAATGGCCGCTGCCATGAGCCCAAAGAGATGGAGCACCAAGTGTGCTGGGGTCCATCGAGCCTTGGCCACCAGAGTGGCCTGGGAAGATAAGACCTCGGCCCGATCCAATGGCAAACAGGCCTTGCTCTGCACTGTGTCCAGTACCGCCCCAATAAATTGGAGGTGCTGAGAGGGTGCTAGCTGAGACCTGGGAAGGTTGACCGAGATGCCCAACTTGGCAAACAAGTCCAGAGTGAAAGACAGAGACTCCTTCAGACTGTCCGGGGAAGGGGCTGAAAAAAGTCAGTCATCTAGGTACGGAAACACATATATGCCCATGCGGCAGAGAAACGCCGTTACTACCGCTAGGCACTTGGTAAAACCCAGGGCACTGAGGACAGGCTAAAAGGAAATGCCCTGAATTGGAAATGGTTCTTCTGAAAGGAGAACCGGAGGAAGCGGCAGTGGATTGGGAGGATGGGAATATGTAGGTAAGCATCCTGCATATCCAGGAAGCACAGCCATGTGTTTGACTGGAGTAGGGGTAGGAGTCCCTGAAGGGTCAGCATGCAGAATCCCTTGTATTCCACGAAGAGGTTGAGCATGCTGAGATCCAGGATAGGTCGTAGATTCCCAGTCGTCTTTTGTACCAGGAAGAAATGGGAGTAGAATCCCCTTCCTAGTTGGTCTGGAGGGATGGATTCTATGGCCGCTTTTTGCAGCAGGGCCTGGATTTCCTGGTGGACGATGGGGATCTGACCTGGTGGGTAAAAGGACCTTCCCAGAGGATGTGGAGGTGGAATCTCCAGGAATTCGATAGAGTGACCTCGTTGTATGAGCTGAAGAACCCATATGTCTGTGGTGATGGACCTCCACACTTCCAGGTGGAGACCGAACCTCCCTCCTACTGGTTCCACCGAGGGGAATGGAGGTAGCGGAAGGAAGGGGAGCGAGTCAGGATGCCGAGGGGAGGGGAGCTTTGGCCCCTGAGGCCGGTTTGGCAAATTCTGCCTGAGGGGTTTGAGCTCCAGAGCCAGTGGCACATCTTTTGACCCAAAGCTTGTTCTGGGTTTTATTCCATCATCTTTGGCGATGAAATGGCTGCTTCTTTTGACCCGTTCGATACATCAAGCGTACATCTCTAAGAGATCGTCTACTCTCCTATAGCCCAGTGATTATATACTTCCCGTCATCGCCAAAGAGGAGGGAACCCCTGAAGGGTGCATCCAAAAGGGATGACTGGACGTCCTGTGCCAGACCTGCAATACGGAGCCATGACCGCGAAGAAGGCAGATCCCCATGGCCACAGCCCGAGCTACTGAGTCTACGGAATCATACATGGCTTAGAGAGCACGACGGCAAGAGGACTTGTTCATATAGACTTGTCCAACAACTTGGCCCAGAGGTTTTCGTCGGGGATAGCCTGAAGGTCCTTCTCCAGCTCAGCAAGGGATACCTTCTGGAAGGCCAACATATGGGACACATAATTTAGTGACTGTATGGCACAAGAAGTGGATAAATAGATCTTTCTACCAAATATTTCCAGTTGCCGAGAGTCCTTGTCTGGTGGAGATGAACTCAGGTGCTTGGGTTGAGCAGACCGGTGATGACCATGGAGTCGACTTTCAGGTGCGATGTCAAATGAGAAATACCTTCGGGGTGGGGGGAGTAAGTTCTATCAGCTTTTCTGGACACAGCCGGGATGGAGGAGGGCTGTTGCCAAACAGTAGTGACCAGGTCCTCATGAGGGCCCATCCAAGGTCGGGGGGATGGGTAGAGGGTCTGTAGTCGCTAGATCAAGGTGCTCAGACAATCTTTCGCACGGAGGATCTATTGCCTTGCAAGGCCAGCCTCCCACTGCCTGGATAGTTCTCAAAAAAATTCCTGAATGATGGGTCCTCTGGAGGGTATTTAGGAGATTCTTTCGGAGGAACTTCAACCAGAGATAGAGGGTCAGAACGGTCGATATCCGAATCTATGTCTGAATCAGAGGGCTCGGAGCCACTAGGAAGAGAAAGGTCCTGCCCAGCGCCTCCCGCAGGAAGTGAACTCTCAGCTTGGCACAGAGGGACCCGGGGGCTCTAGGTAGAGGAATAGCAACTGTCTGATCTCAGTGATGAGCAGGGTCCTGGCATCCTGCCACCACGCTGTAAATGACTCTTGATCAGGCAGTGGAGGTGGAGGAGGCTGATACCCTGGATACCCCTGGTAAGTCAGGTGGTGCCAATAAGGGTATTGTTAACCGGGCAGCCCTGGCAGATAGCCTAAGGTGGCTATCCAGGTGTAGGATAACCCAGCGCCGGTTATCCTGGCATTGGGTGTCCCAAGGCCAGTGGCAACTGCCCGCACGGATAATGGGCGATCCGGCCGGAGACCGCCCAGCGGCAGAATGTGGGGGTAGGCCTCGGAAAATCGCCAGAGAGTCCCGCAGGACCGGCTGGAGGTGGTGCCGCAGGTACACTGGGAAGTGGCAGGGGATCAGGAGTGGCGCCCGAGGGTCCTGAAGGAGGGGTCTCCATGCCTGACAGATCCTGGTCCGGCAACAGGCCTCATGGAGGAGGGAGGTCCAGGGTTGGAGTGAAACCTGGCGAAGGGAGGAGTTCTGGGAGAGACCCCAACGACAGGTCAGGTAATGATCCCAAAGACAGGGACAAGTCGGGACCGGTTAGTGAACCCCTTGGAGAAGAAAGCAGAAGGGATGAAGTATCCCTAGCGAGCACACTCGTGCAGTTGTCAGGGGCCTCAAGGGAGCCTGACAGGTGAGTAGGAACGACTGTGCGGTCGACGGGTAGTCCATCGTCCAACTTAACAGTCATAACCTGGCTGTCTGTGGCAGAGGAACTGTGGACAGGCCCGGAAGGTGACTTAGCAGCAGTGCTACACAAAGGAGAAGAAACAGAGACCTCAAGAGAGGCTACCCCATCTGCCCGCTCACCTTGGCAGGAGGGGGAGAAGGCGCCCGGACCGTAGAAGCAGACTGAGGACCCGGAAGAGTACTCACAGTCTTGGAGGTGGAAGGCCTTCCTTGTGGCAACAGACTCCTCCCCTGGCACTTCTCCTTGTCCTTCTTCTTCTTCCTAGTGGCCAGCGATGAGTACCTCTCCCTAAGCTCCTGGAGCTCCTTTTCCATAGAAGCTAGCTGACGGGTGAGAAGGTGGGCCTCGAGGATCTGCTTGCGTCGGGTCCGGGTGACCTGGTTGAATTCCTGGTAGACGGCACACTGGGCCGAGTTGTTATTAGCAGAGCCCCAGGCAAAGGAGGCAATGGGGTGGTCGGTCCCGTGCAGGATCTGGCGCGCACTTGATGCACTTTTTTGAACGAGCCAACATACACTCGTTCGAAAACTGTGGAAAAAGTGATTGAGAAAAAAGACTAAATGTCAAATATAAAGCGGGTGACTGATCGCTGTTCTAACAAGTCTGCCGAACGAACTGAGGCAATGGCGGGAGAGAACTGGAGGGCAGGTGTGGGACCGCCCCTTTTATAGTCTGGCTGACATCGCATCACCTGCCGTCAGGGGCGGTCTCCACTTAAGATTGCTAGCTACAAGTTTGCCATTGGAACTTGACGCCAGGGGGCGCAGTGCTATATGTGAAGACCTACTGCAGGAACCCTCCTGAAGTAAGATCTGTCAGATCCAGTCCAACTTGGGAATCTGGAAAGGAATTAGCTCAGGAACAAACAGTGCTACTGGAAGAGCATACTACTGCTTACATAACAGTGAGGTCAAGTAGGCCACCCTCGTGGAGAAGGAATGCTGAAATACCAGAGCTCACAGAACTAACACAAGGAGAAAACACCTGAGAGAAAGGCAACCTATATTTCTAGTTCCCTTCTGCCCCAGCCGTCGACTCTGATCTAGTGGAACTACCACCCCAGCAAGAAAACATGACCCCGGGGCTTTCAATATTCAAGGCAGCAACCCCCTGCAACCGAGTGGAACCTTCAATTTGTAGTTCAGGAATCATGACCGAGAAAGATGTAGCATAATGTGCCGTTCACCCCTTTGTAGCAGCGAACAATCAGTAGGTTAAGGGAGTGTCCAAATATTGTCGTGTGGTTCAGAAAAGACGCTGGCAGTCTATTGCCCCTCATTAGGCCTCCCTCTACTACCAAAACATTCAGTCTTGCTCAAATAAACGGAAGTTCACTCATTTTCTGTATCAATGTTTGTGACTTAACATCCTTGCATAAGAAAGCTTACTCTTGCCAGGAGAGAACAGAGATTGCTCTTGGAATAAAAATCTGCTGATGGCCAAGGCCAAAAGGTCACCATGGGAACGGCTGTAAAACCTCCCAAACAGCATCAGGAGGAAATACTGGTTACTCACCTGTAACAGGAGTTCTAGGAATGGTATATGTTGTTCATCCACACTGTCTGGCAGGTATCCTTGCCGCTTTAATTCTTGCCGGAAGGTCTTCAAGCTGGCTCCTCCCACCCACCCGGGTGGTAAAACTCTCGGCTCCGCCCCATGACACCAGATCTGGCCCGCTGGAAGCTCAGGTTGTGCGTCAAAGCCGGGGAGGTCGGGTGGGTCATGTGGATGAACAACATATACCATTCCTAGAACTCCTGTTACAGGTGAGTAACCTGTATTTCTAGGGACATGGATATGTTGTTCATCCACACTGTCTGGCAGACTCCTAGCACTTCTCCGGTAGGAGGGAGGCAAGGCACACACCCCCAATACTTACTTGGGAAAGAGAGATTGGAGAACTGAGGCCCCAAAACCAGCATCCCGGCGTGACTCGAGGTCGATGTGGTAGTGGGTAATGAAGGTATGTGCCGACTTCCAGGTAGCAGCCCTGCAGATATCCTGGATAGGGACGTCCCTGGAAGCAGCTACCGATGCAGCAGTATGGCAGGTAGAATGAGCTCTTATCCCTTTGGGAGGCTCCATGCTCGCCAACCTGTAGCAGAGCTCTATGCAGGAGGTGATCCACCTGCCTATCGTCCGCTTTGCTGCGGGTCTGCCAGGTGCGGCTTCAGTGTAGGTGACAAACAGCTGGTGAACCTCTCCCCGAACTTCAGCCATCCGCTCCTTATAATAAGCAAGCGCTCGTCTAGGGTCCAAAGTATGGAGCCTATACTCGGCCTCCGAGGTGTGATTGGGGTAGAACACCGGCAGAGTCAACACCTGGTTAAGGTGAAACTCCGACACCACCTTCGGGAGGAACTTCGGGTGGGGGCGCAGGGCAACCTTGTCCCTGTGGAAGACCAGGTAGGGAGGCTCAATGGAAAGCGCCTGGAGCTCTCCCATCCTTCTGGCTGACGTGATAGCCACCAAGAAGGCGGTCTTCCACCACAGGTGTGAAAGATCACACCTGTGCATTGGTTCGAATGGCTTGCCCATGAGCTTGGCCAATACCAGTAGTAGATCCCAGGGAGGTGGAGGTTCTTGCACCGGAGGGAAATGTGGTCAAGGCCTTTGAAAGGCCGACCACCTCTCCTGGTGGTCATCGATTGCTTGATCGCCCGCTACCGTAAGCAGAGATGGCTGCTCAGGCGCACTTTAAGGGTCGCCGACTGGAGCCCTTGCTGAGAAAGGGACCACAGGTAGTCCAGAATTCTTGCCAAGGGGCAGTCGGAAGGGTCCAAGCCCTTCCCCGACACCAAATGGAAAACCTCTTCCATTTGAAGGCATAGCATTTTCTGGTCGACTCCTTATGGGACGCCTCAACGATGATGAGGACCTCGTCGGAAAGACCCAAGGCCTGGAACTCTAGCCGCTCAGAAACCAGGCCGTCAGGTGCAGGGATTGAAGGTCCGGATGGAATACCTTCCCCTGATTGACTGAGATCAGGTCCGGGCGGGCTGGAAGCCGCCTCGGGAGCCTGGAGCTGAGGCTTAGGAGATCTGGATACCAGAACTGGCAGGGCCAGTCTGGGGCTACCAGAATCACCTGCGCCTTGTCCCTCCTCGCCTTGAGAAGCACCTTGTGGATCAAGGGAAATGGGGGAAAGGCGTAGAAGAGGCCCGGGTCCACGGCCTCGAGAAGGCATCCACCTGCAGCGAGCCCTGCTGAGGGGGGCGGGCATGGAACAGACTCAGCTTCGCATTCTCCATGGAGGCAAGCAGGTCCACCTGAGGTGTGCCCCAGTGGGACAAGAGATCTTGTACTACCTCCGGCAGGAGAGACCACTCGTGAGACGCAGCCCCTATCCGGCTTAGGGCATCGGCCAGGGTGTTGGAGGCTCCTGCCACGTGAATAGCTAAGAGATCCGCCTCCAGGCTGCGCACTAGGGACCAAATGCGGAGAGCTTCCTTGCATAACAGCAAGGAGCGCGTCCCGCCCTGGCGGATCAGGTAGTACATGGTCGTGGTGTTGTCCGTCTGGACCTGAACCACTTGACCCCATAGAAATGGAGCGAAGGCGGTAAGAGCTAGACGGACCACTCTGAGCTCCAGAAGGTTGATGTGGCATCGGGACTCCTGAGGGGACAGAGGCCGTGCGCTCAGTGTTCCCCCAGATGGGCGCCCCAACCCATCAGAGATGCGTCGGTCGAGAGAGAGACCGTCGGCTCAGGGCAGACGAACGGGATACCCTCCTGCAGATGAGCTGGAACGATCCACCACTGGAGAGCATTCCACATCTCCTGGGTCACTGTCACGGGCTGGTCCAACGGATCGCGGCGTTATGACCACTGGCTGGCCAGTCCCCATTGAAGGGAATGCATGTACCAAAGGGCCCAATGGACCACGCTGGTGCAGGCCGCCATGAGGCCCAGGAGGCGCAGGAAGTCCCGGGCAGGGCGCAACTGCCCAACCAGAAATGACTGGGCAAAGGAGGAAAGAACCTCGTCCCTGTCCGCCGGGAGCCGTGCTCTGCCTCGCAGAGAGTCGAGCTCTGCCCCGATGAACAGAATCACCTGCTTCGGCACGAGTTCCAACTTGGCCTCATTGATGAGGAGGCCAACCTGAGAGCAAACCTGGAGGGCCAGATCTCTGGACCGCTCCACCTCCTGTCTGGAGGGGGCTGCTATCAGCCAATCGTCCAGGTAAGGGTACACCAGGAGCCCTCGGCGCCGCACAAATGCTGTCACCACTGCCATGCATTTGGTGAAGACCCTGGGAGCTGGGGAGAGGCCAAAGGGCACGGCTTGGAACTCGTAAAGGGATCCCTCCGCTCTGAAGTGGAGGAATCTCTGATGGGACAGACGGATTGGGACATGAAAGAACACGTCCTGGAGGTTCAGGGAGCAGAATCACACGCCTCGTTCCAAGGATGGGACTATCTGAGCTAGAGTGACCATCCTGAAGGTCCGAGACCTTAGGAACTTGTTCAGGTCGTGCAGGTCGAGAATGGGGCACCAGCCCCCCGTCCGTTTGGGGACCAGGAAGTACCTGGACACAAACCCTGGGTCTGAAGGAGGATCCGCCACCTTCCTGATTACTTCTTTTTCGAGGAGCAGGGCAATGTCGGCCCGGCGGGCCAACAGCGAGGCTGCGGACCCCGTGGCCCCCCCGAGGGGCGACGGCTCGAAAAGGTGGAACCTGCTCGAACTCCAGAGGCAGGCCTTTTCCTACCACCTCCAACACCCAGCGGTTCATGGTGACAGCGGACCAGGAGAAAAGGAAGTGGCGGAGCCGTCCCCCCACGAGGGGAACCCGGGGTGGGGTGATGAGGTTGGGGGCGGCACCCCTCAACCCATCACTGGGCAGGCTTGGAGGAAGAACCGGCCGAGGGACCTCCCGGGCCTTTACCTCCTTGCTTCCTGTTGGAGGACGCTGTCGGCTAGGGTTTGGGACGCCAAGCGCGAGCCTGCTGGCCCTGCTGCTAGTGCTGCTGGGCCGGTCGAGGAGCAGGGACCGAAGGACGAAAGGACTTCTGCTGCTGACGGTGGCCTTTGTCCCTCTGGGCAGAAGTGACAGAGCCCAGAGTGGCATTGGACTTTTCGATCCACTGGAGGTGTCCCTCCACTCCAGGGCCGAAGAGGTCAGTCCCCAAGAAGGGGATGTCCACCAACTTGTGCTGGGTATCCGCCATGAAGGTGGATATCCTCAGCCACGCCCTGCATCGCATGGCCACCGCGGCCGCTACTGACCTGGCACAGGAATCACCTATGTCCAGAGCAGTCTGGAGCTGCTGCTTCGCCACTGCCCTACCCTGGTCCCGCACCTGGCGGACCGTGGTCTGCAGGTCAGGCGGGAGATGAGGAACAACCTCATCCAGGGAGCCCATGAGGGCGTGGGAGAAGTGTGCCATCAGCACGGCCGAGCTGGCCTGTCGGAGGCCGAGGGAGGACGCAGCGTACACCTTGCGCCCGGCAAAGTCCAGCTTTTTGGACTCTTTGTCGTGGGGCTTGTCCACATCCCAAGCGTTACCGGAATGCCAGAAAACGCTGTCGGTGACTAGTCCCTCGGCAGAGGGGTGTTCAGAGAAACTGGGCAAAGAGCCGGTAGGGACCGCATACTTCCTGGCCATCCTGGCTGAAGGCGCAGGACAGGAAGCAGGCCACTGCCAAAGCTCCAAAGCTGGGCCGACGATGGCCTCAGCCACCGGAAAGACCTCCGTAGGAGGATCCCCTCGGTCCAGAATCTCCGTCAGGGGATACTTGGCCCATTTGGACACGGGCTTGAGTTGCATCCCGGTGGACTCCGAGATGAGTCGAAGCAGACCCAAGTAGGACGATGGGCTATCGTCCACTGACTGGCCCCCGGAGAACTCCAGATCGCATTGCCTGGAGAACAGGAAGGAATCGTCGTCCGATTCCGAAGAGTCTGCGAAGAGCTGCCTCAGCCCTGAGCCACCCTCCACCTGCCGACGATGGTCGGGAGTGAGGGTGACCGACAACCTGTGGGGCAAACTATGACCCGACCGAGAACTCTTGGCCGGGGGCCCCGACTTAGGTTGAGGAGGCGGAGGTTCCACCACAATCGGTGGACCAGCTGGTTTCGGCTTAGCTGGCCCTGGGCGGGCAACTCGACTGGAACGAGTGGTTGCTTCGGCCGTGCCGGCGACAGCCACTTGATGGCCGGGGTCTTAGCTGGGGTCAGCTTAGGCCCGGATAACAGCAACTGCTGCCACATCAAATCCTCGTAGTGTCGGCGCAACTTGCGTCGAAGCCTCTCCTCACCCGAGGAGGAGGACGAGGAAGAGCGGCGTCGCCACTTACTTCGGTAACGAGACAGAGACCACCGACGACAGCGGGAATGGCTGGACCGAGAAGAGGTCCGAGACCAAGACCCCCGGGGGGACCGAGGGTGGGTCTGAGAAGGGGCGGGGTATACCCGCTCTTCCCTCGGCTCGGGAGCTTTAACCGGGGACTGCGGTCCCGAAGGAGCAGGCAGATCCTCAGTATCCACCGGCGGGGACCGGTGAAGTAGGGTTGTCGGCTTCTCCAGTCGACAGCCCGTCTAACGGATCGAGAAAAATCTTGACTTCATCGGCCGGAGTCTTGGCAGGCTGGCCTGGCGGAGCAGTGAAGCCAGCGACCTCAGCGCAACCTCGACCAGTCGGCGGTCAGCTGCCGGGAGGGACTCTCCCGCTCCCAGGAAGCACGACGGTGGGACTTACCTTTCGACTCCACTTTTCTTGGGCCGAGAAGAATGTCCCGAAGGCCCCTCTCCCTTCGTAGAAAGGGACTGGCAAAGCTCCTTGAACGAAGCTGTGTACGAGGAACTCAGAGAGAGCGGGATAAATGCCATGGCCAAGGAAGAAGAAGAAGATGCGGCCTGGGCCGCTTCCTCCTCGAGGGCGATCATCTGCTCGTGCTGCTCAGCCGAGCCAGCCGCCGGACACCGCCTAACGAGCCTCTTTGGATTTCACCGTCGGGAAACGTTTCTCGGGGCGCCCGAGCTTCAAATGGGCAGCGCGATCGTCCAGAACACTGGCCGAAAAGGAACGACACAACTCGCAAGCCTGCGGGTCGCGATCTAGGCCTAAGCAGTAGACGCACATGGAGTGCGGATCAGTCCTGGACATTTTCTGCCCGCAGGGGCACCTCCGAAAGCTGGGAACAGATTTGTCCATGGCAGCCGCGAGGGAAAAAGAAGACCGAAGTGTGGAAAACTTCAAAATCAATTTCAGGCGAACCGAAAAATTAGGATCCAGTCTCAAACACAGAGCGCTAAGGAGGGAATCTGAGCTTCCAAGTGGTAAGGAAGATCTGGCGTCATGGGGCGGAGCCTAGAGTTTTACCACCTGCTTGAAGACCTTCCGGCAAGAATTAAAGCGGCAAGGATACCTGCCAGACAGTGTGGATGAACAACATATCCATGTCCCTAGAATAACATTTTTTTTTTTTGGGGGCTCAATTTGATTTATCTCTGCAACCCTGTAACTCTCTCGAGCATCCTCGTGCACCACCCCCATGATATTGCCTGCCTGAAGCCACTCCACTGGGAAATTAGGGACAGACACTCCCCGCCTTACCTGGTCCACAATGGGAACCCTTGCAATGCTGGAACCAAGACAGGACGAGGGATCAGGAGAGCCAGTGGAGTGAGCCCGGTGTTGGGTGTGTTGCGGTGGGGCATTGGAGGTGCCGTCACTTATCCAGGGAGCGGGGCTTTTTCTCATGAGGTTGCCCTTGGAGCATGGACATGCAACGCGGTCTGCGCAGCCAATGTGCCGACGTCTGCCTCCACTCCACCCCCCAGTACATCATCACTCCTGCAGTGCCCCTGATCTCCATCCGGGGCCACTGACGTGCGATGAGTGGCCCACTGCCCACCCCAGAAGAGGAAAGCTGTCCACTTGACACTCGATCCTCTCCCTCCCCAGCCAAACCCTAGCGGCCCAAGTCCGTTCCCAAACCTGGGTCACAGGTGTGGCATCCAGTGCCTCAACCCTCAGCGCCATTGGGTCAGCTCGGAATAACTGTATTTAATGGTACAGGGACATCTGTGCAGCCAAAACTCATTTGAAATTTGTGTCCGAACAGCCAAGAAACCACCACCAGGATGGATTGGGCCACACAAAGGGACATAGCTGACGTGCGAAGGGGCTTGTGTCACAAAACACACTGTAACCAAGCAAAATGTAGATGTC
The DNA here is from genome assembly GCA_016271365.2 of Neoceratodus forsteri. Taxonomy (NCBI): domain Eukaryota; kingdom Metazoa; phylum Chordata; order Ceratodontiformes; family Ceratodontidae; genus Neoceratodus; species Neoceratodus forsteri. The sequence goes on from CM057458.1 coordinate 1,222,049,185, forward strand.
TGACAATACCAACCCACAACCATCCTATAAAAACACACACACAAAAATAAAACTACTGATAATCCCCACCAATCTCCCCCTCAAAAACCACCCCAGTGTCTTGCATCAACCCTAGAAAATTCCCACTCTCCATACTCACCTCACTCACTCAAACTAGATGAAACTAACCACACATACATTTCACACTTTCTACACTAGTAAAACAAAAACTTTGGTTTCCCGAGGGTGCCAAAGTTCTCTAAAAGTTTGTTCTGATAACCAGAATAAATTTACTAATATCTTATTAAAATGGTCCAGCATCAGCAGATATGCACTGTAATAACCAGTTAACTAGCATTAATAGATGAACAAATTGGAAAGATGCAGCGTTTAAATCCATAGTCCATCTGCATTTTTGCAGAGAACTTCACCTGCTGCCAGCAGGTGAAGCAAGTCCATCCAACACGAGGCATCTGGAACGGGACAGTATAAACACATAAGGGCAGGTTCACAAGCAGCACACAAACCTTCTCTCACTGGGTCAGGCCCGACTCCCTTCAGCAACCAAATTCTCCAGGTGGAGGCACAGACACAGGCATGCCAATCTCTCACTACAGTACCGACACAAATTGGAAGAGGAAGCTTCCTTCTCCCAAGATGCAAGACTGTGCTGATACATGTCGAAGGTTAAAGCTTCCCAAAGAGCAGCCTACAACAGGGAGCCATGCTCACAAACCTTCCTAGAATGGTGCTGGTCTGCACGCCACTCTCAACAGTGGACACAACCAGTAAAACCCACAGTGAAAGCAACTCAGTCCAGCATCCGAAGCCTTGATGCTTGACAATTTTTAATTTTTTGATGGGGAAAGGAGGGCTAGGCAATTCTGCCCATTTTCAGCCTCATTCCAGGGGAGGTGGGGGGGATACAGATGGAAACTAGCTGAAATTTAACTAAATGACACTGTTGGCTGTATTATTACTGAATGAGGAAACTGAGTCAGCGGAGGTGGTGGGGGTGAAAAAGTGATGGGGCTGGTCCGTCGACGCAGCGGTTGGATTTCCGCTTGCGACGCCGGCAACCCAGGTTCGGGACCGGACTCGGGTAGCTGCAGGGCCGGCCGGGGGAGAAGGCTTGCGCGTCCCACGACAGCTCGCCTTCTCTGAGGGGAGGGAGGGGGGCCAAACGCCTGCAACTTGTTCAACCCCAAGCGGAGGCTCGAGGTATCGCAAGCCCTGCTTGCAGGGGGAGGCTGGCCATGACATGTGGTGGACGTCAGCAAGTTGCGCCTAGACGTCAAGGGCGCACACCAGACATAGGGAGAAAAACCAGGAGTATAACAACCCTCCGACTCCGGGAAGACAGGACACCAGGAGCATGCCCTCGATATGCCTTCACCCGCCTCGATCACCTTGCCCGACAAGACGAGTAGGCATTTGGGGTGTAAGGGACCCACCTCGTTACCCACCCGGGGGGGGGTACAGCCGCACTCTATGGGGTGCAGGGTGGTTCGTGGGTGGGGTGACTGGCAGAGGGATGACTTGTAGGTGCCCCCGAAGAGTCAGAGACTGGGGGCGTAAGGAGGAAAAATAGAAAGTTAAAAAAAAAAAAAAAGAAAGAAAACAGTGATGGGGTTCAACAAAGCATGGGATACACACAAGGGAATCACAGTAGAAAGGAAAGGGTAGAGGTAGAAAGAACTATAGATCAAGGAGGGTCTGCAGTGATAATGTAGGTAGGGAAAAACAGGCAGACTGGGTGGGCCAAGTGGTCCTTACCCGCTGTCAAATTCTAGGTTTCATGTTTGTGAAACACAATGTAATGCAGCCATGTCGGAGGCTAAAGCGGAAGCTGGAGCTGCACTTTGAATGGTGACCTCCACGACAGGTTTAAGAAAAGAAAACAACACTTTGAGACATTATCTTGAAGCATTAGAGAACTTCAGTTTTCAGCTACTCTGAGATATTATACAGTTCTATGAATGGGGAAGACCCCGTTTCCCATATTGCTGGCTGGGAAATGTTTTGTAACTAGATCCTGCTACAATTGTACGTCGTGCATACAAGATCACACGACAAAAGAGACTGGCTCTCCTAAATATACACTGCACCACGTTGGCGAGTTTGGCAGGCTGCCATGAGTAAGACAAGGTATCGAGGTGCCAGACATATGAGGCCTTTGCTGAGAGATTATGGAGTCCATGTCTCAATTTCCCAGATGTTAGCTTCACCACTCAGACCCGAAGGAAGACGTCTGACACCACCAGAGTCACTCTGCAATCTTTTGGTGTGTCACGTGCCCTTCCGTACCCCATTAAACTCAAATGACGTACTCTGGAAAGCTGTATTTGTTTGGGGAACCCCAAGATGCGGATACCTTGCCTGAAAACAATCAAGTCTCACTTTGAAGAGAAAGCAACAGCTGAAAAAAACTCTGACTGAATTGGTATTCCTCCTGGTATCTGTAAGTAATGGATTGGGGAGGAGGAGGGGGAGCAATGTCTTATCGGTAATGGTTGCTTGGTCTTAATAATCTTTATTAACTAGTACAGCTTTAAGGCTCTTATATTCAGAGTACTATCTGTATTGAAGCATTGTGGTTATCACAATCTGGCCATTTTCTCTTCGGTTTTAAATGTAGCACCAGCCACGTATACAGGTTTATTCCCTTCCCTTCATGTGTTCACCCCGCCTCACTTTGGTATGAGGCACTTCTTTACTGGAATATGTATTACCGCTTTGCATGTTTAGGATTAACTTTATTGGAACTGCAGCTTAATCGGGGACTATCCTCCTTGGAAACTTTTTCTTGCTACTGAACTCCATTCACAGTTCTGTGTTTCAATGTTTGTGTTGTAATTAGTTACCGATCTTCTTCCATGAGGTAAAGAGGTGTTTTTATAGTTCTTCTCACTGGTGGGAGGGTCTGGATTATTGAAGTTGTGACAGGGGATTGAGGTAATGCCAATTATTTAGCAATTTTTCACATCACAAGACCATGTAAGCCTTTAAAGTAGTAATTTTGTAGTTCCTCTCACTGGTGGCGGGTCTGGATTATTGGAGTTGTGACAAGGGGACTGAGGTAGTCAATTTTCCCAATTTTTCATAACGCAGAATTGTGTAAGCCTTTAGGAGGCAGAAAAGTAATTCATTATGTTTTTGTAATATATGGAGAAGCCTCAATAATTCTATACTAAGGTATACAAACTTTCCCAGCAATACAGCACTACTCTCAACAATACTATCCTGAAAAGTGATAATACTGTCGTTTTTGCTAATACTACAGTTCAAAGGTCATCAATTGTAGTATTATCAATGGATCCATATATTGCAAAAAATAAACAGAAAGATAAGTATTTTACAAAGCAGTAATTACCATCCTCGGGATTTGGGGGACTTTAGGACCCCTCGAGCTTTGCTCTTGAGGTCCCATGTCCCCAAAACCTCTTGATGGTATTACTGCTTTTTATATCATGGGTTACCTACAGCAGTACATTTCACTGGAGCAGAGCTGTCAGCTGGGGATGGATTAAATTCCCTTTTTAATGCATGGCTGTGTTGCTGGATTTTATTTGTCCACTGTGTTAGGCATCATGTTCACATCGTGGAGGGATCTAAAAATTGTCTGGAGCTCTGGTTTGTTGAGCAGCCATTTTTTTCCCTCTGTTAGCGACTTTACTTATTGTTGTACGTTACACGGAAAGCAGTAAACTATATATTTGTTTTGGTATCTTACAACTCAAGAGTCACATCTGTCATAACATAAAAGGATGCATCCATACCAGATGTGTGAATGTCACCTAGCAGCCAGCGGCAGTGATCCCCAACATGTACAAATGAGAAATGCAGCCGACCCACGGTACTGCTAGAACTGCTCTTTACTAGAACTGGATTGTGGATCTCATATGAGACAATGAACGGTGACATACCAAAGTGCAACATACTGATGGCACTACTGATATATGCACACCAAGTTGAAAGTCCACAAAAAAAAGTAGAAATTGATGCTGCACCTACTGGTGCCAGTCAGAAAAAAACCCTACTGTGTCCCTTTCCTGTACTGAACTGAGGTTGTGAAGCATAAAGAAGCATCTGTACTGTTCCGACTACCCAAGGGTATGCCACAGTGCTGCTATATCTGTGAACTGTAGTAATGGTAGTACAGCACATAGAACTGGTAGTAGTGGCACAATGGAGAAAATGGCATTACTTAAATAAAGGGTACTGACGCTCAGCAAGAAGTCCACCACGCAGCACCTCAGTCACGGTTAAGCACACGGGCAGTCACTGCCCCGCAATGTCAACGGAATGAATGGCTTTGAAAGTGCAGTCGCATCCATCGCAAATGTCTTCCCAGTGCTCCTCAACATGTGTTACAGGAGCAATAAGTGCAATAATGTCTGTCACAGTGCACAACAGCACTGGTAAGAGGAAGCAATCTCAAGGTGGAAACTTTTCGGGTCTCCGTGTGAGCTGCTGAACTGCAGCCAGTCAGTCTGTACACATACAGACACATCGTACGAATTGTGAGTAATCTGCAGAGATGTAAAAAATTACGAAAGCTTCTTGCACAGCCAAACTCTGCTTTATTCTACTAAAAGCAGCATTCATTCCAGATCAAATTCTCATTTAGAAGCGCTGAAGTATACAGCAACCATATATTGAACTAGCAGTATAATCCACGGAAAACAGTCATTCAGTAACTCATACCATGGCATTGTGCTGTACACTGCTACTTTCTAATCCATCTGAAAGCAGGAAAAACATAAAAACAGTTACCCTTGACCATGCATAAAAAGATAGATAACATATATTCTCTAAGGAATTACTTAGCACAGCAGAAGGATAATATGCCTTTTAGGTAGACAAATGGGAACAGGTATTTATTGGGAGATCTGTGCTATGGGTGAGGTAACCCATGTTATAAGCGCAATAGCCCACTCCAGGGTGTGGGGTTATAGGCATTTAATCCACGCTTGGGGCACTGTGAGGACACTCAGCTTGCGGTCTCATGCCTCCATGGCACCCTAGCGTGGATTAAATACCTAACCACCCTAATCGATTAATAACCCATATATCTACACTTATCTATTATTCTATTTATTTTGGCCAGCCCATGGTGACATTTCAGGTCACTGTATAATCATGATTCTGTATTGTACTTTTATTTGTGTATCTCCCAGTTGGAGTATAACCCTGGACAACGATAATGTCTATCCTACTGTAATTTATGATGCCATGATGTAGTGCTCATTATGACTGCTGTGATTTGATTCTGTAAAATCTTCTTATAAAACTAAGAGAAATTTAGAAAAATATATTATGACACCCATCAATTTTCTTAGTGCAATAAGACACTACAGGGTGTGGGGTGTTGGTGAACAGACACACTTCCAGGGTTGTAAGGTCCTCCACTTGCAGTTTTGGGTCTCACTATGCCCCTGGGTGTGAAGGTATCCACCAACATCCCACACCCTTGAGGAACCTATCACTTATGTGATGCAGAGAGGAGATCCACTGGCTAATTGTCACTTTGGCTGCTAGTTTGCCTAGGGTGGCTTCAACATAATTTAGGAACAGTAGTTTAAGATTCACCATGAAATTTTGTTGTAAACTCTTATTGCAAAACTGCAAGAAAAAAATCTAAAAATTTCATTGGCCGAGAGATGTCACCTGATCGTGCACTAACTCTCTATAAATATACAGTCAGGTACAAAATCTAATTTTCCTCCCCCCAAAAAACTACTTGGAGCCATTTTGTAAGTGTAATAAGACCCCCCAGGGTGTATGTACATCATAGGATCTGAATGCACTTCACAGGGGCATAAGGATACTCAGCATTCAGCCTAGAACCTTACTAAAGGTATTCCCCATAGGCATTCGTTAAAATTCTATAATGCACAGACTGTCATGGCTTATTACTTACACAGAACAAGGAAGACCAATTGTTTCCTCAATAGCATCAGTTACAGAATCCATTTCTAAATATTTGGACAAATTGTTCAAGAAACCAGCCTCCCAATTACCATCATATGTGAAAGATACCACTGACATTCTCAGACAAGTAGAATCTATACCTATCAGGGACACTGACCATCTTGTAGCAGTTCATATTGAGAGCTTGTACACCAATATACTGCATGAAGGCAGGGTATAAGCAATCGAAAAAAAACGTTCTCAGAGATCTGACAACATACTGTAGAACTTGAAATTTCCACTGTCAAATGATTTTCCCTATTTTTGCTGAACCACCAATTTGTGTGACAGTAAATCTGCATTAATTAGTGCTTTTACCATACTTTTCCCCATTATAGTGAATGTGGTGAAAATGACTTAGTGCTAAAATAAGATTACGCAATTACGGTTACATTTGTGTTTGCGCTAAATTTGTTTTGCCAGGAAATAACTAGTTTTACAGTATCACATCCCACTGATTTCATCATGTCGCTCGCATGCTTTGCTTTAGCAGTAAACTCTTTTGTCTTTGAAGGTAAGACCTATACACACACACACACACACACACACACACACACACACACACACACAAGGGTCATCAATAGCATATTTCCCCCAAATTTAGCCAACCTCTATTTAGTGAACGAGAGAAAATGCATATTCATGATGCAGCGATGAATCAAATTTTTTACCAGACACAGAAGTCTGGCATTGCTTTACAGGTGATACACTGATTATCTGGGGCAGTAATCGTAATAATTTAAATACAGTTCAACAGTATATTAACAGTACTAATCCACATTTAAAAGTTCACATATGAAATTTGTGCAAAGTAGATCAGCTTTCTGGATGTGTTGTTTTTCCAAGGGAAATGGCACTCTACAATCCAAGCTAGGAAAACCTACTACACACAACATGATTCTCAGAAAGGACAGCTGTCATCCTAAAAATACTGTCCTGGAAAATACCAAACGGGCAGTTTCTATGGTTGAGACAAACTTGTTCAATGGACAGAGATTTTAAAGAACAAAGGTAAAGAAATGGCAGAAAGATTCACTGAATGGAGCTATAATAAGGAAGTTATTAGAAAAAGGCCACAAAGCTGCACAAGAAAAGTACAGTTATGTAAGAACTTACCATTAACAGTAGATCTTCGAGAGGGGCTTTTGCAGTAGGTAATTACATATAGGACTGATGCTGGCAGGCGTCGGGACCCCACGGAAAAATTTCTAGCTGGCAGTCTCTGGCGGGGGACCGCCCCCACGTCAGGTGACAGACGTCCTGCGACGTCAGTATAAAGGGGCGGTCCCTCACACCCACCTTCCAGTTCTTTCCGCCAAAGGCCAAAAGGCGAGACAAGAGAAGCAGATATTTCCCATCCTGGAAAAGGAGCTGAAAAAGCTTAGGGGGATGGAGGGCGGGAAGGCATTACCTACTGCAAGAGCCTCTCTCGAAGATCTACTGTTACGGTAAGTTCTTACGTAACTGTACTATCTTACTTCGAGAGGGCTCTTGCAGTAGGTAATTCCATATAGGACTGAGTCTCAAGCAGTCTGGAACAAGGAGAAGCAATGGGAGAAGGAAAACTACTCAGAAATAGACCCTCTAGCTGTGAAGGCCTAAGGAAAGGAGGCCTTGCAGAACAGCCAACCCGAAGCCTGCTTTACGGCGAAAGGCAATGTCCAAACTGTAATGTTTCATAAAGGTATGGACAGAAGTTCAAGTGGCAGCTGCACAAATGTCAGCCGCTGACACATTCTTGAAACAAGCCGCAGAGGCAGCGACCCCTCTGGTGGAGTGGCCTCTGACCTGACCTGGCAGGGTCTTGTTGTACTTGTCATAACAGAAAGTGATACAATGAGCCAACCATTTAGACAGGCATTGCTTAGAAACAGCATTGCTTTCTTTTTTGTGAGCAAAACAGACAAACAGTTGATCAGTCTTCCTGAGATCCTTCGTCCTGTTGGTGTAGTATCTCAGAATCCGGTGAACATCCAGAGTATGCAGGAGGTACCCTCCATGACTGGAGTGCTGCGAAAAAAAGCAGGTAACTCCATGGATTGATTCAGCGTAGATTCCGCTACCACCTTGGAGAGAAACTTAGGGTTGGTACGCAGAGCCACACGTTCCTTGTGAAAAATCAAATATGGGATTTTACACATCAGGGCCTGGAGCTCGGAAATTCTTTGAGCAGAAGTAATGGCCACTAGGAAGAGAGTCTTCTAGAAAAGGAACTTTAGGTCTACTGAGGCTGCCGGCTTGAAACGGGGCAGAGCCAGCTTCTCCAGGATAAAATTCAGATCCCAAGGACAGGCAGGAACCCGGATAGGGGATCGCAAGTGGAGGACCCCTCTAAGGAAGGTCTTAGAGACCTCCAGCTGAGCAAATGCCCTGTCTGCGAAAGGGACATGGTAGGCCGAAATGGCCACCATGTGAACCTTTAAGGAAGAATTACGGAGACCCAGGTCAAAGAGGTGTCGCAGGTAATCCAGAAGCCATCCAACAGAGCATGAGAAAGGCTCAAAATCTTTGGAGGCGGCCCGGATAGTGAACCATTTCCATTTCATGGCATAAGTAAATCTGGTGGAGGATTTTCTGGCCTCCACCAGAATCTCCACTACTTGGGGTGGGGGGGGACCCCAGAATCATGCTTGAGCTACTTCTGCAGGAGCCACGCGTGCAACTGAAGGGACTTGAGGCCTGGATGGACCAGGGTCCCCTGATCCTGGGTCAGCAAAAGGTGTGACACAGGAAGAGGAGGTTCCTCTGAGTACTGTTGCAGAAAAGAGAACCAAACTTGCCTGGGCCAGAAAGGAGCAATCAGAATCATTCGGGCTCCTTCTGAACTGCGTTTCTGTAAGACCCTTGGAATCAAGGGAATTGGGTGGAAAGCATAGACGAATCTGCCCTTCCAGTCTAGAGAAAGAGCATCTCTCCAAAAAATGCCATGCCCTGGAGCGAGCGAGCAGAAGTTGGGAAGTTTTGAGGGGACGCAAATAGGTCTACCTGTGGAGTCCCCCAACGTAGGAAGATATTGTCTGTGACCCCCCGATCCAGTTCCCACTCGTGAGCAAGAGCGGACGACCGACTGAGGCTGTCTGCCAATCTGTTCTCGACACCCGGGGCGTGAAGTGCCGTGAGGTGAAGGTTGTGCTGTACTGCCCAATCCCAGACTTGCATCGCCTCCCTGCAAGGAGGGTAGGAACGAGTTCTTCCCTGTTTGTTGATGTACCAGACCACACACTTATATTGTCCGTCCGTACAGACAAATGTCCAAGAAGCAGATGCAGAGCCTGAAGAGTGTACAACACAGCCCGAAGCTCGAGCACACTGATGTGAGGAGATTTCCTGAGCTTGGACCAAGAGCCCTGGGTCCTGTGAGGCCCGAGATGGGCTCCCCAATCCTCACCCGAGGCGTCCGTAGTCAGCGTCCGGGGGGGGGAGAAAGACAGAAGGGAATTCCCCGGCAAAGGATCTCCTGAACCATCCACCACAGCACGTCCCGAGCCATACGACTGGAGACTAGAACGAATTGATCTAGGTCATCCACCAGCTGATCCCACTGAGACCGAAGCATCCACTGAGAGATTCTCATGTGGAGCCGAGTGCGAGGACTGTATGAATCGCAGCCGCCATGAGCCTGAGGGGAGGTGAAGGACCGACCTTGCGCTGACCTGCCTGTGGCTGGACAACAGGCTGACCTGAGCCTGGAGTGTGGCTGTCCTGTCCGGTGGCAGGAAGGCCATGCCAGAGGTCGTGTTCAGGATAGCCCCGATAAACTGAAGCCTCTGGGACGGGATCAAGTGGGACTTGGTGGGGTTGATGGTAATACACAGGCAGGCAAAAACCTGCCGGGTAAGGGAAAGGAAGCGCAGGAGTTCCTCCCGAGAGGGGAGAGAGGGCTTAACGGCAGAGGCCCGGCGTTTATTAGCCCGCCTTCCTGAGTTTAGCTTTTGCCGATTCCGTCTGCGAAAGGGGCGACACTGCGTTTGAGGGGTTTGTACATGGAGTCCACAGACTTCAGTGCAGTCCTTCTCCTGCAGATCGGTGATAATGTCCTGGACATCACCCCCGAACAGCACCGAACCCCGGAAAGGCACATCCTGGATAGCAGACTGCACTTCCGGGACCAACCCTGACACACGGAGCCAGGCATGATGCCGTAAACCCATGGCGAAAGCCGAGCTCCTACCAGCAGCGTCCACTGCATCGTACGTGGAACGAAGAATGTGCAGACTGGCCAAACGTGCAGAGCGGACAAGACCAGCCACTTCCTGTTTCACCCGAGAATCAGGAATGGAGTCCAACTTGGATTCCACCTCACTAAGAATCGTTTTCTGGTAATTCCCCATATGACCGACATAATTCAGGGCCCTAATACCCAGAGTGGAAGAAGTAAAGATCTTCTTGCCATACTGGTCCAAAAGAGGGGATTCTTTGTCAGGTGGCGACGAGCTCAAATGCTTTGGGTTAGCTGACCGACCGTGAGCAGCACTAATCACGACCGAGTCAGCTCGAGGGTGAGAAGTAAAGGGTGTGTTCAACACCCTCGGGAGCCTGATACAGCCTGTCTGACTTCCGGGGAAGTGTGTCTATTGCCGACGAATGTTTCCAAATAGTGGAAACAAGGTCGGCATGAGGCTTGATCCAGGGTGGCACCAAGGTTGGAGCAGTCTCAGGCAGATCCAGGTGCGCAGCGAGTTTTTTATGCTGTGGATCTGGCTCCAAGGAGCGCCACTGATGAACCTCCTGGATTTTGCGCAGCAACTCCGTGAAGGAAGGATCCTCCTGAGGGGACTTCGGAGGAGTCCTTGGCCTGGATTTATCCGGAGAGCAGGGCTCATTATCCAGGTCGGAACAACCATCGGAGTTGTCCGAGGTGTCCGAGGAGGAAGAAGAAGGCTCCCCTTCCCAGTGCGGGGGAGGATCGGACCCTTTGGGAAGCCCTCTGGGAAGTGTATCCTGCCCTGACCTGGAACCGGAAGGCTCACCTCTGGTATCCGTAGGTGGAGAGGGAGTCACTCATCTTAGACGTACGGGAACTGGGACTGGCACCATCACTGGGAGACGACTTTCCACCTCTCTGGTGAGCTGAGCCTTGGCCTCAGCCCACCAGGAGGCTAGAATCTCCTTCAAATCCACCGGTGGCTGAGGGGGCGGTGGAGGAGGAGGGGGATATGGATACTGACTGTATCCGTATGACACGTATCCGTAACCGGGTGTCGGGTAATGAGGCACCGTGTAGCGACACTGGATAGGCCGACATCGGTACTGGGGTACCCGAATACTGTGGACCCGGTATGGCGTCCCGGGGATACAGCAGGCGGATACCCAGGAACTGGGGGTCTGCTGGGGCAGGCGGCCCGGCAAGGCGCCCAGCAGGCGGGCCTGGAATCGGAGGTCCTGCGGGCGGCAGGCCCGGCGTGGGAGAGGCATCCAGGAGGGGGATGTCGCCTGGTGTAGGCAGGACCGGCATCGGGGCCAGTGTCCGGGGGACTGACGTCTGGTCATCCGGCCCAGCGCGAGGGAGACCTGACGGGAGTACAGAAAGATCCTTGGCACTGCCCGGGGAAGGAGGGGAAAAATTCCCGGGGTCAGGCTGAGGTGACCCAGGGTCCCCAGAGGGCAGCGACACCTGTTAAACGGCTGAATGCCTTGGTGCTTTTGCTGGCGTCGAAAGGGCTGCTTAGGCTTAAAGCCCGCCTTGAACATGGACATAACTGACCTCAGGGCCTGTCCACTATCCTGGAGGCCCATGATGTCATCTTTGGTATCGCCCCATAGAGGACGGATCCTTGGAAGGGGGCATCCTGTATGGCTGCCTGAACATCCTGAGAGAGTCTGGAAATATGGAGCCAAGCATGGTGCCTGAGGCAGACTGCTATAGACGAAGAGCAAGCCACAGCATCTAGAGAGTCTTAGATAGCCCTCAATGCATGCCTACAAGATACTTTTGACCGTCTCAGGGCCTTGGTGAGCTCTGACTTAAGGTCAGAATCCTCCACGGTTTCTAGCCAGGCCTCAACTTCAGCCATGGTAGCTTTCTGGTATTAAATCATATGTGCCACATATTTTAAGGAACGCAAGGCACATGCAGATGAGGAGTAGATCTTATGGCTGAACCGATCTAACTGCTTTGACTCCTTGTCAGGAGAGGAGGTGCTCATTATGTTTAGGTTTGGTAGTTCGGTCATGAGCTGCAGCGATCACGATGGAGTCTGCCTTTGGGTGGGAGCATAGATAAGGAGCACTCTCAGGTGAATGGTAGGCCCGGTTCACCTTCTTGGGGACGGCCGGGATGGAGTGAGACATCTGCCAGACAGTAGAAGTGAGATTCTCGTGTGGTTCCGTCCATTTGGGGGGGGGATCGGTATGGGTGATGCCTCAGCTAAGTTCAAGTGTTCTGCCAGGTGCTTGCATTTCGGGTCCTGCTCCTCTGCTTTCCAACCAATAGTTTGCTACAGGATATAGAGGAGTTCGGTGAAGGAAGGGTCTTCAGGAGGAGACTTGGAAGACGCCTTACCCTTGGACAGAGTGGCTTCCGAAAGGTTTCCAGAGTACGAGTCTGAGGAATCAACCTCCAAGTCCGAGGATTCTCCCTTCTCAGAGGCTTTCATCTCAGTCAGATGGACCTCTGGAGTATCGCCCCCAGAAATGTGTGCCGTGGTGGAACGGCCTGACCTGTGAGAACCCATGGGTGACAAAGAGCATGGGGTGGGGGTCACCACTGGAGCTGGCAGTCTCTTATCCAAATCCACCACCAACTCGGATCTGGAAGCTGAGGCTGATGTTGGGTCTGGAAGTATTGGTAACCCACCCCTGGATAATCGGGGGGGGGGGATTTGGAGTCTGAAAAGGGTCCCAATAGCCCGGCGCCTGATATCTATGGTAAAAACTGTGGTAAAAGGGGGCCGACATCAGGCCTGATGTCGGGTAGCCTGACGTTGGCAGTCCCAGGTAATGAGAGTAGCCAAGGGCGGACCATGGTGGATACCCTGATGGTCAAGGGGTCCCAGAGTGCCTCAAAGGAGGCGGAACAGAGGGACCTAGTAAGTTATCTGGGGTCAGGAGTCCCGGTGTCAGGATAGCTGGTGTTGGACTCGGCTTAGGGAAGCCTGGCATCTGATTCTCAGGAGTCAGAGAAGATGGCGTCAGACTTATGGGGCCTGATGGAGGCTCCCACGGGAGTTGGGACAAGGGATCTGAAGTCAGAGGTTCAGAACCAGATGTAGGGATCCCTAGCGTTGGGCTGAGGGAGGGCCCAACGGGGTAGGAAGGTTTCTAGGAGATGGTGGAAAAACCAGCTCCGGTAAGCCAGGAAGCATTATCCATGGGGTCTGGAGGTTATCAGCACTGGAGTGGGTGAGGAAAGGACCACTTTGGGGACCCTCCCCCGTCCCGGGTAGAGGTTGGGCACAGGAGGTTCCACCGGCAAAGGTGGAGGGGAAGGCTCCCTGTCAGGGGAAACCTGACTGGAGGGCTGGCCTTGGGAGGTCAGCCGGAAGTCGGGTGTGTCGGCGTCCGCCCCTCAACAGGCGAGCTATGATTGGGTGGACAACAGAGTCGCTTGCGTCCAACTTATCAGTCGATGGAGAATAAGCCGGGCGGGCGGAGGAGCCCTGAGCGGTTTATCAGCTGATGTCGGTCAGGTTCCCTCTGGGCGGGAACCCGACTTGATCGATGACCGGGTGTGCTCCGGAAGGGCCAGAGTCCGACTTACCTGTATTGACCAGGCGTCCACTTGAGGTCCCAGCGGGCGACTTACCAGTCGAGGATTCAGTCTTGGAGCCCATCATAATGGGCTTAAGAGAGACAGAGGAACTGAAGGACCTGGACGACAAAACCTAGACAGTCACCAGGGGAGGCGGCCGAGGTGCGGTCTTGTCCGCAAGCTTAAGCCCCACGACCTTGTTGGTAGCGGGCCCCTCTCAGTCCTCCAGATGCTCCTACTCCCAGTGCTTCTCTTTTTCTTTCTTTTTCTTCTTAGTCTCCGAAGAAGGGAAAGAAGAAAAGTCCCTCAGCTTCTGCATTTCTTGCTCTAAAAGTGGCCATCCTGGATTTCAAAAGATGGGCTTCTAGGGCCTGCTGCCTGTGTTTGCATGTGGCCTAGTTGAAGGGTTTGCAATCCGGGCAGACCTCGATGTCGTGGGCCGGGCCTAGGCAGAAGAAGCAGAGCTTATGGCTGTCCTTATGAGAGATCTGTGAGCCGCACTTTTTGGTCTTCAGAGGATCGGATGAAGAAGACATAAAAATTAAAGAAGAACGAACTATGAACGGTAGAATAGTAGAAATACTTACCAAAATGGTGATCAACTGGAGCAACCTTCATCAGGAGGTCCTCGCGCAGGTCGATGGCGGGATAGAACTGGAAGGCAGGCGCAAGAACCACCCACTTATAGGGTCACGCTAACGTTAGTCACGTGATGTTGGGTGGGCAGTTCCCTGCCCGCCATTGCTAGCAAAAGTTTGCCGTGTGGTCCTGATGCCAGAGGGTGCAGTCTTACATGTTATGACCTACTGCAGGAACCCTCTTGAAGTAAGATCAGACCGCATCTTTGCTACAGGGTAAATAAAGAAGTACTGAATCTGAACCAGTTGGAACATTTGCAACACACTTTTCAGGCTATGAAGTTCAGGGAAGTGAAAAAAAATAGTACTGACATTTTTCATCTCTTTGCCACTTAGTGGGCATCTTGGAGGTGCAGGTCTAAAATGCTAACACTATTCTGACCTGTTTGAAATCTTATGAAAAACGACAGGTTGCTATAATGGTCACACAGGACCTGGCATTGCTTCTCCGGGTTTTGCGCCCCCTCCCCAAAAACTCTGACCTGGAGTTGATTATATTTAAAAGTCCGGGTGTGTGTGCAGGGCACAGCCCCAAAAAGATAACTTTCTTCTGACAACACAATGCCGACCAGGATGGTTGTGAAACATTGTGCCACTGCTGTAGCAGCTAGTCGACAGGATTTCTATCGAACCGGCATCCTTGAACCCCTACAATTTCCATTTCTGTTAGCTCAAAGGTAGTCATGATCAATATGCATCAACTCTCCAATGACAATGTTGTGCAACACAGAAATTTACTATTCCACTCATATTCTGAATACTGCTCCTCATGTAAACTTGCTGACTGACGGTAGAACCAGTGAACAGGGAGGCTGGACAGCTAGCTACAATGGGGAACATTTGCCTTTTACAGGGTTTTAAAGAGCATCACTTGGTGTGAGTGAAAGGAAAGTGGGTGGGGAGGAGGGCCTTCAAACTGAATTTGACTGAATTAGGTGGGTGGCAACAACGCAGCTGCGGTGAGGAGGAGAAATTTATAATGAATAACATTTTACTGGGCTGGGGAGGTAGATCTATTTTTCCATCCCCACCCTCATAGCACCCAAGTGATGTGGTGTTTAATGTTAAAAAAAAAAATTTTAAAACGTTGCCGTGCTAAGTTGAGTTGAAGCTGGGGAGCTCTGCTCGCTATACATATTGCAAAATTCCTGAATTTGCACCTACGTCGCCAGCACAGTTTTAATTTACAGCATCTCTTGCCCAGCCATAAAGATTGTATAGAAGTCTGCTTACATAAGATCTCTAAGGAGATATACCTTGGAAGGCAGGTAGCTGTTGAGGCACACTCAAAAGTAGTATATGTTTCACTAGGCAATTTTCCAGCTTCTTTCCAGCAGACCTTCTCTTGAGTGCCTACAAGAAGCCTACTGGCATATGCCAAGCAATTTTAAAAATCGAAATTTAAATACCTGTACATTTTCTTACTCTGATGACTGGTCTCCAGGCTTCCTTACTCATGGGCTATACCTCCTGATGCTGATAGGAAGGCAGGAATCAGAGGGACAACCAGCCCTCCACTTCCTGTCTCCCTCAGTTCTTCCTACAGCAGTCCAAATGTGGCAATACTACAAGAACTTGGAAACAAAAAACAAGAATGTTAAGACACATATGACCGTGAGGCCAGCCAAAAATATACATTCCGGGAGAGAATCCAAAGCCCTGAGACCAGCCGTCAGAGAAAGAAAATTTACAGGTATTTAAATTTTGATTTCTCTCTCCTAAACTGGTCTCCGGGCTTCCTTACTCATGGGATATACAAAAGTAGTACATCCCCAGATGTCCCGGGTGGGAAGAATGTCAAGTGCCCATAAGGGTCCACTACAGTCTGAAGCATTCGGCGGCCAAGGATACCTCTGCCGAGGACATTGCGTTCAGCTTATAAAATGTTGCAAATATTGGAATGGATGACCAATTGCCCGCTCTGTATAAGTCTGCTGGAGATGCTTCTCTGAAGTACACCCACAAAGGGGCCATATCTCTGGTGGAATGGGCTCTTACTGGGTCAGGCAAGGTTACTCCGGCCTGATCATAAGCCGTGGAGGTGACTGATGGAATTCGTCTGGCTAGAGCCTTTAGAATCCTTGTTACCCATAATTTTGGCCCATAGTTGTATTGAACAAACTTGAAGTTTTGTGAATAGCCTCCATTCTCTTAATATACATTTTCAACACTCTTCTCGGGTATAGTGGATTAAATTCTCTTTCTTTATAGCTTTTAGGAAGTGGGCAGAAGGAAGGAAGAATGAACCCTTGATTATAATGGAAGGGAGATATAACTTTTGGCAAAAAAACTGAATCTGTTCGGAATACCACGCAGCCTGATAAAAGACAGACAGTGTATGGCTCTTGGGTGAAAAATGCTCCTAGTTCACAGATTCTCCTGGCTGAAGTAATAGCTATGAGAAAAAGGTAACCTTCATTTTGAGATGCATGAGGGATGTCTCCTTGAGAGGCTTTAAAGGAGCTTTGGTCTCAGCCTTGAGAAACAGATTAATATTCCAAGGTGGTATCGTTGGTTGACTGGAGGGTGTTTTAATGTTGCTGCCTTAAGAGACCTCCATACATGGGTATGTAAGCCTAACGATTTCCCTGAATCCAATAAGAGTGCCCCCAGCACGGAAACCTGAACTCTTAAGGTGGCTGGTTGCAGTCCTTTGTCCAACTCCTCTTAAAGGAACTGTAGTATTACAGGTTTAAAAGGAACTGCAGTAGCACAGGTGATTATACTGAATGTTTCTCTATGCGGCTGGAATGAAGCCAGAACCGGAATTTCCTCTAGATTCCACAATACACTTTTAGAGGAAAAGGGCCACACGAGTTCCCCATTATTTGAGTAACAAGAGCTGTGTAGCCTAGCTACTTGGAGTCTTCCCGCTCAATCTCCAGCCTAGACCGACAGGTTGTTCAAATTGGGATGCAGAACCGGACCTTGATGGATAAGGTCTGTGCTGAACTTAAAGGTTAGAGGTGGTCACCTTGACAGATGAATGAGAAGCAGGAACCATGGGTGGAAAGGCCATAAGGGACGGACTAGAATCATATCTGCTGTGTCCAGAGCCACTTTATGGAGGAATCTTGATAGAAGCGGTACTGGATGTAAGGCATACAGGAGACTGAACTGACCCCCCGTCTAGGAAAAAGGTGTCCTGAGCCACCACTGGTTCGCTCTTAGCTAGGGAGCAGAATTGCTTTACCTTGGAGTTCCGCCAGCAGGCAAAAAGATCTATCTGAGGATTGCCCCACTGTTCTGATAGGATGTGGAAGGCACTGTCCTTCAGCACCCATTCCTCTGGCAGAACAACCCTGCGACTGAGCCAGTCTGCTGTGACATTTTCCTGTCCTTGAATATACATTGCTCAATGGTGCTCAACCCACTGAAAGAGAAGAAAGGAGTCCCTTAGCATTGTTGAGCTTCTTGTACCACCCTGATGACTGATGTATCCCAACATTGTCCAATTGTTAGTTGGAATCAGTGCATCCTGATTGAGGAACTGCTGTTCAGAGTGCCTCAGGGCAAGGAATGCTGCACTCATCACAAGAATGTTTATGTTATACCTTACATCTAACAGTGACCACCTGCCCTGTGCTGACAGCTGATGCAGGTGAGCCCCCAAGTTCCTGAGGCATGCATCAGTTGTGATTCGGGTTTGGTGTGGATGGTCCAACTTGTGACCTGTCATGACCTCTGTCCTCCGAGACCATCACTGGAGGAAGGGAGGGTTTACTCTGTCCCAATTAGCTGCGTGAAAAAATAAGTAGGCAGCTGAGGAGCTATGTGAAACTCCTTGATGTGCTTTAGCCGATCCCCTACATTTTGCTTCCGGGGAAAATACCTTGTTGGCTTGTGTCCTGATGTCTTCCCCCAGGAGGATTTAGATCTGGCCTGTAGTTAGGGATCTCTTTCTCCAATTAATGAGAAATCCATGTGCCAACGGGCTCCAGACTACCTCTGCCCCTGCTTGTACTACTTTGTTGAGCTGTGGGGCCTTTATGTGGACTATAGCCGCTACTGGCATCTTTAATAATGTCCACGGGTCTGAGGAAAACACGAATGGCAGAGTTTTGAATTGTAGAACTACTCCCCCATCTTGAACCTGAGATACTGCTTGTGTAGTTCCTGAATGGGAATATGCAAATCAGCATCTTGCAATTGCTGGATGCCGGAAAATCCCCTTTTTGCAACTCCCTGATGCTTAATGACCAGATTTCCACTTTGAAGGGTCTGCTGAGGATAAAACTGTTCAGGAATTTGAGATCTAGGAGTGGCCTGAATCCCCCCGTGCTTTTTGGCATGATGAAGAATAGGGAGTAACCCCCCAATTGATCTCTGTGGGGGAACTTTGCTCAATAGCCCCTGCCTGTAGAAGGTTTGTAATGGTTTGTAACATCGCCTGTCTTTTGGATGGGTTGCCAGAGATAGGGGAGGGCACCACACAAGGTTGTGGGGGCTTGCTGGTGATGTCTAGGACCCCTCTGTCAGACTTGGTTTGGACCCATTCCTCGAGAAAATCTGAAAGTCTGCCCCCTACTCGAGGATGGGCCCAGATAGATTGTGACTACTCGCTGCTGATCCCTGTGTATTTGGTGCCACCATCGCCATCAGATCTGCCCCCTCGGAGGTTATGCTAGCTATGCGAGAAGAACCATACTCTCCCCCAACCCGAGAAGTTAAGAGTTTGACCCCAGTTGTAAGCTCGGTAATAAAATTTGCATACGGGGTCTGAGGACCATGAATTGCCCCTGCCCCTGACTGGGGCATGTGTGACTTAGCTATCTCCCCTGCTTTCTTCACCACCTCTTTCAGGGCTGACCCAAACAGGAGAAAACGTTCAGGATGTATTACCAAAACGACTCTTCAAAGAGGTGCCTGCTTGCTATGCCCAAAGCCAGAGGTTGTGGAGAGCTGAGGTTTGAGCATCGACCCTGACAGCCTGCTTTAACGAGTCTGCTGCCTAAGCCCATTAACTGAAGCTGATGAATGGCAGGCATGTTCTTCTCTGAGTCCTCAGGCAAATTAAAGGCTAAATCTGAGGCCCAGGACAGGGTGGTTCTGGCCAAAAAAAGGTTGGTGGCTGCCGCCTTGAGAGATGTTACTGATGCTTGGAAGGTCTTCTTGAGTAAGACATCCAGTTTCCTGTCCAATGACCATCTGTTTAGTTAGGTTTGAAATCAGAGGGTAGCTTCTGGGGCAGTATAACCACTTTTCAGGTTGCTCTTTGTCAAACCTGAAAGACTTGGAGATCTGCCGGGGCACTGGATGGGTGCATTCCAGACCCTGCTGTTCCTCCTGTATCAAGTTCCCTTCTGGCAGGAGGAATAGGAAGAGCTGTTGCCAGTTTGGAGGTAGATGTCCGGCAAAAAAACTGTTTCGGTTGAGCAGTAGTCGCAAGGGAAGATCAGAGGGAAATCTCGGCTGTGACCTTTTTTATGAAAACTCTAAGTCCTCCCGGTCAAGGTTTCACCCATTAGCTCCCCCTTCAGGAGAAGATAAACTGGAGTCTTAGGAGTCAGAGAAACGCTCCCTGCAACACTTTCCTTTAAGAGTGCTCTTAAATTTCCTTTGAGAACTAGATCTTTTCTTTCTCCTGTAATGTGAGGAATGTTGATCCTCCTCATCTGAGGATTTCTGTTCTTGTGTTGATTTTTTCGATTTCTCGTAGTGATGTGAGGAGAACTGCCCCTCAGGGGTGAGGATAAGGATGGGGTCCTCTTTCTTTTGCCTTCTTATGAGGGTTCATGTCTGGTGATCCCAGGTTGTCAGTCGAAGCATATCAGATCCAGAGCAAGGCCCGCTTTAACTTAACTTGTTTATGAGGTCCGGTGCCAGAGAGGGGGCTACAGACTGCTGGCTGACGCTGTTTCTGACCTGTCTGTTGGCTATCAGACTGAGCCAAGGAAAGGTCTGCCTCCGTCGCATCTTCCCCATTCGCAGATGCTGCCTGCTGACATTTTAGGCAAGGTGACCCAGCCAAGGTGAATTAGTAGCGGAGGACTTGCAGCGCTGGCATTTTCTGCCCCTGGAAGGTCTGTGTGAGGCCATGACACCAAAAAAGGCCCTAGTCCCAATTAATTCAGCGTCCCCCGTAGGCTTCCTGATGCTATGCTGCTGAAGCTGCGATTAACTGTGCTGGCCCTTTAAATAATTGTGCTGGCCCTGTAAGGGCAAATTACTAAGCTGCCCCCCTTATGTAATCAATAATTGCATTTCATTCCTTAAGAGACTATGCAGGAATCCCTCAGGGCATCACTTCTTGCTGGTTTTTTTTTGGGGGAGAGCTGAGCAAAGCTCTGAATTAGCGCTCCTCCTGCACGTGGCGCTCATCGATGAGCCGCTATAGCAGCCCTGCAGGCCACTGTCGACGGCGGCTGAGGTGATCATATTGCCAGCTGTCAGCAAGAGTTGCTCAGATTCGACTCCTTATGCCATAGAGCTGCGTCGTGAGGGTTCCTTGCTCCGGCTCATCGGGGATTCTCTTGTTCTAGATTAGAAGACTCCTCATGCCCGCGAGCAGCTCATCGACAGGAGCTCCTGTCGTCAACAAGTTGCCATGGTCATGCTGCAGGCCCGCCGCCGCCGAGCAGCTGATACACACAGAATGCCTTTCCATTGACGGAAAATATATGGAGCTGCTGTCAGGGAGGGGACAGATGCTTCCTAAGCACTCCAGTACTGCTTTTAATTCCCCTAAACGGACTTTCACTGCACTGCCGAAGCATTCCAGGTTGAGCCCAGAAATCGCAGGGAAAAACACTGCGGTGAAGTGGGGCCAGTCTATGCAGCTTGCAAGGCTGAGACTGGAACGCACACAGCAGCTCTGAAAACACAGCTATGATTTCTGAAATATCCGAATTTAAACAGAACTTGTTTGACTTACAGTCTGCTGTCTTCAGCTCTGCCATCTGCCTGCAGAGTACCTGCCAGTCTGAAGGCAGGAAGTAAACTGAGGGAGCTAGGAAGTGGAGGGCTGGATGTCCCCCTGCTGCAGAGGTCTGATTCCTGTCTTCCTATCAGCATCAGGAGGTACAGCCCATGAGTAAAGAATCCCAGAGACCAGCAGGAGGGAGGGGAGGAGAGAGAGAGAGAGAGACGCGCACGAGAGAGAGAGAGAGAGAGAGAGAGAGAGAGGGAAATGAATATCCCTTTTAAAGGGACACTGTCAAACCTTTTTACATCATATTTCCGTCTGAAAACTAGAGCTATGCAGGAGCTGAATATTATTTTCCTAATACCACAAATAGACTATCCAAATATTCAGAAATGAATAATGAATAGCCCATTATTCAGGTGGTATTCGTATTTGGCTGGGGTGTTTAAAAAAAAAAGAAACAAAAGAAAAAAAAGTTTCCACAGTTTTCCTTCTTTCTTGGTGGCCAGAGCTAGTCTTCTAGTCACCCCTTGGCCCTTATAACAGCAAATTCTCCCCCCAACTCTGTGTCTGCTTAATATTAAAAAAAGAATTATAGCCAGCACCACCAGAAGCCAACACAAACCCTTCTACTCAGACTAGCACCACGCTACCCAAAGCAGTATATTAATTCCGAACCCCCCATTTGACCCGATGAATTGGGGTGGGGTGCTTGTACCATCAATTCCAGGCTAGCTTTATCCGTTCCCCCCCTCAGTATCTTGGGACTCCTGCCACCCACTCCATAGTCAGCCACCAGCCAGTCAGTGTTTATAAGGGAGGCACACAGTCATGACGAAAGGGGCAGGTCAACCACATCAAAGTGATGCTTCGCAGCCTGATTTGGCTGAGGCTGCCTAGCATCACTCTGATGCTACTGACCAGCCCCCATCATCACGATCATGCACTGCCCAGACTCGCTCATGTATGACACTGGCTGGCTATGGCTAACACTACGGACCAGGCAACAGGAGTCCATGCTTCTGAGGGGGATCTGACAGAGGTAGCCGGGAGCTGAAGTTACTAGCCCCCCCTTCATCAGTCCAGTTGGGGAGGCATTTAAAAATTAATATACTGCTTTGGGAAGTGTGGGGCTTGTCTGAGGAAAAAGGTCAATGTCAGCTCCTGGTGGAACTGGCAATAAATACAGGTTACTCACCTGTAACAGGAGTTCTAGGAATGGTATATGTTGTTCATCCACACTTATTGGCAGGTTCCTTGATGCTTTAAATCTTGCCGGAAGGTCTTCAAGCTGGCTCCTTCCACCCACCCGGGTGGTAAAACTCTCGGCTCCGCCCCATGACGCCAGATCTGGCCCGCTGGAAGCTCAGGTTGTGCATCGAAGCCGGGGAAGTCGGGAGGGTGTGGTGGATGAACAACATATACCATCTAGAACTCCTGTTACAGGTGAGTAACCTGTATTTCTAGGGACATGGATATGTTGTTCATCCACACTTATTGGCAGACTCCTAGCAGTTCTCCGGGAGGAGGGAGGCAAGACACACACCCTTACTTAGGGAAAAGAGACTGGAGAACAGAGGCCCCAAAACCAGCATCCCGGCGTGACTCAAGGTCGATGTGGTAGTGGGTGATGAAGGTGTGTGCTGACTTCCAGGTAGCAGCCCTGCAGATTTCCTGGATAGGGACATCCCGGAAGCAGCCACCGATGCGCGGTATGGTGGGTGAAAGAGCTCTTATCCTCTGGGAGGCTCCATGCCCGCCAACCTATAGCAGAGATCTATGCAGGAGGTGACCCACCTGCTTATCGTCCGGCTTGGCTGCAGGTCTGCCAGGTGCGGCTTCAGCGTGAGTGACGAACAGCTGGCGAACCTCTCCCCAATTTCAGCCGTGCGCTCCTTATAGTCTGGACGCCCTTCTAGGGTCCAGAGTATGGAGCCTATATTTGGCCTCCGAGGTGTGATTGGGGTAGAACACCGGCAGAGTCAACACCTGGTAAGGTGAAACTCCGACACCACCTTCGGAAGGAATTTCGGGTGGGGGCGCAGGACAACCTTGTCCCTGTGGAAGACCAGATAAGGAGACTCGATGGAAAGCGCCTGGAGCTCTCCCATCCTTCTGGCTGATGTAACAGCCACCAAGAAGGTGGTCTTCCACGACAGGTGAGAGAGATCACACCTGTGCACTGGTTCGAATGGCTTGCCCATGAGCTTTGCCAGTACCAGCAGTAGATCCCATGGAGGTGGAGGTTCTTGCACGGAGGAAATGTGATCAAGGCCTTTGAAAAGCACCAGACCACCTTTCCTGCGCCACCGACTGCTTCCCGCCCGTGCCCGTGTAAGCAGAGATGGCTGCCAGGTGCACCCTTAGGGTCGTCGACCTAAGCCCTTGCTGAGAAAGGGACCATAAATAGTCCAAGATGCTTGCCAAGGAACAGGAGGAAGGGTCCAGGCCTTTGCCCTGACACCAAATGGAAAACCTTTTCCATTTGAAGGCATAGCATTTCCTGGTCGACTCCTTACGGGATGCCTCGACTACACTGAGGACCTCGTCGGAAAGACCCAAGGCTTGGAACTCTAGCCGCTCAGGAACCAGACCGTCAGGTGCAGGGATTGAAGGTCCGGATGGAACACCTTCCCCTGATTGACTGAAAGCAGGTCCGGGTGAGCTGGAAGCTGCCTCGAGAGCCTGGAGCTGAGGCTGAGGAGATCTGGATACCAGCATTGGTGGGGCCAGTCTGGGGCTACCAGAATCACCTGCGACTTGTCCCTCCTCGCCTTGAGAAGCACCTTGTGGATCAAGGGAAATGGGGGAAAGGCGTAGAAGAGGCCGAGGGTCCATGGCCTCGAGAAGGCATCCCCCTGCAGCAAGCCCTGCTGAGGGGGGCGGGCATGGAACAGCCTCAGCTCCGCGTTCTCCCTGGAGGCAAACAGATCCACCTTAGGTGTGCCCCAATGGGAGAACAGATCTTGTACTACCTCCGGCAGGAGAGACCACTCGTGGGACACAGCCCCTATCCGGCTTAGGACATTGGCCAGGGTGTTGGAGGCTCCTGCCACATGAATGGCTAGGAGATCCGTCTCCAGGCTGCGCCACAGTGACCAAATGCAGAGAGCTTCCTTGCACAGAGGCATGGAGCGCGTCCCGCCCTGGCGGTTTAGGTAGTACATGGTCGTGGTATCTCCGTCTGGACCTGAAACACTTGACCCCGTAGAAACGGAGCGAAGGCGGTGAGAGCTAGGCGGACCGCTCGGAGCTCCAGCAGGTTGATATGGCATCGGGACTCCCGCGGGACCAGAGGCCGTGCACTCTGTGCTCCCCCAGATGGGCACCCCAACCCATCAGAGAGGCGTCGGTCGATAGAGAGACCGTCGGCTCAGGGCGGACAAACGGGATGCCCTCCTGCAGATGAGCTGGAATGATCCACCACTGGAGAGCGTTCCACATCCCCTGGGTCACCGTCACTAGCTGGTCAAATGGATCGCAGCGTTGAAACCACTGGCTGGCCAGCCCCCATTGAAGGGGGCACATGTTCCAGTGGGCCCAATGGACCACGCTGGTGCAGGCCACCATGAGACCCAGGAGGCGGAGGAAGTCCCGAGCAGGGCGCGATTGCCCAACCAGAAATGATCGGGCAAAGGAGGAAAGAACCTCGGCCCTGTCCGCCGGGAGCCGTGCTCTGGCTCGAAGAGAGTCGAGCTCTGCCCCAATGAAGAGAATCACCTGCTTCGATTCGAGTTCCGACTTGGCCTCGTTGATGAGGAGGCCGACCTGAGAGCAAACCGGTGGGCCAGATCTCTGGACCGCTCCACCTCCTGTCTGGAGGGGCTGCTATCAGCCAATCATCCAGGTAAGGGTACACCCGGACCCCTCGGCGCCAAGGAATGCTGTCACCACTGCCATGCATTTGGTGAAGACCCTGGGTGCAAGAGACAGGCCGAAGGGCATGGCTCGGAACTCGAAAAGGATCCTTCGCTCGAAAGCAAAGGATCTCTGGTGAGCGGACGGATAAGGGGCGTGAAAAACGCGTCCTGCCGGTCCAGAGAGCAGAACCACATGCCGCGTTCCAAGGATGGTATTATCTGAGCCAGAGTGACCATCCTGAAGGTCCGAGACCTTAGGAACTTGTTTAGGTCGTGCAGGTCGAGAATGGGGCGCCAGCCCCCCGTCCGTTTTGGGACCAGGAAGTACCTGGACACAAACCCCGGGTCTGAGGGAGGGTCCGCCTCCTCTCTGATCACCTCTTTCTCGAGGAGCAGAGCGATGTCAGCTCGGTGAGCAGACAGCGAGGCTGCGGACCCAGAGGCCCCCCTGGGGGCGACGGCTCGGAAGGGCGGGGCTTGCTCGAACTCCAGAGGCAGGCCCTTTCATACCACTTCCAACACCCACTGGTCTGTGGTTATAGCAGACCAGGCGGAAAGGAAGTAGC
The DNA here is from genome assembly GCA_016271365.2 of Neoceratodus forsteri. Taxonomy (NCBI): domain Eukaryota; kingdom Metazoa; phylum Chordata; order Ceratodontiformes; family Ceratodontidae; genus Neoceratodus; species Neoceratodus forsteri. The sequence continues at coordinate 1,222,074,756 of CM057458.1, forward strand.
GGAGCCGTCCCCCCACGGGGGGGAACCTGGGGTGGGGTGACGAGGTTGGGGCGACGCCCCTCAACCCGTCTCTGGGCAGGCTTGGAGGAGGGAACGGCCGAGGGACCTCCTGGGCCTTTACCTCCCTTCCTGGAAGAGGAAGCCGCGGGCTTGGGTTTGGGACGCCAAGTGCGAGCCTGCTGGCCCTGATGCTGCTGGGCCAGACATGCCGTGGGCGCAGATGGACGAAAGGGCTTGGGTTGCGGTCTACAGCCCTTGTCCCTCTGGGCGGATGAGACCGAGTCCAGAGTGGCATTGGACTTTTCGATCCTCTGGAGGTGACCTTCCACTCCAGGGCCGAAGAGGTCGGTCCCCAGGAAGGGGACATCCGCCAATTTGTGCTGGGTGTCCGCTGTGAAGGTGGATATCCTCAGCCATGCCCGACGGCGCACAGCCACTGCGGCCGCTACTGACCTGGCGCATGAGTCACCGATGTCCAAAGCAGTCTGAAGTTGCTGCTTGGCCACTGCCCTGCCCTGGTCCCGCACCTGCTTAACCGTGGTCTGCAGGTCAGCCGGGAGATGAGGGACTACCTCGTCCAGGGAGCCCAACAGGGCGTGAGAGAAATGTGCCATCAGCACGGCCGAGCTGGCCTGACGAAGGCCAAGGGAGGATGCAGCATAGACTTTTCACCCGGCGTAGTCCAACTTCTTGGACTCCTTGTCGGGAGGTTTGTCTACGTCCCTGGCGTTTCCGGGGCGCCGGAAGACGCTGTTGGTAACCAACCCCTCGGCTGAGGTGTTCTGAGAAACCGGACAGGGAACCGGTAGGGACCACATACTTCCTTGCCATCCTGGCCGAAGGCGCAGGGCAGGAAGCAGGACGCTGCCAGAGCTCCAAGGCCAGGCCTACAATGGCCTCGGCCACCGGAAAGGCCTCCATAGGAGAATCCCCTCGGTCCAATATCTCCGTGAGGGGATACTTGGCCCGCTTGGATATGGGCTCGAGCTGCATCCCGGTGGACTCCGAGATGAGCCTAAGCAAACCCATGAAGGACGAAGGGCTATCGTCCAGTGACTGACCTCCTGAGGATTCCAAGTCGACCCGCCTGGAGAACAGGGAGGAATCGTCATCGGACTCAGAGGAGTCCGAAAACAGCTGCAGTGGGCCTGAGCCACCCTCCACCTGCCGAGGGCGATCGGGAGTGAGGGTGACAGACAGCCTATGGGGCAGACCTTGGGCCGACCGAGAATTCTTGGTCGGAGCCCCAAACAACGGCTGTGGAGGCGGAGGTTCCACCGGAATCGGTGGGGCAGCCGGTTTCGGCTGAGCAACAGGCCTGGAAGCAGGCACCTCGGCTAAGGCGAGGGGTTGCTTCGGCCACTCCGGTGACAGCCACTTGATAGCCGGGGAAGGTGACGATGTCGGCTTGCTCCCGGACAGAAGAAGCTGTTGCCACATGAGGTCCTCGTACCGTCAACACAACTTGCGTCGAAGCCTCCCCTCGTCCGAGGAGGAGGACGAGGACAAGCAGCGGCGCCGCTTGCCACGGTGCCGAGACCGAGACCGCCTGTGATGTGGGATCGGCTGGACCGAGAAGAAGTCCGAGACCGAGACCACGAACCTTGGCTTTTCCGAGGAGGGTACGGAGCTAGGGCAGGGGAAACCCGCTCTCCCCTCGGCTCGGAGGGCTCAACCGTGGACTCTGGAACCGGAGGCACGGGCAACTCCACGGACACCTCAACCACCGCCAGGGGAACCGGGGAGTGAGGGTTTTCGGCTTCACCGGTCGACAACCCGTCCAACGGGTCGAGAAAAATCTCGACTGCGTCGACTGGAGTCTCGGTCAACTGACCTGATGGGGACACCGTGAAGCCAGTGGCCGAAGCCGAAGGATCGACCGAAGTCGATGATCAACTACTCGGAGAGAGGGACCTCTCCCACTCCCAAGAGCGTTGACGGAGGGACTTACCTTTGTGGTCCTTCTTCTTGGACCGAGAGGAAGGCCCTGAAGATGTTGGTCCCTCTCCCCTAGTGGAGAGGGAGAGACAAGTTCCTTAAAAGAAGCTGAATAGGAGGATCCCAGGAGGCGGGATAAATGCCACGGCTGAGGAAGGCGAGATGCGGCCTGCGCGCCTCCTCCTCCGGGCGATCATCTGCTCAGAGCTGTTCCGCCCGGTACTTGTAGCGAAACCGCCAACCGGGCCTCCTTGACTTCACCAGAGAATAACGTTTTTGGAATAGCCCAAGTTGTGAGCCAGGCGGCTGCGGTCTTCAGGGCGTGGGCCGAGAAGAAGAGCACAAGTTGCAAGCCTGCAGGTCATGCCCAGGGCCCAAGCAGTAGACGCACGTGGAGTGCGGAACCGTCCGAGACATCTTCTGCCTGCATGGGCACCTCCGGAAACTGGGAGTTGTCCACCGCAGCTGCGAGGGAAATAAGTGACCGAAGTCTTGAAAACCTTAAGTAATTTTGGGAAAACCGAAGAAATAGGAACCAGTCTTATACGCAGAGCGTTAAGGAGGGAACCTGAGCTTCCAAGCGGTAAGGAAGATCTGGCGTCATGGGGTGGAGCCGAGAGTTTTACCACCCGGGTGGGTGGGAGGAGCCAGCTTGAAGACCTTCCGGTAAGATTTAAAGCGGCAAGGATACCTGCCAATAAGTGTGGATGAACAACATATCCATGTCCCTAGAATTACATTTTTTTTTCTCTTTTTTTATATAAAAGATCACCAAGCTGACTACCCAAATGTTTGAAACCCCAGAATATAATAGTCAGATGAATAGTTGGAAAAAGGTATTTGTACACCATCTTAAAAACCCACATTTTATGATTGCTTATCTTCTCTAAAATTCATTGCTTTTTCTAGTAGTTTTATCCATTTCCTTTCTTAGTAGAACTAAAATGTTTGATAATGGTGTAATGCTACTGAACCTTTTTTGTATAAAAGTTCTTCATATTGCATACTTCCTCAACATAAAGAAATGACAGTTACGTAAGGAACTTACCGCAACAGTAGATCTTCGAGAGAGGCTCTTGCAGTAGGTAATTACATATAGTACTGATGTCGGCAGGCAGCAGGACCCCACGGAAAAATTTCTAGCTAGCAGTCCCTGGCGAGGGACCGCCCCCACGTCAGGTGACCCGGCGTCAGGAGGCGTCGGTATAAAGGCGGTCCCGATGCCGCCTTCCAGTTCTTTCCATACAGGCCAGAAAGGCCCGGACGAGAGAGGAGAGGATATTTTCATCACGGGAAAAGGAGCTGAAAAAGCCTAGGGGGATGGAGGGTGGGAAGGTATTTACCTACTGCAAGAGCCTCTCTCGAAGATCTACTGTTACAGTAAGTTCTTACGTAACTGTACTATCTTACTTTGAGAGGGCTCTTGCAGTAGGTAATTACATACAGGACTGAATCCCAAGCAGTCTGGAACAAAGAGAGGCACCGGGAGGAGGAAAACTACTCCAAGAAACAGTTCTAGCTGCATAAGCCTCAAGATAAGAGGCCTTGCAAAACAGCCAGCCCGAAGCCTGCTCTATGGCGAGAGGCAACATCCAAACTGTAGTGTTTAGTGAAGGTATGAACGGAAGTCCAGGTGGCGGCAACACAGATGTCTGCTGCAGACACATTTCTGAAACGGGCTGCTGAGGCAGCTACTCCTCTGGTAGAGTGGCCTCTTACCTGACCCGGGAGGGTCTTGTATTTGTCATAACAGAAAGTGATGCAATGAGCCAACCACTTAGATAGGCATTGCTTAGAAACAGCGCTGCCTTCCCTTTTATGAGCAAAAGAGACAAACAATTGATCAGCCTTTCTGAGATCCTTCGTCCTGTTGGTGTAGTATCTCAGAATCCGGTGAACATCCATAGTATGGAGTAAATACTCCCCTTAATTAGAGTACTGTGTGAAAAAGGTGGGTAACTCTATGGACTGATTTAGAGTAGACTCTGCTACTACTTTAGGGAGAAATTTAGGATTCGTGCGAAGAGCAACATGTTCCTTATGAAAAATCAAGTATGGGATTTTGCACATCAGGGCCTGGAGCTCAGAAATTCTCCGAGCGGAAGTAATGGCCACCAGGAAGAGAGTCTTCCACGAAAGGAACTTCAAATCCGCAGAAGCTGCCGGTTAGAAGGGAGGCAGAGTAAGTTTCTCGAGAACAAAGTTCAAGTCCCAAGGGGGAACAGGAGTACGGAGAGGGGGTCTCAGATGGAGGACCCCTCCGAGAAAGGTCTTAGAGACCTCCGATTGAGCGAAAGTTTTCTCTGCAAAGGGGATATGATAGGCCAAGATGGCCACCATGTGTACCTTCAGAGAAGAATGACTGAGACACAGGTCAAACAGATGACGTAGATACTCCAGTAGAAGCCCTGCTGAACAGGAGAAAGGTTCCGCGTTCTTGGAAGCGGCCCAGATAGCGAATCTTTTCCACTTCATGGCGTAAGTGGATCTTGTGGAGGGTTTTCTGGCCTCCAACGAAATCTCCACCACTTGGGGAGACACCCCAAAATGGGAGTGAGCTAAGTCTGCAGGAGCCATGCATGCAGCTGAAGGGATTTGAGGCCTGGATGGACCAGGGTCCCCTGATCCAAGGTCAATAAACCTTGAGATAGAGGAAGAGGAAGAGGATGATCCTCTGAGTATTGCAGTAGAAGAGAAAACCAAACTTGCCTGGGCCAGAAAGGAGCAATCAGAATCATTTGTGCTCCTTCTGAAGCTAGTTTCTGCAAGACTCGTGGAATAAGTGGAATTGGGGGAAAGGCATAGGCGAATCTGTCCTTCCAGTCTAGAGACAGAGCGTCTCTCCAAAAAGCGCCTCGCTCTGGAACGAGCGAGCAGAAGACAGGAAGCTTTGCATTTAGGGGGGATGCGAACAGGTTGACCTGTGGTGTTCCCCAAAGTCGGAAGATATTGTCTAGGACCCCTTGCTCCAGTTCCCACTCGTGAGTCAGAGCAGAAGAGCGACTTAGCTTGTCTGCCAGGGTGTTGTTGACTCCCGGAACGTGAACTGCCGTGAGGTGAAGGTCGTGTTGTGTTGCCCAATCCCAAACCCTCACTGACTCCCTGCAAGAGGGTAGGACCGAGTCCCTCCCTGTTTGTTGATGTACAAAACCACGCACATGTTGTTCGTCTGGACGGCTAGGTGGCCGGGAAGGATGTACTGGTGAAGGGCTTGGAGAGTGTACAACACTGCCCGAAGCTCAAACACACTAATGTGGAGAGCTTGTTCGAACTTGGACCAGGAGCCCTGGGTCCAATGATTGCCTAGATGGGCTCCCCAACCTTTGCCCGAGGCATCTGTGGTTAGAGTCCCGGAGGGGGGAGGACAAAAGAAGGGAATTCCCCGAAACAGGTTCTCTCAAACCATCCACCACTGCAAGTCTCGAAGCATCGGTGAGGAGACCAGAACTGGGTGATCTAGGTCGTCCACTAACTGATCCCATTGGGAGCGCAGAGTCCACTGAGATATTCTCATGTGGAGTCGAGCGTGAGGAACAGTCGGGATAGCAGCTGCCATGAGCCAGAGAAGGCGAAGGACCGACCTTGCAGAGACCCGCCTGCGGCCGGACAGCAGACTTATTTGAGTCTGGAGGGTGGAGGAAGGCCCTGCCCATGGTCGTATCGAGAATTGCCCCAATAAACTGTAGTCTCTGGGATGGGATCAGGTGAGACTTGGAATGGCTGATGGTAATACCCAGGCAGGCAAAAACCTGCTGGGTAAGGGAGAGCAGCGTAGAGTTCCTCCTGGATGAGGCCAGCCAGGAGCCAATCATCCAGATGCGGGAAAACCTTCCCAGTGCACTTGGTGGGCGCCACCACTGCCAGACATTTGGTAAATACTCGGGTGCGAGGATAGACCAAGCAGGAAGCACCTTGAATTGGTAGTGGTCCCCTGGAACACAAAACAAAGGTATCTCTGCGGTGAGGCAGACCGAATGGAAATGTGCAGGTAAGCATCCTGCATATCCACAGCACACAGCCATTGACCTGGCGGGAGAGGGCAGAAGGCTCTACAAAGCATCCTGAACCTTTTGTATTCCACAAAAAGATTCAGGGAACTGAGATCCAAAATTGGTCAGAGATCTCCCGTCTTCTTTAGGACCAGGAAGAAATGGGAATAGTAACCCGTCCCTTGCAGATGGAGGGGGACGGGTTCTATTGCATGTTTCAGCAGTAGAGCTGAAATTTCCTACTGGACTAAGGGAAGAGGTTCCCTTGAATACAACAACTTCAGAGGAGGGTGGCGAGGTGGTTTCTGAAGAAACTCTATTGAGTGTCCTTCTGCGATGAGTTGGAGCACCCAAGAATCTATTGTTATCCTCTCCCAGCCCGGAAGGTGGAGGGAAAACCTCCCTCCTACCGGTTCCTCCGGGGAGTCCAGAGGCTGTGGGAGAGGGAAGGAGTCAGGTGGTGTGGGGCAGCGCTGCAGCTGAAGCACCCGCTGCCTTTTTTGGGCAGGGGGGCTTAGCAGCTATGGGGGCCCGGTGTTTTGTGGCCCGCCTTCCCTGGGGTTTCACCTTGGGCCGAGTCCATCTGCAAAAGGGACGGCGCTGCTGCTGATGGGGACGGTACATGGAATCGACAGACTTCAGTGCCGTCCCCTTATCTTGCAAATTGGTGATGATGTCCTTGACATCACCACCGAAAAGCACCGACCCCCGGAAGGGCACTTCCTGGATAGCGGATTGCACCTTCGGGACCAACCCTGATACGCGGAGCCCAGCATGACACCGTAGGCCTACGGCGAAAGCTGAGCTCCGTCCAGCAGTGTCCACTGCATCATATGTCGCATGAAGCATGTGTCGACTGGCCAAACGAGCACAGCAGACAAGATCAGCCAACTCATGCTTGACTTGGGAGTCTAGCAGGGAGTCCAATTTGGCTTCCACCTGAGTCAGAATGGCCTTCTGGTAGTCCCCCATATGGCCGACATAATTCAGGGCCCTGATTCCCAGCGTGGAGGAAGCAAAGATCTTCTTCCCATACTGGTCCAGAAGGCGGGATTCCTTATCAGGTGGCGACCAGCTGAGGTGTTTTGGGTTGGCCGACCAGCCGTGAGCGGCGCTAATCACAACCGAGTCAGCACGAGGGTGAGAATCCAGGAAATCAACACCCTCTAGAGCCTGATATAGCCTGTTTGACTTCCTTGGAAGTGGGGCTAAAGCCGACGGTTGTTTCCATATGGTGGTGATGAGGTCGGCATGAGGCTCTATCCAGGGTGGCACCAAGGTAAGAGCTGTCATGGGCAGATCCAGATGTTCAGCGAGTTTCAGACGCTTAGGATCTGGTTCCAAGGAGTGCAACTGATGAACCTCCTGGATTTTCCTTAGCAACTTCATAAAAGAAAATCTTCCAGAGGCGACTTCGGAGGAGTCTTTGGCCTGGACTTCGACGGAGAGCGTGGCTAGTCGTCCCTCTCGGAGCAACCACTGGAAGAATCCGAGGAGTCCGAGGGTGAAGAGGAGGAGGAAGAGGAAAAAGGACTCCCTTTCCTGACTAGGGGGAGGAGCGGACCCCTTGGGAAGCCCCTGGGAAGCATGTCCTGCCCCTCTCTGGACCCTGAAGGAAGAGCCCTGGTGTCCGGAGGTGGTGAGGGAGTATGCCACCTCGGACATACGGGAACCTGGGATGGCACCATCGTCGGTGGACGGCTCTCGACCTCCCTGGTGAGCTGAGCCTTGGCCTCAGCCCATTAGGGGGACAGAGTCTCCTGCAGGTCCACCGGCGGCGGTGGAAGAGAAGGAGGAGGCGGGGGATAAGGATACGGGTTGTACCCATATGGAGAGTATGCAAAACCCGGCAGCGGAAAGCCCGGTGTCTGGTATTGTGGCGTCAGGTACTGCGGCGCCGGATACTGTGGTCCCGGGTATGTCGGCGTCAGACAGAAAGGAGGATACCCTGGAGCCAGGGGAGCTGCCGGAGGAATCAGCCCGGCCGGCAGCCTCACGGGCGGATCCACATTGGAGGGCCCGGAAGGCGGAAGGCCCAGCAGATGGGTGACATCCGGAAGCGGGATGTCGCCCGGAGTCGGCAGAACCGGCGTCGGGGCCGGCATCTGGGGAGCCGACGTCAGATCCGGCGCACCTACTGGGGGATGGTCTGACGGAGGAAGGTCCCCAGCGTCGGCCAGGGATGGAGGGGAAAAATCCCCGGAGTCGAGCTGGGGGGACTCTGGGTCCCCGGACGACAGCAGGCTGCGAGAACGGAATGGCCGGACGTGGGGGGGCAGTCGCCGGTTCCGTCGCGACAGACGGACCCGAGCCGGCGTGCGGCTACGGCAAGTCCCAGCGGCGCTGGAGGAGCGGCATCCGGCTTATGAAGCCTTCACGAAGGCAGGCCAGAGAAGGATCGGCCAGGTCCGATGGAAGAGGCCATGTGCCTACCGGCCTCCTCCGCGCGGACATCGGAGGGGCCAACGCCCGACATACCAGAGTCGCCCACGCCAGTAGGCTGCGAGCCTGTGGTTGAACCGGGGGCGGAGGCCTCCAACTGCTCGGAGGCGCCCGAAAGGCCCGAGCGCGAGCCAGATGGGCAGGCCGACGCCCCCTCGGAAACCTCCGAGGCGGCCGTCAAGGAGCGGTCTCCCGGAAGGGACGTTACCTGTGTCCCGGCGGCTCCCGAGGGAGAGACAGTAGAGGAGCCCTTGTCCCGGTGCCTCTCCTTATCCTTTTTCTTCCGGTGGCGTTCGGGGAAGGTGGACGCCTGCCTCAGTTTTTTTGAGCTCCTTCTCCACTGAACTCATCTTTTTCTTCAGAATATGGGCTTCCAGGGATTGCTGCTGCCTTTTCCGGTACCCGCATTGAAGCTGAGGCAGTGCTGACACTTCTCGACCGGGTGATCGAGGCCTAGGCAGAACAGGCGCAGGGAATGGTCGTCCTTGTGCGGTAATGGGCATCGCACAAATCGCACTTATTTTTGTGCACAGAAGGTGTAGGGGACGACATACACCGACGATGGTACCTGACATTAGTCGAATAAACAAAGAATTTTGGTAAAACAGGCGAGAGATTGGGCTGTGAAGCACAAACTTTTCAATGAGATAGCCTGCACGAGCTAACGGCGGAAAGAACTGGAAGGCGGGCGTCAGGGACTGCCCCTTTATACCGACGTCTCCTGACGCCAGTCACCTGACGTGGGGTTGGTCCCTCACCAGGGACTGCTAGCTAGAAATTTTTCAATGGGGTCCTCCCGCCTGCCGACGTCAGTCCTATATGTAATTACCTACTGCAACAGCCCTCTCGAAGTAAGAGCTCCTCAAACAGTGCAGTCACTAATACTGCATAGTAACATGGGTATTAACCAGAGTCGAAAGAGAGCTTACCGATTGGTGCAAAACCACCAGCCGAGCAAAATGGAGCGGGTATTAATCCCGCAGTAATGCCCGCTGGTGCTATCCCTGTAACAACCACCAAGTCGCATACAGTAGCCATCGGTAGTGCAGCACTGTATGTAAACCAGCATCAGAACGTGCTTGTAAACAAGAAAAAGAAAGGCTTCCCAGCCACCCAGTGTACACCGACTTAACTATGTGCCTAAGAAAAAGAAAGATAAATCATAGTCAAATTGTTACATGCTAATTAATCAGAATGGGAAGAGAGTAGACAATGTCTGGAACTGCACTCGCAACTGTTTACCACTAACCACAATGCGGTTTCAGAAGTGACACATTAATATGTCTCGGCCAGCTACCCGATCAATACTGTTCCATGAACGCAGACAGACACCGAAGCGAACATATCACATAGAGAGTTTTGGCAGCAAATAAACGTTATCGCAACTAAATCGCATGACTCCTTCCCTCATTGTACAAAATATGGCTAATAAGCGATGTTGTAATGCGAGCACCGCATGTATACCAAAGCGATTTGCGGACCACCGACCTTGTACAAAATATGCAAAGTAGATACTCCTGAATGAGAGTATCAGCAACAAACAGTGATAACACAATATTACAAGTGAAATAAAAACATTTTACTCGCATACTTACTAAAACAAAGCACACCATTCAACTAATGATTGTGTAGCCTTTCAATCACAAACCTATAAATATTTATGAAGAAAAACACCACCATATAAATAAATATGGCTGGCAGGAAATGAGAAGTGCTCAATATTTGTACTGAAAATGATCATTTCTTCAACATTCCATATCTCTTACAGTATAAGATATGACACTTAATAATAAAACACTACCTACTACCACAGTGCCCATGTTACAAGAGCATTAATCCCCTCCAGAGTCGGGCTCTACTACGGGATTAATGCCTGGTTTGTGGTTGGAAGCAATCAGCCCAAGTGCCTGCACCAACCCCAAATCCAGGCACTAATCCCTAGTACAGCCTCCTCTGTTGGGGATTAATGCTTACATACTCTCCTCTCCTCACACTGCATCATGAGTGTCTAGGTTGTGTTGGGGTGTTCTCAAGTCCAGGAATGATGCAGGGGAAGTTTTTCAAGGAATGTTACACATTTGTGTGTGGTAACATCAGTATATCGGGCAGCCTATTTTTCACTTTTAAAACAAAATAAAGGAATCAGAATCAAACTACCAGCTACAACAGAAATCTCTGCAGAACGTAAGGAATTGTTTTTAGAATCTAGAGACTTTGCGGCCTAAGGGGTACCTTTAAGGTAGCTGGGCAGATAAATTGAGGACGAGCTTAACACACAAGGAAAGAATGAAATTCGTAAAAAAAAAAAAAAAAAGTACTAGCAGATATGTGGGCTGTACCCATTTAAAGTGGGGGGGGCATATTGCTAACATTAAAAAAAAAAAAAAAAATGTATTCTGTAGAAGGCAAAAGGCAGCATCCAACCAGCAAGACAAACAAATTAATTAGTAACCCAAGGGCCAGTGATAGCTACAGCAGGATGTGGGGAAGAAATGTTGTTAAATCCTATTTAGGGTACCAGACCAGCTGAAATACAGATTTAAAATTACTTAAAAATTGACTGGACAGGAATAAATTTTAGGGGACAGGGAACATTTACATTTCAGAGCAAAGGAAAAATTAAAATGGTGGACACAAAGCTCAGATTCCCATACATCAGAGTACCTATTTATTTAATGGAGACGTGCACCAACAACACACTAACACTGTACCTTCACACAGGCTTCAGCTGGTGGTCTCCTGAAGATGCAGTTTCATTTTCTTTGCTACAACTGTTACTGCACTTGCGGTGGATCGGCAGTACCTTTGGGTCATGGGTGCCCGATTATTTTATTTTCAAAACTGACATCTCACCTCTCCCTTAATAGCCAGCCCTAAAAAATTAATTTCTAGGCATTAACCTGCATACTATTGTTTGGAAGGACAGGGCTTTTCTTGGACATTTGTTTTTTGGAGAAGACAGCTCTTCCAACATCCCCAGTGGGGTCACTCCTCTGTCTTCCATTAGCACAAATCAAACCCACTTGTTCTATGCAGATATCCGCCTCCTATCCTCAACCCTAATATCTACCTATAGGAAAATATACCTGCCCAGGTCTGAGGTGCCTGCAGTTGTGCATTTTGATTCACAAGCCCTGCTCATGGTACAACCAGTCAGGCCACATGCAAAAACATCCAGTGGGTATTCCTGGGGTTTAGCAAGAAATGTTTCCGTTTCTCTAGTAATCCGATTCTTAAGCATGTTGACATGGTCAGAATGTCTACAGTGATGAACTGAAGGTCTTTATCTTTGATAAAATGCAGTGTGTGTGTGTTTGTGATAAAAGCATGTATTGTTAAATAAGTGAATACAGGGCTCAAAATTCCCATCCTTGCGTAGGGAGAAAGAATTATCCTTGAAAAGCCCCAAAGCTGTCCCGCTTTAGCTCAAAATGCAGACAGACAGCTATGCCACTGCAAGACTAAGCGGAGGTGCAAACAACCAAAAATAGACATCCAACCAAACAAAAAGCCAAGGCACTAGCCCTCCATAGCGGAAACCTTAAGGAAGGTAGACAGTGATTTCCATCGTGTCATATAAGAAGAGAAGGTGGTTAGCTACTTGAAGGGTAGTGGGCTGCAGGACGTCCGTCAACATGGCTTCACATGGGGGAGGTCATGCCATGTGAACCTGATAAGAGTTCTTCGATTGGGTGATGAGGGTGGTTGAATTGGGGGGGGCAATGAATGTGGCCTATCTGGACTTCGGAAAGGCCTTCGACACTGTGCCCCACAGAAGACTGATAAACTGGAGAGTTTGTGGGTTGGATGGAAAATAACAAGGTGGATGGACAACTGGTTGACTGGTAGAAGTCAGTGGGTGGTAGTAAATGGGGTGAATTCTGGGGAGGTGTGAGGTGACGAGTGGGGTCCCACAGGGGTCAGTGCTAGAGCCCATCCTATTTAACATCTACATTGGCAACATAGCGGAGGGGCTGCAGTGGAAGGTCTGCCTTTTTATCAATGATACGAAGATCTGCAACAAGATGAACACCCTAGAGGGGGGTGGAGGCTATGGGGGAAGATCTAAGGTTGCTGGAGGGGTGGTTGGAAACATGGCAGCTAAAATTCAATGCCAAAAAAATGTACAGTGATGCACATGGGGTAGAATAGTCCACAAGCAAACATTACACTGGGGGGAGGGGGAATAAAAGCAACCGGGCAGGAGAAGGATCTAGGAATCCTAATCACAAACAACCTTAAGATAGGGACCCAATGCAGCAAAGAGGTGGGAAAAGTGAATAGAATGCTGGCGTACATAGGGAGAGGGATAACTAGAAGAAGGCGGGAGGTGTCAATGCCACTGTATAAATCCATGGTGAGGCTACACCTGGAGTGCGGGGTTCAGTTCTGGAGACCTCACCTATACAAGGACATAGATGACGTGGAAAGAGTACAGGGAAAGGCCACCGATATGGTGCATGGGTTAAGTGGGAAGCCATACGAAGAGAGGTTGAAGGTGTTGGATTTGTACCCACTGGGGACCAGGAAGGAGCGGGGGGACATGATAGAGACATTCAAATATGTGAAGGGGATTAATAAAGTGGGGGGGGAGCTTATTCACAAGGAACGTAGGCACCAGAAATGGAAATTATGTACATACCGTAGTTATTGATCTTCTCTTGTATCTTCACTATTCATTACTGCTGGGTGTAAGCCGGGGGCGTGAACCAGCTACGGGAGTTGTTGGGTTTTTGGAGGAGGAGTCGGCACTGTGACACTGCTACAAGAGCAACACACACGTGGTGCACAAGGGGCGGCCTCCATCCCAGTTCTGTAAGCCGGGGAGGCGAAATAAAAACAACAGAAGAATAAGAGCGAGGCAAGAGAGACGAGGTATAGTTAAAGGAAAGGAAACAAACTGAAAAATGAATAAGCTGAAATGAGGACAGGAAAGAGAAGAATCCTGCCCTAAGGGACCACAGGGCCTCCTTCCTTGGGTGGCTCTGAGGGAGGAACAGATAAGGGAAAGGAAGAAGAGGAAAAGCGAAGAAGACGACGACGAGAGGATATTGGGAGGAGGGGAAAAATACTGCCACAAATCCTGAGTGAAACTGGCTTAAAGCTTATCAGCTTGTATCTTGAGCAGGGAGCAAGTATCCCTTCAGACAAAACTGGTTTGGGTGGTTCAAATGACCTTCTAGACAGCTTAAAATGAGAGAGGCAGATTTCCCTACACATCCCGCTGTCCTACTACCTCTCACTCAAGCCAAGAGCTCACAGAATACCAAGGCAGACTCTGTTCCGGAGAGGGCGAGCCCCCAACTAGGTAAACGGAAAAAGACCCCTCTATCACACAGATATGTGCTAGTACTGGGGGGAGGAGGAGCCCTAAGGGAGGGCAACCTCTTGTCAAGCTGGACAGAGATAGAGAAGGAGCTCCTTCTGACTCCCTGGAGAAGGCAGGGCCAAATGGACCAGACCACCAGTTCAAGATGTTAATTTTTTAATCGGTTTAGAACAGGTATTGACTAGCATTACCAGGTAATCAAGGGGCACCAGTTAAGACCGAAGACTGAGGGTTAGAAGACTGTTTTAGAGACTAACCCTGATGTCCGGAGACTGAGCTAATGTGGCCCGAAGAAAGTTCCTGAAGGAAAACCTTCCAGGAAATCAGAGAGAGTTCCCTCAGATGAAAAGGACGAAGTTTTGCCCACTCACCTCCTACTCAAATCCTTCACATGTTTTTAGAGAAGAACAGAAGGTCCCAAGGAACCAGAGTATTTAGTCCCCCCCCCCCCGAGGGGAGGAGGAGGGCGAGCAGGGTCGGGGAGACGCCCATGAGGGGAAGGTGGGAGGGATTCACTAATGAATGGTGAATATACAAGAGAAGATCAATAACTACGGTAGGTACTTAAATTTCCATATCTTCCCTTGTCAGTCTTCACCATTCATTACTACTGAGTGAGTACCAAGCCCCCCCCCCAGGGGGCCCGAAATTTGGCCCTGAGGGAACAGATCCCTCAGCCTTCTACTGGTGGAAAGCAGGAGGAGATGCTAACCAACAGACTGAGGCAGTCTAAGGTCGCTGAGGGCGAGGGGGTGTCTCCCGTGGCCGGGGGGGGGGAAGAGATGGAGGATGCCCCTGAAGAATCCTCCTCACCCTGCGGGAAAACAGGCAGGTCCCCCGGAAAGCAGAGGAAGTCACTCTACACCAGGCAATGGGTAACAGTCTGGACAGACGAAGCCAAGCCATCCAACTAGTGCAGATCGCTGTCCCTGCCAGTCTGGAAGCCACGTCGTTGGCGTCATAAGATGCCCTCGCTTGGTGCCTTGCAAGCTCCAGACCCTGTGCAGAGAGGGCAATGGCTTGTCTACACTGCTCCGTATCAGGCATAGACGCCAGAACCTGCATTAGCATCGACCACAGATGCCTGTGGTAGGCAGCGTGGTGTGCCTGATGTGAACATATGCACATCAACACACGACTTGAAGAGAAGACTCTTCGTCCCCACTGATCAAATTCAGCAGGATCCGGGGGTCTGTCGTATGCTTGGCGCCGAGGCCCAGAAGGAGTTTCTAGGGATGTCAGGCCTGAAGGCAGGTGAGGTACAGAAACTAGAGACTCATGGGGGGCACAATACCGTCTCCTGCAGTCTGCCGGGGCTGAAGAAGGGGCAGCTGGAAACTGCCAGGTGTGGATAGGCCAGGAAGGCACCACGAGGTGGCAAGTGCTGAATTCACTGAGAAATGCACGCATCTGACGCTCAGTATTGTCCCTGCGGATGAAGGAGATACGAAGCTCCGAAACCAGCCTCGAAAGGGACCGCTGATATTCAGTGAAATCAGCATCTGAGAAGAGGTGGACTGAAGGTTCCTCTTTCTCAGGAGAGGAAGATGAGGAGGAAGTGGAGCTTGAATGTTCAGAAGACTCCTGCGGTGAGGGGGACAGGCGGAAGACCTGTTCGTCCATGGCCCTGACGTATGAAGGGAAGGCCACCACAGTAGCTATGAAAGTCTCCCAAGTTAACGGCCCCATGGGACCCACATGGCCCGGGAGAGAGGGGGGTGGCTGCAGAGGGATGGGCGAGGTGCACCTAAGAGCACGTGCCTGGCCTCTGCCAGGGCTCTGAGATCCAGGGAGCGAAGCCACCAAGACTAGGAACCCTGAGATCATACCGGGTTGCGAGGAGGTAACGTGAGAAAGCAAACTCCGGAAGAGCCCAAAAGGGGAATCTCCCCTGTGACATGACTGAGGTTGCATGTGTCTAGAAGGGCAACCCTCAGTACCGCCACTAGAAGGCACTCTGGAGAACCCCTCGGGGCAGTGGGAATGCGCCGCCACGCCTCACCCCGACCTCTCAGTCCCTCCGACTCCGGAGCAGCCCTTTTCCTCGACACCAGTGCAGGACCTCCCCGCTTCACGAGCCTCAGAAGGGAGACCACAGAAGCGTGGCTCTCCACCCCTTCCTGAAGAGCGTCAGCAGCACCAGAGATGGCAGCTGCCTGTGCTCTCTCAGGAGAGGGCATCCTCCCACGGATCCCGGAAGGATCTGCCGTAGAAGGTCACTGGCCAAGGCGAACCTGTTCCAGGGACTCGGGGAGAGGAACACTGGGCCGCCTGACACCGCAGCCTACAGAGAGTTCCGAATCCGAAAACTCAAGCTGCCAGTCCGGGTCCACCTCCGAGTCATCCTCCCCCGAAGGAGTCAAGCAGAGTGACCTCCAGAGAGGCTGCCCCAGAAACCTCTCCTGCGACGGCATCAGGAACAGCACAGACGTAGGCTGCGCCGATGCCAACTCGAGTCCCCTGCCCCGCTGATGGTGCCGGGAATGCCAACAGTGCCACCCAAGTCCCCAGCTCTGCGGATGGTGCCAGAACCCAAAGTGCCACCACCAGCGGCGCCGGCCAAGTCCAAGGCCCCGTGAATAGCACCACAACCCAAGGTGGCATCGCTAGGCAGCATCAAGGGTCCACCAATGTTGGGCCCCACAACCGGAGGCTGGGACATTGGGGGAGCCTGCACCTCCGAGGAGGTGACTGCCGGGACGGTGCCAATGATGCGACCCTGGGAAGGACTGCACCGTTCTTCCGGCGCCAAAGAGGAAACCTCCTCCTCGGCAAGGCTGGAAGTGGAGGTGGTTCCCTCCTCGCCGGGCCGTATAGACCTGGGAGGGAACCCAGAGTAAGGGTCAAGAGATCTGACCTGGGAGGCCTGCAGCCGACGTCATCCTCCAAAAGTTGGCGGCGCCCTGTCGACTTTACACGCGTGTTTTTTTCCAAAACACGGCGGTCCATGGAAAAACAGGCATCGCAGTGGTCCATTATCATGGTTGGGTCCCAGGCACCGAAGACAAACATCTTGCCGGTCCGAGACAGAAAACTGCTGGCCACAAGGGCACCGATGCATGGGGGTACAGCCCACCTTGGATTTACACTTGGCCCCTGAATTGGACATGATGCGAATTTTATATACAGAAAAGCTCCCGGTGCAGTCAAAATATAAAACTGAACAGTCTTACTGCTTCAATGGCGTCAGGAAGAAACCGGGATGAAGGAAAATAACGAACTTCGAACTACAGGCCTAATGGCAAAGCGACAACTCTCGACTCGCACAGCAGGTGCAGTCTCAATGGCGGGAGAAACAGAACTGGGATAGAGGAGGAGTCTGTGGTTCCTAATGCCCACCCCTTCACAACCACGTGAAATGCGTCGCTGTTGTGGGCAGCGCCATCGGTGCCGACTCCTCCTCCCCAAAAACCCTCCCATAGCGGGTTCGCGCCTCCAGCTAACACCCAGCAGTAATGAATGGTGAAGACTTGACAACGGAAGATCTAGAGGGCACAGACTGATGGTGGAGAGGGGAAGGTTTAAGAGTAACGTGAGAGGGCATTACTTCACTCAAGAGGGTTGTGGTGCCCTGGAACAGTTTGCTGGAGAAAGTGGTGGAGACCAGAACTGTGGAGGGATTCAAGAGGGTATGGGACAAACACAAGGGACTGACTAGGGAGTGGAGGGTGGAATATATGGAATCTATGGGCAAGGGGGCCAAGTAGAGAGGGGAAATGAGCAGACTCGATGGGCCAAGAAGGTCCTTTTCTGCCGTCACATATCTATGAATCTATTCATTGCAATATACATCAAAAGTCAAGCTGTGCAAAAAAGTTGGGTGCAAAAAGGCGAGTCATACCGACCCCAATGTTTCACACCTGCACTTTTTCAAGGGGAGATGGGACGGGGGACCTAGGGAACCGATGGTAAGAGTACTGTCAGAAGAATCAGATATCGAGAATTCAAAACACATTGTACTAGAACATGTGTTGACTAGATCGTGCCTTAAAAAACTACATACCAACTATAATGTTATTACAGGGTCGTGGGAGAACTAAATGAGTTTAAAAAAAAAAAAAAAAATCACTGACAATTGAAAGTAAGATGAAGAAAACTTCAGATAAATTTTATTATTTACAAATATGGGACAATATCCAAATCGATCATTCAGATCAATTAGCTTCTTACCCCCAGTGTAGTAATCCAAAAGCCATCAAGCCATCCCGTCACAATAAACTTATCATATGAAACTTCCCCTACAGGTGGTAAAACCTCCTTAATGCCAATGAATCTGATAAATGTTTAGTGGTACTGCTGAACGGGTTGATATGATCCACAAGAACATACTCCAAACTCCGAATTTCCTTGATCAATCGCCCATACATGCTCCCCTATTCAGAGCTTGAATGCTCTCTTAGTTTCACCCACGCAGTATATCCCGCAACTGCATGTGGCTAAGTATACCATGTGGGTGGAATTACTGTTAAACTGATAAATCTCCATTTGTTTCCTAGTTGCAGGATTCAACATTTTTTTGCATTCTGCACAGATGAGCAATACTTACAACTGCCACATGAAAAATACCAGTGGGGAGGGGGTGGCAACAAATTACCTTGACTAACAGGGGGCGACTCATGGACCAGCTGGTCCCTCAGTGTACATGCTCATCTGAAAACCGCATTAGGTGCTTCCCTACAAATGTCAGCCAGAGCTGAATCTGTTCTTAACATGAACCAGTTATATCAAGGATATTCTCAAGTGCCTTTTTGCACCCACCTTTTTCACAGCTTGACTTTTGAATTATACCGCAATGATATTTTTGTAGGACGTGATGCGAATCGTCTTCCTTAAGGTTTCAGCGACAGAGGGCGAGTGCTTTGGCTTTTTCTTTACTTTAGATCAACCTAGTGCACAGAACACAGTTCTTCCCAATGTTGTAATAAATTAAAACGCTGCCCCAGGTTTACTAACATTTTTTTACTTGTCAAACTTCAGGTTATCACTTAATGCACTGAAAAAGGCTACACAGACTTGCAACTCAAATTTCCTTTGGCCATGATCAAGGATTTTTGTTAGTGCTTTTTGATTCCAACTCGCAGCAACTAGTTTCTAGTTGCATGGCTCCCAATACCTTTAGTCCTACGAAGCATCCATCATGAGACAGATCTTCAGCCATGCTGCACAACTACCTACCGGTTGCACACATTAAGTTATTGTGGTGCACACTGGCTGTCCGAAATGCACAACGCTGTATGCCCACAAAGGAAGCCACAATATCCATTACTGACAAAAGGAAAGAACACTCGAGTCAGACCTTTACGTCATGGCTTATTAATTTTAAGCGTTCCAGTTAAGAAAAACACAATTCAATTCACTGAATGCTACTAGGCTAGAAACCTCAGATATAGTCACCTTAGTTACTATGGGTTGCAGCAAAACTGTGAGGACAATTACAGATATCCATCAGTGCTGAACGGTTGATTGGTAGGGAAAGTGTACTTTCTAATAAAAGCAAGTAAACTGTTGAAAGAAACAAAGTTAAAGAAGCAAGTTGAAAGATTGGTATGTCACTCTGTGTACAGATGAAGCTTGATGAAACTAAAGTCTCTATGGCACTCATCCATTTTTCATTTAGGAACTCCGAGCAGATACTTATCACAGCACAATGTACACAAAAGTCCAATCTTCAAATGTGACAAGAATTCTGGTACTCTTCCTGAATATAAATATCAACCAGTGAAAAGCCACAGATGCAGAGCATCACAAACAGCAATATTTTCTACAGAGCACGTCAAGTAGCAACTTTTTAGTGCCATCGTGAATGGTGTCCAGTCAGATTCTGAAGTTATTCAACCAGGGCACTGCATTTAGTATTTTCAAAAATACACAATTCCATTATACAAAATCTTAAAATCTGCTTTTCTTCGGGGAGGGAGGAGAGACAGTTCCTCAAACAGTGTAAATCAGCATACTATGCACTAAAAATATGATGCAAATTGGGTGTTTTACACAAATTCCACAGCAAGTGCTGTTGTAAATGGTGTGGTGTTTAAAAATGGCAAATTTGGCCTGGTGTCGCTGAGGTGTGGTCACCTTACCTGATGCTGTGCCGGCGACCCGTGTTTGGGAACGATCATGGGCCACAGAGGTCAGCAGGGAAGGAGAAGGATCGAGCATCCATTGGACTGCTCTCTTTCTCCGGGGAGGGGGGTCCTTAGTAGTCAGCGCTCGTTTCCCCCCAGCAGTGGCTAGGGGATAGGGCGCCACACTACAGCATGGTGAGGAGTTGGAGCAGACGCCAGGAGGAAGCGCGTGTGGACACGTGCGCGCTCCCCTCCTCTAGCGTCATTGCACGCCCCCGGTTCCTAGAACACTGGAAAATATCTTCCATGGTACAATGGAGGAGGGTGCCTTGCCATGCCCCGCTCCCGGCTAGCCACAGTGCTAGCCCACTGGATTCGGACATCAATGGGGTTGGGGAACCCTGCCAAACTCGCTGGGGAGGGGGGTAAGCCCTAGGAGATCGGGGCAGCGTCAGCTGGTGGATGCTGGGGAACAGGGCTGGGGCGCCCTCCTGGGGTAAGCCGGCAAAAGGATAGAAAATAACAGCCGAAGAAAAAAAAGGCAAATTCCATTTTTAAGCCAGTTTTTTCAGTTTTTTTACAGAAAAAAGGTAGCACTATTCTACTGTACAAGAATGCTGTCAGTTTAATGTTCGCGTTAACAAAAAAGCTATGATGTCTTGCAGTAATATGCATTTAATGTACAGTCTGTAGTTCTACTAGTGGTATAGAGTTCACATCTGCACTCTGGCAGTTCTGCTGAAGACAGCACAGTCACTGGGGGTATTGAAGCTAAGCTATCCCACCACCCAGGTGTTATATCCTCTGGCTCCACCCTGTGGCATCAGATCTTCTGCAGGCTGGAAGCAGGGATCCAGGTGCCACTAGCCAGGGGAGATCGGGTGACTTCTGTAGATGTGAACTGTATACCACTATAAGAACTATGCTTACAGGCAAGTAACCTCTGTTTCTAACAACGTGTATACAGTTCACTCTCCACAGTCTGGCAGACTCCATGGCAGTCCTTCAGGAGGAGGGGCAAGGCGTGCACCACCATCTGGCGAACAGAGACTGGAGGACCAAGTACAGAGTACCAAAAGTAGTATCCAAGTGCTGTTGTAGGAGAAGAAGGTATGCACTGTACTCCAGACTGCATCCCTACATCTCTCCATAATGGCACCGAGTGTCTAGATTAATTTGTGTTAAAAAAAAAAAAGCGACTGACAGTCTTTCCTTGGGTGTGGACTGTGCTTTTCTGTGCTGGTATTTTCCCCTAGAAGTCACACTTTTTTGACTGGTTTCTCCAATCTGCACTAGGCTGCACAGCTAGGTTTATTTCTTCCCTTACAGATCCCTTCAGGAAGGCCTTCAGATGCCACTATTCTTTGTTCAGACATCCCCCTGGAATTCTGCCACACCAATTCACTGATTTCCCCCAGAATTATTTATTTTTTAAGCCCCTTCAGCTGTATGAGATGTTAGGGACTTCCTCCCTGTTAAAGAAAGGTCCCTCCCCATCACACTCCACAGAAGTTTTTGTACCACAAACTGTGGTAAAATAAGTTATTGCATCGCACTATAGAGAAGCACAAGACGGCCCTGTGGGTATATTCAAACAGTATGTGTGATCTGAACTGATCATGCATACTGTCCGAATATCGGACCCTGGAAGCGCAGCCAAGAATGGGCGGCCACCCTGTCCTGCGTAGTGCATCCAGGGTCAGAGCTGGATACCGCCACTGGGTATGTGTGGTGCAAACCTGGATGTGCCATGACCCCATGTGCAATATTCAGCCAGTACGTACATACTAATGAGTTCACTGGGCATGCGTGGTGCAAACCTGAGTGCCATGACCCCATGTGCAATATTCAGCCAGTACGTACATACTAATGAGTTCACTGGGCATGCGTGGTGCAAACCTGGATGTGCCATGACCCCATGTGCAATATTCAGCCAGTACGTACATACTAATGAGTTCACTGGGCATGCGTGGTGCAAACCTGGATGTGCCATGACCCCATGTGCAATATTCAGCCAGTACGTACATACTAATGAGTTCACTGGGCATGCGTGGTGCAAACCTGGATGTGCCATGACCCCATGTGCAATATTCAGCCAGTACATACATACTAATGAGTTCACTGGGCATGCGTGGTGCAAACCTGGATGTGCCATGACCCCATGTGCAATATTCAGCCAGTACGCATACGCCTAATGAGTTCACTGGGCATGCGTGGTAAACCTGGATGTGCCATGACCCCATGTGCAATATTCAGCCAGTACGTACATACTAATGAGTTCACTGGGCATGCGTGGTGCAAACCTGGATGTGCCATGACCCCATGTGCAATATTCAGCCAGTACGTACATACTAATGAGTTCACTGGGCATGCGTGGTGCAAACCTGGATGTGCCATGACCCCATGTGCAATATTCAGCCAGTACGTACATACTAATGAGTTCACTGGGCATGCGTGGTGCAGATGGGCACCATGCATGCTCATCAGCATGGCTGCGCCAGGAGGAATGCGCTAGGGCAGACGATCCCAGCCCTGATCGTGGGTCAGACGGTATGGGTGCCCTCTGAGGGGACGCCAACAAAAGATGGCAACGACATCACAGGGAAGGGCCTGAACACCATAATCAAACAGAGGATCACTACTGTGGGTGTCATAGATACGCTAAAGTGCAATGCACAAAGGTACTGTGCCGCCACCACTGGAACAATTACCAATGGAGCGGTGTAGCAGTCAGTCCTCTCTGGCCTGTCGCCCATGTGTAGCCTTACGAGTGTACCATCTTGGGTACTGGATGTCTGCATGAAGGTAGCCCGGTGCAGTCCCATAACATCCCTCCTGTGGATGTGTCAGTCTGCCTTCAGAGGTCATATCTGTGGTGAATGGTATGCACTGCCTGAAGTATGCATAACACCACACAATACAGTATTGTAGATTACTATCCCCTTCTTACTCACTGAGGTTGTTTCCAGCAGGATGGATGCACAGTAAGGTCTCCGTACTGACAGGTATTAACAGCACAGGGTAATGTGGCGTACCTGTTACTCTGAGTCAGACATCTCCCTGGGTTCCAGTGTGTGACTACACTTCTCTCCTTGCCCTCGTTTCTGTGACCCCTTTGTGTCACAAGAGGTACATATGTATGACATGTCAGAACCCTCACCCCCGCATCCCCCAAACCCTCTTGGAGCCAGCGACTGGCTCTGCCCTCTGCACACCACCACAGCCAGCCAATGACTACACTGTCGTTGGACCAGTACTGTACATAGGATGCTCCCAATCAATGGGCATGGCCTTTGTACAGTACCGGTCCAATGACAGTGCAGTTGGCGGCTGGCCATGGTGGTGTGCGGAGGGTAGAGCCAGTTGCCAGCTCCGGAAGGGTTAGGGTATGTGGGTGGGGGTCTTGTCATGATGGGGTGGGGGCCAGTACACTATGGATTTGGTCTTGGGTCATGGTCCCAACATTGGGGATGGGATCCGGGGGTGTCCCTGCACGCAGGTTACAGGTGCGGGATGGCTTCCTTCCACGCATAGGGACTGGGGTTCGGGAGAGTTTCACAGGCCGTACGGGGATTAGGGTCGGGAGGGGATGCATAGTTGATGGGGGGTGGGGTCCGGGAGAGAGGCCCTACACTATGGGATTGTGGTGCTCTGATGCAGTTATGGTGCACGGGAATGGGGATTCACAGTTGTACAGCAGCTGGCAGGTGGCTGTGCACCAGGCTGCACTTCCGCAGCCTGTCTGTGGGTGGCCGCCAGATTTAGGTCCCTTGCAGGGCATATGCCCACTGAATATGCCCTTGTACGGCACATTCATGGGCATGCCTCCTCTTCTTGCACCATTTGCAGTCTCTGTGGGCCATGGCGCAGTCTCCTTTGGATGATGCACTGCCACCTGTTGAATATCGCGCTGCGGTGCATTGTGCGGGATGCACAGCACATCTGCGTTTTTCGCAAAGTTGCGCCACGCATTCCTTTTGAATATGGGGGCCCAAAAGTACACTCAATCTTTTTAATATGGGGGTTGTAAATACAGTCTTCTCTCTTGCAACAGTCAATAAGGAGCAAAGTGTCCACCTTCAAATCCACGAAAAGTAGAACTCTATACATTGTTTAAAAAGATGCAAATAATAAGAGCTCTGGGGAAAAAAAAAAAAAAAAAAAAAAAAAAAAAAAGGAGGATAGGAACTATTAACAGCAACAAAAAAAAAAAAAAAAATCATCCATGCTTTTATCTTCATCTGATCTACTAAACGAGAAGGGCACCTGCCCGGTGGTGCTGAGAGCTGAGGTGATGGATGCCTTACCTCACGCTATGCGGCGACCGTGTTCAGGAATGAGCACGGGCTGCCAGAGGTAGACAGATGTGGAGAAGGATCAAGCGCCCAAGGACTGCTCTCCTTTCCGGGGTGTCCAGTGACCAGCGACATTGCTCTGGCGAGGCTGGGAGAGACACAGACGCTGTAGGTTCAGGGACGCAGACGGAGCTGACACCTGGAGGAGCGCATGCACGCTCCCTCCTTCAGCATCACTGCACACCCCATCCACGTAAGGGGAGAAAATCAGGAAAACTGGTCCCAGGTCACGTAGAATGATGCAGCCACCCACCGCAAGCCCCAACTCTGAATGGCGCTCCCGAAAGTAAGTTACATAAGTACTTACCGTAACGGTAGATCTTAGAGAGGCACTCTTGCAGCAGGTAATTCCATTAGGACTAAAGCCGGCAGGCGTCCGGACCCCATGGAAAACTTGTATAGCAGTCTGAGGAGGACGACCGCCCGATGTCGGCTATGCCAGTCAGACATGGTATAAGGGGGCGGTCCCCTGACGTCACCTCAGTTCTCTCGCCGGAGACCCGGCTAGAAACAAAACCGGAGAACCGAGCAGGAAGTCCACACCATGGGCTGGTGACTTAAAAACCAGATAACAATCCTGGTGGATGGTGGGTGGGAAAGCCACCTGCTGCAAGAACTCCTCTCAAAGGTCTACTGTTACAGTAAGTTCTTATGTAACTGTACTATTTGACTTAGAGGGTGGAGCTCTTGCAGCAAGTAATACCATTAGGACAGAGTCCCAAGCAGTACCCAAGGATAGACCCAAGTTTGAGAGGGTGGTAGGGAGAGAAGCTGCAAACAGCCGAAGCTGAAAAAGGCACTTAAGAGAGTAGGCCCTGCAGAACTGCTAGTCCGAAACCTGCTCTCCTTCTGGATGCAATGTCCAGGCTGTAATGCCCGATGAAGGTGTGGACTGAACTCCATGTAGCTGCAGCACAAATATCTGCCGAAGAGACATTTTTGAGTGCTGCAAAGGAAGAGGTCACTGCTCTGGTGGAGTGGCCCTTAACTGTTCCCAGAAGTGTTTTATTATGATGCTGGTAGCAAAAAGTAATACACTGCACCAGCCAACAGGCTAGTGACTGTTTGGAAACAGAAGCCCCTAGCATTCGTTTGGTAGATGAGACTAACAACTGGTCCGAATGTCGGGAGGAGCGGGTTCTGTGGAAGCAATACCTCAAAATCCTATGAACGTCCAAGGTGTGCAACAGCGCTTCACCTTGACTGACAAAAACGGATAATAAACCGGAAGGTTAATGGCCTGATTACGAGTCAGCACGGACACCACCTTCGAAAAGAACTTGGGGGTTTGTGCGCAGAGTCACCCTGTCCCTGTGGAAAACTATGTAAGGTTCCTTACACATCAGGGCCTGGAGCTCTGAAACTCTTCGAATGGAGGTAATAGCTATCAAAAGAATGGTCTTCCATGAGAGAAAGAGTAGCGCGCATGAAGCTGCTGACTCAAAGGGGGTTGAGCAAGTTTCTCCAGGACAAAAAGCAAGTCCCAAGGAGGAACAATGTCTCTCCTGGGAGGTCTGATATATGAGATTGTCATCTTTTGAGTGCTGCGAAGGAAGAGGTCACTGCTCTGGTGGAGTGGACCTTAACTGCTCCCGGAAGTGTCATCTGTGAAAATGGGCAATTGGCTCATCAGATTTACAAGCATAAAAAATAAAAATAAAAATGAAAATGAAATGAAAGATCCCTCTAAGAAATGTCTTACAGACGTTGAGCTGTGCCAGCGTGCTGGCTCCAAAAGGATCATGATATGTGGAAACGGCACACATGTGCACCTTAATGGATGAATAGCCCAGTCCTAAGTCCAGAAGGTGACAGTGATATTCTAGCATGTACTCTGCCGGACAACTCAGGGGATCTAGGGCACGTGTTGTAGCCCAAAGACAAAAACATTTCCATTTCAGAGCATATGTGGCCCTGGTGGAAGGCTTCCTCGCTGCCACCAAGGTCTCAGCCACCCTGCTTGACACTCCCAGTCTCTCTTCTGCTAGGAGTTGCAGGAGCCATGCATGCAGGTGAAGAGAGTGAAGAGCAGGATGGACGAGAGTTCCCTGTTCTTATGAGAGCAAGTTGGTGGAGAGTGGCAACTGTATTGGAGGTTCCAGCTGCTGCAGCAACAGATATCAAATCTGACGGGGCCATAGAGGGACCACCAGAATCATTCGGTCTCCCTCTGACTGCAACTTGAGCGGTACTCTCTGAATGAGGGGAAAAGGAGGGAAGGCGTACAGGAACTTCCCTGTCCATGAGAGGGACAATGCGTCTCGCCAGTAAACACCAGGCCCTGGAGTGAGCGAGCAAAAAAACTTTGCAGTTTGGCACTGTGTGGGGACACAAAGAGGTACAACTCTGGAAGGCCCCAGCAATCTAACAGGTCATCTGCGACTTCTTGGAGCACTTCCCACTCGTGATTCAGAGAGGTAGAGCGGCTGAGGCCGTCAGCGAGAAAGTACAGTTGCGTAAGAACTTACCATAACAGTAGATCTTCGAGAGAGGCTCTTGCAGTAGGTAATACACATGGGACCGATGTCGGCAAGCGGCAGGACCCCACGGAAAATTTCTAGCTAGCAGTCCCTGGCAGGACCGCCCCCGTCAGGTGACCGGCGTCCAGATGACGTCGGTATAAAGGGGCGGTCCCAGACGCATCCTTCCAGTTCTTTCCCACACAGGCCCGGACCAGAGAGAAGCAGATATTTCAATGGAAAAGGAGCTGAAAAAGCCTAGGGGATGGAGGGCGGAGTAGATATTTATTGTAAGAGCCTCTCTCGAAGATCTACTGTTACGTTAAGTTCTTACGTAACTGTACTATCTTACTTCGAGAGGGCTCTTGCAGTAGGTGATTACACATAGGACAGAATCCCAAGCAGTCTGGAACAAATAAAAAGGCACCGGGAGGAGGAACTACTCCAAGAATTAGCAAACAACCTTGCAAACCTCAAGATAGGAGGCCTTGCAAGACCGCTAACCCGAAGCCTGCTCTACGGCGAGAGGCAATGTCCAAACTGTAATGTTTAGTAAATGTATGGATGGAAGTCCAAGTGGTGGCAGCACAGATGTCTGCCGCAGACACATTCTTAAAACAAGCCACAGAGGCTGCTACTCCTTGAGTAGAGTGGCCTCTGACTTGACCCGGTAGGTTCTTGTTGTACTTGTCATAACAGAAAGTGATGCAATGAGCCAACCACTTTGATAGGCATTGCTTGGAGACAGCATTGCCTTCCCTTTTGTGAGCAAAAGAGACGAACAACTGATCAGTCTTTCTGAGATCCTTCGTCCTATCGGTGTAGTATCTCAGAATCTTGTGGACATCCATGGTATGGAGCAGGTATTCTCCTTGGTTGGAATACTGCGTGAAAAAGACTGGTAATTCAATAGACTGGTTTAAGTAGACTCCTACCACTTCCGGAAGAAAACTTAGGATTAGATGCGAAGAGCTACTCTTTTGTGAAAAATCAAATAAGGGATTTTGCACATAAGGGCCTGGAGCTCGGAAATTCTGCGAGCAGAAGTAATGGCCACCAAGAAGAGCGTCTTCCACGATAAGAACTTCAAGTCTGCGGAAGCTGCAGGCTCAAAGGGAGGAAGGGTAAGTTTCTCGAGAACAAAGTTCAAGTCCCAGGGGGGAGCCGGAGTCCGAACAGGGGGTCTGAGATGAAGGACCCCTCTGAGAAAAGTTTTAGATACCTCCAATTGGGCAAAAGCCTTATCAGCGAAAGGGACATGGTAGGCTGAAATAGCCGCCATGTGGACTTTCAAAGAGGAGTGACTGAGATCCAGGTCGAAAAGATGCGCGAGATAATCAAGCAGAACGCCACAGGACAGGAGAAAGGCTCCATGTTCTGGAGGCAGCCCAAATGGAAAATCTTTCCATTTCATGGCGTAGGTGGACCTAGTGGAGGGTTTTCTAGCCTCCACCAGAATCTCGGCCACCTTAAGAGAGACGCAAAAGCAAGATTGGGCTAGGTCTGCAGGAGCCATGCATGAAGTTGAAAAGACTTGAGTCCCGGATGGACCAGGGTCCCCTGATCCTGGGTCAGCAATCCTCGAGATAAAGTAAGAGGAAGAGGAGGAGCCCTCTGAGTATTGTTGTAGAAGAGAGAACCAGATTTGCCTGGGCCAGAAAGGAGCGATCAGAATCATTCTCGTTCCTTTCAATGCCAGTTTCTGCAGCACACGAGGGACCAGAGGAACTGGGGGAAAAGCATAGACGAATCTGTCCTTCCAGTTTAGAGACAGAGCGTCGTTCCAGAAAGCGCCTCGCTCTGGAGCGAGCGAGCAAAAAGTTGGAAGCTTTGCGTTTTGGGAGGAGGTGAACAGGTCTATCTGTGGAATCGCCCAAATCTGGAAGATGCTTTTTAGAACTTTTTGGTCCAGTTCCCACTCGTGTGGTAGAGCCAAAGAACAACTTAGCTTGTCTGCCAGGACGTTGTCGACTCCCGGAACATGGATCGCCGTGAGGTGAAGTTTGTGAAGTGTTGCCCATTCCCAAACCCTCATCGCTTCCCTGCACAGCGGGTAGGACACAGTCCCTCCCTGCTTGTTGATGTACCACACCACGCACATGTCTGTTTGGACGGCTAGGTGACCGGGAAGGATGTATTGGTGAAGGGCCTGGAGAACATACAGCACTGCTCGAAGCTCGAGCACATTGATGTGGAGAGCTAACTCCAATTTGGACCATAAGCCCTGGGTTCGGTGAGGACCCAGGTGGGCTCCCCAACCTTCACCTGATGCGTCTGTGGTCAGAGTCTGGGCGGGGGAAGGATGAAAAAAGGGGACCCCCAGGAATAGGTTCTCTCGAACCATCCACCATTGCAAGTCTCTTATCATCGGCGAGGAGATCAGTACTAGATGATCTAGGTCGTCTACAAGTTGATCCCACTGAGAGCGGAGAGTCCACTGAGAGATCCTCATGTGGAGGCACACGCGCAGAACCGTCGGGATGGCAGCCGCCGTAAGCCCCAGGAGACGGAGCACCGACCTCGCTGGAACCCTCCTGCATTCCGAAAGAAGGGAAATCTGGGACTGGAGGGAGGCTCCCCCTGTCCAGAGGCAGGAAGGCCCTGCACATTGTCGTACTGAGGATTGCCCCGATGAACTGTAGTCTTTGGGAAGGGTCCAGATGAGACTTGGAATGGTTGATGGTAATACCCAGACCAGTGAACACCTGCTGGGTGAGGGAGAGAAAATGCAGGAGTTCCTCCCTTGACAGGGCTGCCAGGAGCCAGGTAGGGAAAAACCTGAACTCCCAAAGTACACAGGTGGGCCGCCACCACCGCCAGGCATTTGGTAAAGACTCGGGGAGCCGAGGAAAGACCAAAAGGGAGTGCCCAGAATTGGTAGTGGTCCCCCTTGAACGCAAACCTGAGGTACTTTCGGTGCGAAGGCCGAATGGGGATGTGCAGGTACGCATCCTGCATATCTAGTGCACAAAGCCACTGGCCCGGCCGAAAAAGAGGCAAGAGGGTTTGAAGGGAAAGCATCCTGAACCTCTTGTATTCCACATATAAGTTCAGGGAGCTGAGATCGAGAATGGGTCTGAGATCTCCCATCTTCTTTGGTACAAGGAAGAAATGGGAATAGTAACCCGTCCCATGAAGGTAAGGGGGGATGGGATCTATGGCCTGCTTCGCGAGGAGAGCAGAAATTTCTTCCCTGACCAAAGGAAGATGGTCCCTTGAGTAAGAGGAGTTCAGAGGGGGAGTGACGTGGAGGTTTCTGTAGAAACTCTATAGAGTGCCCCTCTGCTATGATCTGAAGCACCTATGAATCCGATGTTATCCTCTCCCAACCTGGAAGGTGGAGGGAGAATCTCCCTCCTGCTGGTTCCTCCGTGGAGTCCGGAGGTGGTGGGAGACTGAAGGAGTCAGGTGGTGTGAGGCAGCGCCGCAGCTGGGGCACCTGCTGCTTTTTTGGGCGGCAGGGGCATGGCAGCTGTGGGGGCCCGACGTTTTGTGGCCCGCCTTACCTGGGGTTTCGCTCGAGGCCGGCTGTGTCTGCGAAAGGGACGGCGCTGCGGAGGATGGGGACGGTACATTGAATTAACAGATTTGAGGGCCATCCCCTTCTCCTGCAAGTCAGTGATGATGTCCTTGACATCACCACCGAAAAGCACAGAACCCCTGAAAGGTGCTTCTTGAATTGCTGACTGCACCTCCGGGACCAGAACTGACACACGGAGGCATGCGTGACGCCGAAGACTTACAGTGAATGCAGAGCTCCAACCTGCGGTGCCCACTGCGTCGTAGGTCATCCTCAGAATGTGACGACTGGCTGAACGAGCAGAACGGACAAGGTCGGCTAACTCCTGCTTGACTTGGGAGTCAGGCAAGGAGTCAATCTTGGATTCCGCCAGAGTAAGGACAGCCTTCTGGTAATCCCCCATATGTGCTACATAATTTAGGGCCCTGATCCCCAGTGTCAAAGAAGCATAGATCTTCCTTCCATACTGATCCAGAAGGCAAGATTCCTTATCCGGGGGAGACGAGCTCAAATGTTTCGGGTGTGCTGACCAGCCGTGAGCGGCGCTAATCACAACTGAGTCTGCACGGGGCTGAGAGTCTAAAAAGTCTACACCCTCCGGAGCCTGGTATAGCCTGTTGGACTTCCGAGGAAGTGGGGCTAAAGCAGACGGTTGTTTCCAAATGGTGGAAACAAGGTGGGCATGAGGCTCGATCCAGGGTGGCACTAGAGTAGGGGCTGTAAGGGGCAAGTCCAGATGTTCAGCGAGTTTAACCCGCTGAGGATCTGGTTCTAAGGAACGCCACTGATGGACTTCCTGGATCTTCCTGAGCAACTCCGTGAAGGAAGGATCCTCCGGAGGAGACTTCGGAGGAGTCCTCGGCTGGGGCTTGGACGGAGAGCGAGGCTCGTTGTCTTTCTCGGAACATCCATTGGAGGAATCCGAGGAGTCCGAGAGAGAAGAAAAAGAGGAATTTGAAGCAGAGTAAGACTCCCTAGCTCGTCTAGGGGGAGGAATGGGTTCCTTAGGGGGGATCCCTGGACACGTGTCCTGCCCCTCTCTGGATCCCGAGGGGAGAGCTTGGGAATCTGGAGGCGGAGGGAGTGTAACCGCCTGGGCGCACGGAGCCGGGTGGCACCATCACTGTAAGACGGTTTGCACTCCTTGGTGAGCTGAGCCTTGGCCTCAGCCCACCAGGAAGCCAGAGTCCCCTGGAGATCCACCGGCCGCCTAGGGGGCGGGAGGAGGAGAAGGGGGATAGCTGTATGGATGATATCCGTAAGGTGAGTATCCGTAACCCGGCTGGGGGAATACTGGAGCTGGGTATTGCGGCGCCGGGTACTGTGGCGCAGGATACTGTGGACCCGGGTAAACCAGCGTCAGATAAGACGGCGGATACCCAGGTACCGGAGGAGCTGCCGGAGCAGACGGCTCAGTAGGGAACTCCACGGGCGGATCAACCATGATGGGCCCATGGGGTGGAGGGCCCGATGGGAGAGGAATATCCCCCGCTGGCATCGGAGAAGCCGGCCGCTGAACCGCCGGCGGCGGGGCCGGTGGCAGGGCCGGGCATCGGGGCCGGCGTCCGGTGGGCCAGCGTCCGATCCTGTTCTGTAGGAGGGGGATCTGACGGCAGGAAAACATCCCAAGCATCACCCGGGACGGAGGGGAAAAGTCCCTGGGGTCAGGCAGGGGGGACTCTGGCTCCCCGGACAGCAGCGAAGGCTGCGGGGAACCTGGGATGACAGACGGAGCAGGATCTGTCGTAGGCTCCGAGGCCCGGCGCACGTCGGAGAAGCCGATGTGCGACTTAGGGGCTGAATCCCGGCGGACGCCAGAGGAGCCGGTGTTCGACTTCAGGGGTCCCTCGTCAGAGGCGGGCCGAGGGTGGGAAGAGGCCCGGTCCGAGGGGGACACTGCCGTGCACCGCCCCGAAGGGTTGGGCATCTTAGTGCTCTTTCAGCGGACGCCGGAGGAGCCGACGTCTGCTTATAGGAGTCGCCAGCACTGTAGGTCGCAAGCCTGTGGCAGTACTGAGGCAGAAGCCCTTTGCCCGGAGGCACCGACGGCGGGCCGACGCTCTCCAAAGCCTTGAGGCTGCCGCCGGGCTATCCCCCGGAGGGGACGTTACTCAGCTGCAGGCTCCAGCCGGAGTCGCGGAAGAGGAGGCCTTCTCCCGGTGCCTTTCTTTGTCCTGCTTCTTGTGTCCTTCAGGGGAGGTCGACGCCTGCCGAAGCTTCTTCAACTCCTTCTCCATTGCGGACATCTTTTTGAGGAGATGGGCTTCAAAGACTGCTGGCGCCGCCTGCGGGTGGCGCGTTGAAATGTAGGCAGTGCGGCACTTGTTGACCGCGTGGTCAGGCCTAAACAAAAAAGGCAGAGGGAGTGACCGTCTTTGTGAGGCAGTTGGGCGCCACACGAGTCGCACTTATTTTTTGAAGGGGACGACATAAACCGACGTTCACCTGACGAATAAAATACAGAATACTGATACTTTCGGAAAAACCGACGAAGCAACAGGACTGAGCTTTACAAACTTCACCGCGAGGCGCTGCACGAGCTGATGGCGGGAAAGAACTGGAAGGCGGGCGTCTGGGACCGCCCCTTTATACCGACGTCGACTGGACGCGGTCACCTGACATGGGAGGTCTCCGCCAGGGACTGCTAGCTAGAAATTTTTCCGTGGGGTTCTGCCGCCTGACAACGTCAGTCCTATATGTAATTACCTACTGCAAGAGCCCTCTCGAAGTAAGATCGTTCTGGACCCCTGGCAGATGAACTGTAATGAGATCCAGTCCGTGTTCTACTGTCCAATCCAATACTCTCATGGCTTCTCTGCAAAGGAGGTACAAATGTGTCCCCCCCCCCTTGCTTGATGATGTAGAAGACCACTGAAGTGTTATCAGTCTGCACCAGGAGAGGACCCATCGAGAATTGGTCTCTGAAAGCGATATGCGCATTCAGCACGGCTCTCATTTCCAGAACATTTACATGGAGAGTGCTCTATGGCAGACCAAGACCCTCGGGTCCTGTGATCCCTAAATGAGCCCCCACCGACAGAGAAGCATCTGTGGTTAAAGTCTGAAGAGGAGTAGGGTGACAGAATGGGACTTCTCCCGCTAGACTGTCGTGACGGAGCCACCATTCGAGGGAGTGGTGTACCGCACGAAAGATCCGGATTCGAAGATCCAGGTCATCCACCGACTGCTCCCACGGGACCCCGAGATGCCACTGGAAGGTCCACATGTGTAGTCTGGCTAAGGATACTGTGGCTATGGCAGCTGCCATGTGGCCTAGGAGTTGGAGAACAACCTGGGTGAGGGAAGAGGAGGCCTTCTGGAGCCTGCTGGCCAGATCCTGAAAGCAGACTGCGCAGTCTGGGGGCAGGAAAGCTCTCCCCTGCTCGGTATCCAGAATAACCCCTATGAATTGCAGCCTTTGTGTGGGCCAATGATGTGATTTTGGCCAGTTTACCATGATCCCCAGGGAGGAAAATAGATCCCGTGTCTCTCGTAAGGCGATTAGAAACTCCTGCTCCGATTGAGCAGAGAGGAGCCAATCGTCCAGGTTAGGGTAGATGAAGAGGCCCCTCCACCGCTAGAACCGCTAGACACTTGGTGAAGACCCTGGGCGCAGATAAAAGGCCAATGGGGAGTATCTTGAATTGGTAGTGCTCACCCTGGAAGCTGAAGCGCACAAACCTTCTGTGAGACATCAGAAGTTTGATATGCATGTAGGAGTCTTGCATATCTAGGGAGCAAAGCCAGTGCCCTTGATGAAGCAAGGGGAAGAGCCCTGCCAGAATGACCATCCAGAATCTCTGGTACTTTACCAAGAGATTGAGCTGGCTTAAATCCAGGATGGGATGAAGGTCTCCCATTTTCTTAGGGACAAGGAAGAAGTGGGAATAATAACCTTTTCCCTTCTGAGCCTATGGGACACTCTGGATGGTCCTTTTTTCTAGGAGCGGATGGATTTCTGCTTCTAGAAAGGGACTGTGTGCCGATGGACAACAGGCCGGAGTTGGGGAGGGGAAGTGTCTGACGGGACAGAAATGAACTCTATTGCGTACCCTTTTCGAACGGTTTCCACCACCCATTGGTATGTCGTGATACTGGACCATTCGAGTGGGTAAAGTGCAAATCGCCCTCCTACCTGCTCATTCTGCCTGAAGGGAGGGGCAGAGGTAGTCAGGCTGAGGGGGGGGTTGGGGCCTGGGCCCTGGGAACCTTGAGGGGCAGGGTGACTCTGCCTCTTGAACCCCTTACCTTACGACTGTTTACTCCCCTGTCTCAACCTTGTCCTTTACAAAAAGGGCATCGGCGGGGTTCCTGAGGCTAGGATTTATACATCCGGTGTACCTCGGCCACCACTTTCCCTGACTCCAGAAGTTGCTTGACCATCCTTTCAACTTCCGGGCTGAACAAAACAGGACCCTGAAAGGGGGACACCAGGATGGACTCTTGTAAGTCCTGTTGGAAGCCCGTGAGCCTAAGCCATGACTGCTGCCTCATGCAGACCCCTGAGGCAGCTGCTCTGAAGGTCATATCCCTGGCATCATAAGAACACCTCAGAGCATTTTTGTCGACGTCCAATCCCGACTAGGCATACGCCAATACGTCTTGCTTTGAGTTGGAGTCTGTCATAGAGCTGACGAGGTCCACTGTCTTCTGCCACAGCAACTGTTTGTAGGTAATCATGTGGGCCATGAAGTTCAAGGACATGATGGCCCCAGTGGCTGATAAGACTTTTCGGCCCCAACCACATAACTTTTTAGAGACACGGTCCGGAGGTTGGGAGCTCAAATGTTTTGGCTAGGAACCTCTGCCATAAGCAGCCAAGAGTTGGCCTTTGGTTGTTCGGCTAGAAAAGGATTGGACTTCAGGTCTGGTAGAGAGATGGATTGTAACCAGAAGAGGAATTTTCTCCAGACTCTGTAATAGACCTTGGAGGATGAGGGAAGTCTAGAGTGATCATCATTTCAATGATAGGCGGAGTATAACCCAACTCCTTGAGAGTTCCTCGCTCAATCTCCATGCCAAGAGGGACAGATTGCGTTGACTGGGGTGTAGTACCAGTCTCTGATGTAGTATGTCTGGGGTTGCTTGAAATATCAGAGGAAGTTGTAGTGACATTTGGACTAATCGAGGAAACCATAGCTGGTGGGGCCAGTGTGGGACTAGAATGATCTCAGCTTGATCCTGAGCAATTTTGTGTAGGACCCTTGATATTATTGGAATTGGTGGAAAAACATACAAGAGATAGTACTGCAGGGTTTTAAATAATTGATTAGCAGTTTTTTTTCTTGGGACTATACTAACTGTACAGAAAGTATTTATATAGATTTTCTAGAAGTGCTGTGTTTGTTAAACACAGTGAGACAAGAGCTATGCATTTTCACAAAGCTTTAGCATTTTTATGACCAAAATGCTAATCAATTTTTTGAGTTAAATAAATCCCCCTATACTGACCCCAGTTTAGGGAGAAAGCGTTCTGTGCCATGGCCACCTCGTCCCTGAGGAGAGCACAGAACTGCAGAACTTTGCAGTTTTGGTGGCAGGTGAAAAGTTCTACCCGAGGGTGGCCCCACCGTGCAAAGAGGAGGTGGAAGGTGCTGTCCTTCAGTTCCCATTTGCCTGGCAGAATGTCCTTTTGACTTGGCCAATCTGCTGTGGCGTTCTCCTGGCCTGGGATGTACACGGCCATCAGGATTGTTAGGTGGTGCTCCACCCACTTAAACAGTAGAAGGGTTTCCTGTAACATCCGGGAGCTCCTTATGCCTCCCTGGCGATTGATGTAGGTCATTGTGTTTTGACTGTGTGTGAGGATGAGGACAAACTAGAGGCGGACTTGTGTTTCGAACCTCTGAAGTGCCCGGCGGACTGCCCGCATCTCCAGGATGTTGATGCTGTAACGTGTCTCTGATGGCAACCACCTGTCTTGTTCCAAGAGCTGATCCAGGTGAGTTCCCCAGCCCCGCAGACTGGCATTAATAATGATCCTCAGCTGGTGAGGACAGCCCAGTTTAAGACCCTTCATGATGTTGAATTGTCGAGTCAACTAGAAAAAAGAATCTCTCGCCTTGTGAGAAATTTGTATCTGCTGGCCCAGGTTGTCCTTTGACTGGGACCACTGCTGTAGGAGGGTCACCTGCAGGGGGTGCATGTGAACCAGAGCCCAGTGGATAGTGTATGCCAGGGAGACTATTGTCCCGATAAGCTGCACGAAGGTGTGAGCTGGCGGGGATTGGGCAGATTGGAATTTGCATATAAGGGATTTGAGATCCCTGAACTTGGACTCCGTGGGAAAAACTTTGTTCTGTACAGTTCTGAAGTCCACACCTAGATGATTCATGGACTGGGAGGGAGTTAAGGAGCTCTTTTTCTGGTTGATGATGAATCCTAGAGAGGAGAGGCACTGGCTGATCTCCTTCACTGCTTGAGTTGCTTGATCATATTGTGGGGCCTTGATCAGTATATCGTCCAGACAGGGGAAGAGTTGGGTCCCTTGCTGTCTGAAGTGGGCAATCACTGTCACAAGGACCTTGGAAGAAGACCCTGGGAGCTGTGGCCAATCCGAAAGGGAGTGTTGTGAATTGGAAGTGGCAATAGAAACATAGAATTTGACGGCAGTAAGGACCGCTTGGCCCACCCAGTCTGCCCATTTCCTTACCTAGTGGATAAGCTGCAGATCCTAGTTAACCAGCAGCCTACTTCTTCCTACCCCCACCCCTTAGAATTGCCTTATGACTGTCCCATGCATGCTTGAATTCCACCACTGTTTTTGACTCCACAACCTCCTCCGGAAGGCCGCTCCATGCATCCACAACCCTCTGTAGAAAAAATACTTCCTTAAATTACCTCTGAGCCCCATCTTCAAATTGTGCCCCTTGTTCTTGCACACCTCTTTTTTGAGAGATGCTGCCCTCTTGGACTTTGCTGATTCCTTGAGGTACTTGAAAGTTTCTATCATGTCCCCTCTCCCTCCTTTCCTCGGAGGCTATACATATTAAGCTCCTTAAGTCTCTCTTCATATGTCTTCGGGTGCAGACCCTGCACCATTTAGTGCCCTTCTCTGGACAGCTTCCATCCTGTCTATGTTTTCGGAGATTGGGTCTCCAGAACTGCATGCAGTACTCCAGATGGGGTCTCACCACCTGTCTGTATAGAGGGATAATAACTTCCTGTTTTCTACTGGTGATGCCTCTCCCTATGCATCCCAGTATCCCCCAACCCCAGCCCTCCTTGCTGCCCTCTCACATTGCTTGCCCACTTTTAGGTCATCTGATATGACTACCCCCAGGTCCCTTTCCATTTTTGTTGTTGTTAGTATCTCACCCCCCACTGTGTACTCTTCCACTGGGTTTTTGTTTCCCAGGTGCATTACTTTGCACTTCTTA
The DNA here is from genome assembly GCA_016271365.2 of Neoceratodus forsteri. Taxonomy (NCBI): domain Eukaryota; kingdom Metazoa; phylum Chordata; order Ceratodontiformes; family Ceratodontidae; genus Neoceratodus; species Neoceratodus forsteri. The sequence goes on from CM057458.1 coordinate 1,222,112,232, forward strand.
GCATTGAATCTAAGCTGCCATACATTTGACCATTCCTCTAACCTTGCCAAGTCCCTTCTCATCCTTTCCACCCCACCTTGTGCATCAACTCTGTTGCAGATCTCTCGTCATCTGCAAGAGAGATACTTTTTCCTTCAGTCCTCTGCAAAGTATCGCTTATAAAGACATTGAAGAGGACTGGTCCTAATACTGAACCCTGCGGTACCCCACTAGTAAGCCCCCTTTCTTCAGAGTGGACACTCCATCTTGAATTTGAGGAATTGCCTGCGAGGCATCTTGCAGATCTACTGAGGCCAAAAAATTTCCTTGATGGATTTCCCTGATGATGGATGTAAGGGTTTCCATCTTGAAAGTCCTGTGGCGAATGAAGCCGTTCAGAAATCTGAGGTCTAATACAGGCCCGAATCCTCCTCAGAGTTTTGAGATGATGAAAAATAGGGAGTAATCGCCCCGTCCCTTTCTGTGCTGGGGACCTTTTCGATTGCTTTGGCTTGAAGAAGGTCTGTGATAGCTTGTAGTGTCGCCACTCTCTTTACCTGACTGTTGGACAGTGGCGAGGGGACTACATGGAGGAGGGGTCCAAGACTCGAATTCTATGAAGTAACCCTCGTGAACTATGTCCAGCACCCAACTGTCTGTGATGGTGCGGACCCATTCCTTGAAAAAGCTGGAAAGCCTGCCCCCAACCCAAGGAAGGGTCCAGGAATCCTCATTGTGACTTCTTGGCGTCCCCACCAGTGTCCCAGGAGCCACCTCTTACTCCCCTGAAGCCACACTGGTTGCAAGAGGAAAACCAATTCCGTCTGCCTGAAAATGTTTTTGTTTTTTCCCCTTGAATAATTTTGGCCCCAAAACTTCTGCCTGGATCCTGACGACCAGGATTTGTTCCTGCCCCAGTGTTGCGGCATTCGAACTTTTGCCATTCCACCCGATTCTTTGACCGTCTCCTTTAGAACTGATCCAAAAAGAGGCCTCCTTCATAAGGGGCATTCACCATAGAAACACAGAATTTGACAGCAAATAAGGACTGCTTGGGCCCACCCAGTCTGCCCATTTCCCTACCTGATGGATAACCTGCAGATTCTAGTTAATCAACAGCTTACTTCCCCCTACCCACCACTAGAATTGACTTATGTCTGTCCCACGCATTCCTGAATTCTCCCACTATTCTTGACTCCACAGCCTCCTCAGGAAGGCTGTTCCATGCATCCACAGCCCTCTCTGTGAAAAACAAAATACTTTCTAACATTACCTCTGAGCCGTCCCCTCTCTGTCTTCAAATTGTGCTCCCTTGTTCTTGCACATCTCTTTTTCTGAAAGATACCACCCTCTTGTACTTTGTTAATTCCCTTGAGATACTTAAAAATGTCCATCATGTCCACCCTCTCCCTCCTTTACTCAAGGGTACATATATTAAGCTGCTTTAGTCTCTCCTCGTATGTCTTCTGGTGCAGACCCTGTACCATTTTGGTTGCCCTCCTCTGAACAGCCTCCACTCAGTCTATGTCTTTGCAGAGACGGGGTCTCCAGAATTGCATGCAGTACTCTAGATAGGGTCTCACTAACTGTCTGTACAAAGGGATAAAAACTTCCTGCTTTCTACTGTTGATGCCTCTCCCTATGCATCCCAGTATCCCCCCAGCCCTCCTTACTGCCTTCTCATATTGCTTTCCCACCTTTGGGTCATCTGATATAATTACTCCTAGATCTTTTTCAATTTTTTTTATTGTTATTATCTCACCCCCCCATTGTGTACTCTTCCCCTGGGTTTTTGTTTCCCAGATGTATTACCTTGCACTTCTTTGCACTGAATCTGAGCGGCCATATATTTGACCATTCCTCCAACCTTGCCAAGTCCCTTTTCATTCTTTCCACCCCACCTTGTGTATCAACCCTGTTGCAGATCTTTATGTCATCTCCAAAGAGACATACTTTTCCTTCCAGGTGCTCTCCAATGTCATCTATGTAAACATTAAAGAGGACCAGTCCCAGTACCGAGCTCTGCGGTACCCCACTAGTTACCCTCCTTTCTTCATTGTGGACTCCGTTTACTATTACCCTTTGCATCCTGTTATCCAGTCTTGGAGTGGGTCCCAAGGTGGTAGCCTGGATAAAAAAACTGGCTGGACAACTTGTATATTAATCTTTTGTGTGAGACTGTCAAATGCCTTGCTAAAATCTAAGTAGGCCATATCCACAGCCCCTCCTTGGTCTACTACTTTGGTCACCCAGTCAAAGAAATCTATTAAGTTCGTCTGACATGACCTTCCCGCTGAGAAACCATGCTGCCTTGGGTCCTGTGCCCCACTGGCCTCTAGGTACTCAACAATTCTTTCCTTCAGAAGTGATTCCATCATTCTGCCTACCACTGAGGTGTGGTTTCCTGCCTCTGCCCTGCTCCCAATTTTGTGAAGTGGAATCACATGTGCCCTCCCCTCCAGTCCTCAGATACCACCCTATCCTCCCATGATTTGTTAAAGAGAGTAGTCAGTGGTGTTACTAGTTCTACCCTTAGTTATTTTAGGATTCTGGAGTGAATCCCATCAGGCCCCATTGCTTTGTCCACCCTCAGTTTCAAGAGTTCTTTCAAATTTCTTTCTTCTGTGAATGGATTTGTATCGACCCCCCCCTATTCAGAGTGTTTATCTTGTTTGGTTTAGGTACCTCCCCCTCCTCTTCCGTTTTGACTACTGAGCAGAAATATTCGTTCGGTATCCCTTATTTTTCACTGTCACCCTCTGCCCACATTCCCTCCCCTTCCCTTTATTAAGTCTCTGTGTCCCTCCCTTGGTCTTTCTTCGCTCCTTAAAGTACCTATAAAAGGTTTTATCCCCCTTCTTAAAGCTGGCTATCCTTTCCTCAGTTTGTGCCTTTGCTATTCTGACTGCCTTCCCTGCCTCCTTCTGCTTTAACTGATAGTTCTCTGTCCTGCTCCTTCTGTGTTTCCTTATATTTCCTGAATGCTATCCTCTTCACCTTAACCTTCCCTTCCACCTCTTTTGAGAACCATAGTGGTTTTTTCCTTCGTTTTGTTGATTTACTTCACACAAAGGCTTGTTGTCTCTGTGATGGCTGTTTTTATTATTCCCCATTGTTCCTCCAACCCTCCTTCTTGCCAGTTTGCTAGTGCTTTTCTGAGGCACTCTCTCATTTTCCCCAAAGTCAGCCCTCCTGAAGTCCAATACTCTTGTTTTTGTATGGCTTGACTCTATGGCTGTGTTTATTGTGAACCACACTGTTTGGTGGTCACTTGTTCCCAGATTGCTACCCACATCTAAATCTGAGATCCTTTCTCCTTCCCCATTTGAGAGTACCAGGTCTAAGACTGCTCCCTCCCGAGTGGGTTCCAACACTAGCTGTCTGAGGCATGCCCCCTGCAGGGCATCAAGAATGACCCTGCTCTTGGATGTGCCTGCAGCAAAGGTACTCCAGTTAACATCTGGCATATTCAGGTCCCCCACCAACAATATCTCCCCTTTTTCTGCCATGTTAAGGATGCCTTCCATCATTTCCTTGTCCATTTCCTCCCCCTGAGATGGGGGTCCGTACACAAGCCCCATATGGATTGTGGTGCCATTTCCCATCTCCAGGGTGACCCATAGTGACTCATCGACTTCCTGTTTACTCTATTTCTGTTGCTTTAATCCCTTCCCTTATATAGAAAGCTACTCCTCCTCCTCTTTTACCCACCCTGTCCCTCCTGTAGATTGTGTATCCTGGTATGCTGACATCCCAGTCATGGTTCTCTGTGTACCATGTTTCAGTGACTGCCACAACATCCAGGCATCCCACTAGTTACTACAGAAAGATACACAGAAGGACGAAGCCCATAATTATGTATCTCCAGCACCTGCTGGTACATCATCCATTGTTCAACAGATGTTGCTCGAGTTTGTGTTTAAAATCTGTATGACTATGTGATTGCACTATAGCGTTTGGCAACGAGTTCCATATTGGGATTATTCTTTGTGTATAGAAATAACGCCTAGTTATTTCTTGGATAAATAAGCGATAATTGATGGTTATGACTTCTAAGGTCACGTTCCCGTATAGTGAGGGGCATTCCAAGTTGAGCCACTAACTGACTATCAGTTGATAATTTATACATTAAGAGAAGGTCTCCTCTAGTTCAGGGAGCTTGTTACACAGACTGCGGGCACTGGTACTCATCACCTTCCATTTTTTGATGGCCTTACCCCTTTTAGCCCCATCCCTGTCCTTACTGCCTTTTTCTGTATTTACCCCTGTCCTGCTCCCTACCGAGTTCTCTACTTTGGTGTTTACCTCTCTAACTACTGTGTTTTGTGGGGGAGGCTGGGATTTCCCTGCCCTTTCAGTGCCCACCCCTCCCTCGGTTAGTTTAAATGCTTCTCAATGAAGCATTTAAACCTATCACCTAGGATGCTGGTTCCCCCCTCTGGGCAGATGCAGACCATCGCACCAGTATGGGCCTGCATCTCTCCAGGTGGCTCCCCATTCCCCAATGAAGCCAAAACCCTGAGATCCACACCAGGTTTTAACCATTCACTGAATCCCATGTTGCAGAATACCCTAGCATAATCCCTGCCATAGTCAGGCAGCACCTCAGAGAAAATTACCGTACATGCTACTTATCTAAGGCCCCAACCCAACTCTACAAACTCCTCTTGCACTGCTCTGATCCCATTCACAGCCAGGTCATTTGTCCCTAGGTGGACAATGACATCCAGCTCCCTCCCTCCCTCATGCAGCTGCTCCCGCGATCCTGAGGATTCGTCTCCTGTCCCTCCAAGCCATGTCACCTAGCAGGCACCTTACCTCCCTATCCCCTTCCTCCCCCACTTCTACCACTCTAATGATTGAGACCCCCACCAGGAGTGGTTTCCTTCCCCTGTGGGGTCTCATGCCATCCTCCTGTGGGTCTCGTTTGTGGAGGTTCCCAGCATCCTCCTTGGTCTCCACTGCAGGTGCCTCCATAAAGGAACCACTCTTCATCAGAACAGCATATGAACTGTGGAGAGGTACAACTGGAGGGATGCACCTTGGTTCCACCATCCTCTTCCTCCCTGAGCGCACCTTGGTCCAACTGCTCCTCTTTCCTGGCAACCTCTGAGGTAGCGGTGATGGCCCTGGTGATCTCTGGGTGGGGGGGGGAAGAGGTTTCACGAATCCTAGCCAGGTCAGCCAGGTGTACTTTTGGGGAGGAGTCTGCCTGCCATGCCCGCAGCCACAGGCTGCGATGAGCAGAGTTCTGGTAAAACATGGCTCCTGCTGCACATCAGACTGCCTCCTCAGATACGTCAGCAGAGTAGGCAGAAGCCAGCCCCATGAGTTGAAGCTGCTGCAGGGAGGACTTGTTCTTGTCTGGCTTATCGGCAAACTGGAATGCCAAGTCAGTGGCCCATGAAAGCACAGCTCGTGACGAGAACAGGTTTGCTATTGCTGCCTTAAGACAGAATGCGGTGGATTGGAATGCTTTCTTGAGGGATGCGTCCACCTTCCTGTCCACTGGGTCCTGCAGGGAGGCCCCACCCTCTGCTGGAATAGTAGTTTTTTTTGGTAAGGTGGGAGATCAATGGGTCAATTCTGGGACAGTCTAGCCACTTCTCAGAGTGCTTACCAAATTTCAGAAGCTTTTTGAGGTGGCGGGGAATAGGATATGAAGAATGGCAAGTGCCAGAGCGTTCTTTTAAAAGATTCTCTATGGCCGGAGGAACGGGGAATGTTATTGCCGGTTTGGAGGCCAATGCGAGTCTGAAAGACTGCCTTGAATGCTTAGGCTCCAGCGATGAGGGTCCCAGGTGAATCTCATCCGTCACCTGTTTGATGAAAAAAATCTAGGTTGTTCAGGTCGAAGTTTCTGGATGGAGAGCCATCCAAGTCGAAGTCGTCATCCAGAATTTCCCCCTCTTCTGTAGATGAATCACTAGACTCTGATGGGGACCTGTCCTGTCATCATTTCCCCCTTGTGGGTATCTTTAGATCTGCTCCTCTTCCTCCTCCTGCCATATCAGGTGCACCTCCACTTCTGAAGATGGGGACGGGGTGCGTTTACAGGTGGCTTTCCTGTGTGTCCTGTGATCTGGTGACTTTGGCAGGATATCAAAGCAAGATGGGTTGAGGGCGAAAGTCCTGTTGAACTTTTCAGTGAGGTCAGGTGCTAAATCTCTAGAAGAGGAATGACGCTCCTCTGAGGTGGAGGTCTGTTCATGCCCCTTTGCCATGACGTGCTGCTCCTGCGACTCAGAAGCGGATGCCTACTTGGCCTCGTACAACCTGGTGGCCGAGGCACTGTCGCACTTGACGAAGAGCGTGCCCGTGAAGGTTGCCAGCATGGGGGATCTGTACTTGTGGCACTTTCTGCCCCTTGAGGGCTTGTCTGTTTTGGAAAAAGACATGGTTCTGGGCCAGGAATTTAAGCTGTGGTTGTGGTCCATCGCTAGCTGGGGAATCCCCTAAAGTCCTCTCTAACCACTCCTTTAAAAAGGATGCTGTCGTCCTAATAACCCTGATGCCTGTAGGCAGTGTCTGTTCTTTCCATTAGGGGTCCTCGGATCAGCGGAGTGTCAAGAATTCAGCAACGAGGGTTAACCGTTCGTCGATGCTCTGTACTGCTTTCGACCCTCTCCCGCTTGCCTAGTGGCGGCCCTTGCCACGAGTAACTGCCTCCGACGAACTGGTTTGTCGCGTGACCCCTGCTAGTGCAGCACGATCACTCCGGCTGATTTTCCAGGTGCTGTCGATGAGCAAAAGACCCAGGAGGCTCATCAACGAGGAGCAGCGTCGATGGCCTATGCTGCAGTGGCAGTCGATGAGAGAGTGATGGCGCAGATCTTTAGCTGCCAAAGAAAAACTCTACGGAGCTCCTGAGAGCTGAAAATTGATGTCTGCAAGCCCAGGTGAAAACACCACATTGTCCTGATCTGCGCAGAACCTCAGATTTAAGCTGACCTGTAGGCATAAAGGCAGCGCCGTGGGAGCTCCTCAAAGCATGGGAGGAGGGAGGGGGCATGGTGGGGGCCAGTCTTACAGCAGGCACGACTGAGACCGAGATCCCCCACAAAGACGAGAGGCAGATCCTTGATGTAAATGCTGCCGGGGATGTTGGCCTCTCTTGATAAAGAAAAGTATTCAGCACTTACGATTTGATGTCTTCAGCTCTGTCACTCCAGTGACAGAGCCCCTGCAGAGAACCCGCTTCGTGACAGGCAGGAAGTAAACTGAGGGCTTTGGGAAGTGTAGGAGAGGTTCTAGTGGCCCTGCAGAGATCTCTTTTCCTGCTTGTCACGTGATTCCAGGAGGAACCTCCCAGTAGTGATGAGCCCAGAGACCAGCTTTAGGAGAAAAAGAACAGTTGGTTTTTGGAATGCTCCTCACTTCTGCCAGCCACATAAAACACTTTAATAACTAGAGAAAGAAAAGAGGTGCATAAGAAGTTTACAAAAAGGAAAATGTAGAAAAATAAACATTCAGATTGTGTGTTTAGTGTCACAGGTTTCTCAGAGCCCGGAGGTCTATTGGATTCATAGCAGAAAGAACAACACAGGACGTACAGCAGGCCAGTGGGGGCGCAGATGTGCTTAAAATCTATCCCTCTGTATAATCAGCAATGGCATAGTTAGAATTTGTGTTACTTTTATGGTTACTGATGGCCTGTTAAGAAGTGCTGAATGCCTGTGAAACTCACTGATCAGTTCAGTTAGCAATGGGGCACTTACTCAGGACAAATGCTATCGCAAACACAGTCATGATGGGGGTACAGAGAGAGATTCCATAGCATTCCCTTCCCTATGAAGACTGTTCAGCTGGCTGCTGCGGCATCTTGTAGACTGAAAGGAGACAGTTGCACTTGATTTGTGTGGCTGCCTCCTGTCAACTATGCAAAGTTTCCGCCCATCACCAACACAGCAGCATCACGGTCAGGTTGGCTAATCATAGGCTCGTCACCGCTGAGCCCCCTGCAGTCAGAGCTCCACTAGATCGGACAGCAGCACACCTTTGAAAGCAGCTACTGTAACAAAATGTTTGTTTTGCACTGCACATGCAAACAAATGAAAAAAGGCAGGGCCAGCTCAGTGGCACTGCAGGAGTGCATCATGCAGTAACCTGGGAGACCGACGTTTGTGCCAAGTCCCAGAATTCCAAGCTGAAGACTCACGCTCAGCCAATTATGGGACACCAAGCATTGATACTCCCCCTGTCAGCTAATAAGAGTGGTACTGGTCTTGGTTGTGTCGTCAACTACTCACCTCGCCCTCCCAATAGGAAAACGGATAGCGTTGTAGCGACCTGGATCGCCGGGTGGATGGGGATGACCAAGGGAAAAAAGCCAAAAAGCAAACCAAGCAGTAGCCTTATTTAATGGTAACAAAACAAACAATTCATATTGCGACACACAAGAACAAGTTTTTATTTATTTTTATTTTGAGTACCAGGCAAAGAAAATTCCATTTCGCATTTCCCATGGCAAGGGCGCCCTTGGCATTATAATTAATGGTTTGCTTCTGTGGGCAAGCCCTCGGAACACCACTGAACAGCTACTGCCACTCTTTCACAGCACTGCAAAAGAACAAAAAATATATATGCCTGCACCTGCTCGATTATCGTAGTATTTGTAGGTTTACAGTTTCCATCCCCTTTGTGGCACAGGCGCCATTTCCCCTTCTCCACAATCAGTCTGCATGTTCAAACGTCCAGTTAATAAACATGCAAACCCAGGTTTTGTTCAAGAGACTGAATTTTATTGCCACAATAAGGCTGGATCACTTCCAGCTTACAGTGCAACTTTTTAAACTTCACAGAAAGTTAAAGCTACCAACAGTCCCTATTATCCCAGGACAGTCCCTATTTTAGGCAGCATGTCCCAGTGTCCCCGCAAGTTTTGCAAAATGTAACTTTTGTCCTGGTTTTTGCTTACTTGTCCCAGTTTTGTCCTTTTTTTTTTTTTTTTTTAAGCCGACTGCTAATCCGTGACACTTATTTCAGCACCACTGTGGCACTGCTTGGGCTTGACAGCAGTTTGCAACTTCAATCCCTGCACCTGTGTTGCACCGCAAGCATGTCAGTGGAAGCACAGTAAAGCATGTTCCTTCCTGTTAGATTAGATTGTGTAGTAGTGCAAACAAGCACACGTGGATGTCTGCCTGCCAGCAGCTGAGAGGGACTCCAGATAGAGAAGAGACCGGCAGCAGTGAACTAAGGTGCTCGAACCTGATCAGCTATAGTGAAGCGTGTGAAAACAGTGTGGTGTGGTGGGAGTCACTGAAGTAAAGTTTGCTCAGCAAATGAAGTGAGTGTAAACAGGTTGGATGGGAATATTAGGAGATGCAATACATGCTGTTCGAATGTCTGATCACAATTTAACGCAGGTTTGCTTCAAATGAACTTTCTGTACATCATGATTTGGAACTTGCTGCAGCAGAATGATGTATTGTTTTAATCTGGATGTTTGCTACTAGTGTTACTGTAGGGTGGCATGGCCACAGCAAGCAACAAAATTTAACTGTGTGCAGCGTTGTCTGCAGCGGTGCCCATGAGATTGACATGGGGGGGTCATGGTCAGGATGGGAGTCATGGTCAGGTTGAACCGTCCCAGTTTTAGGCCTCGGAAATTTGGTAGCTTTACAGAAAGATCATTCTCTGAATTTATTTCAATAATAAAACCACCGTTAATGCTGGCCTTGAGAGAGCTGAAATTTCAGATTATGAGGTTACAGAAAGTGTTGCTTCATCAGATCCTGCATCAGAGGAAAACACTGGAACACAAGACTTATTTTTGAACTTGAATCATGTGGAATCTAATACTGTGCTGATTTTGCTCTATTTTTGAAAGTGAAAATTTGAATGTTGATGATAATAAAGTTTCCGTTACAGGTCATCACCTTAAAATCAAACTGGAGCATTTTTCTGATCCCTTTACTTGAACATCAGGATTTTATTTTTCCTGAACAAGGATTATGGACACTTTTGCTTGTTCTATTCTTTGATTTATATTTCATTACTATCTTTTGACACAGAGCTGCACGTAATTTTCACTCTTCAAACTTAGTTAGTTCAGAGCCAAAACCTTCTATTTGTTAATATTTATTATTGTTTTAGTATTGTTTACTTAGGGTCCCCATCTGTTCCCAACACATGATAGGGCCTTGGTATGAATTTGACTGTTCCTTTAAAAGTTTATAGGAAACTGTTTTTTTGGGGGTCACCATACGCATTTTATCCTCCTGGGGAGACTCTCAAACCGGTGGCTTTCGGCCTTCCTACCAAAGGAACTCTCTCAGCCCGCCCGCACCCATGCCTGCCAACCCCGGAGTTTCTCTCTAGGACTGTCCCCTGCAGCAGGGCCAGGAGGGAGGCGGTGCGGCCCTCCATCACTGAGCACCAGACAGGACTTCTCCCTTTTTTCCACTTTTCTCCCTCCCCACCGACACTAGCACATTGGAAACATGCCATTCGATTGTTACTGCCCATCGGCTGTCACCAGGGGGCAGTTAACAAGCGTGACAACATGCCACCCTCCCCCTGAGAGAGGAGAGAAGTCCTCCGGACACTCTATCCCCTCTCCCCTCCGGAGGCCTGAACTCGTTCACAAATCCAAATTTCTCTTATATTTAATTTAGGCTTTGAGCTTTTATAGTCCGATATGGTCAATAGTTCACTGAAACATAATTTAGAATTTTTCAAACACCAGTTTGGGAGCGAAGGGACTGTAATTCGGGCCGAACTGATGGCCAATTTATTTCTTTCACTTCCCAGTTCTCCAGTCCTGCCCCTGTGCTCACACATTTTATGATGTATAACCAGGGAGAGCGCAGGAGTGTGCCCCGCTGTAGTCTGTGGGGGTAATTTTTGAAATGATTTCATAAGTGTTACAGCATCCTTTAATTGAAAGCCAATGCTCAATTAATATGGCTCCATTAGTTGAGCAGTGGCTCTTAAGTCAAAGGATGATGTAACATGTGCCGGCCCGGTGGCAATGAGGGTTGAGGCACTGAAAGCCACACCTCGCACTACACAGGCGACCTGGGTTCAGGAACGGACTCTGGCTGCTGTGGGTTGGCTGGGTAGGAAAGGGATTAAGCGTCTGTTGGACTGCTCTCCCCCTCCTGGGGAGGGGGGGGTTTCCAGTGTCAGTACGTTGCTGGCTCCTAGCGGAGGCTGCGGGGTGAATACCACCACCACCCATAAAGGCGAGAGTGAGAGGGCAGGCGCGGAGGGAGTACATGTGAATGCTTACACTCCCCATGGGCACTCTGATGTCCCTCTCTCTGGGGAGAAAATGGTGATGTCCCAAGTCGTGGTGGCTTGATGGCTGTTCGATGGGTGCCCTGGCTTCAGGGACATCGCGGGCGAATCAGTCCTGGTGTTGAGTGTGAGAGGACTCTCACCACCGCGCGCGCAGGGGGGAAGCCTTGGGAGATTACCGCGAAGGGTCCTCAAGCCAGGGTTCGGACGGTGGCTGGAACCAGAGAGATGTGTGGACAGGGTAGCCGACTGGGACACCAGGTAGGAAAAAGTGAAATAACCGTACAAAAAAAAAAAAAAAAAAAGATGATGTAACACTTATAAAATCGTTTTGAAAGTTACATCTGCAGACTACTATGGAGCGCACTTCTGCGCTCTCCCTGGATTGACATCATAAAATGTCTGATCACGGGAGCAGAACTGGTGGACTGGGAAGTGGAAGGGATTGGATGGCTGTTGGTTCAGCTCAATTATGATCCCTTCCCTCCCAAACTAGGTGTTTGAAAAATTCTAAACTAGGCTCCAATGAACTATGGACCATATAATTTATTATTTGAAAAATGGTGAAAGGTTTGTTTCCAGGTGCAACCTGGGGGGAAGAGAAGGGGATGTTAACCAGCTATAAAGACAATGGGCTATAAAGCTCAATACTTAAAGTTGGGAATTTCCTTTGAATTCACTCCATGAATGTTACAATTATGCAGATGATGGGCCCTTTAAATCCATAATGGTCCCGAGGAAGGAGCACGTGACTCCAAGTGTGCATGGAGAGCGGTGTCTCTGCGCATCAGGCCTGCACTAGCCGCACTTTTGTTATTTTGCTATCATGCAGTAATAAATCTGTCAGTTTCAAACTGCCCTAGATAGCTTCTGGCAGAGAACAGAAAGGAGGTGCTAGAACCATACTTCTCTATTGGGACTAAATTGCCCTCCTTCCACCCACCAACCCCTTTTTAGCCAGTTCTACTTTTTTAGGCACAGGATTTGAACTTCCTGTTTGGGAGTGGGAAGAGAATGATCACAGAGCCACAAAAGACTCACCATCCTAGAAGGAAAACAGCAGCTTTCTGTCCCCCCAGGTGCTGGAGGTCTGACTCTGAGCAAGTAAGGAGACTACTGAGAAATATAGGATCTTCCAGTCTCAGAACAGGAAGATCAGGAGCTTAAAGGGCATGGAGGCTGTAGGTACGAAAGGAGAAAAATTAAAAAATAAATAAATAAACAGAGGAAAGAGTTAAGTATTCAAAACAGTTAAGGGGCCAGAAATAAGACATGATGGGAGTGGTGCAGTGGCTGTGGAGCAGCAGTCTTCCAAAATACACTACACTATTTATTTATTTGTACAATCAGATTTACAACCTTTGAGCCAGAGACTCATTTACAAATGTTCCTCGTCACGAGAGGACAAAACAGTGATACAGGTTACAGAATGCGGACAGACAGAGTTACATATATTTTGTCCAATCTATACACATAGTTACGTTTGAATCAGTGTTTGAATCAGTATAGGACACTCCAGATATACAGATGTCTAGCAGGGGAGGGATAGAGGCACCAGAGGGGAGGAGGAGGAGTGGAAGGGGATGTGAGGAGGCAGATCTAGAGAACTTTGTCAAGAACTGAGTGTACTGGGGGTATGCGAGCACGGTTAGTGACAATTACAGCAGGTGTTGAAAAAGTGGTTCAGAAGAAGAGAGACTTTAAAGGGGTGATTTTGGGAGTGTTTGTGATGATGACAGGAAGAGAGCTGAACCAGGAGGGGCCCTATAGCAGAAGGATCTCTCGCTAAGGGGTCCTAGTTCTGGGTACCATTAGGGTAGTCTTGTTTGAGCTGCAGATGGAGACTGTAGGGAGGCCTGCTGAGGAGGCAGACACCCTGGGGGGTCCCGAGCAGGATTTTCTTGGCTAGTAGGCAGGTCTGGTAGTGAAGTCTTTTCTTCAAAGTTGAGGAGATTGGCAGTGGCGCAGAGGTGGTAGGTATGGGTGAGCCTAGAGGCACCAGCCAGGAGCCTACAGGCCTTGTTGAGTGAGAGTTGGATCTTACTGAGTGCAGTATTATCAGCGGTTCTATATATAGGCAGGCCATAGTCCACTAGAGACAGGACAGAGGACGTGATGGCCAGCAGGAGAGCATCGGGTGGGAGGCAATCCTTGTGGCGGTAAAGGAGGCCAATCCGGGTGTTAGTGGCAGTCGAGAGGACATTAATATGGGCGTGGAAGGTGAGGGCAATGTCGAAGGTAATCCCTAGGTATTTCTAGGTGGATACTTGCTCAAGGGGGTGCTGAGAAGGATAAGGAGGGGGCATTTTTTGCTTTGTTTTTGTGGTGGGAGAAGAGCATCGACTTAGTCTTTTTTAGATTAATAACAAGTCTATGTCCCTTGAACCACTTTTCTGCCTGGCTGAAGGTGTATTGGAGAGTGCTGGAGGGAGGCAGATCTGTGGTGTGACGGGTAGAGAACGGCATCGTCCGCGTATAGAAGAATATTGCCAGAGCAGGCACTGGGCAGGGTGTTTAGGTAGAGACTGAAGATTAGGGGACCCTGAGCGGACAGGACGGGTGTCAGACAGAGTCCCACTGATTTTTATGCACTGGGTTCAAGCTGAGAGATAGCTAGAGCACCAGGCGAAGGGACCAGTGGAGAAACTGATTTGATAAAGGGAGTGAAGTAAGAAGGGATGGCAGACAGTGTCAAAGACCTTGGAGAGGTCATTGAACACTGATCCAGCAAGGTTGCCAGAGTCAAGGGAGGAGTGCAAGAAGCTGGAGAATTCTAGGAGGGCTCAGAAAAGTTAAGGGTCAAGTGAGAAACCATGCTGCCTAGGGTATGGATGGCATATTTAGTTAAACATTCTGAAGATGCGGTGTTGTCCCATCTGCAGCACCTCTCTAGGCTGAGGGAGAAGGCTGCTCATCTCCAGGCTGAGTTGGCCAGGATTTGGGGGACCTCCTCTCCCAACCAGGGACCACTAAGGCCACCGCCACTGCCTCAAAGGTTGACAAGAAAGAGGAGCGGTTGGACCACAGTGGGAGGGTGATGGTGGTGGAACAGAGCATATCCCTCCAGCTGTACCTCTCCACAATTAATATGCCATTCTGGCACAGTGTGGTTCCTCTATGGAGGCCTCCACAGTGGAGACTAAGGAGGACGCTGGAAAGCTCCACAAAGGAGACCCACAGGAGGGTGGCATGGGACCCCACAGAGGAAGGAAACAACTCTTAGTGAAGGGACTCATTGTTAGGAGGGTAGAAATGGGGGAGGAAGGGGAGAGGGAGGTAAGGTGCCTGCCTGGCGCCATGGCTTGGAGGGACAGGGAGCAAATCCTCAGGATCGCGGGAGCAGCTGGATGTCATTGTCCACCTAGAGATAAATGACCTGGCTGGGAGAGGGATCAGAGCAGTGCAGGAAGAGTTAGTGGAGGGACCTTAGACAAGTAGCATGCACAGTAACCTTCTCGGAGGTGCTGCCTGTCTATAGCACGGGTGAGGCTAGGGTGCTCCACACCATGGAATTCAATCAGTGGTTGAAAAACTGGTGCAGAGCTCAGGGGTTTGGCTTCATTGGGGACTGGGGGTCCACCTGGAGCGATGCAGGCCTATACTGGCGCGATGGTCTGCATCTGTCCAGGAGGGGATCCAGGATACTAGGCGATAGGTTTAAATGCTTCATTGGCAAGCATTTAAACTAGCCAAGGGGGGGGAGGCACTGGAAAGGAGCAGGGAAATCCTAGCCCCCCTCCCCCCAAAAAGTCAAGGTATTAATGAGGTAAACGCCAAGATAGAGATGTCGATAGGAGAAGGGCTTAGTTAGTTTAGTGTTCTAGGAATTATTACCTTTGAGCCATGGCTCTTTACAAAGGTTCCACGTCAATTGAGTACAAACAAGTCAAGTTACATAGAATGGCAAACAAGTTGTTGTGTCAATAGCCAGTATAACACAGTCCCTTAATTACAAACTTTGTGCAAGACAGGAAAAACAATAAATATTATCATACAACAAACAAGCTAGTTGTGGGGAAAACATTAGAGGACTGTACAGATGGAGAGGGTAAGAGGAGGAGAGGGGAGCAGACATAGCGAGAAAAGAGATTCTCAATATGCCTTTGTCAAGAAATCAAGCAGAGTGAGTAGATGATAGCAATAGAGCAGTCAGGTGGGGGGAAAAAAAAAAATTTTTTATCAAGGCAGTCACGAGAGCTGGAGGCTGCGAGGTGAGAGTATAGCCTAGATTTGAAGACTCCTAGGGAGGTGGAGGAGGTGATGAGAGTGCTGAGGGCATTAAGCCAGCTGGGCGCACGACAGACAAATGATCTTTGACCCTGGGTAGTCCGGCATCGGAGGACCTGGAGAGGCTGATGTTCTGATCTTCTGGTGAAACGGATGCTAGTATTCGGGCATAACAGATCTTGGATACACGGAGGAGTGAGGCCCATGGTGGATTTTTTCACCATCAAGCAGGTAAGATACTTTAAACGGTTTGAGAGTTGCAACCAACCTGTTTCTGTGTAGAGCTCACATGTGTGAGTACGTCTATGGAGCACCAGTGAGCAGTCAACAGGCCTTGTTTAGGGAGGTCAGTCCTATATGTAATTACCTACTGCAAGAGCCCTCTCGAAATAAGATCCGTCGGTTCTGGTACAGGATCCTGATGCGCTGATTTACCACTTTCGCTGTACTATCAATATGGGTAGCAAAGGTTAGGCCTTGATCCAAGGTGATTCCAAGATATTTAAATGTTGTCACTTGTTCGAGGGTCCTTCCCAGGTACGATCAATAGTAAGTGGTATTTGCCTTTTCTTGTTTTGCGGGCTGGAGAAGAGCATGGATTTTGTTTTTTTTTGTGGTTTAGGACCAGCTTGTGTTCTAGGAACCACATCTCAACCTTGGAAAAAGCATACTGCAGACTAAGGTGTAAGGGTTTCGGATCTTTATGAGAGGAAAGAATCACGGCATCATCCGCATAGAGGATTATTTGTTCTGGGCAGGATTTGGGGAGAGAGTTTAGGAAAAGGCTGAAAAGGAGAGGGCCTAAGATGGATCCCTGGGGAACACCTGAGAGAACCGGTTTTGAGTCTGAGAGCGTTGAGCGAGGTAACTTTTTACCCAGGCACCAAGACCCTGAGAGAGCCCAAGAGACTGTAGTTGTTTGACGAGTAAGCCATGGTGAACAGTATCAAACGCCATAGTTAGGTCAATGAAAACAGCTCCAGTTTGGTATCCTTTGTCCAAAGCATTGTGGATTGCTCCTGAGAATTCCAGTATGGCAATCGATGTGCTGTGCCCTTTCCTGAATCCATGTTGCTGAGTGCAGAGGATGTTATATAGTTTTGCAGGTAGTTTGTGAGTTGGTCCGCCACTATACGTTCAAGGGCCTTGGAGAGGGGTGGGAGTATTGATATGGGTCGGTAGTTACCAGGTAGGGACTTGTCACCACTTTTGTGCACCGGGGTGACAACTGCAGACTTCCATTTGCTGGGAAATTGACTGAGGCAGAGGGAGAGATTGAAGATTTTGGCGAGTGGGAGCAGCACCTCTGCCAGAGCAAGGGACAGAAGTTTGAGGTCAATAGTATCGCTACTTGCTCGGGACTTAGAAATAGCCTTCTTTATATATTTGTGGACTTCATGTGTCTTGACTGTTTTGAAATGGAAGGGCGGTTTGTTTGGAGAGGTAGGGGAAGTTGATTTTGGGAGTCAGCATCAGAGAAGAAGTCCGGAGGGAGGACACCACTAAGGTCTGTGGAGGTTTCATTTAGGGTCTTTGCCATGACCATTGGGTCTAGGGTAGTGGTTCCATCCACACATTATTGTAGGAGAGACTTGGACTGCTTCCCGTGATATTTCTAATACTGTCCCAGAAAGATTTCCCATCGCCCCAGGAGTTGGAGGGCATTCTTGAAATAGGAGCTCTTCATCGAGCGGATTTGTTTAGTACAGTGGTTGCTAGCCTGTTTATACTTTTGAATGTCCGTCAGAGAGCCTGTGGCTCTTGCAATAGCCCAGAGGTGGTCCCTGCCTTTGAGTTGTGCCAATAGCTTTGCCGTGAGCCAGGGATTTGAGAGCGCTTTGATTTTGCACTTTTTTACTGGTGTGTAGGTGTCGCAGGCAGCGTTGAAAATAGTGATAAAGTAATCAAGGACTGAGTCAACATCTTGAGTATTGTATATTAGGGACCAGTCTTTCTGCCTGAGACAGGCTTTGAGATGAGTAAGGTTGCCATAAGGTAGTACTCTGCTTGAGATGGTTTTGGAGGTGGTTTTGGAACTTATTTGTCCAGGTACATATTACAAGGGAGTGGTCACTGAGAGAGTCCGGAGAACAACTACATTATTTATGCGGGCAGGGTCAGCTGGTAAGGATCCAGTCTATGAGGGTGCTAGTCCCAGATTTGTAGTTTTTCCTGTAGGGGAGCTAACCACTCATGCTAAGTTTGTTGCTAGGATAGCATCCTTGTGTGACCCTGCATCAGGTGCAAGCCAATTGATATTAAAGTCACCAAGGAGAAGGAGCTCTGTGTCAGGAGGTTGTGATCTTACGAATTCGAGGACAGTCTGGAGGCCAGACCCAGGGTCTTTAGGTGGGATATAGACAGCAACAAACAGTGAGGACTTTGTTTTGGGCACCAAGGAGTAGTTTGATAGGAAGGAGTTGCACTGAGGTTTCTGTGGTGGTATAACTAACAGGGTGACTGGTGAGGTTGTCCTTTATGTAAATTGCACAACCCCCTTCCCTTTTAGTAGTCCTATCCAGTCTGAGTATATTGTAGCCTTGTAGAGAGATGGCACTGTCGGGAGTGTTAGGCATCAGCCAGGTTTCAACAATGGCTAGGATATCGGGGTTGTGTTGGCTGGCAAAGATTTGAAGGGAGGCCGGTTTTGGGAGGAGACTGCAGATATTTAGGGTGGCGATGGTGAGACCCCCCTCCGTTTTGGCAGGATTAGCTGAACTGGAGGAAACAGGGCCAGGATTTGGATGGACACTTCCTGACATCAAGAGAAGGAGGAGCAGGAGTTTGAGAGTCATTTGTTGTAATTCATAGTATATGGAATAACACCTCTGCAGCTGTGTGGTTGAATCCAGCGCAGGCATCTAGGGTCCCAGTGCATGGTAATGGCTAGAAGCAGAGGACGATTTGCCCACATTCCATCGGCGTGACTTGTCATTAGTAGCCAGTCCTTTGCAAGAGGGTGCCACAGGTGAGGGTAGGGGGAATTTGCCATAGTACCAAATAAGAGGTAGTGGGCGTGTATGGTCGGAGTGTAGGGTGGAGAGGGGAGAGGGCAGGGGTAAATGGAGAAAACAACAAAGACAGTAAGGACAAGGATGGAGCAAAAGGGGTAAGGCCGTCAAGAAATGGAGGATAATGAGTACCAATGCCTGTAGTCTGGGCAACAAGCTCCCTGAACTGGTGGTCTTGATGGAAGAGGGATGCTTGGATATTGTGGCAGTCACAGAAACACGGTACACAGAGCACAATGACTGGGAAGTTAACATACCAGGGTACACAACCTACAGGAGAGACAGGGAGGGTAGAAGAGGGGGAGGAATAGCTCTCTTCTGTAAGGGAACGGATGAAGGCAGTGGAACAAAAGAGTAAACAGAGAGGAGAGGAGGCACTGTGGTCTGGGTCACCTCAGAGACTGGAAATGGCACCACAATTTGCACAGAGGTTGTATACAGACCCCCATCTCAGTGGGAGGGAATGGACAAGGATATGATAGAAGGCATCCTTAGGATGGCAGAGAAAGGGGAGATATTGTTGATGGGGGACCTGAATATGCCAGATGTTAACTGGAGCACATTCAAGAGCAGGGCCATTCCCGATGCCCTACAGGGGGCATGCCTCAGACAGCTAGTGTTAGAACCCACTCAGGAGGGAGCAATCTTAGACCTTGTACTCTCAAATGGGGACAGTGACAGGATCTCAGATCTAGAAGTGGGTAGCCATCTGGGAACAAGTGACCACCAAACAGTCTGGTTGACGATAATCTCAGCTGCAGAATCAAGCCATACAAAAGTGAGGGTACTGGACAACAGGAGGGCTGACTTTGTCAAAATGGGAGTGCCCCTTAGAAAAGCACTAGCAAACAAGCAAGAGGGAGGGGTAGAGCAACAATGGGGAAACATCAAAACTGCCATCACCGAGGCAACAAGCCTTTGTGTGAAGCAAATAAGCAAATCAAAACAGAAGAAAAAGCCACTATGGTTCACAAAAGAGGTGGCAGAGAAGGTTAGGGAGGAAAAAAATAGCATTTAGGAAGTATAAGGAAACACAGAAGGAGCAGGACAGAGAACTGTACCAGTTAAGGCAGAAGACAGCAGGGAAAGCAGTCGGAATAAGGCCCAAACTGAGGAAAAGATAGCCAACTCGGTTAAGAAGGGGGATGAAATCTTTTATAGATACATTAGGGAGTGTAGAAAGACAAAGGGAGGGATAGTGAGGCTGAACAGAATGGACAGTGGATGGGCAGAGAGGGACAGTGAAAATGCATGGATACTGAATGAATACTACTGCTCCGTATTCACAAAAAAGGAAATGGGGGAGGTACTTAGTCCAATTAACAGAAGCACTCTGGATAGAGGGAATCGATCCCAGTCCTTTCACAGAAGAAAGGGTTCTGAAAGAACTCCTAAAACTGAAGGTGGACAAAGCAATGAGACCTGTCGAGATTCAACCCAGAATTCTAAAAGAATTAAGGGGAGAACTAGTAACACCACTGACTAACCTTTTTAATAAATTATGGGAGGATGATGTGGTACCGGAGGACTGGAGGAGGGTGGATGCGAGTCCCCTTCACAAAAGTGGGAGCAAAACAGAGGCAGGAAACTACAGACCTGTCAATTTGACCTTCTGTGGTAGGAAAAATGATGGAACCACTTCTGAAGGAAAGAACTGCTGAGTACCTAGAGGCCAGTGGGGCATGGGACTGAAGGCAGCATGGGTTCACAGCATGAAGGTCATGTCAGATGAATCTAATCGATTTCTTTGACTGGGTGACCAAAGTAGTAGACCAGGGAGGGGCTGTGGACATGGCCTACCTAGACTTTAGCAAGGCATCTAACACAGTCCCACATAAAAGATTAATAAACAAATTAGCCAGCCTGTAAGTGGGTCCCAGAGTGGTAGCCTGGGTAAAACACTGGCTAAACAACAGGACACAGAACATAATAGTAAGCGGACTCCACTCTGAAGAAAGGGGGTTTGCTAGTGGGGTACTGCAGGGTTCAGTATTGGGTCCAGTCCTTTTTAATCTCTTTATAAGTGACATTGCAGAGGGACTGAAGGAAAGTATGCCTTTGCAGATGACAGAAAGATCTGCAACAGGGTTGATACACAAGGGACGTGGAAAGGATGAGAAGGGACTTGCAAGGTTGGAGGAATGGTCAGAAGTATGGCAGCTTGATTCAATGCAAAGAAGTGCAAAATAATGCACCTGGGAAACTAAAAACAGGGGAAGAGTACACAATTGGGGGTAGTAACAACAACAAAAATGGAAAGGGACCTGGGGGTAATCATATCAGATGACCTTAAGGTTGGCAAGCAATGTGACAAGGCAGTAGGGAGGGCTAGGGGGATACTGGGATGTATAGGGAGAAGTATCACCAGCAGAAAAGAGGAAGTTGTTATCCCTCTGTACAGACAGTTGGTGAGACCCCATCTGTAGTACTGAGTCCAGTTCTGGAGACCCCATGTCCACAAGAACATAGACATGATGGAGGCAGTCCAGCGGAGGGCAACTAAAATGGTGCACGGTCTGCAGTAGAAGCCACACGAGGAGAGACTAAAGAAGCTTAATATGTATACCCTTGTGGAAAGGAGGGAGAGGGGAGACATGATAGAAACGTTTAAGTACCTCAGTGGAATCAACAAAATCCTAGAGGGTAGCATCTTTCAGAAAAAGAGAAGTGCAAGAACAAGGGGACACAATCTGAAAATAGAGGGGGGGGGGATGGCTCGGGGCAATGTGATAAAGTATTTTTTCACAGAGAGGGTGGTGGACACATGGAACAGCCTTCCTGAGGAAGTTGTGGGGTCTAAAACTGTGGGAGAATTCAAGAATGCATGGGCCAGACATAAGGCAAATCTTGTGGGGGAATAGGAAGAAACAGGCTGTTGGCTAACTAGGATCTGCAGCTTATCCAGTATATAGGGAAATAGGCAGACTAGGTGGGCCAAGCGGTCCTTATCTGTCGTCGAAGTTTATGTTTCTATAGTTTTTCAGCTCCTGAGTGCTGGTCTTGTTTGTTGCCTTCCTTCTTTTTTGGGACCAAGCACCACTGAGTGAGCTGTGAAGTTCGGGTTCCTTGTCCCCCTTGTTGCAATTAATTACTTGCCCTCTGCATGCACTTCCAACTGTAGGCACAATCTGTGTCTGCTTTGTTCGTTTTAAACAACTGTTTATATGAACATAACATTTGGTGTGCGTTTTTTTTTTTGGTTGTTATACAACTATGTGCATTACAACTGCAGCCTGTCATACCAGGGGTTCCAGAACGGAGAATGGATACTATAGAGCAGTGGTCAGCCACAGTGAAGCTGCCAGAACCTCACCCTTCTGTGCACAGATGAAGGAGCTTGCAAAAGACAAGAGAGTTGAGCAGTAATTTGAGGACACTGACCAAGTACTAAGACAAGTGAAAATGCAGTCTATGTGAGGAGATTATTTAACAACCTGGAGTATCAATTAAATTACAGTAAAACAGGCTTATGTATGATCACTCTACACCAGCAAAATACCCAGAGGTTAAACAAATTCCTGGAGGTCTCCTTTGCAAAACGTCCCTCACCGACTCTAAGCACATTCAGGCAAAAGGAGGACATGAAAATGCTCTTAGTAGTTACTCATTTGCAGAGATTGGTTTTTGTTTCATTAAAGTTATACATTATCTCAGCAGCCACCAAATTAGTTCCTCCTTGATGGTTAGTTTACAATATTGAAAGACCATTACCACGTACAGTTTCTCCGATGTCTTTGGCCATAATGTACACATGTCAAGAGTTAGCACTGTACCATTTGATAAGCTCAGCACAGCTCCACGCCATTCCACAGTATAAGGATATAGTAAGAAGTGGAGCTGCGCCATGATGTCAAATGGCGACACGCTGCTCTAGGTTTACATTACGCAAAAGACATCAGAGAAGCTCTTATTACATGGAGGTAATTAAAACATTATTTTGTAGGCTGAAAAGCTTAAATCAGGAGGTTCTGGTTTGGGGTGGCATTGCTGGAGGACAAGTGTTCTCCTTAAAGACACATACACTAATCTGGGGCTGTAAAAGGAAAAAGTTACTTTACTACAGAACTCAAAGAACACAGTTCACACCCTGAGTTTGCTCAATATAAAAAAAAAAAAAAACTGAAGACAAGAACTTACATGTTTGAGTACATAAAAAAAAAAAAAGCCCAGCACACTGGTATGGAGGGCTGAGGTATCATGACTTACCTCCTGCCACACCGACGACCCATGTTTGAGGTGCGAGTGGGTCACCAGGGGTCTACCAGGGAGGGAGAGGTTTGATCATCCAGGGGACAGATCTCTCCTAGGGAGGGTGGGGGCCATGGACTGGCACTTGCCCGACACCTAGCGGAGGCTCGGTGCTGGCATGCAGAGTCCCGCACATTGGGGTACAGAGGAGCAGCCAACCAGCATGCAGACACGATCACTGTGTGCCAATGTTGGCTTTGCACACTCCCCCTCCACAAGAAAAGCAGAAACTAGGACCTGGCCAAGCAGCATGAAACCGTCCCCTGCAGGAGCCGCCCCGAGATGGCACCTCCCTGGAGCTGGACCTGTTCGGGTGGATTGAATCTCTCCCCACCACCCTGACACAAAGGGAAAGTCACGGTGGCAAGAGAGGAGGGGGTTTGATGCTCGGATGATGGCACTGGGGGGACAGTAGAATAGGAGAGAGAGCTGGCCGGGTCCACGAGGAGAAAGAATACATTTTTAAGGGACCCAACTGATTATGAGAACAATTAGGTTTAGACCTGGCAATGATCAAGAAGTCTGGGAAGGGGACCAGTCCAATGGCGCAGTGGTAGCGCTACCGCTTCTGACGCCAGCGAACCAGGTTCAGAAGAGAGCCTGAGTCATCAGAGGTCCAGCTGAGGGAGGAGGATTGAGCACCTGAGGGGCTGCTCTCCTCCAGGGGCAAGGGGCTGTGAGTTCCACTACTATGTTGCCAAATGGGTGACCACAGGTGGCAGTGCAGTCAGGTCTGTATGTGCCGGGAGGGAAGGATGTCAGCTGGGGTCCGGAGCATGCTCCACCTCCTTGGACCTCCAGCATGCCGCTGTCCTCAATGGTCAGGGAGGACCAGAAAAGTCTCGGCTCCCTCCTGGCATTTGGCCCTGGCTATTACTGCCGTCCGGGTCTCAGAGGGGCTCGGTGACCACCCCAGTGCAACAGTGAGCTGGGGGAACCTGAGCTCCTCCTGCCCGGGAGCGAACAGTCTGGGTGGGGAATGGCCACTGAAACTCCATGGACGCCTGGCACAGCTCTACAAGCTCTACAGTCACATAGGGAGTCCTAGAGAGATAGAAGCGAACACGGAGAGGAAGGAAGCATAAAGCATGAATAAAAAGAGTCTGAGCAGGAGGATGCTCCCATTACAGCAGTAGGGTAGAAGCCAATGGTCCGTATTAGTAAACAAAATGTAAATCCGGAAACAAAATTCCTATCCCCTTGTACAAGCAGAGAACGTTCTGTCTCCATTTTTTAGAGGTGAAGGGGTGGGAGGTAACCTGTAGGCTCTCTCTCTGCCGTGCCTGCCAAGGTCAAGGCAGCGAAACAGTAAAACAAATGGGGGTGGGGGAGAAAGCATCAGCCCTAACAACTAACCAATATGGAAATCAACAAGGCTGTGAAATCAAACCCAGGTTTTGGCTAAGAGGCTGAATTTTATTTCCACAACAAGGTCGGACTACTTCTAGCTTACAGTGCAACTTTTAAACTTTATAAAAGGTCAATTTCTGTCACAGCATGTAGGAATAAACTTCGACAAGGCACATTTACAGGTTTAAAAAAAAAAAAAAAAAAAAACACTGTGGTGTGATTTTTCAAAAGTTAGAAAATAATAAATGAAAACAAAAAATTTGCAAAGAAAATTACTACTTACTCACATAATATAGTCCTGGATGTTAGAGCTAAGACCTGCTTAATCTACATTCAACAGCTTGTCTACAGTAGCACTTTCTGTTTCACTCAAGACTGAACTCTACTGGACTGAACTGAACTCAGTGAAGAGGTTTTATATCTTTGGTGGGGTCACCTGACTGAGCCCTTTGTATTTACATGTCTGGATATGTTTCAAAACCAAGGGGCGGGGGGGAGCTGTTCAGGGGACTTCCTGGTTCAGTTAAAGGTACAGTGTACATCTCCACAAATACTGACCTTCTGAATCTCTGATCCACAGTGACTAAGCACTTTTATAAAGCATACCAAATTCTTTTGTTCAGCCTCATACGTTGCACTTTATGCAGTAAAAGGTTTATAAGTGTGAATTTATGAAAATACCTTAACGAGTTCTTATAACTATACTAATCATGAAATTGTTTTATATGGCTTCAGAATCCTTATTTTGAATGATTTTATTAACTATATGTATTCCTATTTAAAATAGCTTTCATGTTTTTGTACACAAAACAGCACTTAAGCACTTTACACAAACACTCCTCCGAGTGTTTGGCATAATTCCAGGGACTGGATGAATGGAAATGGAATTAGAATGAAAAGAGAGAACTAGTAGGAAGTTTAATAGGGCTAGTAAAGAGCTACGCTAGGTGGCCAACCGGGGGGGGGGCAGGGGGAGAAAAGCAAAGAGAAAAGCGTGAACGGTTGCTTAACAGAAGTTTTGGTAGCTAGGAAATAAGGAGATAGAAAAGTGGCGATCAGTCACAGCTGAGGGTGTAGCCTAACTCCGCCACACATCTCCCTCAAGAAAACAGTTCTCAAAACTATACCGATTTTTCAACCACCTCTCAGTCATAAATACTCTACCAAAACAGTAGAATGGGGGTTGGTTGAAACTCTCTCACCCACTATG